>OZ018338.1:34183180-35383180 GCA_963969495.1 Ceratothoa steindachneri
CACCAGCTGCCTTGGGGTTGCAGATAGATCAGAGGATGTCTTTCTCAATCGCGCCCCACACATAGCAATCGTGTGACTGGAGAAAGTGTGGTTGGTGAAGTCTTAGAAATTCTTTGACAACCACTTTAGTCTCTCCAGAGGTAATGGCCTTCAGGCAGCACCCTCTCTAGCCAAGGTTGGACCAAGATTTAAGATTTATTACAGCTATAAATATACAAAAGTTTTTCCTTTTACAAATATTAAAATTAAATACATATATGTAAAATTTAAAATCTTTAAAATATCAGCCATGGTTAAATTTATATAAATTTTCTGAACTTCGCCAATTATAATAATTTCAAAAAGGAACTCTAAACTAATTATTCGCCCCTTTCAAAATATCACGTTGCTAAAATATAGTTATAGAAGAAGAAGAACAAGAAGATATATAAAAATAAATTTTCTGAACTTCACCATTTGTAATTCTTTGTGTTTTTAAAATTTCACAAAATTTCGATACTTATATTTATTTCTGAACTTCACCATTTTGTTTTTTCATCTTATAAAAGAATTATTAGAAATAACTTTGATAAAAAAACATAAGTCATAACCAAACTAAGATGAAATTATTATTGAAATACTCAAAAATCCCCTTCTTAAATTACAGTTAGTGATGATGATGAAGAAAGAAGAGATAGCTGTAGTGGTGAAAATATATTTTTGTGAAAATTCAGGGGAGAAGGGTAAGCTACAAGTATGAGTATGCAAACAGATTCTCCCGGAAACATCGGGAAGGTCATCTTATTAAAACTAAATATTGCTTATTTTATGATAAAATACACGAATTGTTTTTGATTTTAGTTATATAAACTTAGTACAATTTTTAAGGAATAATTTTTCAAAGTTAAATTTTGATATAATCACATTACATTCATAGTTTGACTTAATATATTTTAGCATTTACAATTTTAATTGAGTTATTCTTTTAGTCATATTTGGATATATTAATTATTCTTGTTTTAGTATTTCCTCTAGTTTCGTTTAACACTTTATTTTGGTAGCACTTTATGTTATTATCTGTTAATTAACTGAGGCCCTTAAGCAGCTTCTCATTGTTCCCCTTTCGGGGGGACAATGAGTTTAAGCTCCACGTCCTTGGCGTCGAAGAAACAGCGCCGCAGAAAGATATCCCTTTTCTTCGTGAGGGGAACTGCCGAATACTTTAGGATTCCGTCTTCGTCTGAGCTTTCTTGTAGTTGATTGGTTTCCTCTTCTTTCTTTGCCTTTTGTTCCACTTCCGTCTTCGTTTTTCTTCTTCGTGATCTTTTCTTTTTTCCATTCTTTTTCAAGTCTTCCTCCGAGGTTTTTTGGTGCTGATTCGCTACTTCTTCTTTTTCCGTGTTCTTTTGTTTAGGCTCATCGATAAATTGGATTCTTAACA
Source organism: Ceratothoa steindachneri (assembly GCA_963969495.1). Classification (NCBI taxonomy): domain Eukaryota; kingdom Metazoa; phylum Arthropoda; class Malacostraca; order Isopoda; family Cymothoidae; genus Ceratothoa; species Ceratothoa steindachneri. The sequence continues at coordinate 34,184,601 of OZ018338.1, forward strand.
TTTCCTGAGATGTGTGGTTGGGCGGAAACCATAGCTTCTTCTGAACCCCGTTCCTTTGCAAGAGGCGATTTAACTCATCTGCAAAGGAGCCGGGGTTAGCTAGATTCGCCAAGTGGGCAAAGATGATCATGGTCATAACCTCCTTGGACTCACCAGTTTTGGGGCAGAGTTTTCTGTGCCATTGGTTTTTGTTGTTGCCACTGCCTCGACGTAGGTCCTGGACTTTGCCTCCTTTACCTTCTTGATCTCTTCGCGTTTTGCTCGGATAGCTTCCTTGCAGATGGGACACCTCATGGTCAAGGTTCTGTGGTCTCCTCCGCAGTTAACGCATCTTGGTTTCTCGAAGTACACTCTTTCCAACCGTGACCGAGTCTGGAACAAATGGAGCAAGTGACGTCAGCCGACATACACTCTTTCGTAGGATGTTCATCCACGGCAAGGCAGTGCTGGCAGAACTCAAGTTGGATAAACTCCTCCCCTTCAACCTGTTTTGGGGCTATACGTAAGAAGAATTCCAGGAGTCCATCCTTCATGGCCCTCTAAGCCATCTCGATGCTCGTGAAGATTACTTACGATGTTTTTTCCGAATTTTTCAACTTTGTCGATTTTTGCCCAATTCTGCTGGTGGGTTAGCTCGACCTTGATGTCCTCACAAGAATTATCCGTGAAGAACGGGTCGAGTCTCCTAAGAATGATGGTACGACGTGCGATGATTTCCTTGGGACTCATAGCCTCGAGGGCAATTTTTACGTAGCTGCTTTGGCTTCCTCCGATACCAGTTTCTCGATGTCCTCGTCCTTCCAACACACTGATGCGTAGCCGTTGGGGGTGTCAATAAGGCTAATTAATGCTATATTGAGCATGCCGAAGATGGTTTTCGTCGCTCTCCCGATGGTGCGGAGGGGCACCCTCTTTTGTAGTTCCGGTTGGGAGACCCCATGGCTCCCTTCGGGCTTTTTACTCCTCTTGCTTCAAGTGTAAACAGTCTTCTTCTTGAGAATATTCTTCTTCCAAATCACGTTGCTCGAGTATGAAATTGTCTGGTGAGGACATCTTAGAAGACCTCTCTTTAAACTTTTTCCTCCTTTGCCAAGACCAGACATGATCCAAGTAATCACTCTCATAGGGTTCGACCAAAAATCTCTAGTAGCTCCACATAGCGATAGGAAGTGAGCTTAAGACCCTGCTCAAACATGTGCGGCGGCATGGCGTCACCCTCACTAGGGACATCCAAAGACCATCACAGTTTGGGGGAACTTAAGACATTATAATACGTGGGACGTCGCATGGATTATAGGCAAGCCACTTGTTGTTCTGGAAGTTGTGCAACTGGTTTCTTTATCTGAGAACAACTAGGTCGTCCCCAGCTCAACAGGATGCTTATGCTTGTTCAGGAGATTCTTTGCCTTCGTTAAATGGTTGTCTCTTGGTTTGGGTATCAGAATTTGTCCCTTGTGCCTCCTGTACGAGTGGTAGCGAAGGTCCTCATTCAGGGCCGGCTTCATGGTGGTGATTCCAACACCCATCTCTCTCGTCAAAGGCCAGATTCCCTCGCTCGGGTCTTCCATCACCTTGTCCTGCAATCGTTGGATGAATTCCGGCGTGCGGATGTTGTAGTAGGAACACCTGCTGTCTTCCTTTATGCTTTGCTGACCACGACTTCGTAGTGTCGGTGGGTCAACAGCTGTCCATGTCACGTCTTACAGCCTTTACAGTGTTAACAGTGCATTGATCACAAGGTAGCATTTTGATACCCGACACGAATCATGATGCAGGTAACCTTTCCAATATTCAGTTCTCCATGTCAGGTAACTTTTTCTCAACTAAAAGTTTACTAAGTATCTTATCCAACGCCGTTGACTGGTCACCGAGATATCAACCTGTTCCATTAGAAATCGTCAAATTTCGCCATAAGCCTCAAAATTGTTGTTGAGAATAATGTTTAAAGACTCGATTCCTAGAAGCTTCTAGGAGAACCCCTTTGTCCACCATGGAAATTACCCATCAGTAAATATGAATTACAAAACATTATACGAAAATAATTATGAGTGTTCAACAGTTCTTTTCGAAATAAGAACAGGAATTACACTTAAATATCCACATTGTTTCGGATTTCAAAAAGCCCTTGCAAATATGTTGCGATCCACAAAATTTCCAAATATTCTTAAGTCAATTTATGTCGATATAATCGTGGATTACTCAATAGATGATGCCTCTATCATTACATTTCTTATAGATCGAGATCTAGGAATAAAATTAAGGGTGATTGCTATTTTAGGCAGTTAGGTATTTAATAAACCGGAATTGTAATTTTTAGGAGATAAAACAAAATGGGAATCTTAGTAAGAGGCCTGGAATTTAAAATTCTGATTTCTTGTTTTTTAGAAGACAATGATTTAATATAATATGCGTACATAAATATAGAATAAGACCTCTTGGGTTGTTCTAGTAACCGTCTAAAATGCCAATAGTTATTCAAACTCCTTTGGATTTTTCCTAATGCTAGATTTTATAGGCAGCAACCAGGTAACCCTTGCTCACTTCTATCATAATTTGTTTATTTTGTTCTCTCCCCCTCTCCCCCTTCTTAATTTTAAGTCAGCAATAAGAGCGTCTACCAATTCCGAATACAAGTAAAAAAAAAGTAATCAAGTAAAAATAAGACTCGAAACGAGACACGAAAGATTAAGGTTAAAAAAAATCTGGTAGGGAGTGACTGACTCCTCAAAAAGGCAAACGTAAACCAACAAGGCTGCGAGAGCATCGAAAATCAGCAAAACAACACCAAGAAAAGGAGCACATAACAGCCTTACTAAATTTGAGTTCAATTCCTTTAGCCCTTCCCCGACCAGAACCTTCTCCCCCACCTCCGTTTACCCTCTCCTTTCGCCCCCCCCCCTCCATCATTCTACCTACCTCAGATCCTGCCGTGACTTTCAAAATAGACGTATCGGAATCCTGGGAGCAAGGAGTTATCACCCTTCAATTACAATTACCCAAGTATCATGTCACAGCCGAAGGAGAAGTGCTAAACGCCAGTCAACCATATTTACGTCCTTACGGCATTGACGCCGAGAGAGAAAGAAAACGAAAAAAAAGTATTTCGAGAACTGGTTACCAAATGTCGATATATAAAAATATATCTAGGGGCATTCAACGGCCATGAGGACTCTAATTTACGACCAAACCTGAGCAACTAAGTGGATAAGAACTTTGTTGGTTGATTACTGATGTAGAGACGGTGGGTGGGTTAAGCACTACAAAGGTGGCCTGCTTCGACCGAGAATTCCCCACGACCATTTTAAATACCATACTTTTGTGCACGCAAATACCGAGATAAATGCCTACATTAAATAACCCCCTCAAACACAAACAAGAACAACACTCAACCAAGAAAATCTACAACAAATGACAACGGCCGTGTAGCAAATAACTATCAACCAGAGGTTGAATTTGAAGCGCAAAAAAATCAAAACGTTTAATTAACATTGAAGTGAAAATGGGGGAGGGTGTGCAAGGTAGGGATGGGGAGGGAGAGAGAGGCGGGGATGAGGGAGGGATGTTAGGGGTGAAGTGGGGTAAAATACCCGGCGCGGAGCAACAAAAACTGCCTTTTCATAACCTTATCCATTTATCCTCTTTCAACCAATGAAGGTCCGTGTTAATAAAGGGAGACCAATCAGCATCGGTTTAATGCCTCAAACACCAATCAAAAGTCCGCTAACAAAGGAGAAAACGTTTCTAAAGGAGATTGACCGCTGTATATGCTCAACGTGTGTATGTATGTATGTATGTATGTATGTATATATATATATATATATATATATATATATATATATATATATATATATATATATATATATATATATATATATATATCACTAGCTATAAATAAGAAGGGGATTTTTGAGTATTTCAATAATAATTTCATCTTAGTTTGGTTATGACTTATGTTTTTCTTTCAGTTATTTCTAATAATTCTTTTATATCAAAAAACAAAATGGTGAAGTTCAGCAATAAATATAAGTATCAAAATTGTGAATTTTTTAAAACACAAAGAATTACATATGGACAGGTTTCTAAAATTTATTTTAATATATCTTCTTCTTCTATAACTATATTTTAGCCACGTGATATTTTGAAAGGGGCGAATAATTAGTTTAGAGTTCCTTTTTAAAATTATTATAATTGGCGAAGTTCAGAAAATTTCTATAACTTTAACCATGGCTGCTTTTTTTTAGATTTTAAATTTTAATTATAGTAACGAAGCGCAAGCTCTCCTGAAGGGGGGCGTGGCGAAGTCATGCCTGGTATATATATATATAAGAAAAACCAAAAAAGTATCGCGAGTAAGCAAAAATGCAACAAAGCCCACAAGGAAAAGTAGTTTTGAACTTTACCCACACACACACACACACATATATATATATATATATATATATATATATATATATATATATATATATATATATATATATATATAATTCAGCTTCGTGGGGGTAATCGTGGGTAATGGGAGAGGGGGATACTCTTGGGTGGCAGTGTCCGTTTTTATTGGCACGAAGCCAGTGGTCAGACAGGTATATAAGACGGGGGTGGAGGGGGAGTGGTGACAAACTGAGCAGAGAAGATTGTGGGCTCAGAGAGAGACGATATTCCCACACACATCAGTGATTTACCAGGATGACTTAATCGTTTCCAGGCCTCTCAGAAGCAGGAGGGTCTTAAATCTGGCGGTTCTTTACTTGTAGCTCTTGCCATCGGTCCTAACTTCTCTTTGGATTACGCCATTCTCAAACAAAGACCCCTAAAATCGACATGATTTTACCAACTCTCGTGAACAAAAATTTCACCAGCCCCAGCTTCCATTAGCCCTGGGCAATGACCAATCCTTTCTACCTGATAATGAGGCCTTGGACCTTTGTCAAAAGCCCCGAATACCACCAACCTTTCAACCCTTAGAACCTAGGCCACGAAGAAATACCAGGGACCCTCGAACGAACGCTAGCTGGCCCCAAACATCATGCAGTAATAACCGCGACTGAATAAATTTGAGGGGGGAGGAGGACATCTGCTATCGACCGAGGCACTCACAGATTGAAGCACAACCGCCACACCCATCCAACTCTCGGATAAAGACAATCCACGAATGCACTTAGGGGTTACTAGGAACAACCCTTTCCCCCCCGCGTCCCGAGAGTGACGCCATCCCCCCCCTTAGGGGAGAAAAAAGGGAAGCCTTCCAAAGTCAAAAAAATACCCACGTTATGCGCGTAGTGGATTGATTCAACTATTAATCTTTCCAGGAAATGTGGGTCACTCCCCACCCCACTAAGGAATAAAGAGAACTCGACGACAAAAGTAGATGGAGGGCAGAAGGGGGAGGGAGGACGAGAAAATGGAGGACGCAGCTGCCCACAGTCGGGCTCAAAGTTCAAAGGGCGAAGCAAAAATTAGAAAGCTCAAATTAATAGCACGGTGCCTCGTCAACAAACGCGTGTAAGGAGAGCGGGTTAAAAGTCTCTTGCGAGGGCGTATACAATCGTGCACACAAACACAACTGCCCCCCCCCCCTCCACCTTTCCAGGTCCCAATGTTTCATTAACCTTGCTTGGAAGTCAACCGCCCTAAGTGGGGTAGTTCGAAAACCTAACCAGTTCTCGTCCCTTAATGAAACAAATAAGCGTGAGGCGATTTAAATACAGGGGGAAAAAATCTAAACAGCAGGAAAATGAGAATTATACGATGAACGAGGGGCTTGAAAAATGGGAGAAATTTAATTATTCAAGGGGGAATAAAAGGACAAAGGAGTTATAGCAAAATAAAAGGGTAAGTAAAGGTGGCAAGGTTTAGGAAATGAAGTTCCTTCAGTATATGGGGGCTATTATTAAACAGTTAGTGGAAGTTTTGAGCAACTACCAAAACAAAAACACCACCCCCACACATTCATTTTACCCAAATCTTATTACCTCCAATTAATTCGCCCCCCGTCTGTACATTACCCTATTTTCATTGGTTTTAATGGTGTCGCTCCAATCTTTATTTGATATAAAGGAATAAAATTAACCCCAAATCCGTGTCCGTATGATACAAGAGCGAGTTTATGAAGCTGAAGCTTCTCCTCGCTGACTGAACGAACGCGACATTTTAAGTTTTCACTGTCCATTCCAGGCGAAGGTCAAACCCCATAAATAGTGAAGTGACCTTTTCCATGAGAAGATATTTCGTTCTGCCCAATTTTTTACCCACAAAAAAAGGAACGGGTATTGAGCAAAATAGGCGTCAAAGAAACAAAAAAACACAAAAATTAGCCGGGGAATTCAACAAAAAAAAGTGTTATTACTTTCCAGATGGTTGCAGCTCGCAATGACGAGACATTCCGAATGAAAAATAAGACTGAAGAAAACCTATTTCGCAAGAGAGTATGACGGGAGAGACGTTTGCAAATAAAGGGCATTCTCTACTGGAAGATCGAGGATTGTCTCCACAATTTGCCTATTCTCCACACTAAAGGCGAGTCCAGGAAGACAGGCAACCCTCCAGATGTCAGGGGTAACACAGTTACCTATGCTACTACACCTGACAGCACCACGAGGGAGAGATATATAGATACCTATCGGAGCAGCGGAGGAAGCCAAATAAGGGATCGGAACTGGCTCCGGAGACTATCTCTACTCTCTCCGAGTTTAGCAGGAATGACGATGGACCCTGGATACATCATAGCGAAATCGAAAGCAACTTATTTAAAGCAAAGTAAGCAGGCGTAATCGAAGGGGGGGCGAGGTTAATTATATAGATGAGGCAAGAAGAGGATAAAAAGAATAGCGAAAACAGAAATAAAAAACAGGATGAAAAAAAAGAATAGTGCACAAAGGTCGAGTAATTTTAAGGTAAAACAGGGTGGGGGTGGGGGGTGGGGGTAGTCACATGCAAGCGACTCTAAATTACTGCGTCGATCCGTAAGTCAGTCGGTCGGATGGTAACCATTTTACTTTTCAATGAGTTTTTTGTCAATAACATCTTAACTATTCGGCCAGATTCTAACGAAATGTTTTAGAATCTCTTTCAAATGATATAATTGCCAAGGTCCTCCCAAGGTTAGATCGGGAATTATTGAAAGTTTTGAAGGTCATAAGTTCAGAATAATTGAGAACACGCTACTTAGGTTTGTTGACCTTGTTTGAAGAAAAACCGGCGCACCCAGCGAACGAATTTGCCCACAATTAAGAATCAGTGGCCATGGCTTACATATTTAGGGCTTAATGGAATTACTTCCTCCCTTTTCATACAGAACGTAACAGCAAATTTAAACCAAATAATCGGTGAGGAAGGAAGTTTTATAATCTCAGAAAAATAGTTCGTGGAGCAATCGCGTACTTTAGAATCGAGAATTCGAACTTTCCTTGCGGGACGAATGGCCTTTTATAATGACTCGAAAGGAGCAATTGACGACTCAGAAAGGGCCCCGCCCTTCTCATGGCAGGTCGCTATCTCGTACAGATAGAGACCACCGAAATGCGAGACGAACAGGCGCGGGGTCAATAGAGCAAGGCTACGATGAAATAGCCACCGTTTCAGGCTTCGAGGCTTGCACTCGAATGGTGCAAGCTTACATACACAAATTAGTGCAAAGGGTAAAAATAAAAGGCATTTTTTTGCCAAAAAATTATGACATGGCAAGAAATAGTTCAAGGATTTCGTCTGCAAAGACCTCACTCGAGAGGTCTTTGTGTATTATATTATACACGTGCCGCTTTTATGAGTAGCTGCCCAAAGTTACTTTGGAAAATGCTCTAAAACTAGTATTGTATTTTCCTAGTGGCTCATCAATAGGCCCTCACTTGTACCACACTTTGGATTAAAAAATAAAACGTACTTGAAGAGTCTTTCAACAACGCCCCAGGTCAATTTGGGGAGGGAAAGAGGTACGAGAAACCCCACTAGGTTTTAAGCATACCACCTCCATCGAAAGGATCGAAAAGGGCGTGGGGTGGGTAAATAGAGGGCGTGGGATGGGTAAATAGGGAATATCTTACCAAGTCAGTTCGCAGGAATCATTTTTTTATTTCGTTCTGGCAATCAAACAATCCTTCGTCACATTTTCAACCTCGCCCCACGCCCACACCCAATCAAACAAGATTTACAGCATAAACAGCGAACCAGGCCGCTGTTTGGCATTTTCGATTATGTTCTAGGAGGAAAATAGAAATAACACACATACAAGTGAGGGAGAAATACAGAGCTCACCTCGTACATGTGTATCTAGGAAATTATTTCCACCTATTTTGGGGTTGCATTTGGTAACAAATTAAGTATTGACGGCGTTGGAGGAAATGAGGTCTAATTTCGAACAGGCGAAACATGTGAAGGATATATACGATGGAATTGGTATGAATGCGCAAATGGAAACTGCGCATTCGCCGACATTAAATATTATCACCATGGAGACCGAGTAGTCCCCAATCGTGAAAAACACCTTGACATTGGAAAGCTCGTCTGTTGATAAAGTCGTAACCACAACACAAATGCCTGATATCTTTCATTCAACAAGATTGTTTTGTTCATCGGTTTTAATCTATTCTTTGGCGAGGCTCGAGATTTCCTATCGAAGTAGTGAAGTTAGGGAAAGTGAACGAAAAACCGAGGGTTGAACCAGGCGGACGCAGTGGATACCTTCAAGACCACTTCGTACCAACATCACTATCATTCGAACAGCAATATTTGAAAAACCTTCACGCTAGACCACCCCCAATCTCGATCCCCACCTCCACTCCGAGAATAATGGCTCTCGACAGCGAGCGAGAAAAGGGTGGGTGTCATCCGGCTTCGGAGACCTAGTATGTACCCCACACATCCACACGAGTGATCCGAAATCATGCCGAAATCGCCCCCCCTCCCCGACACACACACACTGAACCCGTAAGTCAACTCATCCGGCACCTACAAGCAAATCCTGAGAGCAGCGGGCCACCCTATATCTGGGTAAAGCATCATTTCCCCCATCTGAATTAAAAAAAAAAAAAACCTCAACCATCTGGAAAGAGGTAGAAAGGCCCGCCTTAGGGCATACTGGTAACGAGAGGGCTTGAGAAGGGGGAGGGGGGATGCAGGGACAACCGGAATAGCACCTCTGGCCAAGGTTGGCAAAAGCCCCAGGTTTCATGGTTGTTTTTTTTTAAAATCTCGGGTTTTTACAAAAAACAAACACTACAAGCATTAGAATAACACAGAAAAAGAATAGCTATTTCTATAATATTAATAATTAATTAGTTTAATAATTATATTAAGGTAAGAACAGATCACTGATCGAAAATTGTGGGTACCCATGATAGCCATAACCTGTAGAAGATGGATTATCAGTCAGTATCAGAGAAATAACATTAATTTGATAAATATTTGTTGAAATTATAACATAAATATGCATTTTGAATAAAATAATGATAAGTAGCATTCATTTCTGGGAAAAAAAACCCCAAACCCTGTTTTTTTTTATTTGCCAACCCTGCCTCTGGCGTGGCCGCAGCCGCGCTTTGTTCCGTCCTAGCATTGTACCTTTAAGCTGACACAACAAACGGCATTTAAGCGTGACGCCCTCGCTCCCCTTGATATCTCCTTGCCTGACCTTTTGATGCGGCACCAAGTGACTGTACTTCTAATTAATGGTGACTGCACAGGCCCGTGAAAACAGATCGAGCTGACGGGGCCTCTTCATTAACAAGTCGCTGCAGTCCATGAATGGGAGGGATCATTCACAACGCGGTCTTCTCTTACCTGTAAAGATAAACAAAAATCAACAAAATGGTCCAGACCTCAAACCAATGAAAAGCCTAAACCATCCCAAGTATCTACCTTCAGCGGGAAGACCAGCAGGAGCTGGAGTAAACTAGGTAACTCCAAACCCACATAGAGAACATGAACAGAATAAGAAATCAAGTTGCAGTATTCAAATCCATGAGATTATTATTGATTTCTCCAAATATTGCTCTGCCTCCCTCATTTACACCTTTCTTATGCGAAAGTCGCTCGCTTCAATTACCGAGAACTTGAATGGCTGTTGCAAGCGCCACTCTCTCTCCTTCTAGGCGTAGCAACAAAAAGGACGGGGCATAAAAAAATAAAGGAGAAACAAACGAGAGAATATCCGAATGTTACAAAGTTCCTGAACGAAGTAGTGAATATGTGGGGAAGGGATATAACCCGAATAGTCACTCCGAACCGGAGGGGGGAGGGGGTGAATGGACTGTCCATAACCTCCCCAAACTCTACAATTTGTCGATGAGTAAGGGCTTGACAACGTTGGTCCGATGCGGAGAGGGTGGGGAGGAGGGTTAGCGGTGGAATGGCGCCCCCGCAATCAGCTGACAAAGGCGCCACATCGCCTCCCACTCAAGTGATTCTTCCGAGTCGAGAGAGCGTGAAAAAAAGGCGTACATCGAACGTGTCGCCACAACACCCCCGTTTATTCTTCCACTTAGGAAGGAACCGATTGAAGGAAGCAAAGAGACGAAGATCAACAGCATGAGGAACGCCTCCCCCCCCCCCCCCGCCTTCCTGCGTCGCTGTCAGAACCCGTCTCCAAGAGTCACGAAGAAACAGTAGCACAAGCCGCGGTTCCTTTTCCATGTGCAAAGTGATCTCGAGCCCTCGAATCTCACCCAAGATGCAGAACCCCAATCGCGCCCTTGTTACCCGCGTATGCACCGCAATTTTCCTCGCCTCTTCCATTACAAGCGAGACAAGCCAAGCACAAAAGACCACCGCAAATGACATCATCATTGGAGCCCCACCCGTCATCTTTAAAAGGTCTTTCATCACTCGGTAAAGTACAGGGACATACGCCATAATTAGAAAAATGATTAAAAAAACCGACGAAGAAAAAGCGCGTGAGATAGAGGTGAGGGGAAAAAGGCCTGTAAGAAGGGGAGGGATAGACGCGATAACCACAAAAATAAAAACACCTTTTCCCCCATACACCCCGACAAACAAGGAAGTAAAAATATGCACGGGACAGCTATTTTATCTACCTTACTCCAACCACACCGACTTTCCGATGATCCTTTTCCCATTGAGTTATGATGCAGGCAAAATAAATCGGGGGCGATGGGCTGGGGAAAAGCAACAACAAGAACACGCGGTGGAAAGAAACCAAGCACACGATGAATGGGAGATGCAAATCAGTGTTCAAGAAGCACCTGTCACCAACCGACAGGCTATTTAACAAGTCGTTCAGATAACTTGATAGATGGAGTGCCCCCAAACCCCGGCACATCGAAACCTGTTATTCTTGACCCTGCCCTGCCTGCTGGCCAGAAACAAATTAGGACACCGTCAAATTACAAAAGGGGTTTATTACCAGCATGTTTCTCAGTGGGCCCTGTCAATCACACGCGCCCCCCCCTCTCCCTATCTCCCGTAGATACAACACAAAAACAATGACAAAGGAATGTGCGAATGTGTATTTGCGGCGTATTAGTCGTATTAGTATCCAGAAAAAAAACTGCTCTCTCGGTCAGAGGCGAGGAGGGAGCGAAAAAGCGCAATCCCACCTCCAAATACCAAGCTACATATAAACCCTCCACCCCTGCAACTCACCCCAAGAATCCCCCCTCCCAGACTCAGGAGGGGAAAGGCAAGTTTCTATTTCATTCGTATTCGTTATAGGTTATTGATCAGGAGTGAATGGCACTGCATCGCAAATGCCACACAGAGCGGTCAAGTATTAATCATTGAAAAGTTGGACCATATGTCACCTTCAATCTTTAAAATGGCGAAATGTTAAGTAAGAACTTAAAAAAAAAACTTAACCCATAATAACTAAGTTTATGGGTAGATATTTAATAATTTTAAATAACATAAAACGAACACTACAATTACGGGGGGGGAGGGAGAGGAGTCAAACCGATCCGAATGAATGAAACTCCACCGTAAAATCACCTCTTGACGTGGGGTTAACAATAAACACCCGCCCCCGATGGCGCTTGAAGCTCGGGGAACTCTTCAGATAAGGCGCCCGACCGAGTAAACTTACCAACGCGTCTTAAACGACCGAAAGCTCGTTTCCACACTCGAGCGTCGTCCCTCGTTCCATAACCGGGTCTCAGGAATGCAAATGAACACATGATGAAATGGCGACAATGGACCAAAAAGCGTCGCCAACCCAACCACAGACGACCTTCCCGGAGAAGGAGACAACTTTAGTAGGAGAGTAGGTATCCGCCCCGTATGACCGGACTATCTATTTTTTTTTTCTCTCACTTGAAATTCCAGTTCCGGGAGCCGGCTTACAACTAGATCCCCCTCGAGCATTGGTCTTCCGCGTCAATGATCGCGTTTCGTAACTCAGTCAGAGACCGAAAACGGTCGGGATGTGTTGCTCTGTGGTCTCTTCAAGCCCGTAAACGCGACCACAAACCGCTTTGTGGCTCGCACTAGCCAAACCACAACGCGGAACCAAAGACCTCGTCGATACACGCTAAATGTTGGGGAACGAGGAAAAGAGAGGATGGGAGGTTTGTGAGGACTTGGCCACCATCCCACGTTAATGGGTACCTCATGACGTCCAAATTCTTCGGTAGCGAAGATCGGGTACCAAAATGAGAAATACTAAGCAAAGAACAGAATAAGCCCAATCTCACATCAATCTCTCTCTCTCTCTCTGACATCTCACCGACTCTTTTGGTGGACTAACACACGACGCAGGACCGCCAAATCCATCCATCCTTACATCTGCCAAATCCCAAACACATGGCAGAACGAGAGGGGAGGAAGGAAACCGGAAGGGGACAAGGGGTAGGGTTCTTCTTCTGGGGGGGGGGGCATCCAGCGTCAAGCTGCGTCCGCAATCCTCGCCCCTTGCCCAAGCACCTTGGCAACAATTGTTCTACATTTGCAATGCGTCGGAGTCTGCAGAAAAAAGGCTGGTCCGGGGGACAAAGAACAGTTGTTAACATGCGGATACATGCAGCATACTCCAGCCCCATTTCCCCCTGCGTCTCGACACCAGGGGACAAAAGGCGTACGTGGAAGGGGAGCGAGTGGGGATGACTAGTGCAGATGTGTGTGTGTGTGGGGGGATTTATTCGCTAATTTTCAAAAAATAAAAAAGGACAATAATAATAAACCAAATGCAGAAATTACCACAACCTTGATTCCGAATCCTCTCCAAAACAAATGTAACGAGAAAAAGGGGAAAAAAGAAGGGCATCTCTGCCAAAATACTTAAAAATACTGATGAAAATGAAAGGGCAAAATTGAAATGATGCCGAAGGTACATAGCCGAGTACATCCTCCCCCCTAAAGGTTACTGCTTATGGGTAGTAGCGACCAGGACAAGGACCAACTATTCTGCCTCCCTTTGCTGGGGTGTAAACTAGGACATTTCCGCCTATTTAGAAAATTCCGCAAAGTAGTAGTTAAGAAAGGAGAGGCAGATGTGAAAAGGGGAGACTAATTGGCGATAAAATTGAGGGACAAAGGGGGGAAACCAGGCGGTGAAAAGACCTGTTGGAAAGTGTAGTAAATACTTCCTGATGGGGTGAAATTGGGTATATTTACACCCCTACCCTAGGACAAGTTCGTAAATTCAAACTTAACCCGCTTTGTATAACGCGAACGGCGCGATTTTACTTCCACCAAAGGAGGATCCAATTAGTGAAAATCAACTAGGGAAGCTCTGAATTTTGTCCTGGTTTCTGATGTCACTGAGGTCATAAGTTAAAGAAAGTGGAAATATGTTACAAGGAGCTACAAGGAAAATAAGTACCATAGAAGACCTTACGGTGCATATAAGGAGGGTATTTTTGGCGCAATCCTCGAGGGTGTCCGTTGGCAACCTCAAAGATCACTCGCGAGGATCTTAACGGTGATTTCACAAGACTTTATCTAGTCTTGACTTGAACTGGTCAACAGATTTACTGTTGACAACTTCCGTCGGAAGTGCGTTCCAACTACCACAGATACTGTATGTGAAGAACTTAATCCAACGAGTGATTGCAGAGGAAAGCAAAATCCCACCGTTAACATCCCTCTGTCCACCCAGAGTCAAAGCCACACTTCCGTGCACACAAACATCCGTACACGTAATAATACAGACATACAAACACTCGCAAACGAACATCTATCAAAATAGACACAAAGGGAAATATATCTATAAACAAAGACACGTAAATATACAAACCCATCCATACATAGACCCCCCATAATCTATCTATACACACACACACATACACATTTGATCCAGTCACAAGACCAGCTGGAGTTCCACCCATGGTGAGGAGTCACCAGCTGGGGAAAAGGATATGATGCAAATGGGCTATGGACATCCACATCTGCTCCAGTGACAAAGACAAAATTTATTGAAAAATAACGGAAACCAACGATGGCATTATTCCCCAAACTATGATCAGTTTCGGAAAGAAGTGTTGACGTTAGGATAAGAAAAAAATGGAAAAAAAACAAATGTCTAGCGCAACCCAAAAGGAGACAATTCGGGGGCGCTGGGGACGAGATGACGCCCTGAGTTAGGTGGATTAAATTTAGCGCTACAAGGTCTACAGACATTTAGGCATCTCTCGGCTCGGTGTTGGCACGTGGGCATCCGCATTGGGAGCCAATCAATACATCGAATCAACGAGGGAATGTTAATATATAAACTCGATAATAATGTGAATAAGATGCCAAATTTTAAGACTCCTATCGACAACATAACCCAGCCAAGGATTGGAAATATAACCAACCAAACACAGCCCCCATACCTGGGTATAAGGGAACGAATGATATACCCCCACCCCCCTTAATATGTCCCATCAAGAAGGGGTACTGGAGTGCGGGGTTTAACCTTAAAAAAAAGCAACTAGCCCAACAAGTAATGAAAAATCTCCATCTGTTTTTCAAGTAGGGCTCAACCCCTCCTGCCTATTTTGGCAGAGCATGCATCAACCAACAAGGGCATAGCCATCTCAATACCCACTTCCAATCAATCTTTTAATCCTAATTACACAAACAAGAACTCTAGCTAAGCTCAAATGTCCTGGAGGAACGACGCCTATTCCTTGCAAGCAGGAGGCCACGCCAAGTGTTGCGCGCTGACTATTGAGAAATGACATGAGAGTGTGGTGGGTCACCCCGGCGCCCTCCCAACGTGATCGAAATGCCCACTACCCCTGAAAAACCACAGGCAACGGACCAAGGCGCCCTGCGAGGGAGACCAACTCCATTGCAGAAGAGGTAGGGTGGCGAGTCTGCGCGTCAACCTGCCTTTCACGCTTTCTATGCCTTCAACACAACTCGACCTGACTTGATTTCCAGGTCACACATTTAACTAAATAATGCCCCCCACCCCGTGGAAACGGGGGGGGGGGGCGGTATCTTACATGGCATACCAACGCCTTCAAGATCCAATTACCAGTTACAAACGACAACCATAGTACTGCGATAAGTCATACATAACCCGGTAAGACTCGCCTTATCACCCCCACAACCCGAAGTTGGTGAGAACAGATATGTAAAGTGGTGAAGCTAGGGGAAGTGAAAATATACCAAGGTATTTAGGCCTTAGGGTCGGGAGGGCAAACAATCATTCAGATGACAGCTGCAGCCTCGTTTCCCATGCTAAACCTGACACCCCCCTGCGGGCACGCAAAGATTGACGAGGAAAGCAAAGAGAAGAGGGTGGGTGTAGTTGGAGAAAAGGGTGTAAACAATACATGTTAAATACCCCACCACTCCCCGGCCACACAATACTCACCGCAGCTGATCGGCGACAAACCTGCGAAATTATCGGACGAGCAGGAAAGAGAAAAGGAAAAGGTGAAGGAATAAAGCCTAGGTATTCTCAATCTCGTGTGAGTGCCGAGGGCATTGGGGCTGGGATAGCGTGCTGCCCCTCCAGATACTCCTAAAAATGTACGTACAAGGCACCCTCCCTTAACGCCTAAATAACTTAAAACAAATTAGAGCTATTAATTAATCCCCATGCAATACACTCCCCAAATCTTAAAAGCTATAATTAAAAAATATTTTCTCAGGTCAGATTAAAAACAAAATCCTTCGAATGTCTTAAATTCCACTAATCTTAAAAACTGGATCATAGCCCAATTGAGTAATTGCTTTTAAAAAAAAACATGCCCTAAGATATTATGTCAAGAATGTTGATATCGTGCCCCTAATGTTGAAACCAGTCCTGAAGTTGGGCATTCTAAATGTGCTTAACATTAATATGGATCATATAAATTACCATGTTACATAAAATAACCATGCAATTCCTATTCCCACAAACTGAATTAAAAAAAATATATAATATGGTAATGCTTCGAGGCACCCACCTGGACTCGCTTTTTATACCTACTATTTCTCAGTGGGTGGCAACATAGTTTAATCTGGAATCTGATCAACGGCTGCAGCTGAGAAATAGACCAGAATCGGGACTCGATCCGACGACTAACCAAACCTCCTCAAATGAGCTATGCCGCAACACATAAGATACAGAGGCTTGCCGACATTAATAATTAAAAGTGAAGACATACTTTAGGAATTGAATTATAGAAGCCAGCCACAGCAAAAGAGTCGAGAATTTCTAACTGAGCGACTCAGAAACTTTGCACAGCGTCCCTGCAATAGTATTCCCCTAAAATGGCAAGTCTGGGGATAAGGCACAGCTCAATTGTAAGATCTCACATTCCCCCCTGACCCATATTTTCAAGGACTCCAGCATCACCCTCATAATCCACAAGGAAACCAGCGACGTTGACGAATGGTCTCGGCTTCTCAATTTCGCTCCCTCCCAGCCGCTTTACACACAGTGAATTATATAAGTAACCCCCCCCCCAAAAAAAAAAAACGGGCCCCAACACCAACCCTGTACACTCCAGTGGCTAGAAAGACAATAGCTCAAAGTACAAACGACACCTCCATTCGAGGTCAGGGACAGAAACCAACCCAACGCTGGTTAACAGCACCCTTAAAAATAAAAAAAGTTAAACCGAGCCTACAAACGGGATAAGCCACAAACTCACCTCCATCCCCCCCCCGCTCCTTCCACAACCAAATCAAACTGAAATCCCATACAAACCCCACCCACTCTCCAATGAACTTGAGATGACGGGAACCAATTTATCAGGTAAGAGGACCTCTTTTCATTACCTACATTGTTATCTGGGCGAACTGTGCGTGCGAATGACCCTCACAATTTGGTATTTAGTCGCTTGGCACAATCATGATTAAATGAATTACGAGGTATTACAATCGTTATCCAACCTGAAAATTCACATGATACAAAAAAAAACCCTGCTTGTTCCCTACATAAACCTAACATATCATTAACTCCATGAGGAAAGGTGACTACAAAGGGAGACCAAACCCAGGATCTCGGCCCCTTAGAAAAGAGGGACACCTCAATCCTTGTATTTTTCCTGTGGCTATGGGGACTTCAAGGATGTCTAAATTTGGGGAGTAATGCGGGGGACGAAAGGCGCTAGGAAGCCTGAACAGAAGAGTAATGAGAAACGATAAGGATGTTCCATCAATATCTAAGCTAGGAGAGCGAGAAGGTGCTTCCAAACCTGGAGAAACCCATTAAAAGGAAGCCAAATGTGTTTTGATGAGTGCCAGAATCCTCGTTGCACAAAGGATTACGACTCCTGGAAGGAAATTTGCGGAGTGAGGTTATAATGTATCAATATGTCCAAAAGATCTTTAAATCATTTGATAGTAAAATAATTCTGCCTGAAAATATCATGCCAAACGAAACCCAACAACGCATATGAGAAAATATCGTGCGTAGACGCTCCTCCCTGTCCACACGTAACCAGGGTCTATTACATAATCCACGTTCAGTTCAAAACTGGCAGATTGTTGACGCAGTGATACAAAACTAACAAGGACATAAAACAAAGATCCGGGTCTTGATGAATGACTACCCTCAATACCAGCTGCATGACCATTGCGGGAGACAAAAGCGAATACCATCCAGCTCCTTGAAAACGCCTCTCTAAAATTTCGGTGGTTAACTTGAGGGATGTAAAAGGGCGTGAAAGCCAAGAAGGAAAGGGAATTTGAAATGTTAGGGAGCCATAGATCGCGCAAATCTACCGCTCCTACGAGCCCCACGGCAACAAAGGCAGGTCCTTCTTTAGGAACATTCACCTATCCAACCAGCCTCGCAGCACAATGAACCTTAGCAACTCCCTTCAAGAAGCCATTGCCTGGGCTTAATTGTAGCCCCAGGCCCACACCCTCCTCGAACAGCGAGGGGAGATATAAATATTCCGCCCCTGGGTTCGAAGACGCCGCTCGTCTCAGAAAAAAAAAACTGTACAAGAGGCAATTTGGCTACTAATTACACTAAATCAGGGAAGGATAGGACTGAGAAATTCATCCTTGACCAATTACATTGACTCAAGCGCCCCCCCCCCCTCACTACCAAATAGCTCAAAACACGTATACGTGAGAATCACCCCAGACCCCAGCACACATACCCAGCCTCGCTCACCGTTCCGAAAATAGGCTTCTCGAGCGAGATGAGTCACAGAGAAGGCCGCCGCAACGCACCCATCGAGCCTATTCTAACTTAACAGCTCTCGCTAGCTGTTGCCGATGTTGCCACTCTCGAAATAAACCCCATGAATGCCCTAATTAAACACGGACCCAACTAAACCTATTCCTCGATCGTAACCTCAAAACGAGATCGCGAAAACATCGAACGACGGGAGAGCCTCTTTACGAGGTGATAAGCATGATGCCAATTTCTTTTCTTTTTCGTTTATGCCAACAAGGGATCGTTTAAGAGATGTGTGTGAAAGCCAAGAAAGAAATCAGGTGCGCTGTCAGAAATAGATACCATAAAGAGCCAGGTGAGACCGGCCCTATCTATACTGATGACGACTTGGTTATCTCAGTACTGAAAGCGATTGCCACCTCTCCTCGCCCATACACTAATACTCATCGTGAACGGAGGTGGGGGGTGGGGGGTGCCGGTTAATTTGGAGACACCAACAAACTCGGGAGCAATCGCGTGTTGAGCTCAAAAGAACTATTACATTAGCAACCATACTTTGGAGGAAGGGGAGACGGAAGGCTGTGGTAAATGTGAGGAGATATTGGCAACACGATTCGAGATAAAGGGATCTCGAATCGTGTGGCCTCCGGGATTTACTCCCCGACAGAGCGAAGTGACCACAACATCCAAGACTACCAAAGTGCAAAAAAATCCACTTTCAGCAAGGAAGGAGAAACGCCCCAACACTGCGCCATTTTCTAAAATTACCACGACTACTGTGAGCCTCGGCTCTTAAAATGACCCTGAAAATTCTCAAGCAAATGCTTTACTTGCAACACGCCAAGCACAGAGCTCTGCACATAAAACCGGCACCCGTTATGCAATCCCGCAAAAGAAAAGGCCCCTAAATCCAATTTCGACCCATCCTGTATAACGACTGCAACCATGCAAATGACGACCAACATTGCAATCGCGTGTTCGAAATACTCGTGACCACCCACCCCCTCTCCACCTGAGAACGAAGGCGACCTTACTATTTCGATCAAGATTATCGACCGGCGCAATTATCAGAGCAACAAATCGCGAAAAGTTCAGACCCGACCCTCGAAATACGGCATTAAAACGAGGTGCCTTTCCACACACAACAAAAACACGCCTCTTAAGCATTAATCCAAATATGTTTAGAGGAACGCTCGTTCTGATGACCTCGCAAAGTGCATGCGTAGAGCTTTAAAACAAAAAGGGTACGTCTTGGGGGGGGGGGAGGGAATAGTCCTAACATAACAAAAAATAAACAAGGAGGAAAAAGTCCACTCGGTCCCATGAAAGTCATCCGAGCCAGAGCAGACCGAAACCCATCAAGCCACAACCTAATCAGCATCCATTGGATTGCCTTATCAACCAATATGTTTATCAGTATCACGTGAGTTTATAATAGAATACCGAAAGCATACAGGTATAAAAACTCATAAGCCTGTAAAGAGCCTTTTCACATAAGCTCCATAATTGTCAAGCTTTGCTTTGAATGATATCAAATTAGAGCTATTTACCCCTCCCCCCCGCAATGCATTCCTAGAATCTATCACTCTGTGATAATATTTCCTAAGTCCACCCTGCATCTAGATTTTTTTTTCAGTCTAGCTGGAAAAACTTCGATTTCTAATTGATCAATCTCCTAAACCCTTTAAGGGCATATAGTGTCATGTGGAACCACATAGTATATTGATTTAATTGATTTATTATATTTTATATAAAATCCAATAGGGGCATCAAAGGGTTACACACTTTAAAAATCACTCCTTTAAATGAAAACATGTTAAGTTCCTCAACCTATGCATATTCCCCTGTAATGGGAGACCTGAATACAATATTGCAGGTGGGGTCTAATATAAGTTATATACATTAGTGATCAGATGATTATGAATTACTTGAAAATTCGTACTTTTTCTGGGAAAAAGTTATATAAAGTTATTTTATTGACAAGTACTCAATTTATTTTCATATGGCAAAAATATCCTTTGTTACAGTGATTGATAATTGGTTTGACCTCCTTTAGCCGCTTTTAGTGCTTTAGCACACTCTTGCATACCAGTGATTAAAGTTCTGCATAAGTGCTTGATTCTGTCAGAGTGAAACCAAACGTAGATAAGACGTTCTATGTACGAGCTTTGATTTGGTCGTTATGGAAACTTCCTGCATTTCATTTTTTTAGAAGCAGTTCAATGCCATTTTGTGCACACCGTTCTTCACTGATCGCGCCATGTGACAAGGAGCCAAGAGTTGCTGAAATATGCATGATCTGTTACCGAACTATTTCCTCTTTTGAGGTACCAAACGGTTTTTCAGTACTTCAATATACTTATACTGATTCATTATACCTTCACAATCTTCAAGCGACTTTTCCCATGTACAGAAATTGCTCCCCACACCATGATTTTCTGTGATATTTTAGTTTTTTTAAGATACTGGCATAAGCTCCTCACTGTCTGCACACGGTCACTAAGTACGGCAATAGTTGACTCGTCCGAAAAAACAACATGCAACAATATAAGACACTATAGCAATACTGAAACGACCTGTGATGCTAGTGGCAGCAGATAAACAGCTAGACAAATTATGACTTGAACGCGTAGCTAGTAGGTAAATCAGAATGTAGGTACAGTATGTTCTCTTATGCTTAATAAAGAAAATAACTAGTATATGTACCACTCTTACCTGTTCCCATTGCTCAGAAGTCCAATCAGCATGAGCATTAGCCCAGACTTGACGTGCCTGTATCATGGTTTTGGTCAGCCTAGGCTTCTTTCTTGGACGATAGGCTCGTAATTCACTGTCCAGTAACCTCCGATCTAGTGTTATTAGAGAAAGACTAACAGCTGCTTTTGCCCTGAACACCCATGTTTTATTTTCCTTTCTTTGCTTGTGGTTGTTTTCCTCTTACGACCATATTTCCCAGCCCTTGCTGATTTCAAATTAAGACAGTTTTCATTTTTTTTCTTTATATTGCTTACTGCTTGAGGAGAGACTCCCAATTTATTTGCAATATCTTTGTTTTAGTGCACTATCACTTAATAAAACTTTGATCTGTCCAATTTTCCGAGGACTCAAGTCAATAACTTTACCTTACACATAGCTGTTAACTTTCTTTTTATCTATTACACTGCAAGAAAACATTGTTCCTATTATCTACAGGCAAACAAAACACACACTAGTTGGATATCTGGGTAGGTAACAGCAAAAGAAAATAGCTTGCACCCCATCACCCTGCGAAGCTTGAATTGGAACTGAGGCACGAGACTAACAGTTGAAGCAGCAGGCAAAACCAAATCGGTGTTGCCTTCTTTTATTTCAACAAGTTTGCCAGAAAATGAAGCAAAACACTAATATTTAGTCTTCAAAAATGTAAAATAGTTATTACACACTAATATGATAAAATAACGTCATTATTGACTCATTAAATAGTTTTAAGTTACCTTTTACCAGAAAAATTACAAATTTTCAAGAAATCCATAATAATTTGATCACTACTGCAGCTTCATAATAAAACCATATTTCTAATCTATAAACACTGCTTAGAGAACTTCATTGTCTAATGTACTACCACTAAATTCTTCTCATCGTCAGTCAGCACGGGCCAACCTGCAACCTTCCATTTCATAACTAAATTCCCTATTATGGTGGGCCATATGAACAACTTTGCATTTTTGGAGGTTGAATGTCATCTGTCACTAGTGAGCAAATGTAACTAGCCTATTTAAATCAATTTGAATTATGAAATTTCTCTGTATTTCCTCCACAAATGTTCATAATTTGTACCATCACCAAGCATTGACTATTTATGCCTTAGTCTCCTATGAAGGACATTATCAAAAGCTTTACCAAAGTCTAATTTGATTACCTGTGTTATTTCCTTTAGAAATTCCAGCAGATTTGTAAATCAAGTTTTACCTATCCTGAATCCATTATATTACTTAACTAGCTACAACTTTTAAAAAATTGTATCCATTTTTAACAAATTTTCTAAGTAATTTACATACTAATGAAGTTAGACAATGGCCTATAGTTATTAGGATCATCCTTCCTTCCCTTTTTGAAGATTGGAACTACATTAGTGATTTTAGAGTCATTTGCATCTCCACAAATCTAAGAGATCTAACAAATATCTTTTCGAGAGCAATTTAAACACTTTTAATTCTTAGAATCCTAGAATGAATATTATCAGGACCCATAGCTTTTGTTAGCATCTAATCCATTTATAAGTGCCTAATTACTATGCCCATTTACATTAAAACATTTTCCTGTCATATTAAAATTAGGATTAAAGTCGACCTCATCTTCTCTAGTACAGTGATATAAAATGTTCATTGAACACCTCAACCATTTCATCCTGCTTTTGAAATATCGAATATTCTTAACTACATATTCAAGAGAGAAAAAACTGGTAGAGGCGGAAACAGAAAAATGCATAGAGAATACCAATTTTAAATCTAGTTGAAAAAAAAGTGCAGCAACAAATTGCTCATTTTCGAATTGCTAGAACCAGCATGGTGTGGGTAGCAAGGGCAAATAACACAACTTCCTTTGAAATTAAGTCGCATCAGTAAGGCAAGGTAAACAAGGAAAAACAAATATTTTTCATTATTATTTAATTAGTGTAAATTTGCGAGAAGGAAACATTTAGTCGGGTTGGTGGCCTATCATTAGGTCGCATAATTATAGACGCACCAATCATGATAAGCCTTTCTTCAGGGGGCTGTGTGAAACTCAAAAGACGCAAGGGTCATCCGAGCAGAGCACTCACCCGATAAACTGCATCAACAAGATTGTCCAGAACACTAAAAACATCACCATCATGGCTTGACAGAAACTAAATCATGCCACTACAATAGACAATGTCAATAATATATAAAATTTATCCCCAAATAAACCCCTCCAAAACCTGAAGCCAAAGGAATGCGTTCAGAATATTAGCTGCACTCAACAGCAACCTCCAATTATCGTCGGGATCTCAGCGCCTATCGTACATTAATCGGACTTCGGGGTAGTTAACTACTTACACCTACCTCTCGCACGGCGAGAGTAGCCATTTAGGAGTGACCGAAATATCCAACTCCCACACCATTTTGATAACCGGATCTTAAACGGGTCAAATGCTCTACCTCTACAAGGCCCACAGATAAGGGAGATAGATTACGATATCAGTGACGAAACTTTTCACGGTTAACGAGGATCAGCGGAATTGCCCCAACTCGTACATCATATCCCTGGGAAAACTAAACACTGGGTAGGGGGAGGGACCAGACATCATTAATTAGAAAGTAATCCTAAGGAAAATATCCCATTGCGCCTCTTCGATTACAGACAAATGGATAATTAACATTATTATGGGGCAACACAATTCCGGTATTAAAAGAGATACCACTGCTAACATGATGGCCTCTCTAATTGAGTATATAATGGCCCGTAAGGTAGTGAGAGTATCCAACCTCAGGCCTACCAATAAGCCTACTTCATCAAGACGGCAGAAAAATAAGGGGGGAAGGTATGCTATTTTTTATAATTTTTTTGGCATGCAATCATATGCGAGGCGATGATGTGCATGTGATTTCCGCATGTGTTTTAGTGGGAATAGAGCATTCTCATATCAGCTACCATTGTAAGTTATGCTCGCGTTTTAGATGGCCAGAATGATAAGCCAACCATAAACAATGAACAACCAAAATTTCAAATTAAATTTCAACCCAACTAGTTATCATTGGGCCGGCTCGGGCGCTATAATTTCGCCCAATTAAACGCGGACACAAAAGATATTAAGATTCGAGATTTGAATCTCTGGACATGAGAGCAAATCTGTCTACCCTTCATGTCTGCATTCGAAGCATTCTTTGTACAAAGACCTCGTTTTAATTTCGGGAGTAAACGAGAGTTGGTCCTTAAAACCTATCGAGAACGCAACTTGCCATCGATCTATTCAAATAAAAAAAATGGGTACAGTACTATTTCTATGCTTCCCATAGTGGGGTCGGGGGTGCTTCAGCGTCGATAGCCTCTTATTATTTTAACCAGGCCGAATGCCCTTTAGGTGCAATATCATTGCGTCGATTCGGGGCTCACCCGTGGGCACGCGCTCACACAAAACGCCTCTATACCCCCCTATCAGAGACAATATCATCGAGTTCCTCGGTGAATATTAAACTGCTTGGAAAAATATAAGAATAATTGCATGTACATTTACGGAATATTGAGGTGACTCATTGATTCATATTTTGAGATAACTCATTAAAGCTAAGTCAGTCACTGAATAGGTTAAAAAATCAGTGCGTAAAAAGTAGCCACTCTTCTAATTAACACACGCTCGTGGAGTGCGATTGATGACGACATTTTTTTTAAAGGGGCTATCTGGCGACTGCCCACTTGGGCATAAGTCGCCGCAATCAAACAACCTAGCTCTAGGCTACTTTAAAATAAAAATATGAAAACAAAACAACAGTAATAAGGGAAGATAACAACAATTAGGAAGCAAGCTCTGGCGTCGGGGGGAGGTCCCCCTCCCCCCAGGCGCAGGAGCGTGCGACCTACAAAGAAAACAACAAAACAAAAAACTGGTTAAATAAAAGCGAGAAGGCCGGCCTACACCCAAAAGTCTAGAAGTCCACCAGTCAAAGTGCTCACACTCGTCCCGAGTACAAGGGACAGGCGGTAGCGACCCCGCCCATCCCGGTACCGGGACAGGTAACGTGCGCAAAGATCACCCAGACTGGGACATTCAACGAGAAAGTGCCGAACAGTCTGGGGGATGACGCAGTCGTCACAATAGTGAGAACATCTTCTGGCAGCACCGAGGTGATACCGTTGATCCGCAGGGCAAAGAGTGTGACACTGAGGACACTTCCCTGCGGGACACCCTCTTCCTGCTCCATTCGGCCGGAGAGGGCTTCCCCCACCCGTACGCGGAATCGACGATATCGCAAAAATTCAGATATAAACATTGAGAGGCGTCCCCTCGCCCCCATCGTGTGGAGAGTCTCCATGATACCGTATCGCCATGCGGAATCATAGGCCTTCTCCAGATCGAAAAACACCGTGGCGTAGTGCTGTCTACGAAGGTGATCACGTGACAAATCTCACCCTCGAATCATTTCCTTGATTCCGCCTTCGAGTCGTATCCACCCCGGCTCGCTCAGTGCTAAGAGACACTATGGCGAATGTCAAGCATTTATAGGGAGTTATCGTGGTGAAAGAAAATCAATTTTCAATCGATATGTCGGGCTCAGGGAAGCCTCCTTAAATTCTTGGATACTTGCAATGAAGCACTACCACTTTTAGGTAATTGCGCCACCTGTCCCTGTTCAATTATGGACTAGATCCCCTCACCGGATAATGAAACTCGCGTAAAGATCAGAATCAGTGACAAAACACTAGACACGAGGGACCTAGGGGGGGAGAGGGGATCAAAAAGAGCTTTAGTACTTTTTGACAGCAACCAACCCTCCACTACCCACGGTGGGGTCCACCCATTCGGCGGCAGGGAAGTGTTGATGATTACCTCTTCGGCACGTTCCAGGACGGAAGAGTGATATGTATGCGAAGAGCGTAGGCGCAGCGGTGGTATGATTGGTTGTAGGTGTGATGACTTAGTAGCATCACATTGAGGTAAGACATTAATTTGTGACGCTGGTTTGGATTAAGTTAGCAAAATGGGGAAGGTGGGTAGTTTTTAGATACTTTATTTAAATGGTTTATGATACTGCCCTCTTGTCTAAGTTTAATCAGGGTGTCCACTGAAATTCCAATTTCAAATTCCCTGACCTACGTGAAATTCTGGTACAGAATCAAAATCTTGTTAAAATTATAAAAATAAAAGAAAGCCCACCAGGACCCACCCCATACCGACCTGGCACAAAAGAAGTGTCCTAATAATATATAATAGTAATAAAGAAATAAGAAAACCAAATTCAATTTTTTAGCAATAACAAATTTTATGAAGTACCAGGTTTCTTTTTTTTTTGTTTTATATTTAATAAAAAAAATATATATATATATATATATATATTAAGTAATACAATATGTAAGTTATATACAGAAAATCATAATTCACAAAAAATATTTTTTACAGGTTAGAATTTGGTCCTCTAGGATTTGAACTTCTCTTTCTTTTTCTTCTATTATTTTCCTTTTTTTCCCCCTTCAAATTCTCTTATTTCTTCCATTGCTTTTCTTTTATTCGCAACTGCATTTTTTTAATCCATATTCTTTTTCTTTTGTTCCTCGAGGTAATCCTTATAATATCCACAAGCATTACGACAGCTTAATAAACGTTTGTCTATTTCAAAACAAGACAGGTCCCAATCCATCTCTGATCATGTAAATTACTTATGTAAACAAACTACTTGTCCATGCAATATTTATTTATTGAAAATCCTCTCTCAACTGAGGCACTGCCATGAAACATTGTAAGTATCATATTAACAAAATCTTGATAATCATTTGTAATGTTAACTGATTTAAAAATTGTTGAGAAAAATGAATCTAATCGATATTTTTCAGTCATAATTACAACATATTTCTTTAACAAATAGATTCTCAATCAATCTAGAATGAAAATATTTTATGGAATCTGCTTCTATTCCTGTTTAGCGATATACTTTAATAATATTTTCTAACAATAAATCAAGTCTTTGACAGCTTACTTTAGATGACATCATAACCTTTGGGGAAATGGAGTTGAAGCCTTTAACTATACTAAACCACAAGGAAGATCGTTCTATTATTTTTAAGATGGAATTCTGAAAGAAAATCAAGCAATCTTTTCTAAACAACTTTATTTCTTCATCAGTTGGTCGTCTCTACGAGTTTCTAATAGCCGTTTTTGTAGTAAATGACAATCTATATTGTTGAAATGTAAAAGATTATCACCTTTGTAAAGATCAGCTTTTAGTAAAGTACTACAAGAACTACTATTTTCTTCATAAAGGAATGGTGTCAATGGAAAATCTTTCTGAAATTTTGATAAAAATCCTTCAAATTGATTTGCAATAATAGAAAAGAAAGCGAGTTTTGCCCCTAGCATAAAATTAAAAATACCACTTGAAAAAAGTACAAAAAGTAGCTGTTACACACCCTGTTTTAAAAAATTTACAGTAGGTAAGTCAAAATTCCCTGACCTTTCTAAAAGGTTATCCCTGACCAATTATAAATTCCCTGACTTTTCCAGGTTGGGGGACACCCTGGTTTAATATACAAATGATTCCCAGATTGGAATTTGGGGTTTTGAAATGCTTCTTTGATCAAGTTATTTAGTAGTTTTAGTAAAAATTACACATTTTGCACATTGAATCACCCTATTTGGGGTTTAGAATTTTTTTTTTAAATAACTGATTTTGTGATGGAAATGGGTGGAAAATTTGAAGGGATCACATTCAGAAGCAAAGGATCGGTCTTAATTTTATCCTGTCGATAAGCTGTGGAGGAATGGAAAAATTGAGGCAAAAATGATAGCTTCAGTGAGTCACCTTGATTAATAAAGATCAGATTGAGGGCAGTTGACATGTTTTGATTTAAAAGGTGCTTGAGAGATTACATGATCCGGCATTTTAAAATGTTTAAAGGGAGTGATAAATCAAAAAGAGGAAAGCTTTGTAAGCTGGAGTGTGATGAAAGGACAAGGGGTCACTGAAAATTAAAAAAAAATTAGATTCAGGCAGGATTTGAGAAAATATTTCACTTATAGTCATGGATTCTTAGAATGCATCGCCCGGGGTGATATATATAGCTCTAATTTGATATCATTTAAACAAAAGCAAGACAAGTGTATGGCAGAAGAGCATATATAAACAACCTTACTTTGCAGGTATATATATATATATAATATAGCTCAATTGTTATTAGTATATACTTGGATGTTTGGTATCTCGTATTAAAAACAAGATATGACAATTACTGATTACTGGCTGATGATAATACAATACTATACAATGGATGCTGAAAAATGGTAGTGGCTCTATAATGTTGTTATTGTTCCACCCATAATTAATGCACAGTGACTACAAGCCTATTATTATAATTTACTAAAGAATTACCCCCCTCACACGTTAAAAGATAGATGAATACTAAAACAGGCAAGGTTGGGATGCTACACCTCTCATATTCGCATTCGAACAAATTTTGGAAGCAACCAATACTTGCGATTAAATCATGTTTGCATTTTGGGCAATTGCTAATTAGTGCATTCCAAGCCGCAATCTGTCTTAGCTTCCTCGATATGCATAGCCCACGGCAAAACCAAACCACACTAATTAAGGAAAAGAACTAAGCTTCTCTCACTAATTTTATTGATTATTAACACGGAGGTAAAAGGGCAGATTGAGACAAAAATGTTTCACAAGAAAAAAATATGATCTTTTATGCATTTTAGAAATGAATCTGACCTTCTTAATTTCCTTCGCGAATTCAGTTTTACTAAGATCTACCTAATCTAAGAAAACCAACTTCTCCCAACCTAAGCAATCCGTTCTAAAATTACCAGCCCACCTCCAAACTTAACCATAAAGTAACAAAAAAGTAATCAAAGTAGCGAAACGTACTCGATTATTCCCGTTCAGAATCAGATTGTCACAGAACCTTGAATATATATATATATATATATATATATATATATATATATATATATATATATATATATATATAGATAGACTGAGGGTACTGAATAAGTTCTCCTTTAAAAGGTGTGTGAGAGATAAAGGGTACTAATAGGACTAGGGGTCACCACTTAAATATAAAATA
Source organism: Ceratothoa steindachneri (assembly GCA_963969495.1). Taxonomy (NCBI): domain Eukaryota; kingdom Metazoa; phylum Arthropoda; class Malacostraca; order Isopoda; family Cymothoidae; genus Ceratothoa; species Ceratothoa steindachneri. The sequence continues at coordinate 34,213,876 of OZ018338.1, forward strand.
AAATGGGACTTGCAAATAATTTTTCAGCAATAGTGTCCAACTTATGGAATAAATTGCGGCAGGATGTTTTAGGTAATTCAAATTTAAATATTTTCAAGACAAGTTAGATGTGTGTATGGGAAGGGAAGATTATGGTCGATTTGTGTTTGGAGCCAAACGTACATATATTGATATTTAACAAAATCTACTTATAGACTGCCTAAACATCACGCAAGTTAGAGATCTTGGTGACTTAGCTAGGGACCTACCACCTTGGAGAGAGGGGAGGAACAAGTAGAGTGAAAGTATTTATCAATTGCTGTATAATTTAGTATTTGCTCAAGCCTCAATTGATGATGCTTTAGCAGTATTTTGGACACAATCCTGCGAATACAGTTTATGGGAAATAATGGGTGCGTATTTAAGAGGATCTTTTATCAACTTAGATGACTTCAGGTAAGCCCTATTGGATTTGATGATCCAGTGAATTAGGCTAGGTGGATCTTCCTTGAATCTGACAACCCGCCTCAGTGGCGATAGCACCCTGCTAGCGCCGATATTATTTTTCGTGTCTGCTTCCTCAGGAAATCGAACCTGGGCGTGGAAATATTAACACCTTATCCATATAACCAGAAATTAAAGCAACCTACCTACCATTTGTACACGAAGCTAGTCAAAGGCTTAAGGAACTAGTCTGTTGAGTATACACGACTCCGAGATTGCTTTGGGAGGTCAAACATGAGGGCAAATGAGGCTGATCAATAGTGGATCGAACGGCCTTTGTCGCCCACGACTTGTCACACGAAAGTGGAGGCTTAAAGTCAGATACCAATGAAGGAAACCTTCAGGGAATGAAGATGAACCGTCAGATGGACAGCCGAATCAATCGATCGAGTGGGGTGGGGTGAACAAACCTTTGAAACAAAAATCAGACCCCTTAAATACTGGGGTCGATTCATAAAACCATAACGCGTTCGTACAAGGAGACTCAAAAGTGCGAACTCCAATCCCCGCTTGGGACACCAAACCTACAAATAGGAATCAAGAAAACCAAGTTATTAAGGGTGGAGGAGCAATGAAAATCTGACTGCAACCAACGAGTGCATCGATGACAAGAATAATAACACCTAAACTGCTGACAAAAAAAACAACAACTATGTAATCCAATGGAGGGAGCGTGTGTCATTTAGAAAAAATGGAGCGCAGTGAACATAGCCAAAACAATTACTGGTGTATTTATCCAAAATATGGACAAACTAGGACATGCTGAAGGATTTTTAAAATTTGGGTTCCTTTAAAAAGTGATCAAGTTGGTGGAAGTGAAATGCGTGGAAAGTAATTACCAACTTGACGGGTACGTACCAGGACATGGCGAAACTCTCCCACTTTCCTCAAACTTAATAGCAAACCAAAAGAATTCGCTATTCGGGAATGATTCAAGGCCCAGGGGCAAAGTGTTCGTACAAAAAGGCAACTGAAGGAGGAGATCGAAAGGGAAAACCAACAAATCATCAAATTTGGACACCACAAACACGTGTTCAAAGTCATTTGCGCCTCGCCGGAGATGGCAAATAAGGCAACCAACAACGGGGTCCTCCTTGCCTTCGGAATGAGGATACCCCCTGAAAATATGGAAAAGGAAAAATTTGTACACATACAAACCTGCTTCCAATGCTCTGCCATTGAGGAGCACGTGGCAAGGAACTGCCCAAATAAGGACAACGGGTATGCTCAGAATGCGGAGGTAACAATCACACATTCAGGGAATGCACAGATGCGTTAACTGCCAAAGTCCACATAGGACAATGGCAGTGAACTGTCCAAAGAGAAGAGAAATAATAAACAAGAAAGAAAAGGAATTAAAGAATAATCAGACATACACCAGCGTAGCAAAAGCTACGGTAAAAGAAATTAAGGAGACACTAGAGCCCAAAATCAATATCAATGTTAATGAAGGAACGGGGCTGGACATTCTAGCATGTACGCGCACGTACAAAACATTGCCCAATTCAGAGGGACCTTCTCAGACACGCTCAATCTTCTCAGAGAAAAACGGAGTAAGGCAGATGTGGTTTCCCCCGACCCCCCGACTCTCGTATACGGGGTAAAGGCGGGAAAAACCCTTCAAATAAAAGATATGCTGGACATACGAGCAAAGATGGAAGAAAACGAAGAAACAATCGAAACCGACGAACCCAATGAAGAGGAAAAAGAAACGGAAACTTCGGAGAATGAACAAAAAGAGGAAAGGAAGAGCCATAAGAAAACCAAAAAAAAACCCTCCACCCAATTAAAAAGAACCCAACCGAATGGGGGACACAAACTGACACGGAAAGCGAAACGGAGAGAGATAAAGGCTGTCGTTACGAAGCAAGAGACTTTAAACTTAAGATCTTCGTAAACGAGGCCTTTTCCCTACCCAAAGGTACTTAAGTGAAGGATATAAATAAAGGGATCGAAAAAGGTGCCTCTAAATGGAATTAAATGACATACCATGATCAAAGGATTATCCAGAAACTACTAGAAGAAAACAAAATAAGGATCTTCCCCAACGACGTCGAAATGATCAAGAAGGATACCTTCGAGAAAATATCAAACGGCAAATGGAATCTCAAATCAAAGAATTAAAAAGAACAAGATTAATAAGACATAAAGGATAACGAGACAACTAAACTGAAAATACTTCATTTAAACACTGACGGAAGAAAATCAAAAGAAGAACATAATCAAGAGGCCAAAAGAGCTCTAAAAATAGAGAACATAAATTATAACCGTAAAATCTTTCCCAGCAATAGGCTCCGCCTGAGACGCGAGGAAGACCCAATAATAACCACAAAATAAGCCGAACAAGCAAAACCTATGAAAACGGCATGGACGCCTGAAATCAAATAGTTGACTACACAAAACAAAGGACCCAACCTAAACATACAAAGTAAATAAATACAGTATAAAAACCGAATTTGAATTAGAAAAACGTTACCACAAGTACCCCAAGCAAAATCACCAATAGGATATAGGAAATAAAAAAGAAAACGAATAAAAAATTAGAAGCAACTAGTACAACCCAAACCCAAATGCAATTAGAAGAACGTCAGAATCATCACACATTTCACACTCCCCCCCCCCCCCGCCAAAAAGAAGCTCTTATGCTATCTACTCCTATCATCCCCACACATTTCTCACCTTATATATTATACAAAAAGCCCCCCCCCCAAAAAAAAAACGCAAACAACGATGCAGAAAGTTATTCAAAATATATCTGAATAAAATCAAACAAAAAGAAAAATACATAAAAGACACACTCATCTACTTTGGACTCTCGGAAGATGGCATGATTGGAGTACAAGATATTCCAAAACTACGACCAGTATATGGATTGCAGCTCTAATTCACCATGCGATTCACCATGGTAAAAAAACAAAACAAAAGAGTAGCAACAATTTCCACCAATGAAAACAAAACCGCTCGAATTTTTCTTCAGACCCACGTACCATGGTCACTTATGTGTACAAGCCAATGTGTACACACACAGACAAACTTAGTGCCGCGTAATATGACACCGACAGAGGACTGCACTGAAGCCAAGCATGTGTCAAGAGGTTAACTCTCATTCATTTTAAGCCTAAGAAATCGGGGGGGGGGGGGGCAAGGGAAGAAAGTGAGGGGGAGGATATAGGGGCGTGATCTTTCCATAAGGAAAGAGGAACAACTTCGAGTCGCAAATCACACAATCACCGTGTCTACAAACAACGTCATGACTCATCGATCAGGAGCACCAATTTGCTAGGACGAACCCAAGAATGAATGGTAAAGGAAGTAGCGCGAGGGGAGAAAGATGACATACATAAGAAGAAAACAACGAAAAGGGGCTAATAGCTCTTATGAGTTGAAGGCCTATCGAGCTCACTCTCAGCCAGACAGCCCCCCTCCCCCCTTACAATTTAAATCTCAATTGCAACCGAGGCCAGATCATGCAAAAAGTGTCTATGAGAGATCTGTATAGAAAGGCGAAGTTAAAAATAAGAAATGGTAAAAAAATGCATAGAACATATAGGAGCCGGAGATCCCCCTGAATCCATTGAGGCAGGATTGAGGGCCAAAGGAAAGGCATCTTAAAGAGTAGTGATGCAGGTCATTCGGAACTGGGGTTGGGGGTAGGTGAGAAAGAGAAAAGGCGAATGGAAAGGACATGAATAATAATAATAAAAGACAGAGGTGCCACATAAGGAAATAAAACTTAAAAAGGCATAGATCTTGGGACCCCACCATGAGGAGGGAACAGATCACGGAGACTATGGTTCAAATAAACTAATACTTTCACCACCATGTGAATAGGGCAGGGAAGGGGGCGGCTCACATAAGAACACACACACATTCTGTGCCTCTACCCACACATACTCCCCCCCCCCTCTGGTTTTCCTTTTCTGAGAAAAAGCCGCGACCTGACCGTGACCTCTCCTTCACCCGCCATCAGATTAAGGCCTTGATCCGAGGTGGGAGACACCTCCTCTTAGCTCCGTTCCCAGGCGCGGCCTCGCCACACAGATACTCTGGGAGCAGCAGGAAGCGACGACCATGAGCGAAGGCATACACAAAGAATTCGTGGCAGGAGGGGGTAAACTATAAAAAAGGGGGACTGAATGAAAGTGATATCAAAACTGAAGTGTAACATCACATAGACAAAAAAATACTACGTACAAACATCCCACTACCATCTTAGCTCTCCAATTGTGAATGGTTTGTACACCTTAATCTCGAGCCCCCTCTGCCCCCAGACGACACTAGCACTCCTGCCTCCACGTTTCACACCCCACCGCCGGTATGCCAATAGCTACCCTCGCTGGTTGCAAGTCGTGCATTGCCGCAGTTATCACGGCCTGATCGGAGCAGGGGGTGAAGAGAGTGCACTCAGAGTGGGGAAGAAGCACGGGAGTGAAGAGGATGACGTGGGAGGTGGGGATAGAGAGAGGAGGACCCAAGCTTATTCTTAGTCCGCACCACCACCCCGGGTACAGCCGTTCGACAGGGCCAAATCATGCAACAAATCGCTTCGCCCCGTTTGGTCAACGAGGGTGCAAATATTAGAGACCAATCGGTCTGCACGGACGGGAATTCGACCACCTTATCAGCCCCCACCAGGAGGAACGGTGGAATCACTTGACCCCCCCCCCCCAAAAAAAAACCCCCAGCCAATCTTTGCCATCCGACTCCTTATAATTCTTTAAAAAAAAAATCTCGCGCGATTCGCATAGCACAGTGTTGTATCCATAACCTACAGTCTGTCTAATACTGACTATGGTTAGGGCCAAGTAGAAAAATGCAGTCTATATTCAGGCGGGATTGAGGATGAGCCACAAAAGGTTCGGGGGGCAAATCGCCAAACCCTGTTAAATAATGCTCAATCGAGTCCTCATTACTCAGTGTCGATCACTGACTGGCCTCTGCAGACAACTCCCAGGAACAATGATTCCCAGCTGAACCGCGAGACACAATCAGAAAATAGGGGGAAACTCAAGAGGGGGATGGGATGCTGACAGCCACAACACTTCCCACCGACAGACGGAGGAATTATTTCCTAATTCGCAAAAATTCCGTACAGGGGTGGGATTCGAACCGTGCACACTGAGGAAGCGAGCAACCGCTTTGATCTCAATTAAACCATCCCTTAGACCACTCGGCTACGCGGAAGACAAAAATCTTCCGAATAAACAAGCTTTTAAGGTAAGCTTCGCAAGGTCGATCGGGACTATGATAGAGAAATTAATAGGGAATTCAAAGGACAAATAACATTTCCGAAGAAAAATTATCCTGTTTTTCTGTTTCTTGCGGTTTGCTGGATTCATTTCATCAAGAGTACGAAGATGTGGCCTGAGGAGTCTTCTGACAAACACCAGCCAAACAATAAAGGCGAATAAACACGGCGCAAAAGGTTGTGAAGGTCTCCAGAACCAAACCACAACATGCCAACATTAAGGGAAGGAACCGGTTTGGAGGAGGTAGGCGCGGGTGGGAGAAATGATTCCGGGAGGGGAGGGGGTCAAATCGCAAGTCATGGATATATGAGGCACATTTCAGTTATCCGAGTAGGAACGGAAGATACGTTTCTATCGTCAAATCTTTGCTCCCCCTCCCCACTACAACCTTTACTATTCCAATGACTTTCCCACTTCAATACTGGTACATAACACCCATTAAGACCCCCCCCCCACCCCACAATCTGATTGGAAATCATTACCCCTCACCTGCCCGTGATCCTGGGAAAGAGGCGCCTAATGGGACAGTAAATGGCTTACAGCGGGAGCTAAGGAATGTCTCCAAGAGAGCCCAAACGGGGGAAATCTCGTCCCCACTTACCTCATCAAGTAGGCCTAAACCAAAAGAACCGCCCTGGTCCCACCAAGATCCCTGAAGGCTCCCTTTGATCGTTTACCGGTGAAGATGAATAATTAGTTAGGATCCTATGGTGCCAAAACAAAGGCATTATTCAGTGGGTCACGGCTCGAAAGCATAGCGCAAATTAGGAGGGGGAGGAGGAACGAATACAAAACTCAAAATGTGTGTCAAAACTACTTGGAGGGCTCAACTAGACATCCCTTTACGAACAGCCCAATTAGGAGTACAATAGTTTATCTTTGTCATCGGAGCACTCAATATGAACATGTAATAAAAAAAGAGAGAACTCCACAAGCAAGATCATCTAGCAGTTAAAGTAACGCAATTTAATACGAGGAACATCCAACAAACAAAGCCTTTTGAAGTGAAATAAAGATAAAGTTGTTGCTTTGAAAGGGAAAAATAGATGATACTAGTTTCTACGGCGGGGAAAAATTCAAATTCGGTGGAAAAGGCGATTTTCTGTCCGCCCGCACCACTCTCCCCAATGGTTAGCAGGCACAGGGTAGTGGGGACTGGATCCACTACCTATCCATACAGGAACCACCTGGCTGCGTTCTTCCTCTTTGGATTAAAGGAAGTTGGTGGGTCGATTTCTCGACACTCCCATTTGCATCTCCGCTATACACGAGATTTAAGAGTTTCGAATATAGGTCCCTAACCACCCTCGACGTCTCGCGCGCGGAGGGGGACCCAGCGCAGATCCAATCGCTGAGATGAAGAAGAGGGGGCGGCGACATCTGGCGGGAACTAAAAATATGACCGCGAAAACAGGGGCCTTTCCAACCTTCGACGCCGAGATCATTTGGGAAGGAGGGTTAGGAGAGAGAGAGAGAGAGAGAGAGGGAGAGAAAGAGAGAGGAAGGAAGGAGACCCGGGAACAATCGAACGCCACATGCACTAAGAGCCCTCCCCAAATCCCAAACACGTCTCGGGCAAGAGAGAAGAAATGCGTGATTTGAGTCTATATTCGAAAACCACGAGTTTTTTCAACGCTGAGGATGGGGGGACACATTGGAGTGCCAATTTATGCTCAGGATAAGGCGAGGGGAAGCGCACAACGCTGAGTAAATTTGTATGTACGGAGCGAGAAAAGAAATTAAGGGAAATGCTATGTGCGAGGGGTATACACACTTGGAAGGAGGGAGGTGGGTGAAAAAGGAAACGAAGCCGTTTATCCTTTTCGCCAAATTGAAAGTATTCGATGTACATTCACTGAATTTCCTTACTAAAGACACCCGCACTCCCAACACACTGCAGATAAAGTTATCATCGCATTCTAATATTCCGCTCACAATACATCCCCCTTTCAAGGAGCACAGTGTGGGGGTGAGGGGGTAGGGTCATATACAGAGCGGCCATAATGATTCGGGGACTTAGATTTCCATCACAAAATTTACAGTAACGTCAGACCAAATAATGGTAAGCAATGCATGATAAATTAAAGATATAAAATAAGCATGGCTATAAGTCGTACATGTACATTTTACATGTTAGGATGGATGAAACTGCAAGTTAGGTGCAAAAGACCATTTTTTAGTCGCGTGCATCTCTATATCTCACTATGTCGGTCGGCCCCCCGTTTTGTTTTTGTTTTTTATAATAACGTAACTATTCGGCTGATTCTAACGAAACCCAAATGCTGTTTTCAAATTCTCTTTCGAATGATAAAATTGCCAAGGTGGTCCCAAAATTAGTCCGGGAATTCTTGAAAGTTTTGAATGTCGTAATAAATGAAAGCACTCGACTTTATTCAAAAATTATGGTCAAAATGATCCGGACAGACGTAAATGAGAAGGTACAATGATATAGGTTGTTCAACAAATAATATTAGTACTTGGTATGTAAGACCTTTACTATCAATTACGCACTGACATCTCCATTCCTCTTGTAATATTTCGCAAATTTCTTCGGCGGTGCTTCGGTTTCTCTCCTTACTTTTTTCTTAGCGTCTTCCACAAATTCTCAATCGGAATGAGGCCAGTCCATGACACTTACTTCCTCCTGACCCAGGAAATTCTGCCGTATGCTAAGGTGCATTAAAATGGCAGGCTGGGCAGAGGCGGTTTCATATGGGGCACAGCATGTACTCGCAAAAGTTATTGATCAACACTGCCTTGCAAACGGACAAGTGGGCCAGTTACCTTCCGCCGAAATTATGCCCAACACTGATCAAATTTCGCCAGGTCTCGGACAGACGAACGTCCTGCCATCTTACCTCATCCCCCCATCCCGCCAAATGTATACTTTAGCCGATTGGTCTTGGGTCTATAGAAAGTAGGGAAAGGCGGAGTATCATAATCTAGCTTTCTTGAACTTGGGGCTAAACAATGGCTCGACTTCCTCGAGACACTAATGCCCATAGTTTCATTTAGTTCTTGGCCAATCCTAGCTGTTCTCTTGTATCAGTAATTTTTTGAGATACGTACGATGGCTTGGTCATCTCTGAGATTTTCCTAAGCCTACTTGTATTTTTTAACGAGCTCATCTGGCGACTGCATACATAGACATAAGTGGCCGTACTCACCAAGGGCTACTACTAGGGTACATTAAAAAACTCAAATAATATAAACCATAAATAACGATAAAAAGGAGAATGGCTAAAAAAAAAGAAGCAAAAAGTCAACAAGTAGGAAGCGTGCACCGGCGTCGGGGATAGGCCCGCCTATCCCCGGCGCAGGTACATGCGACTAGGCAAAAATAAAAAAGAAGTCAAATAAAGTGGAGACCTCGCCCCGAAGGTCGTATGGTCCACACGTCAGTGTGAACGAACCCGTCCCGAGTATAGGTAACGTGCGCGAAGATCACCCAGACTGGGACATTCGACAAGAATGTGCCAAACAGTCTGGGGGACAAGGCAGTCAAAGTCGAGCCTACCTATAGAAAGTCCACTGACACATGAGCCTGTGGTATCTTTACATGATATAATAACTTTGGGTGCGTTTAACCCGTTTAGCTATGGCTCTGATGGAGAGATGATCCTCTTGACGAAACTTAACAATTAGCTCCTGGATATAGGCAGGTATACTGGGTCCTCCCCTATGATGTTGCTGCTCGGAACTTGACAAGGTAATGAATTAAAGTGTTAAGACTTCATGGAATTAAGTTACTGCTCTAAATTAGTTACTCGTCTCAAAGATAGAAGTAATAGAACTACGCTGTACGGAGCATTTTGACCACCATATTTTGGGGATAAAAATACTCTTTTGCACGTAACTTGCAGTTTCATCCAGCCAAGCATGTACATGCACAATTAATAGCCATACTTATTTTATATTTGTAATTCATCATGCATTACTTACCATTAGTTGGTTCGAAGCTACCCTGTTGTGTGATGGAAATATAAGTGTCCGAATCATTATGGCGCCTCTCTCTCTCTGTCATATATATATATATATATATATATATATATATATATATATATATATATATATATATATATATATATATATATATATATATATTAGGTTGAGGAATTAGTTCTTGCGGGTTTTTTTAATGTTGTGTTGATTAAAGTTTTGTTGACGTGATTTGTGCACATATTAAGAAACAATAATAAATAATGAGAGCAAAATTTGCAAAGGTTAGGCTACGTCTTGAAGTTGAGTAGTAAGTCATTGCGGTTTATTTAAAAGTTGTGTTAATTTAACTTTTGTTCTGTACCCTCAAAATGAAATGTCAAATTGAAAGAAAGGCGCATTTTCGACACTTGTTATTCATTTTCAATCGAGCCGGGAACAATGCAAACGCAGCCAAAGCTCGTCGTGATATTTGTGCTGCGTACCGAGAAAATGCTTTATCAGAAAGGACCGCTCAATGGTGGTTTTCACGTTTCAAAAAATGTCATTTTAATCTTAATGACGAAGAACGTTCTGGTCGCCCCATTAAGTTGGATGAAGATCGATTGAACGACCTTCTTCATGAAAACCCTCGTCAATCGACTAGAGAATTGGCTGTACAATTGGCGTGTGATCAGAAAAGTGTAATGAATCACTTTCATTCGATGGGGAAAGTTAAAAAAACTCGGTGCATGGGTTCCGCATGCTTTGCGCGTAAGCAAAAACTTCAACGCTCCACGATTGCCGCAGGTTTGCTTGCTCGTCACAAGGCTACTCGTGGATATGACATATTTCTTCACGGCATCATCACTGGTGATGAAAAGTGGTGTTTTTATATCAACATGAACCATCGAAAACAATTGCTTAGCCCTAATAAAAAAACAATTCCGCGATTAAAGCAAGGACTTCATCCACGAAAGACGATGTTGTGTGTGTGGTGGGATTGTGAAGGCATCATTCTTTATGAGCTCCTTGCGAACAACGAGATTGTCAATGCAGAACTCTACGTTCAACAAATGTATCGACTCGCCGAAGCTATTCGGGAAAAGCGACCTCAACGACGTTATGGAGTCCTTCTGCAACACGACAATGCTCATCCTCACATTGCCAATATGACAAAAGACTCAATCCAAACACTTAATTAGGAAATCCTGCCGCATCTTCCAGATTGGCCAGACTTGGCTCCATCGGATTTCCATCTGTTCCGATCGATCTCCAACAATTTGCGCGGCGTTTCGTTCTATACTGATGTGGAATTAAGAACCTGGTTAGACGAATTCTTCGAGTCAAAATCCAGAGATTTTTATTGCAGAGGCATCGAAAAACTAGTTGAACGTTGGGAAGAAGTCGTAAATAGGAACGGAGAATACATTATTGATTAAATTGCATATTGTTATCAATTAAAAATGAAGTTTTTCTAAAATTGTTAATGGTAATTAATAAATAAGATAAAACCGCAAGAACTTATTCCTCAACCATATATATATATATATATATATATATATATATATATATATATATATATATATAACACATGGGTAGAAATCACGCGTGATAAGTATAAATATTTGTGTATACCACGTAAGGAAAAATGAAAGACTGGTTGGAGTTAGTACTTTCGTCGTCTTGACATTTTCAAACTTAGAAAATGGTTTACAAGAAAGGAGAGAACTGGGTCTAAGGGTATGTTGGCGCGCCATTCATGCAGAAATCTGTAGCAGGGCTTTACCCCCCCCCCCTCATTAATATATATATATATATATATATATTTTTTTTAAGAGCCTATGTGGCAACTACCCTTGGCAATAAGTCGCCGCACTTACGACAGCCTAGCACTAGGCTCTTTAAAATAAAAATGAAAAACAATAACAACAACAATAAGGGAAAATCGTAACAAGTAGGAAGCAAGCTCCTATGATGGGGGGAGGTCCCCACGGTGCAGAAACGTGTGACCTACAAAGAAAACAATAACAAAAAACTAGTTAAATAAAAGGGAGAAAGCCGGCCTCCTCCCAAAAGTCTACAAGTGAACCAATCAATGTGCACGCACTCATCCCGGTACCGGAACAGGTAACGTGCGCGAGGATCACCCAGACTGGGACATTCGACAAGAATGTGTCGAACAGTCTGGGCGACGACGCAGTCGTCACAATAAAGCGAACTGAAGCCGTCGCGGCATTGGGGGTAGGTACATGGGAACAGTCGCGGCGCAATGACACGAAACTCTAAGTTCCCCTGGACCGTCTCCCATCATCTTTGCCAAGCAGTCTGAAGAGCTACCCGTATTCCTACCATGAAGTCTGTGTGTGGGTGAGCGAAACGCTGGTACGGTCGGCGGGAGTCGCCGACTATTTGGCGCGCTCATTCCACGCAATTCCTACATCCCCACGAACCCAGCAGAAGATAATCTCGAATTCCACACGGATCACAAAAAACATGGCATCAAGGATATCGCGAACCAGAGGGTGCGGAGATTTCAATGCCTCGAGAGCGGTCAGGGCGCCCTGAGTCGCTATAAATCACGATCCTGTCTCTGAACCGGGCACGTCGCGTAATCCCTCGTACTGAGCGGTGTATTACCATCAACTCAGACGTGAAGGCAGACGCAGCGCCTGGCAGAGCCCCGCAAGATTCAAACAGAGAGGATACAGCGTGGAAACCGATCCCCTCTTCGGACTTGGAGGAAACTGTATACACTGGCACGGTTCCTGCGTGACGCGAGATGAGCTCCAAAAAGGCCGAACGCAATACCCCCGGCGCTGTACAAGCTATGGAAGCAGAGGCGTGGCGACAAATAGCCAACGGTGGTTCCCTCCAAGGTGGCGTTCTGGGCAGAACCAGGGGCACCACCGGCCTGAGAGCTATATTTAGATCTCGAAGCAGTTTCATAGCCCTAAACCACTTTGGGTTTAATGCACTGTGCACGGCGAACATCTCTCCAGCATCGACAAGAAGGCACTCAATAGGGAAAGTGTGGAAGGCACCGGTCGCAAGGCGAAGGCCGGTGTGGTGGATCGAGTCCACCTTCCGCGATAGACGTTCGGCTGCGGATGCATAAAACTCACATCCGTAGTCGAGCTTCGAACGGACAAAGGATCAATAAAAAAGTAAGGCAGGAGCCCTATCAGGGCCCCAAACACTGAACGTCACGGAACGAAGAATATCCATGACGTGGGTACAAGAGCCTAAGGCTGCGAATATGAGCCTCCCAGGTGAGGCTCGGTCAAATATAAGACCAAGGAAACGGTGCGATTCAACAACTTCCAAGCGCACCCCATTAAGAAATAGGTCTGGGTCGGGGTGGAACCGTGGATGGCGGCAGAAGTGCACCACCTTAGTCTTGGCCAAAGAAAACCGAAACCTGTGCACTTCGGCATAGCGAGAGACGCGGTTCAATGCCTGTTGGAGTCGAGCTCCAGAGTTGGCATCTGGGCCGCGCCAAAAGAGATCGAAAGGTCGTCCACGGAGAGCGTAGCAAGAACATCTTCTGGCAGCACCGAGGGAATGCCATTGATGCTCAAGGCAAAGACTGTAACGCTGAGAACAATTCCCTGCGGGACACTCTCTTCCTGCTCCATTAGGTGGCAAAGGGTTCCCCTAACCCGTAGGCGGAATCAGCGATGTCGCAAAAATTCACATATAAACATTGGAGGGCGTCCCCTCGCCCCCATCGTGGGAAAAGGGTCTCCATGATATCGTATCGCCATGCGGTATTATAAGCCTTCTCCAGATCGAAACACACCGTGGCGAATTGCTGTCTACGAAAGAAGGCCTCACATACAGCGTTTTCCAGTCGAAGCAGAGCATCCGACGTGAAGTGGAACTTGCAGGAGCCGGACTGTGCAGAAGACAGATGACCTCCGCTGTCCAGGAAAAAGGCTAATCTAACATTTACCAATTTCTCCATCAACTTGCACACGCAGGAGGTTAGACAAATGGCATTTCTAAGAGAAAGGCCATGCTCGCTCACCCAGGGGTCGAAGCATGGTGTACGGGACATCAACCGGACCATGGGCGGTGTCCGCCCACGAAGCGAGAGCGGAGCGCAACTCACTCACAGTAAACCTGTCGTTGAAAGGTTCTCCGCCTATGGAGGTAAAGTCCAGCTGGCATCCTTCCGCGAAATGACGATGTGCATTGAATGCTGTCGGAGTAGCATCCCGGACAGAGAATGCGGAAAAAGCGGCCGCTAAGGATTCCGCCACGGAGGCGGGGCCCGAGATTGCGGTCCCATTCTCCTGGAGAACGGGAGGGGCGGGGGGGGTCCTGTGAGAACTTGCCCCGAATCCTTTTGACTCGCTTAAACACTTCTGCTAAAGGGGTCTTCCCGTTAAGTGGGAACACGTATGCCCGCCAAGAAGAGCGGAAGGCTTGCTTCGAAATATACCGGAACCTAGCCCTAGCCCTACGAAATTCCGCAACAGTGAAATCGTTCGGGCGGCGGTAATAGCACATGTAGGCATAACCCTTCTGTTTGAGGGCCGTCTCAGACTCGGCCGACCACCATGGGAGTGGTCGGCGTGACAAACGACCAGACGTCCTAGGAATAGTGGTCAGGCCCACAGCGATGAGGTTGCCGGAGAAAAACTCAACGGCCTCATCTACCGACCTAAACTCCTCGACTGAGATAGAGAATTCAGTCATTTCCTGAAATGCAGGCCACCGCGCCCGCGCCAAGCACCACCGAGGTGGGCTCTCAGGCGGCAGTTGCCCTGAAAATGATATTTGAATGGGAAAGTGATCACTACCATGGAGGTCATCGACCACCCCCAATCAAAATCAGGCTGTGCATCCGAAGAGCACAAAGATAGGTCAAGGCAAGAAAATGAAGCGGTTCTCGGAAAGTGATGTGTAAACTCATCCACCTTTAGGACACCTATCTCAAGCTCTTCGATCAAATCGGCAAGGACTTGTCCCGTGGGATTTATTGAGTAATCTACCCAGAGAGGTTGCCTGCCGTTCAGATCTCCAAGCAAGAGAAAGGGCCTCGGCAACCGTGCCACGACGCGGCGGAAGTCCCCCGCATCGAAGTCAGCTGACGGTGGAATGTACGCAGAAATGATAGCATACCTCCTATCCAGGTGCAGCTGCACAGCCACTGCCTGAAAGGAGGTATCTAGAGAAAGAAAGAACGGAGACATCATGCCGGGTGTAAACCGCCCATCCCCCAGCCCGGCCATCCCGTGGTGGTAGGGTCGCAAGACCCTTATTGCCCGGGAGGGCGGGCAGGGGGCACGCACCTAGCATGGTCTCCTGCAAAAAGATAGCGAACGTGGAACGGGACGAGACGAGCTTCCGCAGCTCCTCCCAGTTGGCCCCGAGTCCACGGCAATTCCATTGAAGGAATATGACCTACAGGCCTAGCTCGGAGGAGACGCGGGGGACCTCCTCGAACAGAAACCCTCAGGGGAATGGCCGTACGCCTCCCGGAGGCAGAACTCCGGGCGCTGTTGACCGGACAAAGCGCTGAAGGCGCTGTCACCTTCGAAGACATATTGTGAGAGGTTGGGCTCACCATGCGAGTCTTTTCCTCTCTCCGCCTCGAAACAATAGGCGGGCGTTGCGGCTTCGGAGGCGGGGGGCCCTCTTCTTTTCGAGGAACCACCGTCTCCGAGCCACTCGCTCCACCATAAGGCGTGGGCGAAGGAGCCGAAGCTCCTTTGTTGCTGTCCTCCTTTCGGGGGACAGCTTTAGGAACCCCGGAAGATGGCCTGGTGACCAACTTCAGGGGTGTTGCCCCCTGTGAGTCTAACGACTCGGTGACGGCGCGTGGCCGTTTCGCCTTACGGGAAACGGTCACGCTGGGGAAAGAGGGGGGAGCCCTGGTTTCAGCCGGGGCTGGGTATGAACCCTTTTTGCCGCCAGCTTTACCAGGGGAGCGCGCGGGTTGAGTAGACTCCGTAGAAGGGCTCCGAATGGGCGCGGAAACAACCGTGCTCGTTTGCCTGGATGGGCCAGGAGCAGAGGGTGCCTTTCTAACTATTGAGGCATATGACATCCCAGGCAGAGCAGGGCACGCCAGGCCCAAGTCTTTAGCCTCACGGAATGAGATTCGATCCTGTGCCTGAACGGCCAGGATTTTTCTTTCTCGAGGATATAAACCACATTGCTTCGAAGAAGCGGGGTGCGGCTGTCCGCAATTGACACACTTGGCCACACATGATTTAGACTTATCGTGTGCGGCCTTGGAGCAATTTACACAGACTTCGGGTGACCCCGACTTTGCACGTCTAAATGAACGATTCGTATGGCCGAAGCGGTGACAGTAATAGCACCGCCGCGGCAATGGCACGAATGCCTTCACGCGGTAGCGGTACCAAACAGCACGCACTGACTCAGGGAGCTTGTCACAGTCGAACGTGAAGATTGTAGGGGTGGGTCTCGAGGCCCCTCCCTGTTTTTCCATCACACGTTCGACCTTGACCGCCCCATGGTCGGCCAGCTCTAAGGTGATGTCCTCAATGGAGTAGTCAACGAGTTCCCTCGCATAAACTACTCCTTTCACAAAGTTCATGGTGGAGTGCGGCGTCACACTCACCGGGGTACCATGAAGTGTCCGAAGAGCACATATCTTGGCCGCCTCGGCGTGATTCGCCGCATTCGCCAGAAGGCTCCCGTCCGAGAAACGGGTCACCTTCGGCTCTCTACCAATTGCACTAGCTAATCCTCTCCTCTGATGGATCATGTTGCCCTTGGCCAACATGGTGCCATCAGTGGAGTGAAAAACAAGGAAGCGTTTGAAGCCAGCGGGATCGAAAGCGTCAGGTAACCTCTGAATGAGGGGCCCCCATGTCATCGAGGCTACGCCCTGTGCACTTTTAGTCTTAGTCAGGGGCTCTGCAACCGGGGAGGGGAGGGGGGAGGGCCGGATGTGCCGAACTTGGCTTGGTTGCTTGCCAAAGTGGCAGCAGACCCATCCGTCCCTGTAGCCCCCGCGTATGGAGAGGAGCCCCGAGTCTTCTTCTTTTCTGGAGAGGAGGGCGGGAAATGAACCCGCTTCTCATCTCCGCAGGCAGAAGTTCCCAGGCCAGATGGAGCGGCCTCAGTCATGTCCTTCTCCGAAATCGAGAAGCTTCTAGTAGTCGTAGGGGCACCGGTCGGAGGAGATCCCTCCCCTCCTTGTATTGCCTCGGAGACCCTAGCCGTTTGAGGCGGACCTTGCATAGGGGCAGATTCGAGGCCGGTGCTTGGCACCGCGCCCAGATTTCCCCCCATGGAAGGCCTACCGTCTGAGGCTGGGTTGCCTCAAGGACCCCCCCGCCCCAAGACATCGCAGGGCCCGTTAGCAGTATCGTCACTAGTCTTGTGTTGGGAGGCACAGGCCTTGACCCCGACAAGGTTCAATATTCTTGCCAGCAGGTCTTTTGAGGGAAGCGAACGAAGGGGCCTGGCTTCCCTCTCCCCCCTAAGGGGGTTTGCCCTACCGAGCCGCTTCGATGTGGATCGGCTGGCTAAGGGCTGCCTGCTGGCTTTCTTGGCAGTCCCCTTGGAAAGAACAAAGGGGACTGCCGCTGGAAAGGGGGAGGTGCCCGAAAGCACCTCCAGACAAGGGGGTGAGGGGGAGTCCCCTACACCCGTAGGCGAAGGAGAGGAGTAAGCCTCCTCTCCGGTTAGAGATATGGAGGGTCCCCTGCGCAAGCACAATGGGGGGGGACCTCCAATCTTTCGGTGGAGCTGCCCGAGGGCGGCTCCGTTGATGACACAGGGGAAGTTGAGGGTTGTTTTTTTTTTCATTTTCATCATTGGGCACGGTGACCCTATTTGTATCACGCGACGCAATCGCGTATCACCTCTCGCAGTAGCCCGCACTGCAAGAGGTGCTTACAGGCCCGGCAGAGCCAGGCGCCGCCATTTGGGACCACCCCTCCCGCCTGGTGGCCTGGCAGTCCATCGGCACGGCGGCTCCACCTTGGACACGGCGTAAAAAACATAGATTGTGAAGAGGAGAGGAAAAGGGATGTGAGAAAGGTATGGGTGGGGATGAAGCAGGTTGTTAAAAACCAACCACCCCAGACCGGAGCACAGGGGTTAGGGAACATTGTCCCCTCCCCCCTCAGCCTCGATCCGGGACGGTTGGCTGAGAAGGTCAGCATCTACCCTGTGAAATTAGAGGCTGGCCAGAGAATGTTGTGGGAGAGGTTGTTTGAAAAGCGACGAAGTAGGGGAGAAATACAGGCTATCTGAAGGAAGGAAGAGAGGCTAAGCTGGGGCCGGACGGAGCGCTGGATCCCGTCAGCACGGCGGCCAGGATGGCAAATCGCCGCGCCCCATTACGGGGCCCCGATCGTTAAAAGCTTCAAACGTACCCACTACTACACTACCACACGTGCATTTATCTTATTAAATCTCCTTCCCCCCTCCCACAGACTGATTGCCTCAAAAAGTCCAATTATTATTATTGTTGTTTAAATAAAACTGCCATGCGCCCACCTACGACGCCAGAACTGCTAAATAACCAATTGACACAGTCATATTTAGGGCTTTAGATTCATCCATTCGATATAGGCATTTGCTTGGAGGTGAATGAGGAGTGTCCTTCACGCATTGAGGAGACAAACCAATGTTGCTATAATAATTATTTAATAAATAAATTCGTCACTCCTTTTATTTAATAAATTTCCCCTTCCCTACATAGTGCCCATGCACGGCTTCTCATCGGTCAATCAGGCGTCGACAGGGGTCCTCACATCGGTGAATACAAGGGACAGCATTCTTTGAACAGTTAGGTAAACATCCTATTAAGTAGTAGTAGAGGTATGATGAGGAGTAATGGCTGCATTGGCGATGATATTCAAATTACACACCTAATGAATTACCGGAAGAGCTAGCCCCGTCCGATGCAACCGGGAAACAAGAGGTTCTATGGAGACGTATTCGTAAACGAGCGTACCTCATGCAATATGCCTTTTATTCTCAAGCACCACATTATGTATATGCATGTTCATATTCTTTAACACCCCCATTTTCTGTGGGAAAGGAGGGGGGGGGGACGCTCTCAAAAAAAAGCGCGGATTTGGACCGAGTCCTGTACAAGATTCACACCCCGCACGCATCATTTCACTTACACCTCATCCTTTCCAACATCCATCGCCACTGGCGTTTTCCGAAATCAGATCGTAAAGAGGGTTGAGAAGTTAGGGAAAATGAATAAGAAAGTGACCATGTGGTCAGCACCTAAATTATGGGTGGTCGAGGGTGTTACTTGGGGCCATTTCTCCCCAAAACCCATTCCCGTTGGGCAAGTTCACAAACGTCACACCCACCCATACAAGAAGCCAAAGAGAGCGCCTTTACAATCCCTAGACTGACAACGTCCTCGGGTACAATCTGGGCAACAACTAGCTCCTCACAATGGGCGACCGTAACCTCCTTCGTTCAAGAATCCACGGCCGGGGAGAGTTTGCACTCAAGCAGGGGGGAAGGACTTGGCTTCCAGGCTGATTCATTCTGTACAAGCCGGTAACCCAAATGCCTTACTCGTCACCCTCTTGGTCCTGATACTTGGAGTGGTGGAGGCATAAATACATTCTGGATCTATACCCTCATGATTCTCCCCTTTAGTGGTTGGAGCCAGAAGCCTGAAACGTACTGGCCAGGGCCTTATCGAAGTTGGAATTCGTAAACCAAACGCATCTCTGATAATCAAATCCCTTGCTAATGGCTGCAAATCCTCTCTTCGTTATCACAGCCAGCTCCGCTCCGACCTTGATCACTATGCAATTTCGGATAGCCAATCACGCTCTCGTAACCTTCCGCCTAGATTACCTTAAATCCCTACTCGCAGCAAAACGCGCTACCACCATAGACCCCCGGTTCTTTCTTCACCACCCTGGAACTGCACTGGATAGCCACTCGAAACCAAATAGGCGCAACGTCCGGCCCCAAACTTAACTTATCCTCCTCCTTCCGTTAACACCATCTTTCTGCCCTTGTGTACAAACTCTCCTCATCCTCACCAATCCTGGGCTTAAGGACCTGACAAGCTACGTCATGCCGTGTCAGAAGAGAGGCTTTGGAACCTCATAAACAACGGCCTCTTAATGCCTGCAAGTTGCAAGATACCAAGACTCGAGGGGTCGTGATTAATGGGAAGATCGGTTTTGCCCGACTAACCCATTCCCTGGGTGTAATGGATTGACCACCTCCCTGTCGCCGTTCTCGTTGACAGGCACCGCGTCCAGCAGGGATGGTTTTTTTTTTTAACCCTAGCCACCCTGTGAGGAAAGAAAAAAAGTGGTTGTATTCCGCGTGAGGTTAAGTTGCAGTTGAATTTCTGCATAAACCCCTAGCAGAGGGAGTAACAAGAAGTAACAAAGAAAGAAAGTACCCTAGAAGACCTTACGGTCCGGTCCATTCAATGAGGGTACCTTTGGACTAGCAGTCGAGCGGGCACATCTCTGCTCAAATGCTTTACGTCCTTAAACGGCCATTTTTCAAGAACCTGTCTAGTCTTGACTTAAACTGGTCAACAGATTCACTGTTGACAACTTCCCCTGGAAGTGCGTTCCAACTACCGCAGATACTGTAGGTGAAAAGTTTTCACACATATCGCGGTTGTAACGCTTCAGTTCAAGTTTAAAGCCGTAATTTCTTGTTCTGCTCTCAACAAGTGTAAAAATATCCCTGTAGTCAACAGTGTCGAACCTTCGAAGGGGGGCTGCTATAAAATTCCCACAGCATGCAACAGCCTCCATGGTCCCTCAGGACAGTGTGACAAAAGACGCGGCCCCACTTAATTGTAGTAAAGTTGACAGGGAGAAACTACAGCACAGGCTGTAGGGTCAAAAGCTTGGGGAACAATGCAACTACAAAAAACATACATATATCTACAGTGGCGGCAACAAAAAAAGTGACATTGAATATTGGCAATAGAAATCGATACATAAAATCGCTTTCACGATTTTACTTGCCAACAAGCCAATGAAAAGGGGCGGGGCTTATGCCGCGAGTGGATGACTCTCCTGAGCTAAGACAACAGAACTGCGCTTTATTGGAACTCACTGTCTCGTTTGAGCTCGTACAGTGAGGTTTTGGTGTACAACGCTCCAGCGTGCTGATTTCCTGCATTCGTGCCTACATTTGACGTGCTATAACTTCTGTGCAAGTGGACACAATGGGGCGGAAAAAGCTTTCTATGACAGAGAAAAGCCGTGCCTTGACCCTATTAGAGCAGGGAAGGTCTTTTATTGATGTAGCAGCAGATTTAGGAACCTCAAGAAATACGATTTATCGCCTAAAACGGGCAGCTGAGTTATTGCCACCAGGTACCATACCAAAGAGGAAGGAGGGCACTGGTGCAGCTAGGAAGACATCTCCAAGGACTGATAATATCCTAAGGCGTGAAGTGATGTCAGACCCTTCTGTAACCTCCGCTTCAATCAAGAAAAAACACCCAGACCTTCTCCAGAACGTCGCCCTCAGGACCATCCGTCATCGCTTACAGAAGGACTTAGGCCTACCGGCTCGCCGCGCTGCCAAGAAGCCACTTCTTACCAAGGCTATGAAGATGAAAAGGCTCAATTTTTGCAAGACCTATAAACATTGGACAGCTGCCCATTGGAAGAAGGTGATGTTCAGTGATGAGAGCACCTTTAGGCTGGTCAAAGGAGAGTCAAAGATCGTGCGTCGTCCCAGCAATGTGTCTCGGTATGACCCAAAATATACCGTGAAAACTGTGAAGCACCCTGATAGTGTGATGGTGTGGGGTGCCTTTAGTGGAAACAAGGGCAGAGGAGGTCTGTACTTCCTTCCCAAGAATGTAACCATGAGGGGGACTAACTATCTCGAAGTTTTGAAGCAGCACATGCTGCCATTTTGGGAAATTCATCGGTGTGAATTTTTCATGCATGATGGTGCCCCTGCTCACAGGTCCCAGTTAGTAAAAAGGTTCTTCAATGATAATAATATTAGTGTTTTGGAGTGGCCTGGTAATTCCCCGGACCTAAATCATATTGGGAATGCTTGGAATCTGATGAAATCCAAAGTTCAAGAGACAGCATCCGGCAGCATCAAGGACCTGATAGAATCACTGAAGAAGATCTGGGTTACGATCGACCCCACCTACTTCGCAAACCTCGCTGAATCAATGCCCAATCGACTCAGAATGGTCATCAAGTGCAAGGGCAACATGACCAAGTATTAACTTTCATGAAATATTCATAATAAAATATGTAAGTTACATTTTTTTGTTTCATTTTCCCCGAATTGTCACATGTCACTTTTTTTGTTGCCGCCACTGTAAAACACCGCAACACTCCTACTCGTCTTATGCAATGAGACTATCCTGAGGAAGCTCTAAGTTCATCGAAATCGTCTGTCCGCATAGGTGATCGTTCCATCTCCACATTGGCCCTTGCGCCATACAAAAACAAAAACAATTTCATTGTACTTGAATCTCAACTCTAACAGAAGCGTGGTCGGAGAGGGTTGCGAGCCCTTTAATAGGTACGTCGCGTAGGTGGTACTTACGCCCCCCCCCCCTCCCGTTTATTCACAGAAGCATAATTCATCCGATACTTCTAAGATAACAAAATTTGCCCTTTGTATACTAGTCCCATTTTACCGAAGCCCACTAGCCAATGGCATGGGTCTATTACAGAACCTGGAAGGAACGACTCAGATAGAAAAGAGGAACTCCAAACATGACCGGGGAGAACACAACAACGATAGATCATGAATGATAAGATAAAGATAAAGAAATTAGTATTTTTTTTTAAAGAAAGACCTTATAGCGACTACAGAGGGGGAAAAAAGTACAGGAGAATAAAAAGAGAAAGAAAACTCGAAAAATCTCTAAAGGAGAGTCCGAGAATGAAGCTGCGAAGGCAGCGGATTTTACCCGACAGTTGCGCAACACAATGAACAAACAAAATTTAACTACCGCATATGAAAATCCCCCCCCCCCTCTTCCGGGCGACATCTAACAATGAAAATCTGAACGTTAACGATATTACGCACCAATTGGTTATCAAATTAAGCACGCACATAATTTTTGATATATATATATATATATGCAAATTTTATTGAAGACCATTGTGTATTTTGCCTTAATTAATTTCCTTTGGCAACTTTCTCTTCTTCTAACTATCTTTTTTATTCCATCTTGTAGATGCTGGATTACTTGTCCAGTATTCATCTCTTTTTAAAATGAATGTGTTTGGTAAAACCAAACGAAAATTGCTAAGCTTTCGATCTTATTCGATCATCTTTGGAGCGTTTTGATATGTTCTTGCTTCCCTTACGGATGTAATGAGTGGAGTGAGGATCTGGCAGAAAATAAAGTGAAAGAAATTAATTAATTAATTTATGAAAGTGATGAAATCTGTGGTAGGTTTTCAAGTGTGAAAATGTTTCCTAGGTTGCCCTGGTGTTAGGGCATCACTAGCCTGCTTTCTTCTTGTTTGTTTCAGAAACTTTATTCCTCCATCAATAATGTTGCTAACCGTCGATGACAGTCAGGTTAATCCATTGTTATTTATTTATATATATATATATATATATATATATATATATATATATATATATATATATATATATTATTTGATTTGTTTAATTTGTCCTCCGTCGTGGCTTTCGAGCCTTTTAATTGGTTTTTATTCTGCTAATTATCTCTTGTTTTATTGTATTTAGTTATTCATTTATTATTTTGAGTTTAAATCTTAGTTTGGGCACTTCGCCTCTTTTTGTTCAAGTTAATTTTCTTTGGTTTGAGTTTGAATTTTTATTTGAATTTGGGCACTTCGTCTCTTGTTCAAGTTAATTTCCTCTGTATATTGCTATGTGTATATAGGTATTATATTCTCTCTCGCACATGTTCTTCCGCTGGGGAATAGAGATATTCTTTCTGCCGCGTGTATTCTGTTTTCTGGTGTCTAAAATGTTATTAATAGTTGGAAGTTTTTCGTGGTCGATTTTGTCACAAGTCTTTCTCCCTAGCCTTTGGATCTCCATATTCATCGGTTTTAGTCCGATTCTTTCATGTAGAACCGATTGTCGAATATGGTCGATCCTTTTCGTGACAGTTATATGCAGTGTGGCTTTTTTTCTGTATCCTCTACATCGTCCTGAGAGAGGTACAGCTTGCCATCTGGGTGATCACAGCCGGGTACACCAGGAGAGAGCGTACCAGAGCCATGTATAGCGTTTTCTTGTTTGGCACGTTGAGGCTTCGGAAACGGTTGTTTCTTCAGCTCTCTTTTGGCTAGGGAGACTGGTTATTACGTGGGCCTTGTATCCTGTTTTATAGAGTCGTAAGCCCATGACCTTTCCCTCGTTAGAGTACGGATATAGTTCGTTGTCGACGAGGACGTCGTCTACTTTTCGGCGGTTGGTCTTATCTTCCACTTTTTTTCATAGCGATTGATGTCAATCTCGGCAGCTGTCGCCCTTGCTTGACTTCCAGCGTTCCCGAATGGACTTGGGAGGATTTGAGTGATGTCATCTGCGTATTGCAGATACATCGAATCGTACCTCACTAAATCAGGGAGGTCAATTGTGTACACGGGGTAGAACAATGAACTCAGACAGCTGCCTTGTGGAACTCCCGCCTCGAGTTCGAATTCGGGTACCTTGTAGCCCTCGATCGCGACTTGGGCTTTCTTATCCGTGACATACTCATAGTTACAAAGGACCCTTTCCAGGATTGGGTTAGCTGGAGGTTGAGGATCTTGAATTGTAGCCCTCTCATCCATACCTCATCGAAGGCCTTCTTTACATCCCGCAGCACCACGTCTACGTACTTTCTCTCAGCTTTGCTGTATGCGAGTTTTTCCGTTCCTTGTCCCCTGCGGGACCCGTGCTGCTGAGGATTGTGATCTCCTAGCTAGGCTAGTTGTTCTTGAAGCCTGTCAGCTAGAAGCTGCTCGTAGACTTTCGCGACGAATTCCAGGAGGGCGATTGGCCTGTAATCGACAAGTTGATCGGGGGGTTTACCTCCTTTGGGTATGAAGATTATTTTAGCGATCTTAAAACCCTCAGGGAAGTAACCAGTATTCAGGGATGCGTTGAAAACGTTTGTAATTCCCTGAATGATCTGCTGTGGGGCATTTACCAAGTTGTTTCTGGTGATGCCCGTCCAGCCTGGTGCCTTTTGTTCAAAGGTTCTTACAGTGGCCATGACCTCCTCTGGTGTTATGGGACGGCCATGGTCCGCCACCTCCCTGCCTTCGTCTACTTGATGTTGTGGGTACGTGCGGTGCATAACCTGATTCAGTTTTTCGATCAGTTGGCTATCGAATTCCTGGTACAACTCTTCGTTGTCTTCTGGGGTGATCCTGAAGACGTTTTTCAGAAATTCCTGAATCTGTCATCTAGAACCACTGGGTCCTCTATATAGTCTTCGTTCTCTTTTATTCGAGCCTTAGTTCTTGCGGTTAGTCCCTTTAGGTTCTTGACTTGACGCCAGAATTTAGTCGGGCTGAGTTCTCTATCGACTTTGGCTATCAGGCTGTTCCATATTTCCCCCTGTTGGAGGTTGATAGCCTCTTTTAACTCGGTGCTTAGGAGCCGAAGGAGCGAGCTTCTTTCTCGGTTAGGACCTTCCCGTCTTATCTCTTCGTACACTTCTCTGTGAACACGAGCGATCTCTCTCATCTCCTCTGTCCATCTGGGCTGAGGAGGTGTTTTATACCCAGTCTTGGGTATGCACTCGCGGTCCGCATCTAGTATGGACGTAGTTATCCTCTCCAGGTCCCCGTCTATCTCTTCCAAGGACGCGTCGCTTAGGACAGCTGGGGCGTATTGACTGTCGTCTTTTGTAACGTTCCCAGTTGGCCAAGGCGTAGTTTTTTTCGGAGAGGGACTGGAAGCTGGATCGGAGCGAGAGATACTGTGGTGAGGATCGCTATGTGATCACTTGAGACTGTTAGGCCTGGCTCACTATGGTAGTTGAATGGGAAGCCTTCACTTGTTAAGATAATGTCAGGTTTGTTTACTGATATGGAAGTGATATAGGTCGGAAAATCCGTCCCTATTCTCTGGATGTTTTTTCTTCCCATAATCAGTTCCAAGTTTCAGCCTCTTTCGTTGGTACTACCATAGCCCGCTGCATGGCATCTGGCATTGAAGTCGCCCCCTAAGATTGCCATTTTGCGGTGCCCAGTGTAGAACGTAATTTAACGAGACATAGGCTCGACGAATGGGTTGATAGGCTGCGGCTATCACGAGGTCTCCTACCATTATGTGGATTTCAACCGCCACAAAGGATTCATCAAGTTCTGGTAGTTGTTTGAAAGAGATGTTCCCCTTAACAGCTATTGCAGCACCATCAAACCTTTCCTGAGAATGATCCTTCATGACCACTTTGTAGCCCGGTATTTTAAGTTGACCAGATGTAGAGTCAATACCGTGCTCCCTTATAAGAATGATGTCGGGGTCAAGCACTCGGAATGTTTCCATATGCCGTAGCTTTCCCCCTCATCCTCATTCTATTGCTTACTCTTTCCAAGTTGTCGCTTTAGTGTTTTGGGGTGATGTTCTTCTTCCTCCCGTTTTTCTTCTTTCTGAACTCGGCACTTAAAATCTGCTCGCAGGTGTTATGGTGTAAGGTCACATAGTGGCTGAGCAGAGCTTCTACCGTTTCAGCTTCGACTTCATAGTCGTATTCCCATTTGAACACCTTTGCTTTAACCCAATGGAATATATCCCTGGGCTCCATTTCTTCGGGAAAGGGAAACTAGTCGCATGCGTACACTTTAGGATTGATATTGTCCGCACGCAATCTTTTGTTTTTTCGCTTCTTCCACTTGGCCTTATTTGTTTGTGGGACTTCGGTGTCCGATGAGTCTGAGGATTCCGAGGAACCATTGGTATCAGACCCAGCATTTTCCCTCTCTTCGCTTATTTCTTGTCATTGTTTAGGGGCAGGAGTTTTCACTTCAACTGCTTTTTTTTCTCTTTCTTGTTTTCTGTTTGGAGGTTTCTTGACCGTTTATTTGTTGGTTTGGGGCCATCTGCATTTGCAGGACATCCCCGGAGGGGGGGGGGGAACCACATTTGGTCCATCCCGTTTTTAGCCAGCATTTGGTTGCTCTTTAGCGAACGTTCCAGGGCGCGTGAAGGATGGACGTCATAATCTTCGTCGAGTTCTCGTTTTGAAGCTTAAGCTAAGTTTTCTTTGTGTCCACTTCAAAGGAGCACCTTTGCTGCTTGAGCGTAGGGTGTATTCGCTCTACGCGTTTCCTCATTCTTCTTCGCTTCATGATTCCTTTTAATGATCTCGTTTTTTACAGGGCAGACCATGGCCATTGATCTGTGTCCTTGCCCACAGTTAAAGCACTTCTCGAAATTATTAGTGCACGTCCTCCAATTGTGTCCCTTTTCACTGCATTTGGAGCATGTTTACTGTGGCTCCTTGCAGTCTTTAGTCGCGTGTTCCTCCTTTTTATAACATCTAAAACAGAACTAGACAGGGGTGAATTCTCCCTTCTCTATCTGGTCCCCACTAACCTTGGCATTGAACGATAGGCCATGTTCTTTTGCTATTGGGCCATAGTTGTTTCGGTAAAGACTACCTTGAAGACTTGAGTGTAGTCACTATTATCTCTTCTTTTTTTAATTTGATCACTTCGGCTACCTTGGCCCAGGTTTGCCGAAGCTGGATCTCCTCGATGTTTTCTTTGGAGTGTTGCCCGATCCACGAATCGAGTCGCCGACACACCACGCTCCTGTGGGCCAGGATCTGTGGTTGTACTGCTGGCTGCAGCCCAATTCTCCTAAGGACCTCTACTGCCTTCTCCTTTGTGATATCCTCGATGTCCTTTTCTTTTTCGCAAATCGCGACATACTCCGAGGTTACCTCCAACAGTCTCACCATGGCAATGCCCAATTTGCCATACACAACTTCGAACACTTTTTCTCTGCTGGGCTTGGGCTGTCCGTCGACTGCCCGCAGAGGTATTCTGGTTGTATTGTCTTGGGCCATCTCTTCGAGAGAGTGGCCCCTCTGGACTGTATTCTTCTCTTTAATTTCTTGTTAGGGGTGACTTGATTCAAGTAAACGTTCGTGCTCCCTTTCTTATTACGATGGTATTCTGTTCTTTATTTGTTTTTGGTGACTCCATCTACTTCGTCACTCAGCTTCCGTGAACGTGAACTGCCAAATGTGGGGAAGAGTGAGATGAGTGAACCAGGGGAGGCCCTTCAGACGGGTAAAATGCGGCTGAATTAATGATGGGTGGTGATCGAATCAATTACCATCACCCGATGATGTTTCTAATTTACACAGGGACGATTGCATGGCCCCCTGTGGTCTTGGCCTGAAACTACCCTTAGAGATTAGAGCGAACTCTTCTGCAAAGCTTTCAACATCGCCTCGTAATCGGGTGGTCTCTTCCGTAGAGGTCCACAGTGGGCTAATCTTCAAATCTGCTTTCCTTTACGTCTCCAATTATGTCTATCAAAGTGGACCGACATAGTTGGAGCGATACTAGATGAATGGCAGTTCAGTTCATTTCAGCTTCGTAACTCCGTCGAGGGAGGGGGGGGGGTAGTTAGGTGAACATAAAGTCGCCTAGGAGCAGGTTTAAAATGTCTTCTGGAGAGTCCCCGTGGGGAAAGTGAAGAGGATGTTGACGTTTTGAGGCAGCCTTCCCCCTTCCTTTTCCTCCTTTATCGGGTAAGAGATGTAGTATTAGCGTAGTTTTCTCAAAGAATTCTTCAGCCGTGAGTAAAAAAAACGATTTTTAAAGGGTATTTATTCCGCCTTGGTTAAACGTAACGTTAGAGGAAATGAGCTACTCCTGTGCATGGAATTTTTAAAATAGTTTTAAAGTGCGATTCCAGCTTGTCGCTTGACTGTTGATGGCCAGCTTATCTTCATTAATTATTATGGCTTCTAAGATGTTAAGCCTCGCGACTGCGCTTCGCTTCAAAGAGCTATTCTACACTCAACTGAAGAGAGTATAAAGTCCTACTTGATTTCTCATCTGTTTTTCTACGTGAAAAAGTAGGTGAAGAATTTTTCGCGCTGATCAAGACCGCTGACGGCTTACGTCCCAGGCCCACGGAAGAGGTCGCGGGCGCGCACGGGTTAACGGGGAAATCCCCGCACCGAACCCTATTTTCGAAGCAGCGTTTGTTCCTCTCTCTTAAGACCAGCAGCACATCTCGAGTCTTGATAACTTCTCTGCCATTTAAGACCTGTAGAGACCACCATTACCTAACGTGTCCGAACCCCAGAAGGAAGCCCCACATGGGGCGCAAAGGGGAACCCATTCGGGGCCGGAGTGGTCAGTACCGGCAGGTGGTCCGAGCTTAATAATAGGGACACATATAAATAGGAGCCTGGTTGGCTCCAGGTGAAGAGCTTCCCTAGAGGGCCGTCATGGACGACCCCAGGGGACAGAAAAAATCTCCCTCTGGGTATAAGAAAATTGCTCAAAACCCTCGAGGGAAAAGGTGTTCTCAACTATTTTCGACTCGATTGAGATTGAACTATGTCGTTTAGTCGATCAAATTTACGGCTATCTCGCAATCTGCGACACTGACCACGACGTAGACAGGTTTCTCAGTGTTAATGCACGAGCGAAGCTCGATGAACTGAAATTGACCCCGAGGATTCCTCCCCATGCCTCTGAGATCCATAATTTGTCGCCGCCTGGATCCATGGGTCGGCTCCCACAGCATCGAGAATCGAGATAAAAAATGAGATAGAAGCAAGGCAAACCTGGGCAAAAGTCGAAGAGGTATATAAGTTCAAAAATCGTGAAGGAGGCGAATATTCCCATCTATTTAAAGCCACCTTCCAAACCTCTGAGATGGCCGCTAAGGCATCCGAAGCTGGCCTCGTCCTATTCTACACCAAAATATCCACTTCATGCATCGAGAGGGAAACCTTCGTGTCAGTCCAGATATGCTTCTCGTGCTATGCCCTGGAGCAGCACGCCACTAGAAATTGTACATTCCAAGGAAAGGTCAGCAGCGAATGCGCCAGAGATAGCCACACCTGGCGAGTGTACAAGCGGGGCTTCCAAGACATGCCTTAATTGTAGTGGTCCTCACCGTACCCTGTCGATGTCGTGTCCCATGAAAAAGACACTAGTCAACAAGAAAAAGAACATCCAAGAGGAGAAACACTGCAGAGCAACAATCACCTATGCACAGGCAACCAAGAGCCAGGAGAAGACTATTCTACAATTAGACCCTTCAATGAACCTGGACCTTGTGATGTGTGTTATACATGCTCACTTTGTTAACATCGCAGAGCCGGGAAGTTACGCTACCGAGTTGAATTGTATGTTGACGCAGAATAGGATGAAACCAATGTGGTTTCCTGATAATCCCCCCTCAACCGAACTGTACCAAACCCAGATAGGAAGTAGGCCTACGGCTACGGCAAGAAAACGTTCAAGATCTCGGGATCCAAGACTGAACAAACCCAGCACATCCGACACCCCTACAATAATGGAGACCGACCAACCTGAACGAGAGGATACTGATTCCCAAAAGGCGAGCCAAAAAACCAAGAGCCCCAAGAAGACCAAACAATCCTCGCCAACTTACAAGTCTACCGACCTAAACCTACGAGTATATGCCTCCCCATCAGCCCCACTGCCAAGAACGGCAAAAGTCAAAGACATCATTGAAGGAATGATCAAGGGAAAATACAAGTGGGATTACGATTTTGACATCAGTGAGGAAGAAATGATTTCGGCACTCAGGCAAGGCAGGATCGAGATCTGTGGTAAATCATGTCTCAATCTATCACATGATCAATTTAAAAAGAAGAGATCCGTCAGAGTGAGGTCGCCCGCACGAGCTGAGCCAGCAAAAGTATCAAACCTTCACGGGGAATAATATGAACTACGCGACGAGATACATCAATAAACTGAAGATATTTTCTCTAAAAGTTAATGGCTGGATGGGTAAAAAATTCATTTACTACAATATAATCCGTGAGGTAGACCCAGATATCGTCCTCATTTCTGAAAACGGACTTATGCAGAAACCGACCCTATAAAACTATATAACTACATCACCATCACAACTAACCACTCTAATTAAAGATATGACGGAGTCGCTCTTGCAGTGCGAAAGGGCATCAAATTCAATGAGATAAGTAACTTGGAAGAATCGTACCTAGCGATAAAAGTCAATACGCTTATCGACGATCTAGTTATAGCTGTAGGGTACCAGCCACCAAGAAGATCATATTTGCCCATACCTAATTTCCTCCGCCTATTCAGAAGGAACTGTTGAGTAATTCTTATCGGCGACCTAAATACTTGTTGCAGGGAATCAGGCTACACCACGGCGTTCAACGGGGCAGGTAGCTCCATGAGGCTTCTTATGGAACGCGGCGTGGTAAATATAGCAGGTCCAGATTTCGCTACATACCTAACCAGGAGATCCTCTATTACTCCTGACATCATACTAACAAATAACAATTTCGCTCTGAACCAAAATACCGTCCCTGGCCCTTATTCTCCATCTGATCACCTTAGTATGATTACCACAATCTCAGTCTCACCTATCCAGGTCAAAATCCCCTCCCGCAAATACTTGCCCAAGGCAGACTGGATCGAATACAAGTGTGTCCTCCAAGAATATCGGGTAGAACCGTTGGACGGGTCCACCCTCGAAGACATAGATCGGCAATTCGAAGACCAAGATTAAGGAAGCAGATAGAATAGCTATCCCGAGGGTTGAATACAAAACTCTCCCTGCTCCACGATGGAATGAGGAGATTACGTGAAGGAAAGATAGACTGGAGGAACTTATTACTGAAATAAACGAGAACGGGAACACGGCAGAACGATACTGTGAACTTAGAAACCTGCGCATGGAAATTACCACTTCGTCGATAACACTCGACGAGCAGAAGCCGAAGGAAAACCATTCACTCATGAAGAGTTTGAGACAGCTTTAAAGAACTTCAAGCAGAGGGCCCTTGGCATATCAGGTATCACCAAGGCGCACTTAGTGAATGCCCCACCGAACATCAATGAAGCCATACTAAGTCTCTTTAATGCCTGTTTAAACGTTGGCTACTTCCCAGATCTACTTAAAAGGGTCAGAATAATCTTTATTTTAAAACCAGGGAAGCCAAAAAAGTAAGTAAAAAGTTACAGACCCATATCCCTTCTAGAATTTATTGGAATCTTTTAGAAAAACTTCTGAATGACAGACAAAAAAAAACTCCTAGAAACAAGGGACGGATACAACATGCAACAACATGGTTTCCGTAAACACCTCGGTACGGAAACTGCCCTTGCCCTTATGACAGAGTACATTGCAAATGCAAAGGCCGAAAATAAGAGGGTGGAGGTCGTACTCGGAGACGTGGCGGCCTCTTCATTCGACAAGGTCTGGATGCCCGGATTAAAGAACAAATTATGTGACCTTGAGATGGAAACTAATATCACCAGAATACCTTTGTGATTATTTAGAGGAGAGAGAGGCAACAATAAAGATCAATAATCACGAAGGACAACCCTTTTCGATGAACGCAGGGGTGACTCAAGGAGGATGTCTGAGCCCAACGTTGTATACTATCTACACGAGTGACCTCCCTTTTCCTACTCAAGATTACACTATATATGTCCAGCTAGCAGACGACATAACTCAAGTTATCACAAGCGACTACCCAGCTCCTGTAGACGTCGCAAATAGGACAGCTCGGAAAATTAACAATCTCAACCTCTATGAGAAAAGAAACAAGATTCACACCAATATGGCTAAGTTTAAGATTCTTCCTATCGGACGTACCAAAATGGCCGACATTAGAGCAAATGGCGAATACTATCCATATACCCGAGAAGCCCGAGTTCTGGGATTGAAGATCACAGCAAATGGGTATAATGAACATATCAAGGAGAAGGTCTCGCAAGCCAAGATCAGACTTTAGACAACTTTATAGGTTCAGAAGACTCTCTTCCCGCAACAAGAAAAAGTTATATTTGGCCTTAGTCAGACCAATCTTGCTATACCCTGCCGTCCCATTACATTTGGCAAGCAAGACACAAGTAGTGCAAAATCAAGCACTACGCTTCATCCTTGATCTCAGCTTACTGGACATGATCCCATCGATTAGACTACACGATCTCGCAGGGATCGACCCCCTGAATGCGACGATGCACAGAAGAGCAACAGAAATATGGAGAAACATACATACCAGAAAGTGATGCAGAACATAGGAATACCCGAAATTGACAACCCGAATAGACGTTACCGACAAGGATTTGCCAACAGTCAACAGCGGTTGCAAGAATACCTAGAACCAATTTATAAATAACTACTCACCGGAAAAACGATAAATATTAATATCCAAGTAATTAGGATGTTAAACTAAATCTTACAAAAAGTAAAATAAAATAAAAAATAAAAAGATCCGTAGTGGACAAAATAATCAAGACAATAGAAAAGATCTGTAGTGGCCAAAAATACTTCAAAATAACAATAGATAATCAAGAAACCGAGATAGCTCTATCTACAAAAAAATGCAAAAATACGAATACAAAGGCTTGAATGCTTAAAACAACATGCACGGAAGCATCATAGAAGTGCATGGAAAGCCATAGCCAGACGTACTGGCACAACATTCTCCTATTAAAA
The DNA here is from genome assembly GCA_963969495.1 of Ceratothoa steindachneri. Classification (NCBI taxonomy): domain Eukaryota; kingdom Metazoa; phylum Arthropoda; class Malacostraca; order Isopoda; family Cymothoidae; genus Ceratothoa; species Ceratothoa steindachneri. The sequence goes on from OZ018338.1 coordinate 34,247,136, forward strand.
TAACACTTTTTCTATATTTTACCTCTCTTACTATTACACCCATTTTTCCCATCTTTTATTATCCTTGAATCCTTGTTAAGCCTCGCTTTATTAACCTCTTTTCTTTTAATAATGGTGTTATCAACGAGCATATGTCTCGTTAGGTTATTATGTACACTCTCCATATGATTCTTCGGACCTTCCGCTTTGTAGATGCATAGTTAACCGTCTCGAAAGTGTGGTAGTTGTCAGGCCAATATATTTAGAGTTATTATAAATCTTAGTCTTTATTCGGGTAGGTGAACTCGTAAACTATGTTGGCTGACTTGAGATTCGAGGGGTTTGGGCAGATGTTATTTCTCATCAGAAGATTGATGGCTTTTGTTATTTATAATAAATGATGAGTTGGATTTTATCCATTTGATTTTTAACCTTGATGTTACGGTTAATAATCTCCTTGATGTTTTTTTTGCATCTATTTATAGGCCGTGGACATCTGGTTTCTGTAATACACTTTGATTTTATTGACTTCTCCCTGATTACTTTCAGTTTTATCCGCATGTTTGTAATGGTTATTGAAACTGATTGGAGTTGTTTGTCAATCATGCTGTTTGAGAAACCATTATTCACGAGTATTTGCTTTACTCGTGCAATCTCTTGGTGGAAAAGTTCCCTCGTAGAGCAGCATTTATAAGCTCGGCGGATTACGCTTATTTTGTACCTTTCAGGGCATTCACTCTCTGCATTGAGGCATCTTCCCTTGTCCGTACTTTTCCTATGTACTTTAGTGATGTAGTTGCCATTGATGTTATGAATCTCAACATCCAAGAAAGGGAGTTTATTGACCGCGCTCAATTCATAAGTGAATTTCAGCACGGAGTTCTCCTCAAAATGTTGCTTGATGTTAACGAGATGTAGTTGGGTAGCAGTCTTTCTTGAATACAAATTTTGTGAAGACCATTGTGTATTTTACCTTAATTAATTTCCTTTGGCAACTTTCTCTTCTTCTAACTATCTTTTTTATTCCATCTTGTAGATGGTGGATGACTTGTCCTGTATTCATCTCTTTTAAATATATATATATATATATATATATATATATATATATATATATATATATATATATATATATATATATATATATATACATAGACACACTAAACAGGATTTGGACAACCCTCATAGACTTATATATTTAATCATACTTCTTTATAATAATCATATTCATAAAAAAATGTATTATAAATGTTTATTTTGATAATATGTTTGAATATTTTGTTATTATTAGTGTTATGAGGATTAATCCGAATCTGGGAAATTTATTTATGATTTTCGATTCCTAAAAAGATTCCACTCAAGATTAATATCTTTCCTTTTCATGAAACGCTAAGTACTGACCACAAAAAAAAGAAGTTAAAATCACCTAATACCTATTTGTTTCTTGTGTACTTTCCCACTGAGAAAATCTGATCAATTAATTAGGCAGAGTCTTGCGGCAGGCTATGATGTACCATAAACTAACAGATGGCATATGCTGCATGCGAGAATTCTGCAGGAAGCATCACGTGATTGTATAGTTTCAACTTTTTAAGTCATATTTTGTCAAAATAATCCAACATATGAATGGTTCTATGATGAATCTATATAAATAACATACATTAGCAGAATGATAAGATATAAAATTGATGATAAATGGCATCTTATTATAATGATCGTAGAGTGTGTGCGTGTATGTTCATCTGTGAATTAAAAAAAAATTGACATACTACTTTTGAATGTGTTGGGAAATAAAAAAAAACTTATCCTCTCGCATTTTTTTAATTTTGTGAAGGAAGAACAAAAAAGCGCTGCAGATCTAGCAAAAAACAGCCGATAGGTCGAATTTGTAGATGCAAATGACATGGCTTGAAATAGATATTATAAACAATAATAAAGTACATTGAATCAATCTATTCTTTTTAACCTCAAATCATAAAAATTCTTAATATTTACTGCATTATATTCCTATTTGCACACAAAATAATAATTTAGGGTAAAGTTAATAATATGATGAATCGGAAGCAGCAGTTTTACTGGGTATGGAAATCAGAATTGGAAAAGTTCTTGCTATCGTCCCATCACTAGTTAGTATGTTTAAGTTACTTAGTATTTTAGTAAATGTGTAATTAATAAAATGTTATGTTTTCTTAAATTATAATTTAACCAATATTTCTTGTTTCAGTTTAAATTTATAACTATTGTGTATTCAATATCGTTCTAAATAAGTAATATGACTAAAACTAAAGAACTTAGAGAGCTAGCACAAATTGCCCCACAAAAGTTCAAGATTTGCTTTCCAAAACATAATAAAACGATAGCACCGACCGAGAGCTTTGTACCAAGGAAGAAGCAGCGAGAAGAAACGTCTTACAACACCTAGAAGACATCTATCGTGGAGGGCTTCACTACCGAATTGCAGAAAAATACATTTGAACTTGCTGGGGAGTTCAATGAAGCTTCAAGTTTAAAAATCTCACCCATAACAGGGAGACTTAAAGATCACGGGCTAAAAGGATGAGAGGCGAGAAAGAAGCTATGGATGAGGTTAACAGAAAAAAAGGTCTTGTGTAACAAAGATGGAGGTAGGTTCTATCATGGTATGGGGCTGGGCATGTCCTCATCAGGGACAAGTGGGAGATGTATGCTCTGGAAGAATGAACTCCACAACTTATATCACCATTACCACAAGTTTTAGAGCCATTTATCCAAAAATTGCTTCACACAAGACCAGTAAAAGAAGTTATATTTTATCAGGACAACGCCCCATGCTATACATCCAATCACACTAAGAATTAGTTTGAAGAAATAGGGATCATTCCTATAGAATGGCCACCACAAACCCATATTTAAATTCGATAGAACGCTTGTGTAGAGTTCTTGGGAAAGCAAAATGAAGTATAAATGAGTACAAATAAAACAACTGAATGAAATATTACAAGATGAGTGAAGAAAGTGTCAGAAATTTGAATGTTTGGTGAAATCCATGACAAAGAGAATTACAGCTGTTATTAAAGCAAAACGGGGTCCAAATAAGTATTGAAATAATACCTAAATAAATAAACAACTAGCTAAATAACTAACTAAATAACTAACTAAATAAAATATATATATACTGAATTCATTTACCATGCCCAAGGGTGGATATATGAAAACCCACGTGAGAATTTTGAAAATTTACTCGGTCCTCGCGATTAAAATATCGAAAAATTAAACTATGATTTAGTAATTACGGAAACAAACAATTAAAATACACAAAATTACATTTTAAATAAGGAATTTTTTTTTTGTAAAATTAGCGAGTAAATAAACTGAAGTGGTGACTTAGTTGGGAATGGGTCTTTAAACTATTTAATGAGAACAAGAATAATTGTTTAGTTGGACATTTATTTTGTAGTGCTTCAAAAATTTCAAGTCTTGAGCGATGGTATCTATTAGAGATGGGACGATTCCGAGTCCGATTCCAGTTAAAGTTACGATTCCGATTCCTTCACAAAATAGAATATTGATAATATGATATATATTGTTAAAAACAAATGTAATACATATTATAATTTATGTTTGCAACTTTACTATTTGTAATTGTCAATAAAGATCATTAAATATAATAAAACCTATGTAATTTCTTTATGTACCATCGATTCATAATTCCTTCTATGTAATAATAATACTCGATACTTCAATAATAATTAATAAAGTTAGTTGTTACATAAACTAAATAGAATATAGTAAACAAATAAATGTAAGATAAATATTGTTCCCTAAGTTTACATAAGAATCTGCTAACAACTAATCTTTTGTCTTATGCTGGAAGTTTGGTATCGTCAGTCGTCACAACAAAGTGAATTTAGATCTTTGATAGCGAATAATGCACAGTTTATGTGAAAATTGTAATTGAAATCAGACTAATTTTATGTCAACTAATAATGACTAATGCATTTAATACTATTAATATTCAGATATTGTTACTCAACATTTAATATAGGCTGGGATAGGAAGCATGTAGCATAACTTACCTCTGCCGTGGTTGGTTCAACTGAATAACAAGGAATTTTCTCACAGAATCCCTCAGAGGATCTTCTGAAAGAGGCAAATCATGCATGTGGCTCCAAGGTTTTGAAATCAGGGCTATCCTTCTCTTAGGTAGACTGCCTATCATCGCTACGGGCTCCACCTCCTCCGTGATGCCCAGTCCGGAGCTAACCTCCCCGGTAAATAGTATCGGCTTTAAAAATAATCACGATGGGAGATTCGAACTGCCATCCCAATGATTGCCGGGTAAGCGCGCTAACCACTATACTAGCCGCTAGTATAATACCAAAACTTACTCTGAAGATGTAACAAATTTGGTAAAATCGTGCCAAGTCTAATTAAAACATAAAACAAAAGTAAAATGGTATCAAAAAGTGTTTCTTTACAGTAAAAGGGTACCAAATTTATACGAACTTGCCAACTTCGGCAGCATTGCTGCTGAACAAAGCTCTAACATCTTAGAATTGCATCAGCTCTTTTAAATGACGCTCGAGCCCTGAGCTCGGCCGTCATTTAGAAGAGCAATACATTTCTTACACAGTCAGATCTTCCACATTAATTGATAATGAAGTGATGTGTTCTTGTCGACTAATCTAAATCTAGTAGTAAATCTATTATAATTTCACTGAATAATAGAACAGATGAATAGCTACATAACTTGATTGACACTAACTGGAAATAAACAATGTTTGAAATTTGGATTCAGCTATTTGGCAAGTAGGAAAGAAAGTTAAAAACTTTAAAAAAAAAAACACTGAAAGTCTCTGTATTGAAAATTTGAAGGAATCGTTTTTGGAATCGGGAAAACTGGGATTATTTTTAAGAGATGCCGATGCCGATTCCCCCCAAATTAACGATTCCCGATTCCGATTAATCGTCCCATCTGTAGTATCTATTTAGCAAACGGCAATTCCCAAGTTGAATTTTAGTGCAGAATGGGGGAAAGGGACATACATGTCCGACATGAAGTAAAATGGGTGATAGAAATTAGTGAAAAGGGTTTAAAGGGCAACTTAAGGCTGTAACACCAAAACTTGACCTTAAATCCTGGGGCAAGCAGGGCACAACATAAACCTTCGTGAACGACCTCGTACAAACTGAGAGGGGAGGGGCAATAGTTAAAAGGAACGAAAAATAATGATTACTTAAATTAAGTAAACAAAGATCTAGCTTAACCCCCCCCCCCCGTTTCCCCAGGAGTATTTCCGTCGAGAAAGGAAGTCCGCGGACGACAGGGAGAGATACAGAAATAACAACACGACGCTCCCACGCCGCAAACCTTTAAATATCCACCCAACTCCCCTTACAGTACAGACACACACCGGTGAGCCCCTCTCCTGTTCGGTGGGGGTAGAAATGAGAGCCTTTTTTGCTCACGGGTATTCGCCGATGAGGCAGTCAGCCGCTAAGATGGCGGCGGCTCCAACCGATCGGTGCGAGAGGTTGTGCGTCTCACGGGAAAGGGAGAAAAAAATATGCAAGAGCCCTCATTGTATTTTTTATCATTTATCTTTGAAATGGTAACCAACGAGGTCCACGGTACTAGAACAAATACGCCGATATCAAGTCGTATCTCTAGTAAGATCATTTTAACGCAGGTGGGGGTTGGAGACAAGGAAGTGATATCCTAGAGCGGGGTAGCGGGTTCCGGAGAATTGAGCGACGCAGACAAGGCCGGAAACCCCCATATATGGTACCCTTTCAACTACATGGATTTTAACTCCTAACTACACAAAACAGGGCATTGAACAGAACAATAAATTTCATTACAAAACAAATAGAAAATGGACGAGAAAATCTCAGTCAAAACTTGAAGAATTAGGAGATGTGAGATGGCGTGGAAAGCAAAAAGTCACATATTATATACCAGGGCGCGCACCTCTCCCTTCCTGGCTTAAATGTATGTAGGAAAACACAAACACTGGTTAAGGTAGAGAGGAAGGGGTACTCAATACACATATCAGCCATTTTAGCGAGGGCGGGCCTACGGGATATTAGGGGGGAAGGACCCCCATATCACAGACATGAACTTGGATTATAGAAGATTGCCACTAAGGACCGAAGCAGGGAAAGCTAAACCAGAAAGGACTTAAAAATCGCAATCACGAAACTGATAGAGGTACCAAACGGATACGTTGCACTTTGCCACAAACAAGAAGACATTGAGTGGCTGGTGGCAACCGATGGGCCATCACAATTAATGGCGAATCGCTCTTTTGTGTGCCGTAAAGTAGACCTTTATGTCGCCTCGCACACAAAAGAGGAAGTTCAAGAAGAATTAGAAAGGGAAAACCAGTACCTCAAAATTTCAGAAATCATCAAATTCGGCTACCATACTCACGTTTTCAAGGTAGTGTGTACCTCATCAGAAATGGCCAACAAAGCCACCAACGGCGGGATATTGGTATTCAGAATGTGAATACCACCAGAAAACATCGAAATAGAGAAATTCATCAATGTGCAGACCTGTTTCCAGTGTTATGCGACTGAAGATCACGTGACAAGGAAATGCCCCAAAAGGGATATTAAGATCTGCTCAGAGTGCAGAATAATTGGCCACACCTTTCGCGAATGCACTGAACAAATAAAAAAAAATGTATTAACTGCAAGGAGCCGCCTAGAACTATGGCCATTAACTGTCCGAAAAGAAAGACCATAATAAACAGGAAGGAAGAAATGGAAAAAGAAGAAACACGAAAGAGAGCAAACCAAACATATACAAGCATAGCAAAATCCACAGTAAAAGAAGTAAAATAAACGCAAGAGCAAATAAATGACATCAACGTAAATTAAGGAAACGGCCTCGACATAATGGCTCGCATAATATTTGCCCACGTGCATAACATAGCAAAGCCAGGAAACATTTTTTTTTGAAGAAACATTGAAAATTTTTAATTATTATATAATAAAAAAGAATCCCACGGGACAAAGGTAAGATGGTACGGTCATCGCAATAAAACGTAACCTTCGATAAACACAAGAACGTGAGGTGGACGAGGACTATGTTGCCGTAACACTGGAAATGGAGTACTCTGCAATCACGCGGCCTACCAACCACCTCGACGCTCGTACCTTCCGGTTCACTCACTAATGGAGTGAACCGGAAATACACAGAAATTAGTCAGTCTGTTACAAATAGATAAAAAAGCAAAGAGCTAACGAGAATGAAAAGAGAAATGATCTTCCTGATTAAAGACCAACAGGAAGAAAAATGCAATCAATTCATTAAGAAGATAAAAAACACCAAAGATCCAAATGAAGCTTGGAAAATGCTAAAAATAATACAAGGTCGGTCACCAAGAAAGCCGATAAAAATAACAGACGAAGAAAACGAGTTCTTGAGAAGCGAAGCAGCAATAGAAGAAAAATTCAGAACATTGGAGCAAGATATAACACTATAGAAGAAAGGGACAATGAAGGATACGATAGGGATAAAGAAATAACGGTAAACGAAAGTATAAGAATAAACAGAGAAAGATTAACACTGGAGAATAGAGTCAACAAACGCACAGATGAACAAGCAGGATTAGGAAAGACGATACGTAGGACTAAGTAAAAAGCGCTATCAGATCCTTCGCACACAAAAAAAAAACAGGGAAGACGGGACTAGCAATTATGAAAAAGCTCCTGAAAACAGAATAAAAAGTATTAAAGATATCTTTAACGCATATCTGAACATAGGAGCTTTCCCGAAAATTTCAAGGTGGCGAAGATAGTTTTTCTGCTAAAACCAGGAAAACCGTCGAACCTGGTCTCAAATTACAGACCAATATCGGTACTAAACTTTACGGGAAAGACCTTTGAAAAAAATACTAAACAAAAGACTGACCGAACACCTAGAAGAGGCAGGAAAACTAAACAAACATCAATACGGGTTCAGAAAAGAACGAGACTCAAAATGGCTCTCGCAACAATTACCCAAAAAATCGCGCAAGTCAAATCTGAGAGAGGGTATGTGGACTTGGTACTCCGTGATGTCGAGAAAGCCTTCAACAAGGTATGGGTAGAAGGATTGAAACATAAAGTCCTCCAACTTGATCTCGGCATCCGGGAGGAGAGAATCCTGGCTGATTATATAATTTACAGAAAGGCCTACATAAGTATAGAAGACCTCAAAGGGCCCGTATTCCAACTAAAGACAGGGATCCCACAGGGGGGATGTCTGAGTACGACCCTATACTCAATATATATAGCCGACTTTCCACCACCAATAACACCAGGTTGTATGAACATACAATATGCGGATGATATCGGCCATGTGATCTCCATAAGAGCCACAAACCCCAAATGACAACCTAGGACAACGGAACGAGAAATAAAAAAACCCCAACGAATTCGAAAAGAAGTGGAAAATATAAACCAATCCAAATAAATTCAAAATCATTCCAATAAGCCGCTTCAAGACAGATCAGATAAACATCGACGGCACAAACTATGAATACGCCAAAGAGGGAAATGTGCTGGGCCAACCTACCCTTGGGAGAAAATGGCTACCATGCACACGTAAAAAAAAAAAAATAACCAAAGCCAAGATGGGGGTAAGATTACTATATCATTTAGAAGAAACTGATCCGAAAAGAAAAAAGACAATCTACAAAGCATTTATCGAATCGGTATTGACATACCCAACAATCCTAACGCATAAATTAACGAAATCGAATAAAAAAAAGACTGCAAAGAGTGAAAAACAAGGCAGCATATATTATAACTAATACAAAGAGAAGAGAAAGAAAACGAATTAAAGATCACAGAGACAAGCAGAGAACTCAATAGTGAGAACGAAAACTATGAAGGATACGCATTCCCTAGTAGTAAAAATAACACTAAAGGAAAATAACAAATAAACCAGGTAATAAAGATAAGACAAAGACATGGATGCCTGAAGGAATTAAACGACAGGAGATAAAAAGGGGAAAAAAACAAGGAAGTAGAAGCAACGATACCTATACAGGTACCCCAAATGAAACAAAAAATAAACGTATAAATAAAAAAGAATTAGAAGTATCTGAAGAGCCACAAACCCCAAAATAAATAGAAGTATAAGCAAAGTAGAAACAACTAAGCAAAAACATTAGCCAGTAACCTGGCAATTCCACTCATACTCACTCACACTTTTCACCCCCCCCCCTAAAAAACTCTTTCTATCAACTATCATCTCCCCCTTCTCTCCCCTCGCTTTGCCAATGAGTGTGTGACTAAGGCCCCAAAGTCCAAGTGCGAATAAAAAATCGTTCCATTCCCACATTGTCAACAGGGTTTGAACAGCCAATTCACCGCCAGTAGCACACCAATATAACAAACGAAGTAAGAATACACATACCCAAGAACCAGAATAATCTCCCCTCCCTCTTACATTCATCCCCTTAAGTTCGTCTTTTCTGAGTCCATTGATACGAACTTGCTCCTGGAGATACGTCGTCCCTAACAGGGAATTCCGGGTCACTTGGAATCGATCATCACTGCTCTACTCTAAATATCCCTCCCCCTATATTTCGCTTTTCTTTTACGCTTCCTTCCCTCTTTCGTTCTTACCCTCTACGTAAATCTCTCCCCATTGGATTACTGTGCTTTACTCGACGTGAAGGAGCGAAAAGCAACGAAGAGCGGCTCAAGGACAAAGGATTAGTTAAGAAACGGGTGATAAAATAGGGTGAAAGTGGAGTTGGAGAAGGCGGTATACTACCCTAGAGATCTTTCTAACTAAGGAAACTACCCTGCTTACCTCCGCATTTAGCCCTCACGCCCGTTCCAGAAAAAGATGAGGAGAAAAAAAAAAGTCATGTAGATTAGACTTAAAAAAAGGGGGTAAACAAGCGAATCAGAAGGAGATTGCCTCCACAGCCAGCCGTTAACCGCGCCTCGACACGCGACCCGACTCCCAATGATACGCGAGTCACGGGAACGAGCCCAAGAAAATACTCGTCAAAACCCATTTAATACGGAGCCACGCCCACCCATTCTCTCGACCCCCTTAGTATAGCTACTCAGCACGGTAACCCCCCCCTCCCCCATTCAAGTCCTGTACAAGTACCACCACACTCCGCCGGCCGTAGTAAACGCCCTCCACCGCACCGATGCGAGGAATTAGCACTTGAGGGGAGAGGAAATGGGGGTGTATGGTCCGAACTAATGTCGAGATTACTCCCCTCTATCACGCGAACCAGACTGGAGGAGACGAGAGGGGAAGCGCAAGATTATAGAATGGAGGGGCGGGGGCAACTACCCTCGGAAGCGTCACGCGTCATCCACGCATCACCGCCATCTCATATTTCCATTTTTAGAGTTACCCTTCTGACATTACGTGCAAACTCGTTCCAAGACATGCTACCGAGCCATCAATTACCACAACAAAACCAGGTTTGGCATATCTCGTGAAACGCGAAAGACCCCACCCCCACCCCTCGCCTCCCCCTACCAGTGAATAAGAAGTTGAGCGGGAAAGCGGCATCTCGCCTTACCGTGATACATCGTAGAAATAATTCTCTCGCTTTCATTCCTTAAAACCGCATCTACGTCGGAATTAGCAAAGAAACAAGAAACAGCAACAAAAACGAGTAACCGGTTTGTCACTACTACTCGTCGTGGCGACTAAACACTCTCTGAGGGAATCGGATTTACAAAGCAATTAGCCAAATCGAATAATTTACGACATCTCCGCACGAACCCGGGGTCCAAAACGTCTCGAAGGGAGCAATTTGCAATAGCGGCCGGCGGTCCGACACGACAACCCCCGCACGAAAAAAGAAAGCATTGACGCGCCACGCGATACATGACGAAATCGAAACCCCCACAAGAAATGAACGCCACTTTTGGCGCTCTATTAAGAAGCGGGGCAAAATCCTGAAGGGTTATCCATCGAGCAGAACTGCTATTATTACTTAAAGGGAGGGCGTCTCGACAGGGTTGTACTTGAACGCCTGCGTTCTCTCTAGGAACTCCGTTCTAGAGCACAACACGTCCAACCTCATGCTGAAGAACTTCGGTGCTTTGTCATCCTTAACCTTGTGCAAAATGCTGCTTCTTACGACGGAGCCACATTTGTTCTTGTACTATTTCACTTTTATCATTTCCACGGAAAATATCATCGTTAATTAGGGCGGGAGGGGGGGGGGGGCAGGTCATATGCTGCTGCTATAGGCAACAATAACTTAATCTCGGACAGAATGAAAATGACCCTCAGACGAGATGCAACCAAAACCCTTAAGCCCTTCACCACAACTATGTATCCGAGTTAACATAATCCTTGTGTCGGAGAGTTGTGAGAAAATCACGCGAGTTCCTACTCCCTACCGTAACACACCCATCAATTCTCTCCAGCACAATAACATACATTTTCCAGATGCATCAAAGAAAACAACTCTTCCTTACTGTGTGAGACCCCGAACTTGGCGGATAAAGCGAAACCTTACCTGAAAAAGAAAAAAAATATGTCAGCATTCAACAAAACTCCAATGAGGCCTCGAGAACACAAAAAAAGGTGCGGGGAAGTAATGACTAAATGATGAGACGGGACCGCGGGAAAGACGAGAAACGCTCCGAAAAGTGTCACGAAATGAGACTTAATAAGGGTATTGTGGGGATGCGTAAAGAGAAAAATAAGGGTGATTTGGTGGCGTTAGAGGGTTGGACACTTCCATTAGACACACGGCCTAATACACCCCCTAAATGACGCCCCAAAAACACTGATTTACACGGGGAAGAAATTCATCCAACAAAGCTATGCCCCCCATGAACTAGCAGCCTGTATAACCTCGCAACTATACAGACCACGCAATACTCGGCAGGTTCCTGGATCGCATGATTATTGTGTGGCGACCACAAACTTAAAGGTGGATCGCTTCGATGCCTCGGCTTCTTTCCTCACACATCAAAATTTTGCAACTCTTTACTTCCTACGATCAGTCACGTTTCAAACAAAAGGTCTTTCATTTTCTCAAAAATCCATAAATACTCTTCCCTCTTTCGTTTCCTGAATCCACACACATTTCGACTTAGGGAAAGTTTTGATGTGGATATTGTCCCGTACCAGGGTTTTTCAACATAAAGAGGGCAAAAAAAAAAAACCCATCACCAACGTGAAGGGCAACGGGAGGCATTTCAAATCTCTTTCAAAAAATGTTTTAGCAGTGAGGGGTTTTGTTAATTACTTGCCCCCACCAAGAAATCTTCACCAACGCGAAGGAGACCGGAGACATTTCAAATCTCTTGCAAGCAACAAAAACTCACAAGTACGAACTCGGGCTCCTCGTGGCGAAAGAGGATTTATTTTTATATGTCATCTGGCGACTGCCTTCTCGGGCATAAGTCGCCCCATTCAAGCCAGCCTAAATCTAGGCTACATTAAAAGCCAGATTAAAAAGAAGAAGAAAAAACAAAAAATACAAACAAAAAGCAAAAAATGGCGACAGGGGAAGAGAGAACACAATCGCGCTAGTGGGGTCATGGCACGCGATTCTGGAATCTCCCTAAGACGTCGAGCCCAGTAACCCCAATCCTTATTACCCCATTCAAAAGGGGGGAGGAATCTAGAAGCGAGCGGCCAGGGTAATGGCGGATAGGGGAGAAGGGTCGTTCTACTCCAAGAAAAACAAGGGAGAAGGGGGAGAGCACTGATTTGGATTGAGGGGAGAGAAAGGACGTTTATCAAATTGAGATTTGTAATGAAAATGGTGAAGTGAAGAAAAATGAAAATGTGTGCAAGATACATTGTGGCCGAGCCCCTGAAATTGCTCGAGGCAACGGGGAAACGTAATTAAACAAAATTCAAAGTGAGCATAACCAATTATTATTATTATTAAATAAAATTGCTACGAAGCTTATGTAACGACCACAGATGAAGAGAAAAAATAACCTTCCTGGCTCAACAAGGCCGATCGACACAACAAAGCGGAGATAAAAAACAACCAGCACAAACGTTTTAATACTCACCCCCAACTGCGTAGAGGCAACGCAAAAATAACAATACGGGTTAATATGCGCAGTAAATCCCCCTCCTCGGCCCCGAGGACTTTCCTCTTCGTAATCCTTCCTTGGGAAGCACAACCGTTTGGCTGTCATCCTAAATAATTCCCGCCCTTCTCTTTTTCGAATTCTTAAAGGTGAGCGCCTCTTCCATGCCACCTCTAATGCAAGGGGGCTCAGTGACACAGGGAATTTGTCGGGTGAAATAGACCGGAGACCCCCCCCCCAACCCAACAAACCAGGACCAACTATTCTCTCCCGAAGTCTTCAGAGGGATTTTCACAATCGAACTTGGCCCGCGGAAACGCTGAGCCAATGAATCATCATTACCTGTGGTTAATACAGATCGTGGTAGGCTCGCCATAAGAGACTACTCACGAGAAATAATTTTTTCTCTTTTCCAGCATGTGATCATGATTTCTCTACCCCGCCCCTTCAAAAATTGCGCACTGAGCTACAGCTTCGACATTCCTCTAATAATGCAGAGGATCAAGTGACCAAAACGAAAAAAAGTTCCTTTGGTTTCCAGCGGTCTCAGCTTTAAATTGACAAAGAGCCCGAATGGCGATTCTTTGTGATCATTTTCATGAAACTTCAATTATGCTTTGATAACTGAGGAAGATACATTTCAACAATAACAAGAGAAGATATATTGAGAAACAACAATATATGTATGCCCTTATACAACAAGTGGCGTCACAACTTCGAACAAACATCCAGTTAATCGAGTCCAAAGGAATGATTTCATTGAAACAAAAGGTCACAACATAGTACTCTCGTAGATAAGTAATTATTGACTACTCTCCTCAATCTTCAATCATGTACTCTTCAGATTGCCAACCTGGATAATAAAATGTACCTGACTGAACACACTACAATAGTTTCAGCCGAAATCTAAAACCAAAGAGAAATAATTTCCACAATAACTGTGCGTCACCTGACACTAACAAATACCAAGCCGGGAAACCTTCAATTTTTTTTTTTGCTTTATGTCTCTTTCGGAAGAGTCTCAAATACCACATCAGCGTCGACCAACTTGTCGCCAATAAAACCATAAGAACAAAATTAGATTATATGGAGAAATCCCACGCAGAATACCTAATTAAACCTATTTGGCCACGCTCCAAACTGAACCTCAGAGGAGAGGAAACAATACGAAACCTGATTATGATGTAACATTGAAGCGATGCCAATTCGATGGAGAAAGAGGCAAAAGCCCCCCCCCCCCCCCCAGCACACACATAAACATATTTTGCTCGAGGAAAAAATTTAGCGCACCAAATAAATCTAATTTATAAAATCACAATTAATCAGTTTGAATTTTAAACGAGGTAAGTAAGGCGCTTTAGGACAATACTAATGAGGGTTGTTTTCGCATACCCAAACGAGATCGAGGGAGAGAGAGAGAGTGAGTGAGTAAGGAGGTCTCATTGTTCTGCCCTTTCTTTGTGGCACTGTGCCATGACACTTTAGCTACCATGACACGTCTCTCAATTTGACCACGTGACAACAATTGAATTTTCACTTCCATAACCGCCATTCCAAAGTATTCGCAACGTCTTTTTTTTGTAGTGAAACAGAGGGGGATTTCGCTCTATTAATATTTTAAAAATGAGATAGACAACAAACGGGGAAGGGGAGGGGGTAAGTGAAGACACCTGTCCAAAATTAGAAAACAGAGTTTCATAATTGGGTGGTGCAGTTAATGTGTCAATGTGACAGGCTGAACAGGGACGTTCACTCTCTTGTAGGGAAGAACTGGGCAGGAATAAATGGAGGAGCGAATCTAAGATGGATTAAAACATCTCGCAATAGGTGTCGTTAGGGAATCCATTAGCCGCATCTGACATCCTATTATCACACCCTCGTCATCTCAAGAGCCCCACGCCGGCCTTCGTTGCAGAACAGACGCGGGTCCAGAAGAGTTGTACTCCCCAATTAGTTGATTGACTAGGACTAGGTGTCGTCTACATTCCTGTTCAAACGTACTTTCCAGAACTTCCTGGCCCTAATGCCCTTATTAGTTGTTTTTTTTCTGATACAAAGGCCTAGTTCCTTGACCTGTGAATTGTGACTACGGCATAGTAACAGAGTAGACCCCCGCATTCCAGTCAAGAACTTAAACCAAATTTAGTTGTTGGACGGAGTGCTGACTGGGGGGAGGGGGGCTTAACCAATCGATACCCGTTAAACTATAGTCCCCTCCCTCCACCGTTGAAGGAACCTTAAACACCCGAGGTATAAGTGATGATACCCATGCGAGGATCTAGATTGCCATATTATTATTATTATTCACTTAAAATTTAAAAAGTACATTTTAAGTAATTATGTTAATAAGTTTATATTTTTGCATGTTAGAAATTGCTTAGCATTATAATAAGAATAATAATAATAATGATAGTGGTTGAGTTAAAAATAAACAGAAAATATAAGAATAGCTCCGACAGAGTTTGCTATGTTTGCGGCAAAGTGACTTTTTCCAAGCAGCAATGTACAATCTCTCCTCTAATTAAATCTTTGTATCATGCTTATTTTGGAGTAAGACGAGGAGATCAAGATCAAAGTTTTGCACCACATATCTGCTGCATGCAAGGGATGCTACATAAGTTTAAGACGCTAGAGTGAGGGCGAACAGAAATCTCTCTCTTGTGGTGTTCCCATGGTGTGGAGAGATGGCAAGGACCACACTACGGACCGCTATTTTTGCATGACAAATCTTAAAAGTGAGCATTGTATCAAGTATTTTAGCTTTCTGTATTATACTGGCTCCTGAAAATGTCATTATTATGCATAGACTTAGCATAAAATTAAAAATTAACATATTTCACTTCAGCATTAACATATCTTTTACTAAACATTTATGTACTATCTGCAACTCCAAATCAATTCCTTTATGTAATATGCAATTATATTTTCCACAGGTATAAATAAGAAGAATAAACATAGTGTGGCATATCCGTATGTTCCTTCTGCCATCAAACCCCTGCCCCATGGTCTAGGAATTCCTATACCTTCTCCCCCTGAACATATAGAGGTCCATATGGAAGTTGATCAAGATTATGACACATGTGAGTCTTATCAGGTTTCCACACATGATATGGTCCTAAGACCATTCACTCAAGTTCAGTTAAATGACCTGACTAGTGATCTGGGCCTTTCAAAGGAGAATGCACAACTTCTTGGCTCTTGACTTCGTGAAAGTAATCTTCTCGCTAAAGAAACAACAATTTTTTTGGTACAGAAATAGAGAGCAAGAGTTTCAAAGCTATTTTCTACAGCATTCTTCCAGTTCTTTAGTATACTGCGCCAATATTAAAGGACTTGTTGAGGCCCTTGGAATTCCCTACAACACATTAGAATGGAGACTTTTCATAGATTCCTCCAGTAAAAATTTAAAAGCTGTGTTATTGAATATTGGTAACAAGATAGCTTCCGTTCATATAAGGCCATTCAATCCAACTTGCTGAAAGTTATGAAAATATGAAAAAAAATGCTGGATGCAATAAATTACTCTACCCACACTTGGCATTTATAAGCGCTTTGATAAGGACATTTTCATTTTTAATTGTTAATACTTGTATACACCTTTTGGTCAACTTACATTTTACAAGAATGCAAATCTGGAAATCATGAGTCATTTTTTAGTTATATTTTTTTGTTGAAGTATGTCCCTATAGGTTAATGCATCCTTTTGGGTTAATGGGGAACTTATCCTAATTGAGAAGGTATACAACATAACTCAAAATCAAAATAAAATGTACAATGTACATATATCCAATTAGTTCCAATATAATGATTTAATGCATCGGCATACAGGATTTTCAGTACATATTCATATTCTTATTATTTTAGGAAATAAAACTTTGAATTTATTTTTAGAAATATTACACTTTGAATTTACATACCCTGCTAAAATTTTTTTCAGGTAGTGTCTCTTATACTTGGGATGCAAACAGGCTACACGAAGCATCTCTGTTTCCGATGTTTATGGTACAGTCGTGCAGATAGTATGTACTATGAGAAGAAGGTTTGGCCTCCACGAGAAGCATTTAGAATTGGATCAAACAATATGATAGCTGAACCTTTAGGGCCTCCTCACAAAACACTGCTTCCTCGACTGCATATAAAGCTTTGCATAATGAAAAAAATATGTCAAAACCCTTAATAAAGAAGGCCAAGCTTTTAAATTTCTGCTTCAAAAATTTCCACAAATCAGTGACGCTAAGCTCCATGCGGGAATTTTTTATGGACCTCAGATCAGGAACTTAATGAGAGATCAGCAGTTTGAGGCACCAATGACGGACATAGAAAAACATGCCTGCAAAGCTTTCAAAGCTCTAGTTAACAATTTTCTATGCAATAAAAGAAGCCCAGAATATGTTGCCCTGGTCAATCAGCTCCTATAAAGATACACTTTTTACAGTCCCATCTGGATTATTTTCCCGACAACTGCGAGGATTACAGTGAAGAACAGGGGAAAAGATTCCACCAGGACATAAAAACAATGGAATCCAGGTACCAAGGTAAATGAGACGTAAACATGCTTGCTGACTACTGTTGGTGTTTGAAGCCTGATGCACCAGATGAGGCACAAACGAAAATCGTCAAGGTCTTTTCTTGGAAATTAAAATAATTTTCTTTTATTATGTTGCATTCTATATTTTTTTGTTTTATTAAAAGGATTATAGTTTACATACGTGTATTCCTGTTTATATGATATAACAGTAATAATGCATTATTAGATAGAGAAAGTTTTTTTTTAAAATTCAGAAAAAATGAGGTAATCTCAATGAAAATGGTGTATGCTGTACTGAGAAGATCTGACCAGACTGAACAAAAATATTCACTTTTGAGCTCAGAAGGTTTGATTCATTAAGAAACCACAAAGAAATCCTGAGGAACATAAATTTTGTTTTTAAACGCAGCCTGTGTTATCATTCTTCGTTGCAGAAGAAAACGAACTTAATTTTCGTGGACAACTTATGTAAGATAGCGACTAAACGAATCCAAACGAGCGTAAAAGATCTTTAAAAAAATGTGTCGAGGATTATTTTAACCCTAAATATTGGGGTCAATATGAGTCATTCCAAAACCAAGGAAATTTCTATTAAAAAACACGATTCGTCTCTCCGAGAAGCCCCACCCCGCAAAGGCAAGATTTGCTTTATCTATCACGAAAGGGGCGATATGGGGATTATAAGCCAAGAGGGATCAGACCACGAGCCCAATCATGCAATTGCTTAATCTCACGCACGAGGAAGCACGAAAGAATAGCGCCACGGTAGGACGCCACGACACGAAACAGAACCTCAATGCACGCATCTTCGAAAGCGTGGGATAAAAAGCCAGTGACGAAACCAACGTAATTCGTATTAATAACCCCTTAAGGACACACAACCGCCTTTCGAACCCAGACTCATGAGAGATCTACCAGCAGGAGAATCCGACTAAGGACGGGAAGGGAAATCATTTTAAAATTAGGCCGGCGCCCCGTTTTGCAACTCGGCCTAACTTCTATCTAATCAAATCGGACGAACGGCCGGGGATGACTAAAGGTTTGAAGTGGATCGAGAAACGTCTCAACGAGAGGCGATCTTCCGGTTAAATGGGCAGAACTTTGATTGCGAACGGGCCAAGTTGCCTTTACTTTAATGACTATAAGTTGACGCAATCTTGGGAAAGTTACGAAAACTTTGACCTGGGGAGCGTGGGGGAGGGGGCGATTTACAAAGGAGATTGGAATCAAGTCCTTATTGGGTAAAGATAGGGACGACCCGAGCTTCAAACTAAAGGTGGGCTTATTGGGGGTAGCATGTCGCCCGCCTAATCTGCTGTCAACCCAAATCATCGAATCGGACTTACTTACAAACCCTCTAACCTGAGAAAATGGAGGGGGGGCGGGGTCAATTAATAGCTCCACTAAACTACTTCTACACCTTAAGATAAGATTAACTTCGCAAGTTTATGTTTTGGAGAAACCCCAACTTATACGAACTTGTTTCCATAAAAACATAAGAAAAGGAGTTTTCAAAAAGCTAATCAATGCCTAATAAGAGGAGGCAGCTCCGGAGAATCTGAAATTCTCTATCTGCAACTGCCCCATTCTCTTAAATCATTAATACATTTATCTTATTCTTACGTTAATACTTTTAATCTTTTGCCACCAATCCGTCACCTTCGATTTATCTTCCACGCTGAAACCTTTTCGCCGAGAGTTGTACAACCAGGAGAGCGAGAGGTTTGGGGTCTATAGAGGCTAAAATCGTCCAGATACGCGCTGCAGCTTGGACTGTCACCGTCACACATGACCCCCAGTGCAGGAGCTCATTCGATAACCCTTCCGTGATTCGTAGTCTCCATCACAACGCGAGCGAAAAAGGTCCGGTCGGTAACCGAAATTTCCGATTCGCCTCCCACTTAGTAACAAAAGAGGGATATTCCTAAAACGACAACTAAACGAATGATGAGAGTCATGCGGTGCGAGAATTACGAAAAACGATTAGATTTAATGCAAGGGACAAAAGCCCGGTTGGAAACTCGATCGGTGAAATAGGAATGCCACGCCTATCTAGAATTTTCACTAGAGGGGGAAAGGACACGAGAGCGGCATCGTAAAGTCCTTGTTCGACGCAAGGAAAGGGCATTAACGTTTTAACCCGTTAAAATAAATCAACGTAGCCGTATAGTGGCCACCATCACCTAGTATTATTCCCTCCCCATTTGGGAAGTCCGGGGGAATCCCAAATTTCAACAGATAAAACGTATCGGAAGTTTCGAATGAAACCACCATTCTTCCCCAATCGAAAGGAGTCCCTATTTATCTTCAAGATAATGGCTGGTCATCGCGCATCAATCATGACGCTACAGAAATTGACCTAATGGATATAAAGGGATACTGTCACTATTTAGATATCCTTCTGCGAGATTGAGGCCGGGCGGGCACGGAATCCTGCACATGTCAGCCCCCTATGACTTGAGCGAGTATATAACCTTCCACTCGTTATAAACTTACGGGAGATTCTTAGGCTAGGTTTTTTTAAGGAATGGGACAAACGATAGAAAAAAGGGTACAAATATTTATTTAATTAAAAGACGGAAAACAAGTGTACCCGAGAGAGCCTTGAGTCCCAAGAAGGGTCAGACACATCTGTTAACTAAAAATGACCAAGAACAACAGTCGCAACCTTTAACCCTAAATACTGAGGTCCTGGAAGCATATAAAGGTTCTCGAAATACCCTTGAGGCACTCAACAGTACTTTGTCGAATAATAATCATCACAAAACCTAAGATCGAACCTACTTGATCAAATCGATCTTTCATGTATTAAAAAAGAGGTACCCCCATCTGATTCGAGAGAAAGGATCGTCTAGTTGTTTAATTAAGGGGAATGAAAATTAAAGATGGAACATACTCCGAATATTCTAAAGAGGGACTTTGGGAGCGCTCGGAGCCAGGGGGGCACGCAACTCATCTGGAATATGTTAATTACTTTCCTAAGTGAAATTAAGCTCCATTTGCGAAGAAGACAGATTAAGAAACTCCAAGACATCAATTTCAGCTCCTCCCGGGTCAAAATTCCCATACCTTAATACAGCCCTCTTAGGAGACTCCATCGTGAATTCCCTCATCATCAGGCCGCCATTAACACTGCCGGCGCCCAGGATGAACGCATTATTTTAATTTACCGGCAGGGATCATCCAGCCGTGAGTTGTTGGCGCGAGTACCCGTGTCCTGGCAGCAACGGTCAGAAACTACGAGCAACGTCAAAGGAACGAGAAACGCATTAGCATTCAACCCACGAATGGGTAAATGCACACCTACACCATTCAAGGACGTATATACACAGCCGTATAAAATTTATCAATCGTAAATCAAATGAGAGAAAATATGATACAATAGAAAAATACATAAAGGAGAAACGAGGAGTTTTAATTAATCAAACCGACCTCCATTAGGTGGCATATACAAACGTCCCAATCCAATCCAAGGGGTACTAAATTCGACAACCCATTTTGGTACTTGCCTCTGCAGCAGACGAGAACTCCAATCTGCATGCCGAGACATGACACTGCCCCCAAACATCTACATGTTTGCCACCTCCAGAAACTTCATCAAACACGTCAGGAATGCATGCATAACTACCAGCTTCCGTAGCAACGTGGATGGCAAACAGACGCTCTTCACATTGTGGAAATGGGTGGGGGGACGGGGGCACAATGAAGGTCACACCGGCAGTGGGCGCCGCCGCAAGGCATTACCGATCTCGACGAAATAAAATACGAAGGGAAATACGTGAACGCTGAAGTTTGCGAGAGATGGGGAAAAAAAAGAGACATTTTCCTTCTCATAAATTCAAACGAATGGATATTTTGCAAATACTATAAAAAGAAACCCTCTCTATGCCCTACCTAAGCAAAAATAAACAAACCTAGCCAGACATATAAGCGAAAGGTGGAATCTGGAAGCGAATTTAAGACATAGCCGAGAGCCAGCTGGTAAAACAATGCAATTTTGTAAATATACATATACGCCTTAACATAAAAGCTGGAGCTCACTTGGTATGGTAACCATACTGACATACGACCCCCCCCCCCACTTAACCCTATTAATAATGTACCACCAAAATAAACACTAATGATAAAACATGTCTTTCCCCACAAGAAACAGCGCAAGTACGAAAAAAAAGTTACGCAACCTTTCAGATCAGCGGCTCTTATCCAAGAGTGAAAAATCAAGTTAGCAACAAGGGAGGGGAAAAACTCCATTGGATGAAGAGAAAAAAATTAAACCTCTCTTTTGAACCAATGTCAATTAGGAGAACTCGCACGATAAACAACAAGAGACACTTGGTGATATTAATCACCACTCACACGCTAGCTCAACAATCGCGACCCCTCATAGTACAGTAGCTTGTCATTTTTACCCTCCGTTTCTATTCGTCCTTAGAACAAGAATACTCAAATGCACACACACGCCCAATAGTAGGAGCGAAGGAGATCCCACACAGTTAATATCGAAGCAAGTGCATCGCCCTCGACGAAGAGGGAAAAAAATTAAATGAGGATAAACTCAAAGCTGCTTAGATGAGAACGGCGCATATTAATGCCATTTTAAACAAACGTGTCAATGCCCCCAGGGAATTTTTAGCCTTTTATTTTTTTTTCCTCATTCGAGGCGTAGGCGAGCCCGGGAGTTCAAAAACCAAAAGGGAAATATAAAAAAAAAATAATAAATGCGTGGAATTTGCACTGGTACGGGTACAAGAGCCAAGTTCCCTTAATTACCAAAAAAAGAAACTGGACAACTAAAGGCGGACTGAGGGAGCACTGCGCCGCCCCCTATCTCAAAACGAAACATGATCTATGGGGTAACCGAAACTCCGAGCTAAATGTCGCCTCCCGAAATGTCAAAGAGTGATAAGACTTGTGGATGGGAGGCCATTTCAATGACATTTTAAAATGACTTCGTCACCTAGAGATCGTTTAATAAAGCAGCATAAGCATAGGGTGTGTGTGGGGGGAGGGGGACTCAAAAGTAATGGCAGTCGGAAGCCATGGTCCCACGATCATAATGCATTAAATTAAAGAAAGAAAATGCACGCAGAGTATTTTTTTTTTATAAGCGCCCATCTGGCGAATGCCACCAAAGACACAGTCACAGAAATTACTATAACTAGCCTCTTGTTAGGTTAAAAAATTAAACAAGCCCCACCCCCCAAAAATATAACAATAGGAATGAAAAAAAAGGGTCAAGCACCGGTATGAGACCCGCTCCCTCAGGTGGTCGAGCCTGAAGACAACAAACACACAACTAATATAGAGAGTGGATGAGGTCAGCCTCCTCCAACCAGAGGTGCACGAACCCGTGCCGAGTAGAAAGGATAAGCGGTAGAGACCCCGCTAGGTAACGTGCGCGAAAATCTCGTCTGGGACCACTGACAAGAAAGTGCCGGACAATCTGGGGGACCACGCAGTTGTCGCAGTAAGCTGCAAGGGAACGCCCCATCAATCGGCAATGCGTCCCACGAGTGTCCGATTCAGAGACGACAGAAAACGATCTGAAGCCGTCGAGGCATTGGAGGGTAGGTCTACGGAAAAGTAAACACCGCGATGAGCGAAAATGTATGAAAAGTATATTTGCCGAGTAACCTAAACCGATAGCTTTAAATGAGTAGGGTGGGGGCACCGATTCTCCAGATGCCAGCCAAAACCCGCGGTACACTAGACACCCACCAAACAAGGGAGGTTGCGTAATTAATCCATTTAAAAGTGTAAATTGGAAGGTTGTTTCAAATTCCTTTTACAATGCACATCGGCTAAAATTTACTCCCATGGTCGGTGTTTTACCTTAAAGTTATAAATTTATAGCGAGTCATAATCTTGGCCGATTTTGACAATTTATTGGGCTAATTTTTTCTGCGGATAAAAGATTCTTCTCATTTTCGGAGTTTTGGCTGGCCTTACTAAATTAAATAGTAGGTCTGGTTAAGAACCCTCACATATTCAAAATTCGATCTTATCAATATAGTATCCAACGAGGAAAAAAGGCTAGCGGGGCCCCCCTTCCCCTTCACATAGAAAGCCTAGTTCTAAATAGATATATACAAAATACAATTAAATGTGGTCAAATTGTATACACCGCCCTACGATCAAACACTGTGTCCGGTCGACTTTCAAAAAAGGTTAGTGAGTACTATTAATCCCCACTGGTTATAGGAATTGCAGGAAAGTATTTCTTCGTGTCACTTCCATGAACCCAAGAGGGCGATAAAGCGATTTCATTCAATTCCAACATCAATTCTATCTATACATAAGTGCTACGATACCTTGACCGTGAAAAAGAGGGCAAAAGACGCCCAACGATGAACTTGCGCGATAAAGGTTTCTCCAAAGCGAAGGCAACCTCGTCACTGCCAGGTTCCCAAACCAATACAGGCTTGCTCTCACTACCAAACCACAGATTTCTATCACTAAACTAGGGAAGACGGTATGGGGTCCAATCAAAGACTAATGAGGCCACTGCAACGATTCTTTGTCCTCACAAAGAGGGATTATGACATGAAATATCCAAACAAACTCATAGAGCATCGCACACCTCACACTCTGCTACCGCCAATGAGATCTATCACCCTTCGCATCAAGGACTACCTACATACCTTTCATATTTTCCCATTTTCCATACAAATAACGGAGATGAACCTATTCCCTTTAACACTTTTTTATGTATTATTTTTCGTCAGCCAGTTTAAACCTATTCCTGGGGCAAGACCTACCCACAAGGCTTTTACCGACCCCGGTCCTGGGCACGATTCTGCTAAGTTACTCTTCCAATAGTCAATTTCATCCTCCCAACTTCTAAATGGACATCTGCGTCTCCACTTTTCTACTTTAGGGTTTCCTTCATCCACCATTTGTCGTTTCTCCTTTGTGTTCTACCCATTACTCCTTTGGGTACTATTATTCTTTTATTTATGTCGCAATATGTCTTTCTATCCATGTATTGCCGCTGTTAAGATCCCTGCGCGTTATTCACAGCATGTATCATTTCAACGTTTCTCAGAGTTGTCATTCAGTTTCCTTGTGCTTTTAGTGACCAGTGTCCAACGTTTCCTCCCATTAAATTCAAACTGGTAAAGATTAAATAGTGTGTTTAAGACAAAGAGGAATGTCACTTCTGAAGCTTTCCATCACTTCTCAAGTCTAATTCCGTTCTACTGATTTTCTTTCCCATTCTCTCACAAGTATTCTTGTAACTGCTCTAAAATTTAAATGCAAATTCTAAAAGCTCGGCGCATGAAGAGGTCTGGCCACAGACCTCTTCCCGGCGGGTATATGGAGATCGAACACACATCGCATCAGCCAATAACACCGCTGTCTTTCCTATCCCCGCTTTAGAGCACAAAACCATTTTCTCTGTTCCACAGAATCCGGCGAATGGGAACTTGTATCTACATTCGCCTGACACGGAACGGTTTCCTTTATTAATTTAAGTAATATAATTCCCCCCAGTTTCTACCACGTCTCCATTTTCAATACGTTTGCAAAGATCATTAAAGTTTTATTTAAAAGTTCCGACCTCTTCTGTGGATGACATCTGCATTCTCTTCAGGTGATTTGCTAAATTCATTAAAAGGTAAGTAACCTAATGGAGCTAACTAAGTAAGCCTAGTAATATAGATAACGACTCAGTAACACCCAATCCAAATTGTTAAGCAACTGTTGTGAGCGTTTGAAAATGTTAAGTTAATAAATATCATTAGATGCGTACATAGCTTTTGTACGCTATCTATTGCGATACGCGGTCACGCGTTGTCTTGGCGAAAGATTACTCTTCTTCTATCGATTAATAGTGGCCTTTTTTTTCTAGTGTTGCATGTAAACGGTCCAATTGAGCACAGTAAACACCTCTTTGGTCTTATTCTAATTTGAGTTAAGAAGTTTAAAAAATGGATTACACCATTATTGTCCCAAACGCATAAGAGAATATTCCAAAAAGTTTTTAAAATCAATGTCAAAAGATTTTTGCAAATGCATTTAAAAGTTAATAGGAAGATGGAGATTAGTGATAGAAACTGGAAAAATTATATTATTTATTAAATTAATAAATATTTTTTTAATGTAACAATGTTTGGTTAATAACCATAAAATAATGATGAACACATGAAAAAAAATGGCTTATTACTTATGGGATTACCCAATACTTACCAAAGCCCACCGAACGAGGACAAGCGCCGGGTGCCCTCGAGTCTGCCAGCAATTGTCATGCTATTTATGTTGGTTTCAATATTAGCTCGGCTTGGGGAGGCGGGGGGAGGGGGTCCGTCGTAGCCGAGAGACAGATGGTTTTACCTATCTACCTCACAGATCTCTCCTAACAAACTTCGCCCTCGTAGAATTTTGATTAAAAAGAAAAAGAAAAAGAAAAATGCGTTCCTATTGACACAGGTCAAGAGTACTTTCAGGAGCTATTGGAATGGCCAGTAGAAAGCACGTGAGGATGGTTGGATTGGCAAAGATTGACCTGTCGATAGAAATCTTTTGATGGCTGTTAGGCCATCGCTTGACGCGGACGAGGAGCGTGCCCGAGTTAGTGTGAAAAGGAGGGGGGGATATTGTAACAACCGCACCGCACCGTCTTCTATTTATAGTGCGTAAATCTTATAGATCTCTGCGGTATGCAATTTCTCTTATGATCCATGTCATTACATACCCCCCCCCTCCGCGCAAAACAGCAACAAGAAACCCACCACACCTCTATCCACCCACCCAAACAAATTCCAACATGTTCGACAAAACCACCTCTGAAACACTATTCTACCATATAATGATTCAGATGACACCCCCTCCATCATACAGGGATCACCGTGGCAAGGCACAGGTGCGTTCACCACCCAAAAGCCTCATTGGAAATCACGATACAGACATATTCACCAGGGACCACAAATTCCCAACATGCCAGACAAATCCTGCAGATAGACGGAGTATCTGGACAGAGGCCTCCGCAGAAGCTACCAGCTTAAGAGGTGGTCCTTAGCCCAAGGGGTAACATAAGTGCACAGGTCGAAAAAAAGGGCCAGGTTCGTAAATTCGAGTCGCTCCACTGATTGGCCCTATTTCATCGGGGGAGTCAATCTGGCCAGAGCATTAACATGGTGGCGGACTGAGAGTTTGACCTCTTAATTATCTTTAATTTTCTCTACCTCTACTCTCTCCACCCCCGCCCCATCCGCCTTACCTAATTCCTTCCTAACTGGTGTAAAAAGGTCCACCGGAGCTTATCTACCTTTGACCCAAGTTCACTCCCGGCAACTTCATTTCAGACCCACTTAAAACCTTTCCGGCTAAAATACCCACCAGCCCACCGCTGGTTACATACACACTTCCTTTTCCTACACAAAACAAAGCGACAACAAACAAGGAAATAACCGCCAGAAACATTTAGGTGCATAACCAGAGTAAACAAACTGGGGGAAGCGAGAGACCAGTAAGGGGGGGGGGGCAGCTCTCCTCATACAAGAAAAACGAAACGCTAAACCGACCATTTTATTCAGAATGGCGGGGATGGGGAGGTTAAGGATGCCTCATCCTCCCCCATAGCCCGAGGGGAGTTATGAGCCTCCCCCCCCCCACGCCTAATCTGCTCGCCCGACTCGATCCTTATAATCACTCACACCACTCCTCTGAGGAGGGCCAGTGAACGCCAGCGAGAGAGCGGCTCTGGATCGGGCCACTGACTCAGTCTTGCCCCTTACGGGCCCTCAGTTCTACTCTGACACCAGCAATGAACGGTGGCGTTAGTCGTCTCCGCGACACCACCACGACCCAAAAGCTCCGATAATGCAGGACACCAATTCCGAGTGCCCCCACCCCTATAAAGTGACGGGGGATATACCCCCTTAAAACCATAAAAAAACACGAGGGGCTATACATCCCTATTTTTCTAATTAACGAGATGACCGTATTTGCAAGTAATAACAATAAGGTCTGCGGAGATTAATGGGTGGGGCAAATAACAATAAACACAACGCGAATAAATCTCGCGTCACAAAACTATCTAATTAAAGGATCTGGGGGCGCTAAGGTACAGCGCCTTACACAGCACCGAAACTGGGGGAATGGACGTCCTAACTACACAGAGAGGGGGGAGGGAATAAGAGAGCCGCGTTTCTTCTTTGTGGATTCAAAATGAGAGAGAGAGAGAGGCAGCAGCATCTCCTCCCCCTCCTCGGAGAAGAGGGTTCCGCAGGCCGCTCCGAGGACAGCAGCACACACGGATTGACGGTGGGGCCGCCAAGGTGTGCGGGAGGTGAGGAGGCCCCGCCGCAGCACGCGGTTATCACACCACCGCTTATCGGTAATTAGGGCGACTGTGGCGTGCTCGAAGAAGGGTGGGGGGGGGGGACCTTAGGCAGACCTGTCGAGGTTCATTTGAATGAGCAGGGAGCACAATTGGGGGAGAGGGATTAAATTAATCGCTCGAGGGGTTTTGTCCATCGCTTCGACCTGGATGAGGTCAGCTGAATTAAGTAAATACTCCCCCTCAGCCTTTCCCCACTCGCAGGCCAACAAACAAATGAAGAGAGAGAGCGAGAGAGATAGAATGGACCCCGGCAATGAGGAATGGTCAAGGCGGCCTTTTATAGCCGTCCCCTCCTCTCCCCGATGCGCCGTCTCCTCCTCCATCCAGAAGGTAAATAGCCCACGGAGGAACGATCATGTGTGCGTTCGTCGTGGCCGCAGGCGAACGTCAAAAGGTGAGCATCTGAACCCCCCCCCCCTTCGCGACCCCACTTTCTACACTCCATCTTCCACCACAATACCCAAATAATTCAAGGAGTTCGTACTCCAGAGTGCACTGCTGCCAATACGAACGTGCTTATCGACAAGCGAGGCGACGCGGTTTTCCATAACTACCTATCACCGACCTTGCCCTTTTTTTTTACCAAATAAAGCTGACCTGGTTGGATTACATATGCCTTTTTCTTTTCTAACATTTAGCAAGGGCAGAGGACTAAAAGAACACAGCAAATGCCTTACCCCTACACTTCAAAATATTCCCTCATGATACATTACCCCTTTAGACAGTTCCTTAGATTTCCTTTCAAACAGATACTCCTTTATCCTTTCTCTCCGCCCCACACACAGCCATAGACACCACGAAAAACAAAAATGAGACTATCTCCACACGCTGTTTTCGCAGTCAACAGTGGAAGCGTTCCACTTCATCCCTTCCCCCGGACACACGAGGATAGGAGACCACCCACCACAAATATCAAGTGTATTAGTACCTACCCTCAACAAGAACCCCCTCCTCCAAACCTCAAGTGCCATTTACGACCCGAATTCGGCGACGACAAGCCTGATTAGCGCCTGTCTTCTGCTCCTCGGATGGACAAGAAAACAACATTAAGCAAATGATGAGCAGAAGAATAAAAAACAACAAAGATTGACGCCAGTACAAGATCGTGTGACGAACCCATTCAAATCTGAAGATCGACCAAACGCCGTATAATTTTTTTTAAATAAATAACCTCTTTATGGGAAAAACCGAGGATATCGTGATCGCAAAATCTAATACTAAAGGCATTCAACTTATACACATATCGGTAAACATGTATAAACGTATGAAATATCTTTTGGAAGAATAGCGGGCCCGTTTGAATAATAGGAGTTCGCAGTTCTGACCATTTGAAGAATAGGGGCCCCAAAGGAGGAAATGAGAAAAATTCGAAAGACTATAATAATATATTTAGGTTAGCTTTGGTTTGATGAACTAACGTAGCTTGAGAATCAACCTATACCGTTACAATGAAGTAACAAGAGACACTAGGTAGAACCATGCTACTAAGATATCCTCATCATAATTGAATACTAAACACGAAGTACCACGATTGGAACAATCGTTGAACTGTACCTGGGATTAGTTAGGCTTCATTTGGACTATTCAGTGCAATTTTGGTTTGCTTGAGTCTGGGCAAATAAATATGACTAAGATGATTCATGGCTTGAGGAGTTTACATTATGGTAAAAGGCGTAGGAGAGTAAATCTACATTTAGAAAGGAGAAATGTCCGCGGGGACTTAATTGAAGTCTTCAAGTGAGCAGAAGGTTATACTTAATAGGGGAGACATAGGTAAGGTTCTTATTTTTAGCGAACAGGATAAGACACGTAGCAATGGGTTTAAGCTGGACAAGTTTAGTTTAAAGAGAGTGGTATAAATTGGCTTACAAATCGAATGGTAGATGAATGAAATAAACTCACTTAGTCATGCGATAGAAGCGTCATCGCTGCGGAGTTTTAAGAATAGATTGGATAGCTTTATGGATAAGGATGTTAGGTAGGACTGAACTGGGTGATGGGAACATGAACTACCATGTATAGGTTATTTTGTAGCCTTTTGTCGACTCCTTATGTTCATATGTAAGCACCCATATATAAATTCACAAAAAAATGTCGTCACCCCGAGACCTGGGGTGTACAAGAAAAAAAAAAGATGCAAAAATCTCCAAGACCGAGTAATAGGTATGGAGGCCCACCCTTTTCAAGGACTTGGGTACAAGTCGGGTAACAGTTAGGGCAAATATCCTACTGGCTACCCACTTCGTCCGAAAACTACTAGAACCCCACAAATCGCCCAATACCATTTGGGCACACTACTTCTCCACGACGAAGTTTGGAAAAAAAATTTCAAAAGAGAGTAGTCACTTGGCTGTCACAACATTCGAGTCCCTAAACATCCCGTGAAGTATCTTTTTGCTAGCGATACTTTCGGGGATCTGGTTCGCAAGAACTAACTAGATGCATTACTCCACTTATAGCATGACCAGAACATACACGTAGAGCAGTAGCTTCCCAGGAATCGAGAACGAAATCCCAGACGCTGGAAGTCCAACGCCTTAACCACCAGGCTAACAAGAGCTTCCACCGGTGATGAGACTTCTACACAGTTACTCGTGACGAATTCTTCACCACCTTCACGAAAACAAAATAAATGCCGTTCTAGAGATCCACTTGTTAGTTTTACCTCGCCCCCCCCCCACCAAAAACTCAGAATATCAACGGAAATCAAGCCCCCTCCCGACACTCGTCAGTGCATCATCAATTTACAGGATTCACCTTCTGGGAAAAGCGAGCGGTACATTATATGCCCCTCCCCCCCGGTCTCACCCCAGAAAAGCGATGATAAATTGTCTCTTTCTTAAGTCATGATTTGCTCTACGAGTTCAAGTCAGTAATTAGGTTCGGGGGGGGGGGGTCGAAATTGTTCCTGAATATACTATTGGCCCCAGTATTTAATTTGAAAGTGTTTTTCAATTGTCACTAGTTTCATTTGTACTCTTCCTTTCCTTAACTCCGTCATTTCCATACCTAGCGCTTACTTTTTACCCAATATCAACGAACCCGTTTAAAGCAATACTGTCACCGGTGAAGGCAAGGCTTGAAAGCGGGGCTTAAAAGAAAGTAAAAACACCTCCAAGAGGTCTTGCACCAGAAATCTCTTGCAAACAAGTCCCTGAAACAAAAACTACGTTGTAGCAAGTTTGCGAGAGATCAAAGGGCGCGGCGACACGTCAACACGCTCCTCCCGCCCATAACCAAATGAGCCCAATTGCTCCTCTTCTGTAACACACAATTACCATGTAATAATAGCTTGGCGATTATGTCGCCTCAATCAGCGCTCTTGTACAGAAATAGCCTTTATTAAGAGTGGCTGTAAAAATATAATTTGAGCCCTCGCTCGTTTTAGTGAGTAATAAACTTAACCACAATATCTACCGCGCCATTAAGCCCAAAGTTCTTGTTAATTGCCTAAGTCTAAAGAACAACTATAATTTCAAATTTGGGGCACAGCCATTAAAGGCAGTTGCTGATTAGACATCTTCAACACCAAAATATTCTCTTGCTTGACGAACAACTCGGGAATTATCTCTAGCAAATTCCTAAATTAATACAAACAAATTTACCGGTGAATTTTCATGGCAGAACCCACTTTAACTAAAACAATAACCCGGCTGCAAATACCAAATTAAAACGAACCCTTCGAGATTGCTAGCAATTCGAATGGTAGACGTGTTATTTTTGTTAATTAAAAGGCCTCCTATGCGAATACCCGCCTAAATTAAGAATTATTCTCTCATTGCAACATAACTTAAAATAGGGGGCATGAAAAAACGACATGCTCAGGCTCGCCTCCGTTTCACAGTCAGGTGTGGACGAATTCATCCGAGTACAAGGGATAGGCGGTAGTGACCATGTTCGTCCCGATAATGCGACAAATAGCGCGGACTTGACCCCCGAGACTGGGACATTCAACAAGAACGTACCGGACAGGATGGGAGACAAAACATTTCAGAATATCGGCGGTGCGTCCTACAAATGTGCTCGATTCGGAGGCGACATAAGAGCGATTTTTTTTTTTTTTTTTTTAAGGCTCATCTGGGACTGCGTACTTGGGCATTAGTCGCCGTATTAAAACTGGCCTAGTTCTAGGCTACTTTAAAATAAAATTAAAGAGACGAAAAACAACAACACCCCAAAAGGGGGAAAGGAAGCAAGCTGGTGCGTCGGGAAGAGGTCCCCCCGGCGCAGGAGCGTGCAACTAAAGGAAAAAAAACAAACAAAAAAAAACAAATGCAAAAAAAACAAAGCAAAACAAAAGACATAAAAGCGATCTGGAACCGTCGAGACGTTCGAGGGTAGGTAGGTACACAGGAAAGGTTTCGGTGAAATAACACGAAACTTTAATGCTGAGCGTCTCCCATCTTCCTTGACATGCAGCCCGGACTACTGCAATGTAGTCACTGTGGGCAATTGCGAAACGTTGGTCCATCATACAGTTCTCGCAGACTGTTTGGCGCCCTCATTCATTTCCAGGAACTCAGCACAAGACAATCTCGACCCACCCCGACTAGCAGAAACCGTGACGTCACGGATCCTGCGAAGAGGGGTTGCAGATATTCCAATGATTCGAAGGTACTCAGTACGGTGTATGAATTGCCAAACATCACAATCCTGTCTCCGAACCAAGCGTGCTGAGCGTTGTAATGCAACCAGCTCGACCGTGCAGAGAGACGCAGTAACGGGAAAGAGTCCCGCCGGCTTCAAACAAGGGGGGAGGGGAGGTGAAAGGAAACTTCGGAATTGGAGGCATTCGTGTTCACTGAGAGGGCTTCGGCGTGACACGTGTGCTCCAAGAAATACGAAAGCAGTACTCCCGATGATGTAGAAGCTTTGAGAAGAGGCGTCCTGAGCAGAACCAGTGACGCTACCGACCCGAGAGCTATATCACACCCGAAAACGAAAATTGAACCAACCAGGGCATATTCACAATTCACAGAGATTTCCTCCACTGTAATTCACAGCAATACCAACAAGGACAAATCTTGCAGTCTGTAAGGAGAGAACTTTAAAGAAAGCGGCGAAGATAGATAGCCCCAGATCATCCTACAGGCATTGGGGCCGGGAATGACAACTTATAGTTTGAGGCAGAACATACAATCACAGAGATCTCAGCCATTAAGTCATCTCAAAGGTAATGCGGCATTTTTCTTTTACTTTTATCATTATTTTCTAGTTTGAAATCAAAACCTCTTTGATATTACCTATATTTAAACAAGCACTTATTTATTAATTTAATTAATATAATTTTCACCACTTTGCACCAGTAGTCTCCAGCTTTCTACTAATTTTCAACACCATGTTTGTAAAAAAATGGTTTGACTTTGAATTAAAATTCTTTTTAAGATTGTTTCTACCTCTTCATTCTCTTCAGGTGATTCGCTAAACTCCTAAAAAAAAGTAATCTGGTACCAGTAAGTCAGGTGGGTATGAAGTTGTCAATCGAAATTGTTAAGTTTTGTATGGTATGTTATGCGATATGCGGTCACGCGTTGTCGTAATGAGAAGAGCACTCATAATCTATTGTTTAATACTGGCATTTTTTCTTCAAGCGCTACATTTTATCTCAAGTTTTAGTCATGTGCAATTGAAAACCTTTGGGATTGAAAAAAAATAGTATGTGCGACTCTTGTCAAAAATTACCCACCTTGTGGTTAAAGCGGTAAAGAAAAAAAAATGAACAAACAAAACAATAAAACACCCAACACACGAACATTTCAAGTTTGTGTTGTAGGGAATATTTTTCTACCCATAGGTCAGCTAAGGTCACAAGGGGTTAATTAAACCGAGTAGTTCGAAAGAAAACGTGCCAATAACTCAACCAAGTTAAATCTCATCCCCTTTCACCTCAAAACAAAGCTACTTCATACATTCGCGACCACAACCAACAAGCCAGGACCTCGAAACCATCAAAATACAACCCAGGACCACCTTTACCGATGCCCCCCCCCCCTAAAACGTGTCTTAAACACGAACACGTTAAAAAATTCAACAATTTTCTAGGTAATACTATTTAGAATGATCTTGCATTCATCTAACGGGAAACCATAAGAAACAACCCGGTTTTCTATTTATTTAGAGAACTAAAAATATCGAGCGCATCTCCGGTGAAATTAGAGGAAATGAAAGTTTAGAGTTCCCATTTAGTGCCACCAAAACGACGTCGGCAGAAAAACGAAATTAATAGACACGATCGTGATCTTCTGGAAGCGCCATAGGCCGAGAGGGCGTTCCAAACAGTGACAAACACAACAAAACCTTGAAAAAAAATGGTCAAAACTCGTGAGAAATATGCTTGTTTTGCCTCCTACCTCTTCCGTGAGGTGGACAGACCCCAGAAACGCTACCACATCCACCGGAGTGGCTACATAGGTCCCTTGGCGAGGTGGTGTTTCGTGCTTGTGCGAGGTTAGGACAATATAGCAGGTGTCTCGTGTCCTCAGGGACTAGGTTATATCGTATGACGGGAGGGCGGGGGGAGTTTTATTATTTGTTTGTATTTTGGGAGGATAGTCGAGGGTGCCTGATCTTTGTTGAGGTAAAAGTACCCAGAGTTCATGATTTCTCCGAGTTAAGTATTTGGGAAAATGGTTCACTTAGGATGTTTTGGGCTGGAGGTTTAAGTGTCTGGGGGTGAAAAAAGTCCTGATTGGTTTTATCAGGTCATGTGGCGGGGGGATGGGGGGCGCTATTGTACTGGGTCATTTTTTTCAGTGTAAAATTGTTTTTGTACTCTCAACTGACGTGTTGTGTTCCACCTCACGTTTAGATGTATTCCAATTCGTAGGATTTGGATTTCGGGTGGCGGTAAAAAGGATAAGTGGAAATGGGTTGAAGGTACAGGACCCCCCCAAAATCCGGAAAGATGGGTGGGAATATGCCAAAAACCATTGTGGGTATCGCCATGGAAGAGCGGAGCAGAAAGGTGACTACGTGGTGTTTTAGAGGAACAGCCTCGAGGAAAGATCGAGCCAGTAAATGACTCCCATTTAAACAAATTCCGACCCCCAAATTAATTCATTCACAGTTGAGAGAAAAGAAAGAAAGGGATTAATCAACGAGGCATTCCGTAACTCGAGAAGGCCGAAGGGGGTCAAGGAGATGAAGACGCTGGGGACCAAACTATTTTACCTACAGGAGGAACTAGTTAGTAAAAGAGCACAGGTATTCAAGCTATTTCCTTTGTAGAGCTTAATGAGAGGGGACGCCAAATGAGCACCCCCTTCAGTTTCTCATCTCTTTGACCTAGGGGCCTAAATGCCCCCTCCCTCAATCCAAACATTTAGCCTCGAAGTTCCTTATTCCATCACTCATCTACCCAGCTTCTTTTCGTCCCAGCTCCCGTCTTCCTGAATGCATCCTTGGCCTTGCTTGGTTACAGTCACGACCCCCTTCACGACTAAAATCCCTCGAGCTTACAGTTCCCCCCCTCCCCGTGAGATGGCCTGGCATCATCGCCACTATAAAGTATCCACCCCTGTGCGCCCTATCAATCACGCTATGTGCCGTAGCTTATAGTCCAGTCTTCTTCCCTGGAGATAACGCCCCCAGTCCCCCCCCCTCAAACACATCAGTACACATGTGTATATTCTCGTGACTAGTTTATTTTCATCCATTCTTATCTGTCCACCATCACCACCACCTCAGAACACACCGTGTATAACCGCGTTCGCAGCATTCCTCACACATACCCATTACCCACTCGTTCCTCTAGCGCAGGGGTCTCCAAACTACGGCCCGCCGTTGCAGTATGGATGTAGCAATTACAGGGCAAATATTGATATCTTAAAAGCTAAACGCCAGGTTCAAAAATCTCACTAACCTCTTTTGCTGCTTAGTATGTGAGACTCGGATATGTGCGCACTGGGTAGGATAATACTATCTTATTGCTAACGACGCCTTCTTTGGTAACTTTTTGGTAAATAAATATGTTGGTTCTCTTTATTTTTTGTGTATTCAATATATTGTATTGAATAAAATGGTTATGCGGCCCGCGATCGTTATCCTCTCAGTTATCTGGCCCACTGCGAAAAAAGTTTGGCGACCCCTGCTCTAGTGTATAAGGCATTGGATCCAGTTCAATCCCAGCTAAAGTGGACAATAAATTTCACTGTCCGTAGGGAGCTAGTCTCCGATTAAGGGCCCACTATGTATGACATGTGGGCGTAGGTATCTTGAGCCACACACTCAATCATTACTGAAGTTTCCATAACCACATAGGTACGAAGGGTTTTCTGCTCGTTGGTGGCAAAACTACCACCGTTTCTTTCTGCCCTGCCCTCCTTAGATAACTGGTCTTTAGCGACCTCTGGCTTGCCATCGATATCAATTCTGATCTTTATGTGAATTTCATCGTCCGGTCGGGGACTTCGGCCACGATTGGAGAAGGATGGGCGGTGCAATTAACTAGTCATCAGCATACTCCCGTGCGGCTTCTTGGGCACATCCGAGGCACAAACAAGCACACACTAATTCATTGACCGCTCCGGCGACTTATCGAGCATTCAAATGTGTTGTCAATCGACCTCACCCGTACCACTATCAATCAGGATATAGATTTCTTTTTGCCCCTTTTAGGGCACTACCCTATCGACTGGTTGATGAAGAATAGCTAATTTTGGGCTACTTAAAATTAAAAACAAACGAAAAGCAAAACACCAAGACAAAAGCTACAACCAGAAAACAAAACAAGACCTAATCCAAAATAAAGAGGCTCCGGCGTCCGAGCATGCACCAAACACCCAAAAACCAGTGAAGTGAACACGGCCCCGGCCCCTACACAAGGGGAAAGTAGTAGGCGACCTCGCTCGTCACCCAGACATTCGGCAAGGATGTGTGGATAGTATGGAAGAACATGCAGTCGTCTTAGCGAGGTTGCAGGGGAGCGTCCCCATCAAATATTTGACTATGTGGCCACAGAAAACTACATAAGCCCAGAGGCATTGGGGGGTGGTAGGATGCAAAAAGTCGCAGCGAATTTTTAGGTTCCTGCCAGCTGTCTCCCATTTTCTCTGCCATGTAGCCAGTGGGGAAGAGCGAAGCGAAGGTCACTACGGAAGCATCCCGGATATTTAAAAGATCCGACTTGAACAAGGGCAAAACCACAGGCTGCAACAACTCCATCCCCATCCCCCCACCATCACAATCATCTTACTCGTTACTGCCTGAGTGCGAGACGACAGGCAAAATCTCCTATAGTAACACCTTTGACGTGTCGTAGTAAAAGACAACTAAACGGAGATCCGGGCTGCCGACCTTTGAAGCCAAATCCCCGAATCTTTAAACCCGCGGGCAGTATACCCCAAGGCCCTAATGAGCAGGCTATCGCAGACTCGACATGAAAATGTTGTTCCCGGTTTACAAACAAGTCACGAAAAAATCCCAATAATTCTCATCTAATTCGAAGAGCAATTTTAATATCAATTGAAATTCTATCTTTGATTCACATTTTGCACGAGCACTTCTGGAAGATAAATTCAGTGGTAAAAAGAGACTACAAATAAAGACATTCGGCAGAAAGGGGCGAAATGAAGTTGTGTGGTATGGGGACCTTGGTGACCGGAAGACTACTAGTAGGTAGGTACTTGGGGACCTAGGGACCATTTTTTTTAAAGTGGCTAAGGTATGGATGACAAAACGAGTAGAAGAAAACTAATCACCGCGAGGCCACGCAGGTCTTCTAAAGCTAAAGAACCGAGGGCGTTTGGTCTTGGCGGCGGCGAATTGAGCCCCCCCCCCCCCCGCTCATCGTAATGAAGGCCCGGAGGTAACCGGACCCAATGAGGCAACAACACAGAGGCCTCAGAGCGCCGCGGCCCTTGGAACCAAATTAGAAGACGAGAAACACTCATGACGGGCCGTGTGTGTATGTTGAGGGGGGGGGGGGGGTGAAAGGAGAACAAGTGGCACCGTTCACGTCACCAGTGTAATGTGGGCCACCTCCCTCCAAACCACCCCCTCGATGCACTTGGCCGAGCTCTCACTCGCCTAATGGATACGGTATTGGACTTCTAGCTTCGAGGTGGCGTGATGAGCTGGAACACCATTGGGCGGATAAGCTGATACCCAAACGGGAGAAAGGAATAGTAAATCATAACACCACTATCATTCCCTTACAGCAGAACACGCTCCTACATGTTCCCAAACCCTGCCGATGGGGTTCTAGGTGTCCTCTATGTGGTATTGGTATCCACATACCCCTGACGCTGAACCTCGGTTTTTCGATGGTGACTGGTTGGCGCAAAAATTATCAAGACTCCCCACCCCACCCCCAACAAGACACGGTGCCTAGTGCCTTCAGGTCGCACTCGATTATCATGCTAATCTTTATGTGCATTTCAGTATCCGGTCTGTGGGATTTCCTCTATGATGAAAGGGACGAGATGACCCAACTTTTAGGCCATTGGTCCATCCACCCCCGGACCCTCTTTATTCATATGATCACCCCGATGGGCGTTAGTTACCCCTTTCACAACACAAACGATTTTTTCGTGAACGGTTTGAGGGTATTCCCCTCCCCCCGCCCTTCCTGACTAAACTCGAGTGGACAACCAAAAGCCAACATACAATTGAAACGCGCGCTCGCGCAATGGTGATAGGAGGGAGGGGGGGGGGCTGTAAAGTATAACGAATACTCGTGCTAGCGTGTGTATATTCAGGAGGAAATGATCCGGAGAAGAGGGAGTACAAATGGGGGTCGTTGGGGTAGAAGGGAGAGGGTAGAATGGGGGAGGGGATGGCGTGGACAGAGGCTCACTAACTCCCTAATCGGGAGCCGCACAGCCGACAAATTCCCTTTCTTTCAGGAAACGCGGTAACTGTCCTAATTACCGACTTCCCTTCCCGCCTCTTAATTCCCCGGGCAAACACTGCTGGCCTAACTTAAATGGCCGTGCATTGCCGTGGAGGCCCACAATAAAAAAATTAAAAAAAACAACTTGTGAGGCAGGTGGACAATCCGTTCAACTTCATTAATCATTATTCTGAAACAAATACATTCGCCTCCTCCGCGACGTGCAAGAACCCGCATGCGAACAAGCTATTAGGGGCAATTAATGGCAGCAAATACGAAGTGACCAATTACCATGGCGACGGAGGAGGAAGCGTTACACATCGAAAATAGGAGTTTCTAAACTTTGGAGGGTAGAATTGTTCCAACTTTTGTTTTACGTATTCGTGACTTACATGCACCATAGAACCCAGCACCTCCCAAGCCCCCGACTAATATTTAGCTTAATGAGAAATCATTAAGAGAGTCAAATCGACAGAGTTCTTTGATTGCCATCAACAAGGGCGGCGGAGAGACGAATGGGAAGAAAATAAACACGCTTACATGTGTCCAAAACGCCTATCATCCTACATCCATCATGTCTACAAGGGGCGCAGCAGTTGGAAGAAAACACCTCTTCATCGACGGACTCTATATGGTGTATAAAAGCCTTAACCCTCATCTACTTTTTACAGCTACTCTGTAAGAGCGATACGTTCAAATACACAGCGAAATGCCGCTTGGGCTTACGCACAGATGGACGCCGCCAGGCCTATAAACTCTCGCCATCAACGGTTCATATTCAAACAGATGCCTTTTCCTTACCTCTTAAAGGTATTGGTCCCACCCCAAACCAATGGTCGAGATGGGAAGGTACATAGCAAATAGGCTTAAGTTAAGACTATCACAGCCTCTTTACAGGTTTAATGAGGAATAATCAAAGCCATTCATTAGCCTTGAACAAAGATGTCTTCACCTTAGGAGCAGGCACGACCAGAAAACCATGAAACTACCAAAAATCACAATTTAGTAATCGTTAATAGGAAAACACTACAGGTTAAAGAAAAAACACACCTAATAACTTAAATGGGAGTAGTTGAATCACGTGGGACGGGTCAGAAATACGAAAACTAAACAATCGTCACTAAGCCCCCAAATATTCCCAGAAGGAAATAAACACTGTAAAATAGCCTCTTTTAAGACCAACCGTCAGAATCTCGCCCAACTTCTTGTCCCTAAATTTCGACAAACCAGAGACCCCCAACTCGATTTTCCTTTTTTCCCTCTTGTTACTTCCCCCATACCGATCTATTCACTCTTCTCTCCTATCCCCACACCCCAACATCGAACCATAAGGCTACTTTCGACTCTTTCAGTCCCTGATATTTCTGAATCATGGGATGTAGTCTGAAAGCGGCCACAAGCCAATGAAATTGCTCCTCGCCCGAGCCTTCTTCGGTACGCGACATAGAGGAAAGACAAGTCACAAAAAAACTAATCGGGGGGGGAGGGACAAACTGCACATAAAAAATTTCAATTAACGACATTTAAAAAAAAAACACCAGAGGGAGTTCGACACGCATTGGCACGAATGAAAGCGGGCCGTACAAAATAAAGGAGATGAAGAGCAAAGTGACGCATGAAAATAAAGATCTTCGACAAAAAAGCATCTTTACTTTTCGGGAATTTAAGAAAACGGACCGAAATTCTAAACCCTAAGAAACGAGGAGACAGTAAAAATACTCTCCATTATAAAAAGTTTCCTTTTCGTGGTGGAAAAGTAAAACACAACCAGGCTGAATTGAGCCACGCGTTATTAAAGACGATGATACATTATCATCATCATCGCTAACTCTATAATTTAAGAAAGGGATTTTCTTGAATATTTGAATACAAATTTCATCTTAGTTTGGTTATGACTTAGTTTTTTTTTATCAAGGTTCAGAAATAAATATATCGAAATTTTGTGAATTTTTTAAAACCCAAAGAATTACAAATGGTGAAGTTCAGAAAAGTTATTTTTATATATCTTCTTCTTCTATAACTATATTTGAGCAATGTGATATTTTGAAAGGGCAAAAATTTAGTTTAGTTTCTTTTTAAAATTATTATAATTGGCGAAGCTCAGAAAATTTATAAAAATTTAACCATGGCTGTTATTTTTTAGATTTTTAAATTTGAATCTTAGTAGCGAAGCCATTGCCTGGTGGTAACTCCATAAAAAAACACGAATATTGGAGAAAAACTACTAGCAAGTCACAAAAGACAAACACAGGGTCCAGGTACCCGATTTTGTTAATTATTTGAACAAACCTATGACGTAAACAGTTAAATAGAGATTTATCGAAATATTAACAAATATGTAGCCTAATGAAGTCGTTGGTAAGTTAACCGGGGTAACTAACGCCACTTTGGGAATAACCAGTGTGGCGGGTTGGTGTAGTTAGTATCCATGGAATTCGACCGTTAGTATCAAGGAATTCGAGGAGAGTAGAACAACCCCAAACCTTTTCGATAGGTTTACAATAGAAGCTAAAAATACATCTAAATAATGCGAGTACACACACACATTATATATATATATATATATATATATATATATATATATATATATATATATATAAGGCTGAAAAAAATATAAAACAGCAAGAGTGAAAAGGGCAGGGGGAAATGTATACAAAATTAATATATGTAGATAGGAAATTTCTTCCCCACCGCGCCCCATCTGGCAATTGCCTACGAGAGAATAAGTGACCGTACTTAATTTCGAGCCTAAGACTCGGTTACATTAAAATAAAAAGAAAAAATAACAAAAACATGTTCCGGGGTCAGGGGAAAGCCCGCCTTGTCATGAGCAGGATCATGCGACCAACACCAAAGCCAAATAAAATGGAGTAAGATCGTCTACAAGTATGCGTGCAAGAACCGATCCCGAGTACAAGGAACAAGTGGTAGCGACCTCGCTCAGGTGACGTGGTCGAAGATCACCCAAACTCGGGGATTCAACAAGAATGTGCCGAACAGTCTGGGGGACAACGCAGTCGTCGCAATAAAGTGAAGGCGAGCGCTCTGTCTAATGGTGGTTCACCTGAGTGGCCACCCATCCGGAGGGCTACCATAATTCCGGCCATATAGTCGGTGTGAGGAAAAGCGAAACGCTGGTCAGGTCGAACACTCACCTTTGGCACCCTCATTCCAATGAAGCCAGCATAAGAACATCTCTACATCCGCCTGGAACCGTGGC
This sequence comes from Ceratothoa steindachneri, assembly GCA_963969495.1. Taxonomy (NCBI): domain Eukaryota; kingdom Metazoa; phylum Arthropoda; class Malacostraca; order Isopoda; family Cymothoidae; genus Ceratothoa; species Ceratothoa steindachneri. The sequence goes on from OZ018338.1 coordinate 34,289,056, forward strand.
GTCACCTAACCTAACTTACACGCTCAGCTGCGGAGGCGTAAAACTCGCCACCATAGGCAAGCTTCGAACGAACAAAGGATCGGTAGAAAATTAAGGCAGGAAGGGCCTCATCAACACTTCAAGTGCTGAACGCCATAAAACAAAGAAGGTCGATGGCGCGGGTTTGTACAAGAGTGCATAAGATTGCCTAAATGAGCTTCCCACGTGAGGTGTCCAAGGAAACTGCGAAACCACCATTTCCAGGTGAGCCCTGTTTAGGAACGAGTCCGGATGGAGCCAGAAGTACAGCACCTTAAAATCTTGACAGACATTTTTTTTTAAATTTTAGGAGCCCATGTGGCGACTGCCTGCTTGGGCATAAGTCGCCGTACAGGCTGGGGGACAACGCAGTCTTCACAGTAGGGCGCAGGGAAGCGCTCCATCAAATAGCGGTGCGTCCTGCGAGTGTGCTCAATTCGGAGACGACAGAAAGCAACCTGAAGCCGTCGCGGCATTGAGGGGTAGGTCCATGGGAACAGTAGAGGCGCAATAGCACGCAACTCGACCGTCTCCCATCTTCTTTGCCAAGCAGCCCGTATTCCTGCCATGTAATCGGTTCTTGTCAGACGAAAACAGAAGCCTGAGCGTTTCATCATAGCGAGAGATTCTGTCTAATGCCTGTTAAGAGTCGACATCTGGTCCGAAGCAAGAGCGATCGAAAGGTCGTTCACGTAGAGCATAGCACTGATGCTCAGGGTAAAGAATGTGGCACTGCGGACAGGGCAGGGACCCTCTCCCTGCTCCATTGAGCCGGAGAGGGTCTTCCCCGCCCTCCATCCGTACGCGAATTAGGCAATCTTACGGAAATTGAGAAAAAGAGTGGGAGGAGTCTCCTTGCCCACATTGTGTATAGTCTCCACAATACCGCCATGCAGTATCTTAGTCTTTCTCCATATCAAAAAACACCGACTTAGTACGAAGGAAGGCCTTTTCCAGTCAAAGCAGGGCATTCGACGTGGAGTGGAACTTGCGAAAGCTGCACTTGCGTTAAGAAAGGTGGCTCCGCTGTCCAGCAAAAAGGTTACTCTAACATTTACCATTTTTTTCCCCCCTATCAACTTGTGCACGCAGGAGGTAACGAGAAATTGGGTAGAGTGATCCTTCCCCGCTTTGCGAAAAGTGACCAGATTAGGCATCTCCTTTCAAGTTTTCGGGGGTCCGTGCCGCCTGAGGAGGACCTTGTAGGGGCGGACTTAGGTTTGGTGTTTGGCACAGAGGCAGAGTTGACTCCCGACCAGGGACTCGTGGGGTCTATGGCCCGCCACTGGGGCCCTCGTGGAGACCCGTATTTGTAAGAAAGGGGAAGTGAGCATGCTGGCTCACATCAACTTGAGAAAACTTGGATAGAAGAGGTGCGCGGGCAAGGCCCAGGGGACGATGGCGCAACTTCTCCCTATAGAAAGGGCTTCTGGTTGGTCCACCTGAACCAAGCGGGAAGGGCGGGTACCGAGGCGATGAGTCCTTTATCTAGCAGTGTTCTTAGCGGACTCCTGAGAAAGCATATTGACACGTATAAATACTCGTATCACGAGCCAGTGGCATGGGGATTAATTAGGTTTGGGGAACTTAGGTTTAGCCGATTTAGGTTTGGCCTATTGACACGTATAAATATCAAGCGTCAGTGTGTGTGGGGGGGGGGGGGACTTAGGTTTAGCCGAGCTCAGGTTTATATTAGGTTAGGTTTGGGGATCTTAGTTTTACCCGATTTAGGTAAAAGTCGCCCGGAGGAAAGTCTGCAAAAGGGGGTAAGGGGAAAACCGAGGAACACGTCAAAGGAGAGGCGCACTCTGCTACAAGTCTTGGAGGAGTTCCTGAAAAAGAGAAGGGCCACGTCCGTCCCCGACTCTGAAGATGGCAAAAGGGGAAACCCCTTTGCCGCAATCAAAAGGTAGGAGGATACACAGAGGGGGACAGTTTAATATTTTAGCAAAAATTCCCACACTTGTGACCACTAACGAAAAGAGAAGGGAGTTGATGGGCATATCCTGCGTCCATTCGTTTCCACCTATCCTGTCTCGGGGTTTCGGACTTTTTAGGTGTCCGCCCTGAGTGTGTTAAAAGAATGGCGTTCGCAATCTTGTCCAGCGACTCACACTGACCATAAGTTAGTCAGTGGTCAGTCGTTCCCCGAAGGTTGCAGCTCCCAACTGGGCAGCCAGAAGAGACAGGGGAGATATCCTTACTAGGCAGTACTAATCCTTGACAGGACGACCAAAATTTTAAGTTCTGTTGTAGCAGAACCAGAGACTTTCAGTTCGACGGGCAGCCAATAAGGCAGTACAGCCTTATGTACCCGAGAACGGCCGCAGGGAGGTGTTCAACCCATTACAAGAAGGCATTCCCATTATTCGCGCCGCAACGCCCAGCCCCCCCCCCCCTTAAAGCTTGGTCTCTTGCAACCTACAGGCGTTGGTTGTAGAGGTTCCAAAGCCTCTCTCCTGACACGGCATGACGTAGCCGGTCATGTCCTTAAGCCTAGAGAGAGGGTTGAAGGGATATTCGAAGAAAAAAGAATGCTGCGAGAGAGTAAGGAGGAAACGCACCCGTCAAAGAATTTATACTCTATACGGCCGAGAAGTTACCAATAACCTAACCTAACAACATCTACCAATTCCCTCACCTGAACGAATTATGAAGGTTAACAAATTTTTTTGTAGAAAAGTGGGTTTTGCATGAAATGAAAAACTGAGAAAATACGCATTTGTGAGAGTATGAATGCAATTTCGAAGGGTTAACTACATAGACCAAAAGGGTCTTGTCCGAGAAACCCAAGACCATTGATTCGCTGCTACGGAACGCAGTAGACCCTTGTGCTGGTGGAACGTGTCCTTCTGATAACCTTGTTCCATCCGTAGTGCGAACGATTAAGAACCACTTGAGGATGGTGGGATCGAAGACCCGCGGTAGTCTTTCAATCAGGACGCCCGCATTTGCTGGTTTTAATACTGGATGAAGAGATTACCCCCCACCCCGAAACTGGACGTACCATATTGTCTTAGCAACTTGCTGAGGCAGCGAGGAACCCGTCCCTCTAGCATCCCTCCCCAGAATAAAGAGATCCCCTAGTGTTTTTCCTATTTTTCTCCTGGGGGGGGGGGTACAAATCCTCATCGAGAAGCTCTACCGCCGGAAGTGGGGGATCTTTTCTCTCCCTTTAAGCCCTTCTGGGATTTATCCCCTTGAAGACTCCAACGCGGAGTGATTTAAGTTAGCGGGTCTTTGACACCGAGCCACTGTCGCCTGACGGGGATTTGCCCCCGAAATTTAAAGGGCAATAGCAACGAGGCCTATCACGCAGAAAATTAGCAGGGGATAGGTAAAGGAAAGAGAAAAAAGTGACAAGATAAATAAACGCACGTCCCCATGCAGGAATTGGGGCCGGGAAAGGGTGCTTCCACGTGGAAACGCTGCCACCATTGACTGGTTCGGGAGGGGCAAATAAGTTTTTAAGATTCACAAGCGTTAATGTAGGTTCCCGCACAAAAAGGGGCCAGGGGGATCTGTGGTAAAACCCAAGAACTCCCCCCTTTTTTTATTCCTAATCTGTATTTGTTATTTTGCATAGTGTACGTTTCATTCCTCTATGTTAAGAAAGGGTAAAATATATGGGTTAAATACTTCTTCTTTTTTCTAAAGCATCGAGCTATGTAAAGATAAGAAAAGGCGGAGTCGGCAAAAGGCAATAGCCTACATGTGGCAACTCCTATTACCCTCACACAGTTCAGTTCCACCAGCATCCTCACACAGAAATCTATCCAGTCTATTCTTAAAACTATGCAGGGAGGACGCTTCTATCACATTACTACTGATCCTATTCCATTCATCAACCACTCGATGTAGCCAAGTTTTGATACCGCCCCCCACCCTCAATGCTGCTATCGCGAATCACCTGCCGTAAATAGAAGTGGTCTTGCCCCTGTTCTTAAATTCACATAAGGACACGAATGACAATGGCTGACAAGCCTTTTGCTACCATGAGAGATGGTCCTAGATTTGGAAGGGGTGAATTATAGCGTTAAGAGCCTGCACCCACACTAAAAAGGGAGCTTTCTTTTTTACCAAATTTAAATAAAAAACACCTTGTAAGTTTACCGAATAATTAGAACTAGACGCCTCAGCGTAGCATTCACCAAAAACGGTGTACAAAGAAGTTCGGCCTGGTTTACCATAGCAGGAAACTTATTGCAGACTTGTCCTTGTAAATGCAGTTTAGATAGAAAAATTCGTAGTTAGCATAAGTGAATAGAACAGGATATTTTTTTATATAGGTGCGAGTAATTAGACCAACGATTAGAATATTCTGAAAGATAGGTCACGTGGTTGAGAAAGGGGCAAATTGTGCTTTGAGCTAGCTAAAATAAATTTCTAATAGCCTTCTCCCTTGCCACTGACCTTACCCAACTTCAGCTTCACAAGGTAGGGATTGGTTGCCGGGTAATGGGAGGAATGTTTTACATTATTTACAGGTTAATCTAACCTCACTAGGTGTCAAGACTTTGGAGAAAAAAAAACAAGAAAAAATAAAACATGATTCAGAAATTCTTCAAACTGTTTAGAAACTTCCAACATGGATTTAAGTGTTCACAGAGGAAAAATATCCAGTTTACAGTCCACCTCCGATCTGAAAATGCTTACCCTAATTGACGAAGAACTTTTAAAGCCAACGATGATCATCCTTTACTCAGAAGAATAGCAACTACCAGGGAAGGGTGTCAGGAAATCCAGAGGGACTTAGGAAGTGGTGGCAGGGGCATTCGAGTAGCAGATGAAATTCTATTGTAAAAATCTTAAAGGATCTAAGTTGCTATGAATGCATTTTGTAGACGTATGAAATTATCTAAGAAGCAGACAAGTTGCGGAGTATAAAGATAATTCAAAAGTAACAGAGTTATTCAGTTTGTATAATTCTTATGTTCAACTACACCTGGAGTATTGTACACAGGTATGGTTTTCTTTTCATCAGGATTGAGATATGTAGAAAGACCCAAAATACATTTCTGTTCAAAGCTACTTTGAACAAAGGTGACATATTCAGGAATTTAAAATATTTTTTAGCATTAGGTCATCCGTCTACAAACGTCCATTGAAAGAGGTAGCTAAATAAAATTTGCATGTCGTGAGTGATAAGAAATAGCGTTTAAGAATATGACTGCAGATACATGGAGTGACAGTACATCATTAGCTTGCTTTGAATGGAGAATGGGCATTTAAAAAACTGCGCATATTGAGGGATGCGACACGGGCTTGGCGCGCTCTTTCCTCCCGTTTACATATTCTTTTAAGGTACCATGTTAGATACCTTCCTTCAGTGTCCCTCGATGAAAATCAACGTCTCCGTCGGGTTTTCATTTAAAAATAACAGCTACAACGATAAATAATAAAGCCAGAGACGCTCACTCCTGTCATAAACACCCCCTGGCGCTGTCATGATTGTGTATAGCCTGGAAAATAATCTTTTAAATCGTATCAGATCAGATATTTGACGCCATCGAGTCATTTAATAAATAGAGGTCCTTTGCACTCGCTCAATCAACAATTATCACCCAATTGTATTAAAAAAGATAATTAAATTTCCCCTATTCAAATCTAACCCAAATCCGCAGAGATAAATCTCCTTTGGAATGCGTTTTTCTTCGAAAGGACCAGACACCTTTGCCTGGAAGGGGTTGAGAGGGAGAGAGAGGCAGGCGCATGTGCGCCTATGTATAAGCGTGTTTCCAACGCCCAAATAAAGTGATTTCGCTCCGAGCCCTAGTCAAAAGCTCAGATCCTGGCTGATAAAAAGACCCGACTGAAAAAGAAGATGGTTTTTCGTTTTCGTCATCCAAATGTCATGATACCTTAATGGAAGAGACGGGCGACCCCACAACGACCATCTTATTAGGGACCTAATTATACAATCCATAAGGGTAAAATAGACTTCAGTGAAATAAAATACAACCTCAACCATTCTGGCATTTCCCGTGGTAAATTCGATGCCTGCGAAACCATCATCGCATTTGAACCGCACTGACCCAAGGCTTTATATGGGTGCAGCCCCGAAGGGTGAGAAGAGCAGTTTAACACCACACCAGCCAGGTACATACATACAGAGCGCGTTAGAATTCCACCAACACTCGCGAAAATAAAACGAAATCGAGAGGTGGATAGATAAAAAGAGACAATACTTCTCGACCAGTTTACACATTCCGGTACACTCCCTCTCATTCGATCCTTTCTGCTCGCGCGCGCCTGTGTGTGTGTGTGTGTGTGTGGAGAGGGGGGGGGGCGGGGTCATCGAAACACCAGCCAAATGAACTAGAATCTGGTCAATGACAGGAAACAACCACATATCATTCAACAAAATCCCCAACCACCTTAAACAAAAAGACAACCAACCACGCCACCAGACACCCAAATGGAGGAGTGAGCGCCCCTCCCCCACTCCCCAATCAGACAACTAAACAAAAATTAAGACGACCAAAGGAGACAGACCTTCATAGAAAGGCTGATCCATTAATACACACACACACACACACACTTACGGGAAGGTGACACGGAAAGGACCGGGGACCGAACAGGACCACCAGCTACCCGTTGGATGGCCCGCGGGCAATCCATTCCTTCGAAGGCGTGTTTATGTGCACCCCGTCTTATGTACGTATGTGCGGAGGTAAATCGAAGTTAGAAAAGCACTGGAGCGCCAATCCTAATATGGCCTCTTTACGACCACGAGAGAAGAGCACGCCCAACTCGAATGCCGCTTCCAACCACACACACACATACTACCCCATCCCCCCCTCAAGAATTCATCTTGCGTCGGGGATGAATTTAAAATCAGACTCCCACATCCCTGGGCTCAACATTCCCAGCCCGGCTACACAACCTCCACCCCGCCTCGAAATCTGGTCGTAATCAGGGATCGACAGCGGCAAGAGACGGGGGAGGGGGGTATAACTCCGAACGAGTCTAGAGTGGCGGATAGGGGTATACACGGGCATCGAGCAAACGAGGTCATCCTTGCCCTAAAGCGAGTTAACGGGAGGCGACACGCGATCAAAGAAACCAGAGTGCCACCACTAGTCTCCTCTTTAGGCAACTCGGGGTAAATAATTTAGACTCGACTCCCTGTATCATCACACTTTGGGGGGCGACGCATGCTCAGAGCGATGCCCTCGTTTGTCGCTTCTAGCTTTTAATAATCGACTCACCAAAGGGCGCAAGGGTTTTAATCATCCATTGTGGGATTCAGGAAAGCCTATTATTTGGTAAAAAAAATAAGAGAAAAACTAGGACAGTCGAAGAATTCTCATGCGATTCCTCAAAAAAATTAAAATATATTTTTTGGGGGGGAGAAGCTACCCCGAGTAATTCTTAGGAGTAAACTACTTGTGGCCTAATTTTCCAAATAACAAAGGGGTGGGCGAGTGGGCGATGACCAGCAGGTCAATGAATCAAATTCCAGAGATGAACCCCACCAGCCACGAAAGACGGTATCAACCAACGCGTACCCCGCTCTAACGATTCTCACTCAAAAACGCGCAGACGAGGGCACGGGGCAGCATACCCCCCACCCAATAACTGCACGGGTTAGAGGGGGGAATAAAAATGCAGGGCCGACTCGGTGACCCCGAACACCGCAGAGTGTTACGTTTGCTGGCCGCCAGTAAAACGGGAAGAAATCAAGCGATAAGTGAAGAAGAGGCGAAGTGTATGTGCACGAGGAATAACTGCATCTCGTACCCCAGCCCCATAGACAAGAATAGGAGAAGGGGAGACCCAAATCTCTAAAAAAGCGCTGGGAGAGGGAGAGCGAGATCCCCCGCGGGGTTTTCTGAAAACGACAGACGCCACCAATGCCAACCCCGAGTGATCCGAGTCAATTAGCCACCCACTGCACCCAGCCCCAAGATCCATCCTCTATAAACAGCATCCGCAAGAATGTGTCCAGAATACCGTGTCATCGTTATCACCAATGAAGGCTCGTCAAAATGCTTGTTAAATATACAATTTAATAATTGAACCGAGTTGTCAAATGTACCATTGGTGGGAAATGAATCAAATGCTTTTGATGCTGTTCTTCAAATTGGGAAGCAAAAATGATTCAGAGGGTGTCAAATCAGACTTGAAAGGTAAAGATGTTACAGCAATTCACATGGAAAGAGAGTTTTAACCTCGAGTCTTGACTGATGAGATGCATCATTATCCTGAAAAAATATTTGGCATGGAGTTTCCTCTCTCCCTCTAATTTCATATAACTTTTTCAAAACATCGTAATATGTCATATTTGTTCTCTGGCCTTCAATGTTATCTATCAGCAGCACATCTACATGCCCAAACCAGTTGCCATGACTTTTGACATCGACCTTCCTTTGCTTTGATCCTTCTTTATCTTCAAGATCACATTGGTACACCAATGCTTCATCGGTAACTGTTCATTGAATAAATTTCACAAGATTTATTTAGAATCTGAATCGAGAGATTCTCATTGGTTATGAGTGCATCTCTGCACATCAGTTTTATTTGGGGTTCACACTGGGGCAGAAAATTGGCAAGTCAAATTATTCCTTCAAGATTGTTTGGACAGAAGCCGCCCAGTAACAAATTCCGTTTCAGTGCTATGATTTCCAGTTTGTGGACGATCTTCTTCAACAGGATGTTCCACTTCGTTAGTGGAAGTTGAAGCAGTGCCACATCGACTGGCCAGCTTAAAGATCCTGTTCCAATCGAGAAGAGACTTCATAACCCTATCAATAAATAATATCCTTATTTTTTCCAGCCAAAATTTCATATTGGCTATAATCTCCATTTACTGTTCGGGCATATACGGGGCATCACAAATTCATACCAGGAATATTTGATAATTTCTAACATAAACAAGAGACATTTTGAAAGCACCTGGTGTTAGGAATGCTTACTTAGTCAATCTACATATTCAAGGTATTTGGAACCCTTTGCACAAACCCCTGACGGTTAACGTTGAAAATGGGGACGAGGGTGGCCTAGCATACGAGTTATGAAGTTTAAGGATAACCTAATGAATTTTTAAGACAAATTAATTTAAATAAAAGAGCACTATTTGCCTTTATATACTGCTAGGAAAATATTAATGACAAATTGCCATTAATAAGTCGCTCGACCTTTACTAATACTAAATTCGATGAAACACATGGCATTATAAGTTCGGCAGTAAAAAAATATTGCTAGTTTTATTTAAGGCTGCTTGCTGCCTGCATATCATCTCTTCTACACACTCGACAAAAGTCTCTTGCTCCCCCCCACTCTCCTTTATGCTTTATCACTCTCTACACACACTCTCCTTTATGCTTTATCACTCTCTACACATTCAAATACTTAAAACCACACCGAGCCCACAATCCATTTTTTGGGGCAACTACTCCCAACTTTTCTATCAGTCTTCCCTTCCACACTGACCCTCGTATTCCGCAATCATAAGCATTATTCCATCTGTCAATCTCTCTGTCCCAATGTGCACTAGTCACAGATGTTCACGCTGATTTCATCTGTGATACCTATCTTTAAGAAGGGGGATAAAACGCATATATCTAGTTACCAGTCAGTGAGTTTGACATCAGTGGTGGGAAAATGATGGAATCTGTAAGCGAAACCTATTAGGGATATCTCTCCGATAAACAGTCGATTAAGGAATCACACCATGGGTTTACTAGAAGCAAATCGTTTTTACAAATTTAATGTTTTTATAGAAAGGTGAATGATGATGCCGATAGAAAGGAGAATTACGATCTTGCTTATTGGAATTTTAGTAAAGCTTTCGACAGGATGCCACAGTTACGAATTTTGAATAAAGTTAAAGCGCATGGGATCGATGAAAGGGTATTTATTTACTTGCATTCAATCGTGGTTTAGTGACATACAATAAAGAGTTAGTATAGATGAGATTATATGTGAATGGGAAAATGTTACCAGTGTTTTTGATTTATATTAATGATCTCGAGATCAGATATAAGTAGCGACATGAGCAAGTTTGGTGATGGCAACAATCTTGGAAGGATAAGGTCCGACTCCGATGCTGAATAATAATAAATTGAATGGGGAGAGTTTTAGGTCAGAATGTGAGACTCGTTGTGTCCGACATCCGATCGAGGAGGCAGTGCCGTCTCTCGTGCTAGGAATAGAGCTAATATGATATATTAAGGTTGATCGGGAGCAGCGTGAGAAATACGATTGATGTCATTCTGAAACTATACCTGGCATTAGTTAAGCCACATTTTGACTATGCGGTGTAATTTTGGTGATTGAGTTAATACAAAGGATGACTAAGATGATTCATGGGTTAAAGATATTAATTACTTTAAGGTGAAAGGCTTAGGAAACGAAATCTATATATTTTTATTGAACATAAGGACACGTAGCAATTTTTAGCTGGAATAGGCTCAGTAGTGATGTGATAGAAGCGTCGTCCCTCAGGAAATTTAAGAATAGAATGAAGAGATTTATAGATGAGGATACTAGGTGGGATTGAACTTGGGGGTGAGAACAGGAACTGCCTCGTATATGCGCCATTGATTAGTCTTTTGCAGACTACTACTTTTCTTATGTTTTTACATACGGATTGAATTGCAAACCAGAGGCTTAAATGGCCTTAAGGGGGACCTTGAAAATTGTGGCAAAGTTCAGGCAAATAGGGTGATGTGCCTACGCGAGTGTGTAGTTATCGATCGAACCGAGTGAATCCCCACGACCTTGATTCACTACTCGTTCAACATTGACCAGTTCCACCTCTTCTTCGCTAGACGGCAGTGAGAAAAAAAGGAGGGGGTGAGGGGGGGGGGGGGTTACACCCAGAGAAATCATGGCACTGTGATAATGGAACGGGGAAATTAGTCACAGGGAGAAATGAAATGCCTAATCCAACTGGAGTACGGTCTCCCAGTGTGAGGAAGTGTGACGGACAAGAGAAGTAATGGAAAACCTTGCAGAAGATGTAGCCAAGAACCACACAGAACAAAGCATCTATAAACAAAGGCCACGGGAGAAGATAGAGGTAGATTCGGACATCTCACACCTTTACAAAACGATAAGGAAAGATTTGTATTATCCAAGGGTGGCATGACCGAGAGGCCTCCCCTCCACACTCGAGGAAACCCTCAGTACAACATGAGACCATAACATCGCTGAACACGATCAACGGGCAACGAACGGGGGCCAGGACCACAGGTTCCCCCTGCGCCAGGGACCCGTTGCAAGGATGAACGACTATGCGTGTTTATGACTCGTAACTCATCGGCGAGCGCGGAGTAGAGGTGGGAGTGTTGAAACGCCAAACAACGGGCACAAGAGAGAGAGAGAGAGACCGATCAACACAACGCAAGGGGCTACTTATAAAGCCTCAAAATAAAAGACCCTCGCCTAAAATTAGAAACTACTTGACGCCCGCCTCTCCTACTTACATGGAGTGGTCAATTCCTCAATCCCCTCCCACTTGCCATGCAGTACGCCCTCGCCAATTACACGATTTTTTTTCCTTGCTCCGGAGAAGCGAGGCAGCAAGAGTTCATCAGTGCATCTCCGCCGGCCAACAAACAATGGAGCATAGGCGGCGGAGGCAACAACAAAAATTGAAGAAAGAGTCTCAGAGCTACACACCATCATATAACTGGCACAAGTGCCTCATCACATCCATTTCAACATGGCACTCGGACATGAGAACTTTCAGTCGCCAACAAAAGATAAAATCGAGAAAATCAAAGGATATTTGAATAAGTAATAAGTATACCCTTCAAGAGAGACTTACAAGATTCGCTTCTTCTCTAAAGCTCTTCCTTAGTTGATATAGACAGGCGCTTTGTGAAGGCCCGTGACCTTGAAGAACGCCAAATAAAAATATCATTATTACTATACCTAGCGATCACTTTCAGTCTGCATTTAATAAGTATTATTATTACCATCATTATGAAAAGGGGGCAAAAATTGACAGAAGGGTCACAGCTAATAGAGCATGTAAATAAGGGGGGGGGGGGGGTGATTCTTTACCTAGATAAATCATATACATACACAGCATTCCGAATGAACGTTCATCTTAGGAATTGAGCATTAATCTGAAGGTGGGTGCATCTAATATACAACCGCTTTACGAGCTCAGATTCTCTGCGGACGAATAAACATACCGACCAGAATTTAAATTGGCCGAAGCCGAGGAGAAAAAAAAATTAAAAAATAAGACAAAAGCTGTCAAACGAGTTTTGAGACGATTTGAACTTGGCTGCCCCGCGACCGGACCGGTCTCCCCGGAGTTACTGAGCCTCTTCTCTCCTCGCTCCGCTCCACTTGACTCCCTCCCTCCCTTATAAAGCCGACACTCGCGGGGTACCCGACTGATCAGCGAGCAGATTTGTCTCGTATCTCATCGTCTCTCTCGGGCCGATCGCACGACTGTGCGTGTCCGTTTGTCTGTGTATGTGCGTCAACAGAGACGGAGCTAAAAATGGAAGTCGCCTCATCTCAAATTTAATAAAGGTGGAATCGTCAACCGACCTGGAAGAAGTACACCACCTGAGGCGTCTCGACCGTCACTCACAAATAGCCAGGGTAGGGAAAGAGGGGGCAGAATGGGCAAAACAGGTCTGTGGGCGGTTTAGGTTGCAACAACCCGCAAATGACTTACTTTACCCCCCCCCCCCCCAACAAAAAATGACTAAACCCCTTCAGTGCTCTCATCCCCGTTAATGAGAGGTCACCTTTCGAAAACCCCAGCCAAGAAATGACCTCCTTTCACCCTTCACCCCCCCACGCCGGGACAAAGGGGGATGGGGTGTCGAGGTTAAAGGACAAATCTAAAGTGTCGGGCGAAAGTGGGGATGGGGGGGTGATGCAGACCGGGGAGAGAGAGAGAGAGAGAGGCAACCCCAGGAGGTGAGAGCAGCAGTGGTGTGAGGCCGGAGCGCGACTCTCAGGCGCACGTTGCGCTCGCCTGTGTACCTATGAGTGTGCGAGAGACCCGTAAAGAAAAAAAGAGGAAGTTAAAATGTGTCAACGATATATAGCCGCAGTTTTTCCTGCGGGTATTGGGGCCTGGAGGGCCAACCACAACTATAGGTTTCAGGTGGAGCAGGGACACCTACCCCCGTCACCAGCTACCACCTTTGTGTAAGATTAAGCCAAACCACGGCTCTATAGACCATGCCTTCAACCGAGTTACGCGAGATACAGTGTCGTCCATGAAGTTAAATCGGAGAGGAAGGAAAGGGAGGGAGGGACTCATTTTGAACGTGGGCAGGAGCGGAGGAATAGCTCATTTATGTGGGCACAGGAAAGAGAGATAACCACATGGAGATATTGTGTAGCACGATAACAGGTTATTACAAAAGGGTAAATTCCTGTAATTTAAATTTATCCCAGAGTTAATTATCTTCCTTGTCGGGAAAATCTTCCAACACTAACGAGAGAAGAGTGGTGTAATAGTTCTAGGATTTGATCAACGGTTGTAATTTTCCACACTTCTTTAAATCCATCAAATATTTTCAATATATACTTTTACTCCTAGTTTATTTATCCGGGAAGATAACTTTTTATTCATCAATTAATCCTTCACTTATTATAGAGCACAGTTTTTTCACTCCTAATAAGAATATGCCAGCTATTAAAGCGTCTTGATGAGAGTAAAAGGATAACAAACTTCTAGATGGGTCAGGTACGTGCCCAAGCAATAGCTTGATCATGAAATAATTGGCTCTCCACAATATTACTTGTCCCAAAATGGTTCCTTTTCCAGTACTACAAGGCATTTATGCGTTTCCGACTGCAATGACAACTTGCATCGACCTGTCAAAATGAGAGTAGCTTCATTAAAGTCTTTCGACTTATCTCTTGTAGCTATTAGGAAAACAGTCACAACATACGAGGGGCGGTCAATAAGTTTTGCAATTCTGATATAAGGAAAAGTGTTTTATGATTTTTCAATATAACTACCCTCGACTCCAATGCACTTGCGCCACTTGTCCCTGAGGCTTCGAATTCCCGACAACCAGAAATATCCCGACTGCTGTTCAATCCACTCCTGGACAGCTTCATCGTCCCCAAACCGGCGTCCACGCAGTGCAGCCTTGAGCTGGCGGAATAAAAAGTAGTCGCTAGGGGCCAGATCGGGACTGTAGGGAGAAAGGTCGAGCTCTTCGAATCCGCACTCGCGCAGGGCAGCTTGTGCAACTCTGGCCTTGTGGACTTTGACGACGTTGAAGTCGATCATGGGGCGTGAGGTTTCTAGAGACCCAACGGGCAGAGACCTTGGTCGTGGATGATGTTGATAACACTTCCATGTGATATGCCAAGTTCTCGCTCGCTTTCTTCGACCTTCACCCGTCGATTTTCGAGGATCATCCTCTCCACACGGGCCACATTGTCCTCCTTGGTCACGTCTGACGGGCGTCATCTTCAAGGGCTCACGACCATGGCGGAACTCCTTATTCCAGCGAGCAATGGTTGCATAGGAAGGGGCGGTGTCGGTGTACACTGCAACCATGCCTTCATGGATCTCTTTTGCATTCTTGCCTCCCTTGGACAAAAATTTGATCACTGTACGGTGCTCAACCTTCTCCATTGTTGAAAAATTGGTGACTGACGATCTGCGATCAGCTACTGCTTCTTAAATAGACGAGGCAGGAGCGTGCGGCTGCAGGTCCTGACTTGTCATAACTTGTCTTAACACCCCCACAAACAGCCATCCCCCTTCCTCTGTTTTGCCCTACCGATTCGCATAACTTATTGACCGCCCCTCGTAATTTACGCTAAATTGAAAATAGCTTTAGCGCTTCTTCAACATATCTAAATTTGCCCTGCCCTCTTTTGTTTGTGGATCCCTTGAGAGAATCTCATCTTCACATATTAATATATGCAAGCTTGCATTTAAAAATGTCCAAATCTCCTTTTGCAATGTGTAGATATTCCACTTACGAGGTTCCGGGCTTCTTTTTTGTTACTCCCAATGTGCAAGTTAAATAACTTTAAGCGACCGGACCATAAATTTCTATTAATTGCGATACGTGCAGGCAACAATTTTAACAAACTCCTTTAAAGACAGTTTCTTATCTTTGACCTAATTTCCTCGCCATTTGGTTCATTCTACCCGAGCAAAGTTTCAAGAATCGCATTCGGTTCCGCCCAACATCACCCAATTTCAGGTTTCTGGGCGGATTAAAAGGGATTTACGGATTCTAATACTTCCATAAAAAAGAGAACGCCATACCCGAAGCACATGAGATAAAGACCTTCCGACGAGAATGAACGGACCACAATTATTGGTAATTTTTCCACACACGAGACAAATCTACAAATTTGGTTACCTATTGATATGGTCCAACGCAAAAGTATGCACTTAAAATCTGATAAATGGGTACTAAAAGAGAGATTAAGTAAATGGGGGATAAAAGACGGCAAAAAATATAGGGTCAAAGTGTCCTCCTTGAAGGGAGCCACGAGATCGCCAACCCAAAATCTCTCTGGTAATAAAGTACATAAAAACACGAAGCAATCAACCGTATATGCTAAGATGCGCACCACCATAACTTGAAAAGATGCTGGCAGATCATTACCACTTCGGTATTTATTCCTGGTTCTAGAATTGCATGGCCGCCGTAAATATCCCACCCCATCGGTATATTTGTAGTTTGAAAAGAACGTAACAAAAGAATAGGAGTTCCGTTGATGAAGGAGAGATTTTGCTAAATGGTAGCCACTTTTCAAATTGACCAAATAATACGAGGTTGTGCTTTGAATGAAAACATTCAAGCTCTCCTTGTAGTGCCCGAGGCGTCGTCACACTCGACCATCACCACCAGGCTTGCTACTTTGTCCTTGACGGGTAGGGTTAAACGGCATTGTGAATTGGTCCTAACACTGATTGATCTTCACTTGTGTGAGGACCTAGTTTAACATGGGGTCTTGACAACAGGTCACAGGTAAATACCCTTACCCAATGGGCAAATGGATTACAAAATGACAATCCATGAACACTCCTGAGCAATTAGAATCTAGAATATGCCTCACTCAGTCTAGCAACTGGTCAAATTCCTCATTAGACTTCTACACCTACCAGTTCCCACTACAAGTGGAGTTGGGGCCTTTCATCGCTACTAAAATTTACCTGCCCAGCCCATCCCATTTATGATATATTAAACACAAAGCTACCCATTATTTTTTTCCATATATTCAGTTTCTGAGCCAAAACCACTTCATCCTGAGTCAGCCCATTTTTCTATCTCAAACACTCATTCACTTATCAAACCACTTTTCAAGTCGGGTTCCAACCTTTCACACACCTTGACAACTCTTGTTATCAGATCCATACTAAAACGTAATACCCAGCAGTTAATCACTATCCTACAGCAGTGCCCAAAACTAAAGAACAAAATACAAAACTACAATTTCTTAAAAATCCTCATTTAGTTTACATGGAACAGGAGTAAATTTTTGTTTTAAGAAAGTAATGTGTATTTAAAGAAAGGATGCTTCCAAAACTAGTGAATGCAGCAATAACCAGAAAACAACATAATTATCTCCAATAATTGAGCAAAATATTAATAAGTATGCAGATCCTTGTTCTGAATGACTTGGGCACATCTGTTGTATAGTTCAGGCGTAATTCCATTTGGTTATTTGCCACTGTTGATCTTCAACATTTGTCAGTTTCTGAGACAAAACCTTCTCCCCGAGTATCGTCTTAAAGTTTTATATTTGGTTTAAATCAGAACTATGTATTGTGTTAATATATGTGCAGAATTGTCCCTAATAAAACCGATACACACATCTCAATGTTCAGAGGGAAATATATGTTTCTGAAACAGATTCAGGTATACTCCAGCTTTTACATTGCCACATAAAGATAGGAGCAGACAGACTCCAGGTCTTGAAAACATGCCCACACCATAACCTTCAAATTTAGCCATCTTTCCATGTGTGTGTGAATCAATCTTCCACATGTAATACCCATCTATATACTACTTCACATATTAAGTTTGAGTCTCCTCACTTAAAAATCACTTTCCTACTTTTTTCAGCACACCATAGGTAGGATATGATCAGTACCAAAGACCAACCAAGCTGCTTTTTTAATTTAGTATATTTTTTGACTCAGGAACACAATAGCATCAAGAAGCTTAATTATGCATAAAATCACACTTTTTAATGAAATACAATGCCTCAAAATGTGTCATCCATCACACATACAATGGATAACCAGCTTTCTGAAGGATTAATCGACCTTGACATCTCTTCATCATGATCCAAGGTAATAACATCAGTAGCAGTCTACAATAGACGAGTGTTGCCACATATTTTTTTAGGTATAAACTGAAAGATGTTATTATCTAGTTTTAGATATTCATCAACTTTAACAGCTTTTACCTATCTATATTCTGTTTATCTTTGGCAAATTACCCTTTGAATCATTGTTCTAGCTCAATTAGGAGCAGAGATATGGCAATTTGAACTTTTGGGGTTTCTTAGTGTACAGAATGCTATAGAACAAGTTACAGTAAAATTGAAGGGGTGTGGTGTCAAATCTCTCTCTCTCTTTTTTTGCATGATCTCTCATGGAATCCAACACTTGCTATAATGCTTCTCTACAGTCTCAACGCCAAGGCTGAAAACCACAATGAACTCTGCCAACTGTTGTGATTGTGCTGGGCAGGTTATGAATAAGCATTGAAGTGTCTGGTTCCTGGCAGTAGTTTTGTATTTAGCTGTGGGTTGTGTTTGCACCAGTGCCTTGCATGTTATGGGAGGTTTGGGTTTCTTGTACTATGGAGAAATTGTGTTACCCAGATGTTTCAATGATACACCCTTTACATGGTCACAACCATACAACTATCAAGTTGGTTTTTATTGGACAAATAAATGATTATTATTGCAGTTGATACAAACACAAAGATGTGGAAAATAGTGATTGATACCAGAGAGATTTAGCAAATTTATGGAGAAATTGATGCTAGTTGAGAGAGCAAAAAATTTAAACCCATTTCATGGGTATGATTACCTCAATCCTTTATCTGGAAGGCTAATAACCCTACAATTATATAACATACCACAGTAAGTAGATGGGAGAGCGGGTATCTGAGGGTCATGTGCTCAGATTTGAACAATCTCAGGCTCAAAGCTAGCATCGTGCTAACATGCATAAAGCAAAAAATATCTTCAGCTAATATAAAAAATTGCACTTAGATTTACTTGAAAATCATTAATTTTAAGAATGTGTGCAATTTTATAGCTACACCAGTTTAAAATCAAGTCTTATAACATTAAAACTTCTATAACAAAATTGAATGATCTGATGCTCTAAACATGAGATATTAATCTTTGTACATTTCTTCACCAATGTACAAACTTATGGCAATATACTATTCAGACTTTATTTGAAAAACCAAACCCAGATATGTCCTAAAAGTTGCTTGGAAATGACCACAAAAAGAATTATCAGCTCAAAACTGTGCCCAAATACACAATGGCGTACAAACTGAATCTCTAGGGCAAGTCAGAAAATATAATGTAGATGAACCAGATATTCCCAAATACCTTACAATAAAGTTGTCAAATCTGAGACACAAGTTATTCTAAGCACTTGTTCCCACCAGATGTATATACTTACAAATGGGTTTACTAAGTGCTGAAAAAAAAAAAAAAGCTTTAACCCAAAAGAAGCTTAATTAGGTTAAATTGCTACTGTATTATTAACCAGAAAATGTAATGTATATGAGCCAGATATTCTCAACTGCCTAACAATAAAGTTGTCAAATCTGAGACACAAGTTATTCTAAGCGCTTGTTCCCACCAGATGTACAATATTACAAATGGGTTTACTAAGTGCTGAAAAAGTTAAAGGGTAGCTTTAATTCAAAAGATGCTAAATTATAATAAATTGCTACTGTATTATTAACCAGAAAATATAATGTATATGAGCCAGATATTCTCAACTGCCTAACAATAAAGTTGTCAAATCTGAGACACACGTTATTCTAAGCACTTGTTCCCACCAGATGTACAATGTTACAAATGAGTTTACTAAGTGCTGAAAAATTAGATGAAGCTTTATCCCAAAAGAAGCTTAATTAGGTTAAATTGCTACTGTATTATTAACCAGAAAATATCATGTATATGAGCTAGATATTCTCAACTGCCAAACAATAAAGTTGTCAAATCTGAGACAAGTTATTCTAAGTGCTTGTTCCCACCAGATGTACAATATTACAAATGGGTTTACTAAGTGCTGAAAAAGTTAAAGGGAAGCTTTAATCCCAAAGATGCTAAATTATAATAAATTGCTACTGTATTATTAACCAGAAAATATAATGTATATGAGCCAGATATTCTCAACTGCCTAACAATAAAGTTGTCAAATCTGAGACACAAGTTATTCTAAGCACTTGTTCCCACCAGATGTACAATATTACAAATGGGTTTACTAAGTGCTGAAAAATTAGATGAAGCTTTATCCCAAAAGAAGCTTAATTAGGTTAAATTGCTACTGTATTATTAACCAGAAAATATCATGTATATGAGCTAGATATTCTCAACTGCCAAACAATAAAGTTGTCAAATCTGAGACAAGTTATTCTAAGTGCTTGTTCCCACCAGATGTACAATATTACAAATGGGTTTACTAAGTGATTAAAAATTAGATGAAGCTTTAACCCAAAAGAAGATTAATTAGGTTAAATTGCTACTGTATTATTAACCAGAAAATATCATGTATATGACCAGATATTCTCAACTGCCTAACAATAAAGTTGTCAAATCTGAGACACAAGTTATTCTAAGCTCTTGTTCCCACCAGATGTACAATATTACAAATGGGTTTACTAAGTGCTGAAAAAGTTAAAGGGAAGCTTTAACCCCAGAAATGCTTAATTATAATAAATTGCTACTGTATTATTAACTAGAAAATATAATGTATATGAACCAGATATTCTCAACTGCCTAACAATAAAGTTGTCAAATCTGAGACACAAGTTATTCTAAGCGCTTGTTCCCACCAGATGTACAATATTACAAATGGGTTTACTAAGTGCTGAATAATTAGATGAAGCTTTAGCCCAAAAGAAGCTTAATTAGGTTAAATTGCTACTGTATTATTAACCAGAAAATATCATGTATATGAGCCAGATATTCTCAACTGCCTTAAAATAAAGTTGTCAAATCTGAGACACAAGTTATTCTAAGCGCTTGTTCCCACCAGATGTACAATATTACAAATGGGTTTACTAAGTGCTGAAAAATTAGATGAAGCTTTAACCCAAAAGAAGCTTAATTAGGTTAAATTGCTACTGTATTATTAACCAGAAAATATCATGTATATGAACCAGATATTCTCAACTGCCTAACAATAAAGTTGTCAAATCTGAGACACGAGTTTCCTTAGCCAGTATTGTACACTTATGTTAAATGAACTCTTAGTATAATTTCAAAAGCAATTGTTCATAATCTTAATGGATGGAGTACTGAGGGAAGAAATAAATAAGGGAATGAGTGAAAGAGGGTGAAATTGATGCGGTATGGTTATTCATAAATATGTATGATAATAATGTGCATCTTGGTAAGTTTGAATTACTTAGTATTTTAATAGATGTAAGAAATACTATATTTTCTAAAATCAGAATTTAAACAAAATTTCAGCTATAAAATCTCTAACTATTATGTATTCAATATTATGCTAAATAAATGATGAGTAAAACTAAAAAGGAATTTGTTAAAAAAAGTTCAGGATATGCTGTCTAAACCCCTATAAAACGAAACAAGAGGACCAGGAGCTTTGTACAGAGAAAGAGAAGTGGCAGAAAACATTTTCAACCCTTAAAGACCTAGCATTAGAACTTCTTTACAGAATTGCAGAAGAACATCTTAACTTGCCAGGGAGTTCAGTAAGCTTTAATTCAAAACTATCACACAGAAGAGTAAGAGACAAAGATCGCGGGCTAAAATGTTGAAGAGAAAAAGAAACCATGGATATTTGAGGTCAACAGAAAAACAGTTTTCAGTGGGCCAAAGATCGCAAAAATTAGATAAATTAACAATGGTCTAAAGTTATCTGATTAGACAAATTAATTATCATGTACATATGTAATTCATCTAGCTAATTCCATTTAAATATATCTTGGGAAAATTATTTAAAAATTTAGCTTTTATTATAACAATTTTGCAGATTTTCAGTCTTTCTGGGACTTCCTGTGTGAGACAAAGAGTTGGAGAGGCATTTCACCGTGCTTGTCTTAATCTGGGCCAGGAAATAATGAACTCCACATCTGATACCACCATATTGTCACAAGTTTTAGAGCCTATCTCGGAATTGCATACCACAACAAAACAAATGAAGTTATACATTCAACCACAGAAAGAATTGGTTTAGAAATGGGGGTTCAACACTATTGAGTGGCCATGGTAGAGCCCAGACATAAATACAATGAGTGCTTGGAAAACTAAGAAGTACATATACAAATAAAATGGAAGTCTATGAAAAATTACAAGCTGAGTGGTGAAAGATAGCATCAGAAATATGAAAATTTGGTGAAATTCATGGCAGCAAGAATGGGTGAGCATAATTAAAGCAAAGGGGGAGGGGAGAGGGGGGCAACTAAATATTAAAATAATTAATATATACTGAATTCATTTACAACAAATGTCTAATTACATTATATGAAAGATTCTATTGGGTGCTTTATACTTTTGGTCAAGGCTGTATATTCTGATGACCTGATGTTGGTGACAATAAATTATTTCTTAATACTGCCAAAGTTTAGGCTAGATTATTGGTCATAACAATAATGCAGTTATATCAACAAACCAGTCACTGGCACAGAGACCTCACCTATAAAGAGAATTAGTTCTTACAGATAAGGAGGGGACAGGGTATCATGGTAGAGACTCAATTTTGATGTCACTGATTGATAAATCTACATCTGTTAAAGTATTGCCCTGGTAATAACAACTCTAAATTCAGGAAATATACTGTACATGTACCTGATTTTCTCAACTGCCTTACAATAAAGTTGTCAAATCTGAGACATGAGTTATTCTAAGCGCTTGTTCCCACCAGATGTAAAATATTACAAATGGGTTTACTAAGCGCTGAAATTCAGTGATAGTTGACCACCTTTTCCCTTTGTATCTGCCATACTCAATCCAATCATGTGTTCTGTACACCCATAAAATTCAGCTATATTGTCTGTGCTTACACAACCAGTTGCCACAATGCAAATTGTTCTTGGAACATTTTTCACAAAATCCTTAGCATTTACTTATGCTTTGATTGCCCTGAAACTTTCCTCCCATTAAACAAGCTAACTCCTCAATACCAACACAAAACATACAACCCAGATATTTCCAAGGACCAATGTACAGAGCAGTATTCCTGTTGTTTTTAGGTAATACCTACGTCCCAGAGTTTAGGAATGGGCATCTACATCCACACCATTATAAATTATAAACAAATCGCCCTACTTGCCCAAATGACACTCCACTTTCTCACAAGTCATAATGAGAGATATGCCCCAAAAGTAGTTTGAAAACAGACATTCAAACAAGTATCAGCTCAAAACTGTACCAAGCTACACATTGGCATGAAAACTGAATTAGCATTCCAATAAATGCACTCCTAAAAAAAAAAAATTATCTAGAGCAAGTCAGAAAATATAGTGTACATGAACCAGATATTCTCAACTGCCTTAAAATAAAGTTGTCAAATCTGAGACACAAGTTATTCTAAGCACTTGTTCCCACCAGATGTAAAAATATTACAAATGGGTTTACTAAGTGCTGAAAAAAAATTAACTTATGCTAAATTGCAGACTGTATTTTTAACCAACAGACCAAGATTCTACATCCTTCAGTTTTAAATGGCTGATTAATGTGTTGGGCATGAGATGATAGTGCTAGAGTTTTTGTTTGAGTACTATGCCTCACTAAAGGGTTGAATTGAATAATTTTTGTAGAACATTTCAGCATCTACACTACTTAGTTTTGGGAACATATAAGGTCAAAAGTAGTTGAAGTGCTTTCTGATCTCAAGGCATGAGGTGAGGAAAGAATGAATCACAATTCAGTATCTTAAGATAAGTGAGTGAAGGAGACTTGACTCATGGTTCAAATGGGAATAGAAGGGTAGAGAGAGTTAGGACAGAGGAAATTAGAAATATGAGGATGACTGAAATGCTTGAGGTGAGAGATTCTCAGCTTAGTTGAGTCCTACCTTTCTGTCTGAAAGGTAGGAGGACTGGTGTGTGGCTATGAAATGAATGCAGTTATGATCATGCATGTATGAGTGATGGCTGGATTGCACATGTACCCTGGCGTTCAATGCCAGGTGATTGCACAGAATATAAGAATGGGTTCGGGTGAGTTTTGAGAGATGAATGGAAAAGATGAGGACTAGTAGAATGGAGATTTGGATGGAATGAATGTGTCATGCAAATGGACTGAATATTACAAAGTTTGTTGATATATGGGATTGATGGACAGCATTTGAGTAAGACCGAGGTAGATGTATGAGGAAGCAATGTCATTAGGTCTTTACAGGTGGGAAAAAAGATAATGTTAGAGGTAAGGCAATATTGGAAGGCAAATTAGAAGTGCTATAGTCCTAGCTGGAATATAGGAGAGATACAAGGGAACCTGAATCTAGCATAGAAAGAGGTGCCTCAGGGATTTAATCGATGAAGTGTTTTGATTGAAATGTGCACAACAGTCTTTGGAATATGAGAGAAGAGCTATTTAGTTATATGATAGAGGAAGATATTGTCTGCATAACCAAGTGATGGGTAAATGAAGCAAAAGTTAATGAAAACAGAAATGAATACAAAGTAAATGGTTACAATATATGCATTAACCAACATATAATCAAATCAATACCATACAATAAAGGAATGGGTAAATTGTAGATACTAGGGTTACTTAACTCAGCAAGTACAGATAGGAGCTTTATAAAAAGCACTGAAACCGTTCATTAAAATTGATAAGATTATGATAGAAAAAATAAACTGGGGATGAAATTACAAAGATGTTAAGACAGTCTACAAATTAAAAATGCTTAGCACATGTGGGAGAGTTTTGAATTGCAATGCAGAGAGGATATATAGAACCCTCTTAGAGAAACTGTTTAAGATGATTCTTCATTCATTGCCAAATATACCTGCACCTAATTTACATAAACCAAAGCTAACAACCTCTACAAGGACATTTCACATTCTAAAAGTGAATTATTCCTAGTGATTGCCAACTTTAGTTCATGTTTGGTATACCTAGCTATATTGAGTAAATTATGTTTGGTTAGACTTATTACAACTAGCAACAAAACCCCTTGAAAGTGACATTTTGACATTTCTACACTAAAGGGGACTAGTGTATCCCTCTCAATCCTAAAAATAATGGCAATAACAATAGCACAGCTACCTATATTAATAAACAGTAGCTGGCACAGAGACCTCACCTATAAACAGCATCAGTTCTTACAGGCATACAGGGCATAGTCTATTTGCTGCAGATGCTCAATGGAGTAAGAGAGAAATTTTTATATCCCCGATTCAGAAATCTAGATCTATTGACAATCACTACTTAAGTATTAACCTCGTTACTGCTGACACATGGCAGAGAAAACTAACTGAGGAATCAGAAAATATACTGTATATATATATATACCCAATTTTCTCAACTGCCTTACAATAAAGTTGCTAATCTGAGAGACAAATTATTCTAAGCACTTGGTTCCTACCAAATGTAAAATATTACAAATGGGTTTACAAAGTGCCGGAAAAAAATTACGCCTTAACCAAGAATTCCTACTATGTACACAAAAATAAAAAGCTTAATTTTGCTAAATTGGCAAATGTATTATTAACCAACAGAGCAAGATTCTACATTCTTCAATTTTTGTTTGAGTACTATGCCTGTATCAAGGATTAAAATGAATAAACTTTGCAGGATATATTGTCTGTGCTTACACAACCAGTCGCCTCAATGCAAACACTTTCTGGCACATTCTATACTCAAACCCTTACAGAATTATGAACAGAAGACCCCTAGGATCCACTCAAGGCTAGTTCAAGGAAATAAAACAAGTGAAAGTCAGATGTCAAGGATTGGTATGAGAGGGTATGCAAACAGAACTAATTTTACATTAATGGCTCTTAAAGTTTGTTAGCCCAATACCCCTTCTCCAATATTAGCAATCTACTCTGAACTTTTAATTTCCTGTAAGAAAAGAGAAAAAGAGACAGCTAAATCCTATGGAGTCCTTTGATTTATATATTCAGTAAATAAATGAAAAAAATGAACTGCACGAGCCTGGCTTGTGCTCCTCTTTTTTTTTTAAGCAAACAAGATGCTTTTTTGGATATCCCCAAGAACTGGTTTCAATATCCCATAGGGGTATTGAGGCATCCCTTTAAGAAGACCTGTTTTACATCTTGTTAACTATTCCAGGTTTGTGTTACTTTATATAAATTTTTTTTTAGGAATAGACTGTTAAATGTTTTATTCGCTGGCTTGACACTATTATTTCTAGTGGCTGCTTGGTTATCTAACTCAAATATTGATTCATAATTTATATTAGTAAAATGGTTTAGTATTTTAAAAACTTCAAAAGGTTGGCTGTGCAGATGCTGCTACCCTAGTTCCTGATAGCCTGTTTAATCAGCTACAGGCTGTGTCTCCTGGTTCGAAGGTGCGGGGCTCTAGGAGCTAACTGTAGATAGTTGTCTTCACCAATCTTGTCAAACCCTTTAGGATTATAAAGGCTTCAATCATATCACCTCTGGTTCTCTGTTCTTCAAGGGTAGTGAGGCTTAGTTGGGTTAGTCTCTGTTCATATACGTGTATCCCACTAGCTCTAGTGGCTCTCCGCTGAACTTGCTCCAGTTTCTGTATATCCCCTCTTGTGTATGGGGACTATGCCTGAATACAATATTAAATGTTTGGTTTTACCAGACTCTTGTATAAGACCAGCAGCATCTCTAAATCACGACAGGCCATAGTTTTTTTTTTTCATGAGTCCAAACATTGAGTTGGCATTCACTGCAGCCTTGGTTACCTGCCTTGAGGGTTTTAGGTCGTTGATGATGATGATCCCAAGATCCTTTTCCTTGTATGTTTGTTCCAAAGTGGTTGATCCTAGATAATATTCATATCCTGACCTTGCATTTATCTTCATTAAACTGGAGTAGCCGTTTCTGGTTCCATTCCTGTAATTTATGCAGACTCCCATTGCAGTCATACCGTCTTCTGCACCCCTGAACCTCTTGTATATTTTAGCATCGTCAGCGAAGAGTTTACCATTTGCCTGTGTAATCTCAAGTAAATCATTGATATAAACCAAGAAGAGCACTGGACCCAAGACACTTCCTTATGGCACCCCACTCCATACCTGCAGCCATTCTGAGAAGTCACCCCTTATACTGATTCTCTGCTTCCTGTTGCTTAGGAAATGCTTCATCCATCAGGAGACATTTTCCCTCACTCCAAGCACAGCTAGTTTCGCCAGTAGGCGGCTGTGAAGAACAGTGTCAAAGGTAGAGATGGGACAATTAATCGGAACCAGGAATTGTTATCACTAAAAATAATCCCAGCTTTCCGATTCCAGAAATGATTCCTTCAAAATTTCAGTATGGAGACTCATTCTTTCAAGTGTTTTTTTTTTAAAGTTTTTAACTTTCTTTCCTACTTGCCAAATAGCTGAATCCAAATTTCAAACATTGTTTATTTCCAGTTAGTGTCAATCAAGTTATGTATCTACTCATCTGTTCTATTATTCAGTGAAATTATAATAGATTTAGATTAGTCGACAAGAATGCATTTATTATTAATTAATATTGAAGATCTGACTGTATAAGAAATGTATTGCATGTTTAATTGTTTAAATGCTCATGGCTCGGCATCATTTAGAAGAGCTGATGCAATTCTAAGATGGGTCATTCAGCACAAAACCAGGAAAATTTCAAAAACACTTGCCAGGTGACCATCTTGGATTTTCTTCATTTTTGGATATGTTGATACATGTCATAAAAGAACTTTACATGCAAAATTATAGCATTGTATCTCAAACGGTTCCGGAGATATGGCCCACATAATTTGGGGGGCTTTTTAGAAACTGTCAATTTTTAAAAATCAGCAACTTTGAGGTGATTTAAAAACACTTGAAAGAATCAGTCTCTGTACTGAAATTTTGAAGCAATCATTTCTGGAATCGGAATGACTGAGATGTTAGAGCTTTGTTCAGCAGCAATGCTGCCGAAGTTGGCAAGTTCGTATAAATTTGGTACCCTTTTACTGTAAAGAAACACTTTTTGATACCATTTTACTTTTGTTTTATGTTTTAATTAGACTTGGCACGATTTTACCAAATTTGTTACATCTTCAGAGTAAGTTTTGGTATTATACTAGCGGCTAGTATAGTGGTTAGCGCGCTTACCCGGCAATCATTGGGATGGCAGTTCGAATCTCCCATCGTGATTATTTTTAAAGCCGATACTATTTACCGGGGAGGTTAGCTCCGGACTGGGCATCACGGAGGAGGTGGAGCCCGTAGCGATGATAGGCAGTCTACCTAAGAGAAGGATAGCCCTGATTTCAAAACCTTGGAGCCACATGCATGATTTGCCTCTTTCAGAAGATCCTCTGAGGGATTCTGTGAGAAAATTCCTTGTTATTCAGTTGAACCAACCACGGCAGAGGTAAGTTATGCTACATGCTTCCTATCCCAGCCTATATTAAATGTTGAGTAACAATATCTGAATATTAATAGTATTAAATGCATTAGTCATTATTAGTTGACATAAAATTAGTCTGATTTCAATTACAATTTTCACATAAACTGTGCATTATTCGCTATCAAAGATCTAAATTCACTTTGTTGTGACGACTGACGATACCAAACTTCCAGCATAAGACAAAAGATTAGTTGTTAGCAGATTCTTATGTAAACTTAGGGAACAATATTTATCTTACATTTATTTGTTTACTATATTCTATTTAGTTTATGTAACAACTAACTTTATTAATTATTATTGAAGTATCGAGTATTATTATTACATAGAAGGAATTATGAATCGATGGTACATAAAGAAATTACATAGGTTTTATTATATTTAATGATCTTTATTGACAATTACAAATAGTAAAGTTGCAAACATAAATTATAATATGTATTACATTTGTTTTTAACAATATATATCATATTATCAATATTCTATTTTGTGAAGGAATCAGAATCATAACTTATAACTGGAATCGGACTTGGAATAGCAATTTTTTTTTAATCATCCTATCTCTAGTCAAAGGCCTTCTGACAATCTAGATATATGACATTAACAACGTCTCCTTCATCCAGCGCATTTTCTAGGTATTCCATGATCTAATATCCCCCTTCTCAACAGCTTTTCCATTATCTTACATGGTACAGAGGCAAGGCTTAAACCTGTCTGTAGTTTAGAGGACTGGTCCTGCTCCCTTTCTTGAAGATGGGGCCAACATTGGCTCTGATCCATTCTTCTGGTAGTTCTCCTTTGCCTATTGAAGCCTGGTATATGCTCAAGAGCTAATCGTCCAATCTCTAGTCAAAGGCCTTCTGACAATCTAGATATGACATTAACACTGTCTCCTTCGTCCAGCGCATTTTCTAGGTATTCCATGATCTACTATCCCCCTTCTCAACAGCTTTTCCATTATCTTACATGGTACAGAGGCAAGGCTTAAACCTGTCTGTAGTTCAGAGGACTGGTCCTGCTCCCTTTCTTGAAGAGGGGGCCAACATTGGCTCTGATCCATTCTTCTGGTAGTTCTCCTTTGCCTATTGAAGCCTGGTATATCCCCAAGAGCTAACCTAATGATATTTTCCTCAAAACTGAAACAAAGGTTTGCGTAGAAAGTTCATAAAAAGAGGATAGCATTTGGTTGAATGCAGGCATTAGAAAGCCACAGTAACCAAAAATTTATATGTGATTTTATGGCCTTTTGATTTGAATCTTTAGCAGTTATATTTTAATAAAAGAAACTTTGATCTTGGCTAAATTTACAATTCCTGCAAGGCATTTAATAACTTGCAGAAATATACTGTGAGCCCTATATATTTCTAAGGCCTAAATATCATCAACAAAGAACACATACTATTTAGTATTTAAAGACTTCAAATGGCACAGAAAGATTCAAATTCACCAAAATAATAACATTTGAAAAATGAATAACTACATTAATATTAAGTATTAAGAATATTTATTTCCTTGAAAATTAAAAAGTCGTAATTGTGTTAAAACAAATCTTATCCAAATCAAATTATATTGTATGTAGTTAATCATTTTGAAGGAATTTTTTTTCTGAATTAAAATATGATATGAATATTTCATATTAATTGATTTTAAAGAAAATATTATTGATTTAAATAACATTAGGGGTTGGGGCTTATATGCCGGATGTCAAGGAATGCAGAAGAAAAACTAGTCCTAACAACATTTAGCAATCGCCTTTTGAATTAGTAACATTACTAGTTGTTAAATTTTACATTTTAGCCCATAATGCTTTGTCCTTTGTTCTGAAATCGTTTGTTACATACTTGTTCCTGAGGGTGAATGGAGCCCCCATATAATTCTGGAACAAAACCCACCACGCCTCAGTCGTTAATGTAAAAAATTACCTACTAGTTTATTTAAAAATTGTGGTAGGGGGTACAACCCCCCAAATAAGTAGGGGATATGGAGCAAACCTCCCCCATTTTAGATTACCTTAAAAATGATAATTTGGGACAGAAATAGCCTAAAGTAAGAGGTACTATCGTCTCAATTTACTGAGGTGTGTAATACAAGCTAGAAGGTGCTATTTCTGGGCTACAATTAATGGTCGGCTCTTCATGTTTATCAAAATAATAAAGACAAAAGCACCACCTACTTAAGGCTATTTCCATCAAAAATTAACATTTTTTAATTTATTTTTTAAATGGGGGCTTTGCCCTACATACCCCCCTAACTTAAAAAAAAAAGACTTGTAATATTCCTAATTCAAAAGGCTAACATCAGATTTGAATGAAAAATGCGATTACTAAATTCGGAGGTGCTCTTGTAGTCTTAAATGGCCTAATAAATAAATCACCAAGGCAAGTTAAAACCATCAGTAATTGTTAAGATTAGCAGCCCCTGATTTTGCGCACTTTATTGTTTTGAGTAGTTATTTTAAGGTTAGAATAAAAATTAACATTTTTTTAGGCAGTTTGAAAAAAAACTTGTAATATTCCTAATTCACAAGCCCAACATGAGATTTGAATGCAAAAGTCAAATGTATCTCCATGTTTGGCTTTCAAATTAGGAATATTACAAGGGCTTTTTTTTTTAAATTGCATGGTGTCAGGAATGCAACCCCCTTCAATCAAGTAGGGGTATGGGGACAAAGCCCCCCCTCCCCATTTTGAAACTGCATAAGAAAAGTTCATTTTTATTCATCTTAAAATGACTCAAAACAATGAAGTGAGTGGGCACATTGTGGTGGAGCGAATGTAAGTATGTGTGTGAAGGGCCATTCTCCAACCCCTTTCCCTCCCTGTGTAAGAATGTGTGTATGAATGGGAATTATTTTTTCTTCTTTTTATTATATATATATTATTTATTAGGGATTTCATGGTTTAAAATGTTTTTGTCTCTTTGCAGAGATTTTCTTGATAAAATTCTTTTTGAGAAAATCCACTCTATAATTTTGCCAAAATTCTATAAGATAATCCTTCAATTTGTAAAGAGTGGTGGAGATTGTAGGATTGGAAGTAAGAATTGAAATTATTGAACGTCCCATTTGAAGGAGGAGGGCTCTATATAGCCTCAACACGCAATCAGATCGTAATATAATATTATATCAAGCTCGGAGGTGGCA
This sequence comes from Ceratothoa steindachneri, assembly GCA_963969495.1. Taxonomy (NCBI): domain Eukaryota; kingdom Metazoa; phylum Arthropoda; class Malacostraca; order Isopoda; family Cymothoidae; genus Ceratothoa; species Ceratothoa steindachneri. The sequence continues at coordinate 34,319,935 of OZ018338.1, forward strand.
ACCTATTTTGGTAAGACCTAGCCTTTTTTGTGAACACTCGAGTGGCAGCCGGCAGGACTCTCCCCCAGGGCTAAAATGTGAGGCCTTTGTTGTATTAAGTACAAGTGTGATTACTAGGCCTTCTTGTACGATTTTGAATGGTTTCAGAACCAGTGTGCTTAATAGGCCTCTTTTGTATTGTTCGTTAATTGTTTATTTAGATATAGGATTTTGTTTGGTAATAGGATAAAATTTTTGCATAAATCTTTTTGCTAGTATTCATAAGGTAAGATTTTTTAATTTTTTTTATTGTGTATATATAGTAAAATTATCTCTATATTTTTGTGTATCTAAAAATAAGTAAGATGTCTTGTAAATATTTACCCCATAAATTTTTCTAAAGTAAAGGACTGTACATACAATCCATTTCATTTTTCCCCCAATTTCTCACGTCCAAATTAGTGTAGGAAGCGGGTTGGAACGATTGGGATAAGAGTATAGATTTTCGGCCCGCTACAACATGAAATCAGGGGCAGCTAATCTTAACGATTACCAAACCATCTCCACCTTTCACTATTACAATTGAACTGTGCTTCTATTCCACACCTGTCACAAATCTTCGCTTTTAACACAAGGCCATGATCTACACAAAAGTATATTAAATTGACTAAGGAATCAACAAAAGTAATATTTGCCAATGTTTGAAATAAGGGTTGCCAGTGTGTGAAAATAATGGTTCCTCCTTCGCTGCCCCCAGTTCACTCATTCGATGCCTCCATTACAGGAGCTACACTGGTTACCTATTTGCTAAACCTTGAGGCTCTACCTTATCTCTCATCTGCCCGACGGGTCATCAAACTCCCCAGGCAACCTCAGTTTGTGCTCCTAGACTCTGGAATGCTCTTACTGCCGAAGTCCGATCCTCTCCCTCCCTTGCTACTTTTGAAGGTCTCCTGAAGAATCATCTCTTCAGAATTGCCTTATCTCCCTGTAAACTTTCTCTACACTCGATACACAACCTGCGCTCTGTGAGGGGTAACAGCCCTGAAGGGCGCATTATAAATACTTATTATTATTATTTTAGGTAAACGAAACATAAAATATAATACATTACTAAACATAAAATCAATGCATTACTAAATAATATAATTGAGTAGAAGCGCAGGCATTTACTAATAAAAAATAAAGGCTAAAAAATATATAATGCTGTGATTGGCCATATCCAGATTAGGGTACCATCTGACGCAATAAAGCAAAAATTGTAGTCCAGAAATAAATAGCGCCCCTAAAATTCATTACATTACTAATTAATATAATCGAGTAGAAGCGCAGGCACTTACTAAATAATAAAGAATAGACACCCCCAAACAAATATAACACTGTGACTGGCCACATTCAAAGCTAGTCTGAAGTCATAAGGCCTAAAGTGTAGCCCAGAAACCCAAGTATTACCTCCTGGGGCTACGCCCCCCCTAATAAGTTATTTTTAATAATCTAGTATTATTCCCTAACAAAATCATGCACCACTAATCTTAACAATTACCCAAATTAACCTTACATCTCGAAGGCAACACCAGATATTAATAAGCAAATTTCCAGGCAAACAAACACATTTTCAAAAATGAATTTTAAAATGTGTTTTTCTTATGCAGTTTATGTGTACTTTTCAGATCTGAAGCTCATCTTTGCCAGAAATACATAGTTTTCCTAGTATGGCCTTTGGTCGCTTATGGAAAGATATGCATTTCTGGGGAAAATGAGTAATTGGTATTTTGACAATTTCCCAATATGTTTCACTTCTCATTATATTACTTGTTCCTGAAGGCGAGCTGGGGGTATGAGGGAGGGCTCGAAATTGGCTTCCAGTAACCACCAGTAACCAAACACAATAAAACAATAGGTATTTGCATTGTGGAAACATGGAGCCAATTAGATGCCCAGGATTCTGAAATTAATCTGAGCAGTTATAGTTTTTCATAGACACACAAAACAGGTAGCATGTGTTTCGTAGAGCTCTCAGAATATTTTGATTATTTGATATACTTTGGTGTGTGACATAAACATAAATATTAAGTTATTAGATCATATATTTGGTTAATATAACAAAGTTAAATTGTGGTTATTTTGTTTTGGTGAGAAAGTGACTTTTGTTTACTTCGGTGGCTATCTTGATTAGCAGGTTTTAAACTTGCGCGCACAAATTCTTGTTGTTTGTAAGTTTTTGTTTTTATTATTGTTCTTGTTTAAGTATGGCTGACTGTTTGGATGTAGAGAGTATGCCTTTTGAAAGTAGTGTGTATGTAGTGTGCGATGTCTGTGGTGTAGAGAGGAGAGTGAATGTGTCTGAGTGCTGTGTGGTGCTTTGATTGAGGAGGTGAGTCAATTACGTGCGGAATGCTTGAGACTGAACGATTTAGTGTCTGAAGTGAGAAGAGATGCAAGTGTACGTTTGAAGAGTCAGATTGGGACCAGGAGGGAGGAAGTTAGGCCTAGAACAGGGACTGGAGAGAAAGCAGTAAGTGAAGTGTGATGATGAGTGGTGGGTGAAAGTGAACAGAATAGATAAGTTAGGACAGGTTAGGTGTGTGAATGAGAGGGACATGGAACCTATTAGGCTAACTAACAGATTTGATGCCCTGAGAGAGGAAGAATTTGAAAGAGATTTGTCTGGTGTGGCCGTGGCTGAAAGTAGAATAGGAAGTCGAGTGAGTGAGAGCAGGAGAGAGGGTAATACTAGGCCTAGAGAGAATAGGAGAATGACTGAGGTGATTGTGATGGGTGACTCTCAGATTAGGTATTTAGATAGGAAGTTGAGTGAAAGTAAATGGAAGGGAGTGAGAATTTGTCTGCCGGGTGCTGGTGTAAATGATGTGTGTGAGAGGGAAGCAGTTGTGATTACACATGTCAGAGTAAACGATATAAAGAAGGTGGGCACTTGTGAGTAACGACAGCGGTATAAAAGGCTGATTGAAAGGATGTGTGAAAGTAGAGTAAAAGGCGTTGTTTCAGGTGTGCTTCCGAGAATGGATGTGGGGATGGAATGGCTGTCTCGTGCAATGGGGTTGAATGAATATCTGAAAGGTTTGTGCCAGGAGTCAGGATTGGTGTTTGTAGATGTTTGGAGTGGGTTTTATGGGAATAAGGGTTTGTATGCGATGGATGGACTCCATCTGAGCCGAGATGGGGTTGAGGTTTTGTGGCGGGAATTAGATAGTGTTATTAGGTCTTTAGAGGCGGGGAAACTAGGTTTTGATAGTGGTCAGGAAAATTTAATCGCTCAAAGTGAGGCAGGGATAGGAAGCAAACACAGATTTGTAGAAGGTAGGCAGGCTAATGGAAGTGCTTTAGGGTTAAATTACTTGAGTAGTGATAGTGGTCAGGGAAATACAAGAGTACAGGGTCGGGGAAGGAGAGAAAGGAGATGCAGAGGAGATAGGCCCTCAGGTGCTTCAGGGATAGGTGGGCTGAGTTGTCTTTACACAAATGCTCGTAGTCTTAGAAATAAGAGGGATGAATTATTTAGTTATAACATTCATGAAGATATAGATATAATATGTATAGTTGAATCATGGGTTAATGAAAATATATTTAATGATAATGTCAGTGAATTTGAACTAGAAGGTTATACTATGTACATTAGTCAAAGGAGAGATAAGACTGGTGGTGGGTTGATTATTTATATCAGAAATAGCATTTCTTCAAATCTAAATAACTCTATAAAGCAAGGAGGTGAATCATTATGGATAGATATTAAGGTTGGGAAAAATAGGAAAATACACTTGGGAGCTTTTTATAGACCACCAGGACAGACTGATTGCATTGATGAGTTAATGATTAGGGAAATAAGTAAAGGATGCAAAGAAGATAGTTATTCTTGGTGACTTTAATTTAACTTCTGTAGACTGGGAAAATATGATAGGAAGAGATACAGCAAGTTGTAAGTTTATGGAGTGTTTTGAGGATAACTTTTTGACCCAATTTGTTAATAAGCCAACAAGGGGTGCCAATATATTAGATCTAATTCGTTCAAATGATGATCACGTAGTTCAAGGATTGAGTGTAGGGGAATCATTGGGAAACAGTAATCATCAGATGGTTCGGTTTAATTTGCAAATAGTTAAGGGTAGAACAGCGACAAACTCCACAAAAATTCCAAATTTTTATAGGGGAGATTACAATAAATTACGCAGCATGCTAAATCAGATTAGGTGGGATATAGAATTCCATGGAAAGAATACTTATGAGATGTGGGATATTTTTAAGACTATATTAAACATGGTTCAGGAACAGTGTATTCCGATGAAGTCTATTAGGAAGAAATGTAGGAAACCATTATGGTGGAATCAAGAAATAGCTAATAAAGTTTCAGAGAAAAAAATGGCATACCAGAGATTATAAAGTGAGAGTAGTTTAGATAATTTAAACCATTATAGGTCAACCAGAAATGAACTAAATAAGATTATTAAGAAGACCAAAAGGACAGCCAAAATTAATTTAGCTAAAAATAATAATAAAGATCCTAAAAAATTCTTTAGCTATTATAGAATCAATAATAAATCTAACAGTGATAAAATAGGGCCTATTAAATATGAAGAGGTTTTGAAAGAATCTGATGAGGAAATAGTTAAGGTCCTTAATGATCATTTTGCTTCAGTATTCACAGAAGAGAAACCAGTTAGATTAATTGATGATAATTCTAGGTCAAGGGAAGTAGTGATAAATTCTATTAATATAGACAGAGAAGAAATTAAAGGGCTTATAATGCAGTTAAATACTAGTAAGGCATCTGGCCCTGACAACATTCATTCTAGGATACTCAAAGAAGGTGGAGAAAGTATTGCAGTAGCTCTTGAGAAGATATTTATTAGATCACTAGAGTCTGGAGAAATACCAAATGATTGGAAATTGGCAAATGTAGTGCCAATTTTTAAAAAGGGAAGCGAAGAGGACCCAAATAACTTTAGACCAGTAAGCTTAACTTCTATAGTCTGTAAAATTCTTGAGAAGATGGTTAAGAAGGAAATTTCTGATCATCTAGAGAGTAGCAGGTTAATTAATGAGGCTCAGCATGGTTTTAGAAAAGGTAGATCGTGTTTAACTAATTTACTGGATTTTATGGATTATGTAACTAAAGAATTATACAGGGGTGAGAAAGTTGATGTGATCTACTTAGATTTCAGCAAAGCTTTTGATAAGGTTCCATATAGAAGACTAGTTCATAAATTAAAGCTGCATGGGATATGTGGGAAGGTTTTAAATTGGATAACTGAATGGCTGAAAAATAGGAAACAGAGAGTTGTACTGAATGGAGTGAGGTCAGAGTGGAGGAATGTTATTAGTGGCGTACCTCAGGGATCAGTTTTAGGCCCTTTATTATTTATAATCTATGTAAATGATCTTGGGAAAGGTGTGAATAGCAAAGTATCAAATTTTGCTGATGACACTAAATTGGCAGCTGTAGTCAAAGAGGTTGAGGGTAGCTTTAAAGTGCAGGGTGACTTAAATAAGTTGTTAGCTTGGGCTTAGAAGTGGCAGATGACTTTTAACCTTAATAAATGCAAAGTTATTAACATGGGGAGAGATAATAGGGAATTTAGCTATGAGATGGATGGGTATTAACCTAATTCAGTTGAAAATGAGGACTTAGGAGTAGTAGTAGATAGGTCACTGAAATTTTCAAAGCAGTGTATTGAGGCAAAAAATAGAGCAAATAGGGTGCTAGGTTACATTAAAAGAAATGTTAGCTACAAGAGTAAGGAGGTCATCCTTAAACTATACAACTCTTATATCAGGCCACATTTAGAGTACTGTATACAGGCATGGTCACCACATTTTAGACATGATATAAACTTATTAGAGTCAGTACAAAGGAGGGCAACAAAAATAATACCATCCATGAAGCACCTTGAATATGAAGATAGACTGAGGTTATTAAATATGTTTTCATTTGAAAGAAGGTGTATGAGAGAAGAGATATGATTGAGCTTTTTAAAATCTTTTCTGGGATGGATAAATTGGATTTCAGCAAGTTATTTGAGTTAGAAGGTAGTAATAGAACTAGAGGCCACCACTTAAAGATTAAAAAACAGAGGTGCAGACTGGATGTTAGAAAATATTTTTTCACTAACAGAGTGGTGGATTATTGGAATAGTTTGCCACCTGAGACTGTAGACAGCCCAAACTTGAATGTTTTCAAGCGCAGATTGGATGATTATATGGGGATGGAGGGTTAATTTCTTACTTTTGGTATGTGAATATGTTTCTTGACTCATTTCTGTGGATGGTTTCTTTTTATTGTATATTTTGGGGCTTTGATTTTGTTTTTGACAGACTCCTATGGAGGCTTTAAATTATATATTGTAGATGCATGGTTGGACATTCCTATGGATTGTTAAATTGTATATTGTAGATGCATGATCTGACAAAATCCTATGGATGCTTTATGTGGGTGGATTTGATGGATACGGATGACCTTTGATAGGCCCTTGTGGCTTTTGACATCCGTGAAATTATGTTATGTTATGTTAACGCAGATCCCTTTGTTGAGTCCTTGTGGTGCTGGATTGAGATGAAGAGGGTGACTAGTTCTGATCTGCCTAGAGATAGAATCTTGCTTGGACCTATTTATAGGAAGCCCGATGTAAGATAATTTAATAATGATGGTCTATTGAACCTGATGTCTTGTGTTGTTGCTTTGAGTAGAAATAAAGTAATTATTGTTGGAGATTTTAATTTAGCAGATATAAATTGGAACATTAGGACTGCACCTGGATCTGAGAGGAACTATTCAAATGTATTCAGGAGAACTATTTGGTTCAACATATCCTGGATTACACTAGAGCCAGAGGCCTACTAATGGTGATGCAAATGTGGTTGAGGTGCAGAATGAATGCCAAATTGGCAGAACGGATCATTCTGTAATTGTTTATGAGTATATTTGCGACATCAAGACAATAAATGCTGAGCTTGGTGAAAAATTCAATTATTTTAGAGTCAACTTTGCCGCAATGAGAGTAAGATTTAATGAGGATCTGGGCAACTTGCTTGGCGATGGGTGTATTTTGGAGTAGATTTAAGGAACACTATGAGGCAGTTGTTCAGGAATTTGTGCCTAAATATAATGTAAAAAAGAAGGAAACATAAACCAATGTGGTTGAACAGTAAATGCATCCAGGCAAGCAGAAGGGTAAATGTTGTGAGTATGGTAGTTTGAATGAGAATAGGAGTGGGGATGGAGTTAGGTCTGCAGGGGTTAGGAATAGGAGTCTAAATGAAGTGCTTGTGATGGGTGATTCGCGAGTTAGATATTTAGATAGGAAGTTGAATGCAAGTAGATTGAATGGTTTGAGGGTGTGTTTGCCGGATGCTGGAGTGAGAGATCTGTCTGATAGGTATGAGGAGCTGGTGTCTGGCTGTGCAAGGGATGCGGTTGTGATTACACATGTAGGAGTGAATGATGTGAAGAAAGTGGGTGCATGTGAGTTATGTGATAGGTTGATTGAAAAGGTGAAAGAGAGTAGAATGAAAGGTGTTGTGACAGGTGTGCTTCCAAGAATGGATGTCTGGTGCGCTTGGGCTGAATGATTATGTGAGGAGGATGTGTGAGATGGAAGGTGTCATGTTTGTGGATGTGTGGGATTGGTTTGTTGGAATGAAAGAAATGTATGCGATGGATGGACTGCATTTGAGTAGGAGGGGGGTAGATGTGTTGTGGGAGGAGTATGATCGTGTTATTAGGTCTTTGAGGCAGGGAAACTAGATACTAATAGTGGTCAGGGAATTATGAGAGGACATTATAGTACTGAAAGTAGAATGGACTTGGCAGATAACAGAAATAGGTTCCAAGGCGATAGAGGTGAGGTCATTCAGGTTTCAAGCGGTGCTTCAGGGATAGGGAGGTTAAATTGTTTCTATACAAATGCTGGTAGTCTTAGAAACAAGAAGGATGAGCTATTTAGTTATATTAGCAATGAGGATATAGATATATTGTGTTACTGAATCATGGGTTAATGAAATAGAATTTAGTGACACTATAAGTGAATTTGATTTACAGGGCTATAATATGTACATTAGTCAAAGGGCAGGTAGGATTGGTGGAGGAATAATTATCTATATAAAAAACAACATTGTTTCAAGTTTAAATACTTCAATAAAGCAGGATGGAGTTGAGTCACTTTGGATAGATATTAGGTTCAGTAAAAATAGAATGGTGCATTTGGGAGCTTTTTACAGGCCACCTGGGCAGACTGATGATATGGATGAACTAATGATAAGGGAAATAAGTAAGGGATGTGAAACAGATGCAGTTATTATTGGGGACTTAAACTTAAACTCTGTGGACTGGGAAAATATGATAGGTAGGGATAGAACAAGTGGCAGGTTCATAGAATGCTTTGAGGATAATTTTTTTAATCAATTTGTTAATGAGCCAATGAGAGGGAACAATATATTAGATTCAGTACTTTCTAACAGTGATCATTTAGTTCAAGAATTGATTGTTGTGGAAGCATTGGGAAATAGTGAACATCAGATAGTTCATTTTAACTTGGAAATTGAGAAGGGTAAAATAACCGAGAATGCTGTAAAAGTTCCAAATTTTCATAAGGGAGATAACATAACATAACTTCACGGATGACAAAAGCCACAAGGGCCTACTATCAACGGTCATCCGCATCCGTTGAAACCCACCCACATAGGACTATATCAATAATCACCAGGGAAAGACAAAATCAAAGTCCCCCACAATATAATATAACATAACAAAAGCCACAAGAGGCTATCATAGGTCATCCGAGTCAAACGGCCTCTTTTTTTAAGGCACCCAAACTCCCCAGAAAACTACATCCAGAGGATTGCATCCAGAAACAAACTCTGAAGCTTGCTAAATTTTGTAGACTGGGATGTAGAATTCAGAGGTAAAAATGCTTATCGGATGTGGGATACTTTCAAGCATATAATAAATGTAGTCCAAGAACAATGTATCCCAATGAAGGCCATTAGGAACAAAAGTAGGAAACCATTATGGTGGCATCAGGAGATAGCTAGAAAAATTTCAGAGAAGAAAAAGGCATATAAAAAATTACAGGTACAAAATAATATTCAAAATTTAAGTGATTATAGAATGGCTAGGAATGAGTTAAATAAGATTATAAAGAACAAAAGGGCGTCAGAAATTAAATTAACTCAGGATAGCAACAAAGATCCTAGAAAGTTCTTTAGTTACTATAAAATAAATAACAAGTCTGGCAGAGTTAAAATAGGACCTATCAAATATGAGGGGGTTGTGAGAGAAACTGATGAGGAAATAGTTGAGCTACTAAATGTTCATTTTGCATCAGTATTTACAAAGAAGAAACTAAATAGTCTTATGTATAGTACTCACGGGTCAGGGAAAGAGGTGTTTACCATTAGAACATAGGAACATAAGAAAAGAAGGAGACTGCAAAAGACCATTCATGGCCTACACTTGGCAGCTCCTGTTCCAGTCAACACACAAAAGATTTCTTACCAGAGAAAAGTCATCAACATTGGAGGACGATAAAATAACTAATAGGTGAGTTAGATACTACCAAGGCCTGATAATATTCATTCTAGGATACTTAAAGAAGGTGTAGAAAGTATCTCAATAGCTCTGGAGAAGTTGTATACTAGGTCACTGGAATATGGAGAAATACCCGATAATTGGAAGAGAGCGAATGTAGTCCCCATTTTCAAGAAGGGTAGTAAAGAGGATCCAAATAACTTTAGATCGGTTAACCTAACTCCTGTAGTCTGTAAAATTCTTGAGAAAATAGTTAAAAAAGGGATTTGCCAACATCTAGAGAGGGAGGGGTTAATCAGCGATGCTCAGCATGGGTTTAGATCAGGTAGATCATGTTTGACTAATTTACTAGACTTTCTGGAGTTTGTAACAGATCAAGTAGATAAGGGAGAGAATGTAGATATAATTTACTTAGATTTTAGTAAAGCATTTGATAAGGTACCACATAGGAGACTAGTTCATAAATTAAAAATGATTGGGATATATGGGGGTGTTTCAAATTGGATAGCTGAGTGGCTGAAAGACAGGAAGCAAAGGGTAGTGCTAAATGGTGTAAAGTCAGAGTGGAGGGATGTTATCAGTGGGGTTCCTCAGGGATCAGTTCTCGGTCCATTATTATTTGTCATCTATATAAACGATCTTGGGGAGGCAGTTAATAATAAAGTGTCAATTTTTGCGGATGATACCAAATTAGCAGCTGTAGTTAAAGATATTGATGATAATTTTAAAGTGCAGGGGGATTTAAATAAATTGTTATCCTGGGCACATAAGTGGCAAATGACTTTCAACCTTGATAAGTGCAAAGTTATTAACATGGGAAAAGATAATAGAGAATTTAACTATGAAATGGATGGGCATTGGCTCAGCTCAGTAGAGGATGAGAGAGATCTAGGAGTAGTAATAGATAAGTCATTAAAGTTTTCTAAGCAGTGTATTGAAGCAAGAAATAGGGCAAATAGATTGCTGGGTTTCATTAAGAGAAATGTCAGGTACAAAAGTAAGGAGGTTATTCTTAAACTCTATAACTCTTATGTTAGGCAACATCTAGAGTACTGTATACAGGCATGGTCCCCACATTTTAGACACGATATTAACCTTCTTGAGTCAGTGCAACGGAGGGCAACAAAGATTATTCCTTCCCTGAGGCACCTTGAATATATAGATAGACTGAGGGTATTAAATATGTTCTCGTTCGAAAGGAGGTGTGTGAGAGGGGATATGATTGAGCTCTTTAAAATTTTTTCTGGGATAGATAAATTGGATATAAGCAAGTTTTTTGAGTTAGATGATGGAAATCGGACTAGAGGTCACCACTTGAAAATTAAAAAGCAAGGGTGTAGGTTGGATTTAAGAAAATATTTTTTCACCAATAGAGGGATGTTATCAGTGGGGTTCCTCAGGGATCAGTTCTCGGTCCATTATTATTTGTCATCTATATAAACGATCTTGGGGAGGCAGCTAATAATAAAGTGTCAATTTTTGCGGATGATACCAAATTAGCAGCTGTAGTTAAAGATATTGATGATAATTTTAAAGTGCAGGGGGATTTAAATAAATTGTTATCCTGGGCACATAAGTGGCAAATGACTTTCAACCTTGATAAGTGCAAAGTTATTAACATGGGAAAAGATAATAGAGAATTTAACTATGAAATGGATGGGCATTGGCTCAGCTCAGTAGAGGATGAGAAAGATCTAGGAGTAGTAATAGATAAGTCATTAAAGTTTTCTAAGCAGTGTATTGAAGCAAGAAATAGGGCAAATAGATTGCTGGGTTTCATTAAGAGAAATGTCAGGTACAAAAGTAAGGAGGTTATTCTTAAACTCTATAACTCTTATGTTAGGCAACATCTAGAGTACTGTATACAGGCATGGTCCCCACATTTTAGACACGATATTAACCTTCTTGAGTCAGTGCAACGGAGGGCAACAAAGATTATTCCTTCCCTGAGGCACCTTGAATATATAGATAGACTGAGGGTATTAAATATGTTCTCGTTCGAAAGGAGGTGTGTGAGAGGGGATATGATTGAGCTCTTTAAAATTTTTTCTGGGATAGATAAATTGGATATAAGCAAGTTTTTTGAGTTAGATGATGGAAATCGGACTAGAGGTCACCACTTGAAAATTAAAAAGCAATGGTGTAGGTTGGATTTAAGAAAATATTTTTTCACCAATAGAGGGATGTTATCAGTGGGGTTCCTCAGGGATCAGTTCTCGGTCCATTATTATTTGTCATCTATATAAACGATCTTGGGGAGGCAGCTAATAATAAAGTGTCAATTTTTGCGGATGATACCAAATTAGCAGCTGTAGTTAAAGATATTGATGATAATTTTAAAGTGCAGGGGGATTTAAATAAATTGTTATCCTGGGCACATAAGTGGCAAATGACTTTCAACCTTGATAAGTACAAAGTTATTAACATGGGAAAAGATAGAGAATTTAATTATGAAATGGATGGGCATTGGCTCAGCTCAGTTGAGGATGAGAAAGATCTAGGAGTAGTAATAGATAAGTCATTAAGGCACCTTGAATATATAGATAGACTGAGGGTATTAAATATGTTCTCGTTCGAAAGGAGATGTGTGAGAGGGGATATGATTGAGCTCTTTAAATTTTTTTCAGGGATAGATAAATTGGATGTTAGCAAGTTTTTTGAGTTAGATGATGGAAATCGGACTACACGTCACCACTTGAAAATTAAAAAGCAAGGGTGTAGGTTGGATTTAAGAAAATATTTGTTCACCAATAGAGTGGTAGACTTCGGGAACAAATTGCTGCACAGGGTAGTAGGTAGTCTAAATCTAAATGTATTTAAGAGTAGGTTGGATGAGTTTATGGGAAGGGAAGGTTGTGATGGTTCCTATTCTTAATTTATATTAATGATCTTGACATAGGTATAAGTAGTGACCTGAGTAAATTTGCTGATGATACTAAGCTAGGTAGGGCCATTAGGGCTGATTCTGATGCTGTTGTAATGCAGGAGGAATTGACCATTCTGTCCAATTGGGCCGAGAAATGGCAAATGAAGTTTAACATAGACAAATGTAGTGTACTTAGTATAGGTAGAAATAATCCATTGAATAGTTATAAATTAAATGGGAGAATTTTAGGGAGGGCCGATTGTGAGAGGGACTTGGGTATTTTGGTAAGTTCAGACCTTCGTCCTAGAAAGCAATGCCTAAATGCTAAGAATAAAGCTAATAGGATATTGGGATTCATTAGGAGGAGTGTAAGCAATAAGAGTGCTGAAGTCATTCTAAAACTGTATCTGGCGCTAGTTAGGCCTCATCTAGACTATGCAGTACAATTTTGGTCACCATATTATAGGAAGGATATTGATTTGCTTGAGTCTGTGCAGAGAAGGATGACAAAGATGATTGGTGGGCTAAGGAACTTACCTTATGGTGAAAGGCTCAGAAAACTAAATCTACATACATTGGAAAGGAGAAGAGTCAGAGGGGAATTGATTGAAGTCTTCAAATGGGTAAAAGGATATAATAAAGGGGATCTGGTAAGGTTCTTATACTTAGTGAACATGACAGGACACGTAGCAATGGGTTTAAGCTTGATAAGTATAGGTTTAGGAAGGAGATTGGGAGGAATTGGTTTACAAATCACGTGGTAGATGAATGGAATAGGCTCACTAGACATGTGATAGAAGCCTCCTCTCTGGGTAGTTTTAAGAATAGATTAGATAAATATATGGATGAAGCTGTTAGATGGGACTGACTTTTTTTTATATACATATGTATATATTTTCTAAGGAGTGAGGAGATTATATTTTGCGGTTGCATGAATGGACATAATCCTCTGGATGCATTTGATGTATATTGTAGATTAGATCTGACGAACTCCTGTAAAGGGTGACAATGTTGATGACTTTTCTCTGGTAAGAAATCTTTTGTATGTTGAATGGAACAGGAGCTGCCAAGTGTAGGCCATGAATGGTCTTTTGCAGTCTCCTTCTTTTCTTATATTCTTATATATTAATATTGTTTGTATATATGTATAGCTGCATGATTTAGTTCTTGACAAGCCTTGATTAGTGATACCCTTATTTCTGGATGCAGTTTTCCTAGGAGTTTGGGTGCCTTAAAAAAGAGGCCGTTTGACTTGGATGACCTATGATGAGCCCTTGTGGCTTTTCTCATCTGTTATATTATATTGTGGGGGACTTTGATTTTGTCTTCCCCTGGTGATGGTGCTTTTTGTGGGTGGGTTTTGACGGAGGCGGATGACCTTTGATAGGCCCTTGTGGCTTTTGTCATCCGTGTAATTATGTTAGAGTGGTGACTTCTGGAACAAATTACCGCGGAGGGTAGTAGGTAGTCCAAATTTAAATGTATTTAAGAGTAGGTTGGATGAGTTTATGGGGAGGGAAGGTTGTGATGGTTCCTAAGTTTTGTATATATCTATAGCTGCATGATTTAGTTCTTGACAAGCCTTGATTGGTGATACCCTTGTTTCTGGATGCAGTTTTCCTGGGAGTTTGGGTGCCTTAAAAAAGAGGCCGTTTGACTCGGATGACCTATGATGAACCCTTGTGGCTTTTCTCATCTGTTAAATTACATTGTGGGGGACTTTGATTTTGTCTTCCCCTGGTGATGGTGCTTTTTGTGCGTGGGTTTTGACGGATGCGGATGACCTTTGATAGGCCCTTGTGGCTTTTGTCATCTGTGAAAATATGTTATGTTATATTTTGAGGGTCGGCTAGTCGGGAGGATGATCTCCTGAGATTTCAATCATTTGGGGAGGTATATAATCGGAAATCGCCATTATTTCATCCACATAGATTTCAGCTCATAAAAATAGCCCCAAATAAACTATGACTCAGATCTGGCCATACTATACACAATTATCTAAGCCTAATTGTTTATAGGGTAAATATGTAGATTATGGCAACGAACGATGGGACGTACTATACTATTTTGTCCTTGTTCCAAAATGTTTCACATTTATGGAGTACATTTAAGTTGACAGCTCATTCAGGGGTAAACACAATGGGGGGACTACACTACAATGTTCCTGAGTTTCATTAAATTGGGGGGGTCTGGGGGGGCACAGCCCCCAGTATATAATCCTAATTGTTTATAGAATAATAATTCCAAAAGGACTCAAACGCACATGAATATTCCGACACAAGTGAACGATATTATTTACACACAAAATTTTTTTCCGACCGGGCCGCTATCTACATATTTACCTTTTATAGAATGATGTTCTAACATTTTTTTTAACCAAATTTCAGCTGAAAAAGACACTTTTTTGAGCGTGCAGCCGATCTTCAGGTTTATCAGAAGTTCTTCACTCAAAGGGTCGTGGACCCATAGAATGATTTGCAAGGCGATGTTGTGAACTCCACCAGTGTAAACTCTTTTAAAATTAAATATGATAAATATATAAGAGAACTAAATAATCACTAGAGGCTAGATTTTAAAGCACAGAGTGCATAGTTCTTACCTGGTTGCAGATGTACTCCTGGTCACAGATATGGCACAAATTCCTTAAAAAACAAGGCTCTGGTGGAAAGGTGTGGAATTTTAGTTTAAACGCCTTGAAGAGAATAAATGCTCAATTACAACGTCAATTTACGGGTTTATCACTAATGTCAAAGACAAATTCCCATGTATAATGTAGGCTCCTAGTCCACAGCAGGAAAACACTTTTCACTGCTAAATGCGGTATTCTGATATCGAAATCGTGTTTCTGTAAATTTGGCGGATATATCTTCCGTTAACTTTATGCACAAATACTAATGAAATAGGCTACTGGTGCAAAGATGTAGAGCCTATTAGTTTTCACGACAAAAACTGCCGCAACGCAAAGGCTTAAACGTGGGGAAAAATTCGTCCCTTTAAGGTTGAAAGGTAAAGAATTACACTTATCTCGGCCTTCATACAGTTCCCTATTATCATTACCAAGGTTCTAAATAGCCTCAGTTATGCGTAACAACAGTGTTTCGGTCACCCTATTTAATCATTAGCTAAATTAGTTGTTAGGAGTAGGCTTGCCTAGCCAAACTGATTACGAGGCTCGTAGGCCTAACTTATGGTTTCGATGGAAAAGGGTACCCTATTTAAACAAACCACATATATGTAATGTAACATGATAACTCTTTTCGATCAGAAAATCAAATAACCGCAAATATTTGAACTGCCACTTTATAATTACACTAAATATAGATCACTCATTATCAATTGCTGCATATACACCCTGAAGATGAAGACTTTGTTCACAAACTAAACTATTTTAAAACATTTGACAACACCGCAATCGCTTTAATGTCACGTGACATCTAATTCCCAAAGCTCATTGGTAAACCAACTCAACATTGGTTTGGCGGGAAGAAATCCCTTACCTCTTCAATATTATATTTGGAACTAATATTTCTTTTAGGATTAGGAAGAGATTTTTATTTATAGAGCCAAAGAAAATATTAAGATACTCATATTTGATAAATTTTGAAAAATTAGAGAAACATGAGTAATTCATTTGTTATGTAACAGCTGATTCTATTGGCTCTTGAAAACTGTTTTCAACTTGGTACTAAACCAATAGCCCAGAGTTTAACATCGACATTGATGACTGTTGAATTTAACTCCCTAGTCTGTTTATTGCAAAAATTTGCTCAAAGGAATATACAGCTTTTTTAAATGAATTAATTAGAACAACAAAACCTTTTAATTATTTTATTTGGCCTAAGAATAATTAGTTATAAATTTGGTTTGTCCTTGGGCTCGTTCACGTATCAGCGCCTACGCTGTAAACAAAAGATCAGCTGGTCTCAGTGTGAAACTGCGAATAATAATTATTTATCCCGTATATAGGTTTCTTTGGTTCTTTTGTATTGTGTGATCTACCTTTGATTTTATACATTATTCTCTTTTCTCAAGTGATTTAGGTATACCGTGATTTAAATATCCCAACAAATCTTCCTCGAATTAAACCCAAGTTACAATTTCTTTGTGCCCTCTCTGTATCTAGATTTGGCTAGTCATGAAATAAACTGAGTGTGTATACTTGTTACTTACTTGTAGTCGTTGTTTAACTGGTCCCATTCCTCCGAAGGCGCTCTATAGGACCTTTTGGTTAATTCACATCAAGCTCATGTTTTTATACTGCATATAGTTGCTTAGTGGTTAAATCATCCAGGTCATAACAGTCAGAGAACAAAAAGGTCTTCAGCTTGTTCTTGAATGTTGCAATGTTTTCTAATTTTCTGATGAGCCCACCTTACCTAGTTCACTTGCATGTGAGATAAGATTTCTCTTGTGTGACACCCATCTCAACTCCTTGTCTTCAGTACTGGTTACCTTAAATCTTTTTAGTATTAAAACCTTGGAGCAGCGAAAGGAAAGTGATCCAAGCCCTTAAAGAAAAAGGGTTGCAAGGTGGCCGTGAATGGTATAGATTCATTAGAGGCGAAGCAATGAGCAGTCCTAAGATTGTAGAGTATCTGAAGGTGAATGGTGTATGTGTAAGTGAAAAAGAGGATATGAAAAGGGCTATAAAAGAGAATGGATAGTGTAACCTTGGAAAGGAAGGATGCAGAGGAAGAAGTAGAAAAATGTGTAAAAAAGCAAAAAAACTATAAGGCTGCTGAACCAGATGAGATACCTTATGAGATATATAAGAATGGAGGTGATGTGGTGATTGAGAAAATGATAGCTATTTAATATAGTGTGGGAAGAAGAGAAAGTACCAAAGAGATGGCATGAATGTAGAGTGACACTTCTATACAAGAGTGGGTGCAAGAGCAGAAACGAACTAAAAAACTAGACCAATTGCTCTTTTAAACACACTTGGGAAATTTTTTAATGCAGTACTGAATGAAAGACTCTGTAGATGGATTGAGAAAGCTACAACAATGTTCCTTAAAGGGTAACAATGTTGATGACTTTTCTCTGGTAAGAAATCTTTTGTGTGTTGACTGGAACAGGAGCTGCCAAGTGTAGGCCATGAATGGTCTTTTGCAGTCTCCTTCTTTTCTTATGTTCTTATATTCTTAACACTTGGTTAGGAACAAAATGGTTTCTGGGCGGAGAGAAAAGCTGTGGATAATATGTTCATAGTAAATGAAATAATAGAGAGAAATAAGAGGGAAAGATGTAAATTATACCTATGTTTCCTAGATATAGAAAAAGCGTATGATAGGTTTGATAGAAAAATGCTATGTAGAGTCTTAGAAAGGAGTGGTCTGAATAAAAAAAGTAGTGAATATCATTAGAAGTATGTACAAGGATACTAGAGCGATCTATAAACTAGGAGACCTAGAAACTGAGTGGGTGAAAAGCGAGAAAGGAGTTAGACAAGGGTGTATCCTATCTCCAACCCTATTTAGCTTGTACACAGAGGAATTAGCTGTTAGAGTTAGAAGAATAGATGCCGGAGTGAGGGTTGGGGATGACAAGATATGCCTTTTGCTTTATGCAGATGATGTAGTAATTATGAGTGAAACGGCAGAGGAGCTCCAGAATATACTAGACGTAAATGCATATGGGGGAGATTTGGAAGTGAAGTTTAGTAGTGAGTAGTGAAAAGAGCAAGGTAATGATTATAAACAGGGCAGAGGAAGAGAGGAACATCATATGGAGACTGGGAATAAATGTTGTGACTCAGACAGAGGTGTATAAGTATCTAGAGATGTGGCTAACCCCTATGGGGTGTGATAAGATGAAGAATGAAAAGATTAGTGCAACAAACCAGTGGGTTGGTCGACTGGGAAGTGCAGTGAGACTGAAAACGAGTAGGTATGATGTGGTAAGAGAGGTCTGGAAGAGTCTAGCTATGCCATGCATCATGTATGGTATGGATGTGGTTGTATGGAAGGAAAATGAGATAGAAAAGTTAGAAAGGGGACAAAACCAGGTGGCGAGAATGGCTCTAAATGCACCAAAGTATGTGGTGACTGCAGCTCTGAGACGTGATATGGTATGAAGCACCTTTAGAGAGAGACTTACAAAAGCCACCCTTATGTATAAAATAAGACTAGAGCGAATGGATGATAGAAGACTGGCAAGGAAGGTATATCTGTGGAATGATAGATATAGTAAATGGGGGAAGAAGTGCAAGAAAATGGCATGGCAATTAGAGAAACTGTGCATGAATGGAAAATGATGAGCAGGAGTAGGGAAGGGTTAGAATGGGATGCAAGAAAATGGAAGGGTGAGATTGACATAGAAGTGAAAGACAGGGGACTTAGAATATGGAAGAATGAAATGGAGCAAAAACAAATCATAACATAACATAATTTCACGGATGACAAAAGCCACAAGGGCCTATCAAAGGTCATCCGCATCTGTCAAAACTCACCCACAAAAAGCACCATCGCTAGGGGAAGACAAAATCAAAGTCCCCCACAATATAATATGTTCATGGAATGGTACATGGAGAAAAAATCCCCAGAGTATGTGAGGGTATGATGGAAGCTTACTTAGAGCTCAATGTATGGATGTAAATGCGAGAAACTATAGATGGTCTGAAACTCAGAGCAAGGTCTGTCAGATGTGTGAATCAGGTGAAGATTTGAGACTATGGAACATATAGTACTGGAATGTGAGAAGTATGATAGAGATAGAATGTTATCCTGACTGAATATGGATGTGAACTGAATGACGTGATTAAGAAAACTGGAAAGGAATGGATGACCCTACTACTAGGTCTGGGAAATGAGACAACAGATGAGATGATAAGGACTGTTAAAGAATTCCTGGAAAAAATGTGGTATATAAGAAGTAGAGTGGGTTTCTGTAGGATATTCTGTGTGTTTTTATTTTGTTTTTTCTTTTAACCTTTTTTCTTCTCCCCTTTTCTTTCTCCTTTTTAGGTACAGGAGCTGCCATTACAAAGGCCAACCCTGGGAAAACCTACCCAGGGTACCTGTAAGAGCAAGAGTGAGTGAGCGAGTAGTACTCTAGGATCCACCAGTGTAAGACCTGTAGTAACTCGATGAGTACTGATCCCACTCTCTGATGGCTGGACAACATGCAGACTCACTCAAATATGATGGACATACAGTGAGGAGCACTTGATGGATCAACATGCAAAATTTATATATTTAATTCAAGCTTTGATAGGGAGCCAGTGAAGCTCATTTAGTACTGGTGTAATTCATTCACAAGGTGAAATTCACTTAACCTTGCAGCTCTATTTAACAAATTTTGCAATTTTCTAACATAATATAATTTCACAGAAGACAAAAGCCCAAAGGTCATGCGCATCTGTCAAAACCTACCCACAAAATGCATCTATAGGGTTGTGTCAGATCATGCATTTACAATACATCTGTAATGGATCTAGCTAAAGCTGGAATTAAGGACAAAGCACTTAGTCTTAACAAATCATACCTGGAAGGACGTACACAAATGGTCTCTCTAAATAACTCATTGTCATCTCCCCTGGAGTTGAAGTATGGTGTACCACAGGGCTCAGTGCTGGGTCCCATACTATGTTCCTGTTACTAATCTCGCTTCAGTATTTAAAATAAATGCACTTCTTCTTGATTTAAAATTGTGGATGCAAGGAAGAAAACTAAAATTTAATGAAGGTAAAACTGAACTTATATTTTTTTGTAAGGATAAAACTCAATATCCTCTCCCGGTTGGGATCACCTTGATAGATAGTGAGTTTTTTTTGTCACTCAAACTTAGGAACCTCACATTATCTTTGATTGCAAACTTTCATTCAGTAGCCATTTTAATCATATAATTAAGGTTTGCAAAATTTTACCATCTGAGGAGAATTTTAATGGTTCTAAATGCCTTGATCAGAAAACCAGTTATTTTGTTGCATACCTTTGTGTTCTCATATTGATTATTGTAATTCATTATTTGTTAATCTGCCAAAGAGAGAATTAAAAAGATTACAGTCACTCATCAATAGGTCTTCTAGATTGGTGTTTTATCTGTCCAAAATGTGGATGAGTTTACACATCACTGCCCTAGAACCGCTTCATTTTCTTGCCTTGATCTATCTCTGTGCTTTCCGGATGCACAGCCTGATGTTGATTGGGAGCTGGTCGATGACCTCCATGGTAGTGATCACTTTCCCATTCAAATATCTTTTTCTGAGTGGGTGCCACCTGAATTCTCTATCTCATTCAAGGAGTTTAGGTCGGTAGATGAGGCCGTTGAGTTCTTTTCTGCCAACCTTATCACCGCGGGCCTGACTACTATTCTCAGAACGTCTGGCCATTTTGCATGCCGACCACTCCCTTGGTGGTCAACTGAGTGTGAGACAGCCCTCAAACAGAAGCGTTATGCTTACATGCGCTATAAGCGCTGCCCAAACGATTTCGTTGTTCTTGGCCAGCATATGTGTCTTCACTTAACTGGAAGACCCCACTAGCAAAGGTGTGGAAGCGAGTCAAAAGGATTTGGGGCAAGTTCTCGCAGGACCCCCCTCCCATTCTCCGGGAGAATGGGACCGCAATCTCGGATCCTGCATCCGTGGCAGAATCCTTCGCGACTGCTTTCTCTGCATTGTCAAGTCGGGATGCTGTTTCGCCATAATTCAATGTACGTCATGATGTCACAGAATACCACCAACTGGACTTTACTTCCACAGGCAGAGAACCATTCAACAACAGGTTTACTCTGGGTGAATTGCGTTCCACTCTTAGATTTGTTCAACAGGATCTGGGTAGTGGGTCTCCTCCCAGATGCCTGGCGAATCGCTACTGTGCTTACTCTACTCCAGCCAGTTTCCGCCCAATCTCTCTAGCCTCTTGCATGTGCAAGTTGGTGGAGAAATTGGTAAATGTTAGATTAGCCTTTTTTCTGGACAGCGGAGGTCATCTGTCTTCTGCACAGTGCGGCTTCCGCAAGTTCCACTCCACGTCGGATGCTCTGCTCGAACTGGAAAATGCTGTCTGCCAGGCCTTCCCTCGTAGACAATCTGTTATAGGCCTATGATACCGCATGGCGAGGGGATGCATCCCAATCTTTATATCTGAATTTTTGTGAGATCGTAGATTCTGCGTATGCGTCGGGGGAGCCCTCTCTGGCCCAATGGAACAGGAAGAGGGTGTCCGCAAAGAAGTGTCCTCAGTGTCACACTCTTTGCCCTGAGCATCAACCGCATCACTTCGGTGCTCCTGGAAGATGTTCTTGCTACACTCTACGTGAACGACCTTTCGATCTCTTTTGGCGTGGCCCAAATGCCAACTCTGTAGCGTCGACTCCAACAGGCATTGAACCGCGTCTCTCGCTATCCTGAAGTGCACAGGTATCGATTTTCCTTGGCTAAGACTAAGGTGGTGCACTTCTGCCAGAATCCATGGTTCCACCCTGACCCAGACTTTTTTCTTAATCCGCTACATCCGAAAGTGGTTGAATTGCACCGTTTCCTTGGTCTTGTATTTAACTGATGACTCACCTGGGAGGCTCATATTTGCAGCCTTAGGGTCTCTTGTACCCGCGCCATGGATATTCTCCGTTCCGTGTGATGTTCAGCACTGATAGGGCTACTGCCTTACTTTTTTATGGTTCCTTTGTTCGTTCGAAGCTCAGCTACAGATGTGAGTTTTATGCATCCGCAGCTGAGTGTGTATTGTGGAAGGTGGACTTGATCCACCACACTGGCTTTCGCCTGGCAAGCGGTGCCTTCCACACTTCCCCTATTGAGAGCCTACTAGTCTATGCTGGGGAGATACCACTCGTTCTATGCCGTGTACAGTGCATTATTGGCTGTACTCATGAGCTTGACACCTCCCTCAATCGCCAACAGCTCTCACTGCATCCACAGCTGATTTTGGCGGTGCCTATGCCGCCGAGAGACGTCAGTCATACTTTAAGCCCTTTGGGTTTAGGGCCAGGAAACTCCTTCGAAAGCTAGGTATAGCTCTCAGGCCGGTGGTGCCCCTGGTTCTGCCCAGATGCCACCCTGGAGGGTACCACATTTGGCTATTTGTTGCCATGCCTCTGCTCCCAAAGCTTGTACAGTGCCGAGAGTATTGCATTTGACCTTTTTAGAGCACACCTCGTGTCACACTGGAACCATGCCAGTGTATACGGATGGCTCCAAGTTCCAAGAAGGGGTCGGCTCCCACGCCGTATCCCCTCTGTTTGAAGTCAGCGGGACTCTGCCAGCGCTCGTCTGTCTTCATGGCCGAGCTGGTGGCAATACACCACTCGGTATGGGAGATTACGTGACTGGTTCGGAGACCAGATTGTGATCTATAGCAACTCACAAAGCATTGTAATCTCTGCATCCCCTGGTTCACAATATCCGTGACACCACGGTTTTGGCAAGCCGTGCGGATGTTGAGATTATCTTCTGCTGGGTTCCTGGACATGTAGGAATTGTGGGGAATGAGCGCGCCAAAGAGTCCATGAGGACTCTGCGACCAGACCAGCGTTTCACACTGACTATATGGCAGGAATACGGGCTGCTTGGCAAAGAAGATGGGAGACGGTTGAAGGGAACATAAAGTTGCTGCCATTGGGCAGCAACTGTTCCCATGGACCTATTCCCCATTGGAGCGAAGGCTTCAGGTTGCTTTGTCATCTCCGAATTGGACACACTCAGGGATGTCCTGCCATTTGATGGAGCGCTTGCCAGTGCCCTACTGTGAAGACTGCATTGTCTCCCAGACTGTTCGGCACATTCTTGTTGAATGTCCCAGTCAGGGCAATCTTCACGCACGTTGCCTGTCCCAGTACTGGGATGGGCGGCCTTCTCCCCATTATTTAAATAGTTGGGTTTGGGGGGAGGTTTGTTGTTTTTTCTTATTTTAGTAGGTCGCATTTTCCTGCATCAGAGGTTGCGAACCTCCCCCCGATGCTAGAGCTTGCTTCCTGCTTATTACCTTTTTTCTTTCTATTGTTTTTTTAGCATCCTCTTTTAAAGATGCCTAATTTTAGGCAATGTTGAATAAGGCGACTAATGCCCAAGTAGGCAGTCGCCAGATGAGCTCTTTAAAAAAAAAGGTGTTTAATCTGCCACCTGGTACCAGTACTTTTTATTATTTTGATTTGCATTGGTTGCCTATATTGGCACGCATCAAGTTCAATATTTGTTTACTAAAATACAACGTTCTTAAATTGGGAGAACCTTCCTACATTCATGAACTACTTGTCAATTATTCTTCAAACTGTAATATGACTCTTAGGGCTTCAGACATTCATACTTATCTGACTGTTCCTCATGTAGAGAGGGGCAACTCCTGCTGTTATAAAGCTTTTTCTTATACTACTCCTAACTACTACAATGAATTGCCATTTTATATAAAGAATGCTTCCTCAGTTGATTTTTAAAAAGAGGCTGAAAATGCAACTTTTTCGCTTAGCATATGACAAACCTACAAAAACTATATCGCTTGATTATAGGTTATGAAACCATTTTTTATTGAGTTATATTTTGGCAACTTGGAGCTAGAATTGTGCCTATTTCTACATTGTATTGTAAATCAGTGCCTCTGAAACAATATCAACTCAGTGACACGTGGTGATAAAGGCACTATATAAATAACATTATTATTATTACAATATAATATTGAAATAATCTATAGGATTGTATCAGATCATGCATCTACAATTTACAATTTAAACAATCCATAGGATTGTGTCTGATCATGCATCTACAATATACAATTAGAACCATCCACAGGAATGTGTCAAAAACAAAAAGCATCATCATCAAGACTCATCAAAATCAATCATAATATACAATAATAAAAAACTGCATCCACAGGAATGAGTCCAGAATTCCCCTCCCCCCCCCCCCACATACACACAAAGTTAACCCTCCTTTCCCATATAATCATCTAATCTGCATTTGAAAACGTTCAAGTTTGGACTGTCTACCATCTCAGATGGCAAAAAACTATTCTAGTAATCTACCCCATCTTATTTCCCTGTTCACATTAATGGTATTCAACACTACTTCCAGGCACCAGACTATCATACCTCTCAGACACATCATTTACACCAGCACCCGGCAAACAAACTCTCACTCCCTTTCACTTGCTTGCACTCAACTTCTTATCCAAATATCTAATCTGAGAGTTTCCCATCACGAGCACCTCAGTCATCCTCCTAGTATCCCTAGGCCTAGCATTACCCTCCCTCCTGTTCTTAGTCAAACTACCACTTATTATTTCACTTTCTGTCACAACCACATCAGACAAATCACTTTCAACCTCCTTCTCTCTCAGGGCATTGAATCTGTTAGTCAACCTAACAGTTTCCATGTCCCTCTTACTCACACACCTACCCTGTCCTAACATATCCATTCTATCCATATTCACCTTCACTTGCATCAGTCACTTCTTTCTCTCCAGCCCTTAGTCTAGGCATATCTTCCACCCTCCTTGTCCAATGAGTTTATGGGATTAAGGCATTGGATGGATTCCTTCTAAGCCAGGCTGGGGTTGACGTATTGTTGCAGGAGTTAAATAGTGTAATTGGGTCTTTGCAGGCAGGAAACTAGTTGCTGATAGTGGTCAGGGAAAGAAAAGAGATGCAGAGGAGATAGAGCGGAAGGTATACATTCCAAAAGAGGTACTTCAGGGATAGGAGGGCTGAGTTGTCTTTGTACCAATTCTCGTAGTCTTAGAAATAAGAAAGATGAGTTATTTAGTTATATTATTGATGAAGATATAGATATAATATGTGTAATAGAATCATGGGTTAATGAAAATAAATTTAATGACAATGTGAGTGAATTTGAACTAAAAGGTTATAATATATACATTAGTCAAAGGAGAGAAAGGACTGGTGGTGGGTTGATTATTTATATCAGAAATAGCATTTCTTCAAATCTAAATAATTCTATAAAGCAAGAAGTTAAGTCACTGTGGATAGATATTAGGGTCAGTAAGAATAGGATAATACACTTGGGAGCCTTTTACAGACCACCCTGGACACACTGATTGTATTGATGAGTTAATAATCAGGGAAATATGTAAAGGATGTGGAGTAAATACAGTTATTCTTGATGACTTTATTTTAAATTCTGTGGACTGGGAAAATATGATAGGAAGGGATAGAGCAAGTTGTAAGTTTATAGAATGCTTTGAGGATAATTTTTTGACTCAATCTGTTAATAAACAAACAAGGTGTGCCAATATATTAAATCTGGTTCTTTCAAATGATGATCACTTGGTTCAAGAATTGACTGTCAGGGAAGCATTGGGAAATAGTGATCATCAGATGGTTTGTTTTAACTTGGGAATAGTGAAAGGTATTCCCAAACTCCACAAAAACTCCAAATTTTTATAGGGGAGATTATGAAACTTGCTAAATCAGATTAGGTGGGATATAGAATTCAGGGGAAAGAATACTTATGAAATGTGGGACAATTTTAAGACTATATAAAACATAGTCCAGGAGCAGTATATTCCAATGAAGGATATTAGGAAGAAATGTAGGAAGGCATTGTGGTGGAATCAGGAGATAGCTAGGAAAATTTCTGAGAAGAGAGGGGCATACCAGAGATTACAGAGAGAAAGTACTTTAAATCATTATAGGTCGACCAGAAATGAGCTAAATAAGATTATTAAGAAAAGAAAAATGGTAGCAGAAATTAATTTAGCTCAAAATAATAATAAAGATCCAAGAAAATTCTTTAGCTAGTATAGAATTAATAACAAATTGAACAGTGATAAAATAGGGCTTATTAGATATGAAGGGGTTTTGAAAGGATCTGATGAAGAAATAGTAGAGGTTCTTCATGATCATTTCTCTTCAGTATTTACAGAAAATAATCCAGATAGATTAATTGATGATAATTCTAGGTCAAGGGAAATAGTGTTTAACACCATTAATGTGAACAGGGAAATAATTAAAGGGCTTATATTGGAGTTAAATACTAGTAAGTCATTTGGCCAGACAACATTCATTCTAGGTTTCTTAAAGAAGGTGTGGATAGTATTGCATTAGCTCTTGACAAGATATATACTAGATCACTAGCGTTTACAGAAATATCTAATGATTGGAAATTACCGAATGTAGTGCCAATTTTTAAAAAGGGAAGTAAAGAGGATCTGAATAACTTTAGACCGGTAAGCTTAACTTCTATAGTTTGTAAAATTATTGAGAAGATAGTTAAGAAGGGAATTTCTGACCATCTAGAGAGTGGTAGGTTAATAAATGATATTCAGCGTGGGTTTATAACAGATAGATCGTGTTTAACAAATTTAATGGATTATGTAACTACAATTAGATAATGGAGAGAATGTTGATGTAATTTACTTAGATTTTAGTAAAGCTTTTGATAAGGTTCCACATGGAGACTAGTTCACAAATTAAAAATGCTTGGGATATGTGGTAAAGTTTTGAATTGGATAGCTGAAAGGCTGAAAGACAAGTAAAAGAGAATGGTACTGAATAGGGTAAGGTCACAGTGGAGGGACGTTATCATTGGCATACCTCAGAGATCATTTCTAGGCCCATTATTATTCATCATCATCATCACTAACTCTATAATTTAAGAAGGGGATTTTTTTGAGTATTTGAATAATAATTTCATCTTAGTTTGGTTATGACATGTTTTTTATCAAAGTTATTTTGTAATAATTCTTTTATAATATAAAAAAATAAAATGGTGAAGTTCAGAAATAAATTTTGTGAATTTTTTAAAACCCAAAGAATTACAAATGGTGAAGTTCAGAAAATTTATTTTTATATATCTTCTATAGCTATATTTTAGCAACATGATATTTTCAAAGGGGGGAAAATATTATAATTGGCAAAGTTAAGAAAATTTATAAAAATTTAGCCATGGCTGCTCTTTTTTAGATTTTAAATTTTAATCTTAGTAGTGAAGCGCAAGCTTCCCTTATAGGGGGGGAGTGGTGAAGCCATTGCCTGGTTGTTTTATATAAACCATCTTGGGGAGGCTGTAAATAGCATTGTAAATTTTTGCTGATGACACTAAATTGGCAGGTGTAGTCAAAGAAGTTGAGGGTAGCCTTAAAGTGCAGAGTGACAAATAATTTGCTAGGTTAGGCTCAGAAGTGGCAGATAAATTTTAACCTTAAAAAATAGTTATTAACATGGGAAGGGATAATATGGAATTTAGCTATGAAATGGATGGGCATTGGCTGATTTCAGTTAAGTATGAGGACTTAGGAATGTATTGGAGGTCATGATGTTAGTGAAGAACAGCTACAAGCAAATAAAGATGTAAAAATAGGCAATTTATACTTATATGAAGTATTAGCAAAAGGAAGGTGGAAAGAGGTGCATAGTAGTAGATAGGTCACTGATGTTTTTGAAGCAGTGTATTGAGCAAATAGGGTGCTATGATACATTAAGAGGAATGTTAGCTACAAGAGTAAAGAGGTTATCATTAAGCTCTACAACTCATATGTCAGGCCACATTTAGAGTACTGTATACAAACATGGTCACTACATTTTAGACATGATATCAACCTGCTAGTTGTTACAAAGGAGGGCAACAAAAATATCTTCCCTGAAGCACCTTGAATATGAAGATAGACTGAGGGTACTAAATATGTTTTCATTTGAAATGTGTATGAGGGGAGATATGATGAACTTTTTAAGACCTGTTCTGGGATGGATAAGTTGGATTTTGGCAAGTTTTTTGACTTGGAAGGTAGTAATAGGACTAGGGGTCACCACTTAAAAATTAAAAAACAGTAGTGCAGGTTGGATTTTAGAAAATATTTTTTCACCAACAGAGTGGTAGATACCTTGCGCTCTATCTCCTCTGCATCTCTTTCCTTTCCCTGCCCCATCCTCTTGCTTATTTCTTAGTTAATAATCCAAACCTGAATGTTTTCAAGCACAGATTGGATGATTATATGGGAATGGAGGGTTAACTTTTTAGGGGGTGGAGGGATAGTCTGGACTCATTCCTGTGGCTGCATTTTTTTATTGTATATTATGGATGATTGGATTTTGATCAGCCGTGCTGGTGATGTTTTTGTTTTTGATGCATTCCTGTATCTGATTTCTATTGCATATTCTAGATGTATGATCTGACACAATCCTGTGGATGCATTTTGTGGGTGGGTTTTGATGGATGCAATTGCATTATTATGTATCATGTACCCTATATTTCATTGACCATCAGTCGCCTTTATAAGCCCTTGATTCAGTTTTACATAATCGCCCGAGGGCCTTTTGTGTCCTTTCACATATAGACTCATATTTGCCCTGGCTTAGGTCTGGCCTTCTTTGTTTGTAAACCGAGATTTATGAATGAGAGTAACTTGACTCCGTTCTAGGCCTCACCACAACATGACCCTGAAAAGAGGCTGATTTATTATTCACACCTGTGTAAACACGCTGTTTTGATGACTCTTCCTTATTTCTTAGTTAAATTCACTTATGTTTTTCATTTTTCATCCAATTAAAACAAGGAAATGACTTAAGTTTAGGTGTTATTTAAAGCACACAAACCAGTTTTATAGCTAAAAAATAGGCCCTGAGCAAAATTTTCATAAAATTTTAGATATAAAATAGCATCCCATGAAGAGCAGCACTGTTTTCTATTAGATATAGGTTTTAAATCGTAACTGATTTATAAAGCATAAATTCTTATAAGAACTGAGAATTATCAATCATAATCATAAATAGGTACAAGGTTATTAATAATTTTTAAATTATATCAATAGAATGATATATTAGTTGATTTACAAAAAAGGATTTTAATATTTTATTTTTATTATTTTCAATAATGTGTACCATTTGTAATTTTGCAGAAGGTGAGTTTGAGAAAAAAAGCCGGGTGACTAATCGGTTATGTACTTGAATCATCATTTCTCTTTTTACAGAACCAAATTCTTTGTATAAGTCTATTGATAATACAAAGTGTTTTTTTTTATTCTTTGTAACATTTTTCTATATATTATTGTAAGATCAGAAGGTTGTGCTCTATCCTACCTCCCTTTGTGAATCCATTTTGAGTTTCTTCCTGTAATATATGCCTCTATCAATTTTCCTATCTGTGACATAAATCACATATGATATATTGATCTAAATTGTCCCACCTGGGGATTTTTTAACTTGTATCAATAATGTTCTTTCTTTCCATTCATGCATTTTAGTATTTTCATACAGTATTGATGTAAACCCTTTTATGATGACATCTATACATTTCTTGCTATTACTCAATACATACTTTGTAGAATTCTGGCTTTATGCCATCTGGGCCACCTGACCTATGTTTTAATTTTTCAGGCTTAGTATAATATCTTCCCTTGTTATTTGTTCCATGATTCCTAAGTAATCCTTGGATATAGTTATTCCCCTTTTATTTACAGGGGTTTTTTTTATATTTGTATAATTCTCTTTTCTTTTATTATTACATCTATTCCTGATTAGGTTTGGTTGTTTATTAAAAATACCTTGCCACTAATTTATTTCTTTATCTATTTTATCATATGGTATCTTTTCCTTTTATTATTATAAAGTTTTATATCTTTATTTGTTTCCTGCTGTCCTTTTAATTTATATATATAGGTCCATAATTTCTTTTTATTTTGACTTTGTTTCACCTCTGTTGTGATCTTTTCTTCATATTTATAAATGGCCTGATTAGTTTCTGTACTTTTTGTTTCTATTGTTTATAATTCTGGAAGTTTCTTTTTTCCATTTGTGCATATTTCATATCTCTATTTAATTTCTCTTTTTATCCAAGGGCACTGTTTTTTCACCTTTCTCTATTCTTGTATAGGTTTTTAATAGTAGTTATTTGCACTTTATTTCATTATGCAGTTTATATCTTGAATTTTTGGACATCTTCCTTTATTATTATTCTCTCTTCTACATGTCTTTTGAAAACTTCCAAGCTTTGTGGATCCTTTTATAATAGCTAATTTTGTTCACCGTTCATTTATTAGAATTGCATTTTTTGGTTTGTAATCTAAATTTTAAAGTTAGGTGACTTTAATTTAAACTCTGTGTATTGTGAAACTATTTGAATGGATTGACAAGTAATAAGTTTATATCAAGTTGGTACTAAGTAGTGTCCAATTTTCTAGAATAAAATTTTGGATAATATTTATTAAAGTAGTGCTGCTTGTTATCATTTAGGAATCCTACAATGAGTAATCAATAATTTGTTCATAATTTTCTTTGGTATTCACTCCTATGTTTTCCCATCTAAAGGTAACATAACATAACATAATTTCACAGATGACAAAAGCCACAAGGGCCTATCAAAGGTCATCCGCATCCGTCAAAACCCACCCACAAAAAGCACCATCGCTAGGGGAAGACAAAATCAAAGTCCCCCAGAATATAATATAATAGATGACAAAAGCCACAAGGGCTCATCATAGGTCATCCGAGTCAAATGGCCTCTTTTTTTAAGGCACCCAAACTCCCAGGAAAACTGCATCCAGAAACAAGGGTATCACCAATCAAGGCTTGTCAAGAACTAAATCATGCGGCTATAGATATATACAAACAATATTAATATATACAAAACTTAGGAACCATCCCAACCTTCCCTCCCCATAAACTCATCCAACCTACTCTTAAATACATTTAAATTTGGACTACCTACTACGCTCCGTGGCAATTTGTTCCAGAAGTCTACCACTCTATTGGTGAAAAAAATATTTTCTTAAATCCAACCTACACCCTTGCTTTTTAATTTTCAAGTGGTGACCTCTAGTCCCATTTCCATCATCTAACTCAAAAAACTTACTAACATTCAATTTATCTATCCCAGAAAAAATTTTAAAGAGCTCAATCATATCCCCTCTCACACACCTCCTTTCGAACGAGAACATATTTAATACCCTCAGTCTTTATTATTCAAGGTGCCTCAGGGAAGGAATAATCTTTGTTGCGCTCCATTGCACTGACTCAAGAAGGTTAATATCGTGTCTAAAATGTGGGGACAATGCCTGTATACAGTACTCTAAATGTAGAGTTTAAGAATAACCTCCTTACTTTTGTATTGACATTTCTCTTAATGAAACCCAGCACTCTATTTGCCTTAATTCTTGCTTCAATACTGCTTAGAAAACCTTAATGACTTATCTATTACTAGTTCTAGATCTTTCTCATCCTCTACTGAGCTGAGCCAATGCCCATCCATTTCATAGTTAAATTCTCCATTATCTTTTCCAATATTAATAACTTTGCACTTATCAAGGTTGAAAGTCATTTGCCACTTATGTGCCCAGGATAACAATTTATTTAAATCCCCCTGCACTTTAAAATTATCATTAATATCTTTAACTACAGCTGCTATTTTGGTATCATCCGCAAAAATTGACACTTTATTATTAACTGCCTCCCCAAGATCGTTTATATAGATGACAAATAATAATGGACTGAGAACTGATCCCTGAGGAACCCCACTGATAACATCCGTCCACTCTGACTTTACACCATTTAGCACTACCCTTTGCTTCCTGTCTTTCAGCCACTCAGCTATCCAATTTGAAACACCCCTACATATCCCAATCATTTTTAATTTATGAACTAGTCTCCTATGTGGTACCTTATCAAATGCTTTACTAAAATCCAAGTAAATTACATCTACATTCTCTCCCTTATCTACTTGATTTGTTACGAACTCCAGAAAGTCTAGTAAATTAGTCAAACATGATCTACCTGATCTAAACCCATGCTTAGTATCACTGATTAACCCCTTCCTCTCTAGATGTTGGCAAATCCCTTTTCTCAAGAATTTTACAGACTACAGGAGTTAGGATAACCTGTATAAAGTTATTTGGATCCTCTTTACTACCCTTCTTGAAAATGGGGACTACATTCGCTCTCTTCCAATCATTGGGTATTTCTCCATATTCCAGTGACCTAGTATACAACTTCTCCAGAGCTATTGAGATACTTTCTACCCCTTCTTTAAGTATCCTAGAATGAATCTTAACAGGGCCAGAGGCCTTGGTAGCATCTAACTCACCTATTAGTCCTTTTATCGTCCTCCAATCCACACTAATGGTAGTAATTTAATAGTAACTAAAGAACTTTCTAGGATCTTTGTTGCTATCCTGAGCTAATTTAATTTCTGACACCCTTTTGTTCTTCTTTATAATCTTATTCAACTCCTAGCCATTCTATAATCACTTAAATTTTAAATATTATTTTGTACCTGTAATTTTTTGTATGGCCTTTTTTTCTCTGAAATTTTTCTAGCTATCTCCTGATTCCACCATAATGGTTTCCTACTTTTGTTCCTAATGGCCTTCATTGGGATACATTGCTCTTGGACTACATTTATTATATGCTTGAAAGTATCCCACATCCCATAAGCATTTTTACCTCTGAATTCTACATCCCAGTCTACCAAATTTAGCAAGATTCAAAGTTTTACATAATCTCCCTTATGAAAATTTGGAACTTTTACAGCATTCTCGGTTATTTTACCCTTCTCAATTCCCAAGTTAAAACGAACTATCTGATGGTCACTATTTCCCAATGCTTCCCCAACAGTCAATTCTTGAACTAAATGATCACTGTTAGAAAGTACTAAATCTAATATATTGTATCCCCTCATTGGCTGATTAACAAATTGATTCAAAAAATTATCCTCAAAGCATTCTATGAACCTGCCACTTGTTCTATCCCTACCTATCATATTTTCCCAGTCCACAGAGTTTAAGTTGAAGTCCCCAATAATAACTGCATCTGTTTCACATCCCTTACTTATTTTCCTTATCATTAGTTCATCCATATCATCAGTCTGCCCAGGTGGCCTGTAAAAAGCTCCTATATGCACCATTCTATTTTTACTGAACCTAATATCTATCCAAAGTGACTCAACTCCATCCTGCTTTATTGAAGTATTTAAACTTGAAACAATGTTGTTTTTTATATAGATAATTATTCCTCCACCAATCCTACCTGTCCTTTGACTAATGTACATATTATAACCCTGTAAATCAAATTCACTTATAGTGTCACTAAATTCTATTTCATTAACCCATGATTCAGTAACTCAATATATCTATATCCTCATCATTATTATAACTAAATAGCTCATCCTTCTTGTTTCTAAGTCTACAAGCATTTGTATCGAAACAATTTAACCCCCCTGATCCCTGAAGCACCTCTATCGCCTTGGAACCTATTTCTGTTATCTGCCAAGTCCATTCTACTTTCAGTACTATAATGTCCTCTCATAATTCCCTGACCACTATTAGTATCAAGTTTCCTGCCTGCAAAGACCTAATAACACGATCATACTCCTCCCACAGCACATCTACCTCCCTCCTACTCAAATGCAGTCCATCCATCGCATACATTTCTTTCATTCTAACAAACCTATCCCACACATCCACAAACATGACACCTTCCATCTCACACATCCTCCTCACATAATCATTCAACCCAATCGCACGAGACATCCATTCTACCCCAACATCCATTCTTGGAAGCACACCTGTCACAACACCTTTCATCCTACTTTCATTCACCTTTTCAATCAACCTCTTGTACCTCTCACGTAACTCACATGCACCCACTTTCTTCACATCATTCACTCCTACATGTGTAATCACAATCGCATCCCTTGCACAGCCAGACACCAGCTCCTCATACCTATCAGACAGATCTCTCACTCCAGCACCCGGCAAACACACCCTCAAACCATTCAATCTACTTGCATTCAACTTTCTATCTAAATATCTAACTCGCAAATCACCCATCACAAGCATTTCAGTCAGACTCCTATTCCTAACCCCCACAGACCTAACTCCATCCCCACTCCTATTCTCATCCAAACTACCAGTCACTCTACCTCTACCCCCACCCCCATCAGTCATATCACTTCCAGTTACTTCCTCTCTTAGGGCACTGAATCTATTAGTCAAGCTAATAGGTTCTGTGTCCCTCTGACTCCCACACCTATTTTTTCCCTGGCTAACCACCTCATCAGAGGCAACCCTATTCACACAAAGAACAGGAGAAGCCTCCCTAGCTACACGTTTCCTAACCACTCTCCACTGTCCCCCATCCTCACTAGGCCTATTTCTAACTAATCTAAGGGGGCTAACTTCACTATCCCTATAACCATCATATCCTACCTCCTCCACCGGCCCTCTACCTTCACCTGAAACATCTATCTGGCCTACCTTACCACCTAACCTATTCCCAGCCCTAGGCCTAACACTAAGTTCCCTCCTGAGCTCAGAAACTAACCCCTCCAACCTACATATCCTGTCTAAATCCTGCATTCTTATCCCCTCTAACTCTATAATGCATTCACGCAGCCCACATACACACATGTATACCCCTCACCAACTACACCACAACCAATGCATACATTCCGACACTCATGCTCACTTCACCCCCGAACTCCATCACTTATTCAAACAAAGAAAGAACTTAAGTAGTAATAAGAAAAAAAAAGAGCAACTTAGCTTTCGCTGATTCTGTGGTGAAGAACTATAGAATAATCAAAAAAATAAATCAACAGACCAAAACGAGATTTAAGGCACAACACAAGTCCAAATCAGTCGCTAATTAAACTGTCAACCTAGAAACGAGGTTTTAGTATATAAATTTAGAGCAGTAAAATCAATTTATAGTACTTATGGAGCTGATGCAGTAAATGAAAGAAGTGACAAGAGGTGGTTTTCCCATTTCCTTTGTAGGGATTTCACTCTAAAAGGCTGACCCAACGAATATTATCCAAAAGAACTTGGGTCTGAAGAGTTAGAAGCTGTTGTCAAGCAACTCCTACTACAACTTCTAGTGAATTCACTGAACAATTTCATGTTGCCCATACAATTGTCCTACATCAACTTAAAAAGGATTGGAAAGGTTCCAGTTTGGAGGAAATGGGGCCTGTACGAACTGTCCATGGTGAATCTGCAACACTGTGTTGCTTACTGTGAGTCATTGCAGACTTGTTACTGGTGATGAAAAGTGGATCCTTTATCATCTTTTGGACTTCATCCAAAAGAGATGATCTTTAGTGCATGATGGGATATTGAAGGATTTGTCTATTATGAACTGGTAGATGCCAATTAAACAATATATGCTAATCTCTACTGCAATCCACTTCGTTGTTTAAGAGACCTTGTTTAGGGGATTACAGAACCATTTGGATTGTCTTAGTTTACATCAAGAAAAGAGGTTGAAAATGGGTTGGATTCACATTTTGCATCAAAAACTAAAGAATTGTATAAGCTTGTTGACAGATGGAATGAGGTTCTAGAAAGCATTGGAATTCATGCTTGCTTAAATATTTCCATAGTCATAAGTTTTTAATTTTTAATATATACCCTAAAATCTGACATTACTTTTGTTCCAATCTGATAGAATGTTTGGAGAATAAAACTAAAAGTGCACAGGGCGGAGCCTCAATGACATCGGGGCCCCTTATTCAGAGGTTACCTGGCGTTTTCGAGCCCGCTGGCTTTTAACACTTCCTCGTTATTTGCTCCACTGATGGCACCATGTTGGCCAAGGGCAACATGATCCATCAGAGGAGAGGATTAACTAGTGCAATTTAGTGAGAGCCGAAGGTGACCCATTTCTTGGACGGGAGCCTTCTGGTGAATCCGCCGGGGAGGCCAAGATAAGTGTGATGCCGCACTCTACCATGAACTTTGTGAAAGTAGTTTATGCGAGGGAACTCGTTGACTACTCCATTGAGGACATCACCCTAGAGCTGGCCGACCATGGGGCGGTCAAGTTCAAACGTGTGATGAGAAAACAGGGAGGGGCCTCGAGACCCACCCCTACACTCTTCGTCACGTTCGACTGTGACAAGCTCCCTGAGTCGGTGCGTGCCGGTTGGTACCGCTACCGCGTGAAGGCATTCGTGCCACTGCCGCGGCGGTGCTATTACTGTCACCACTTCGGCCATACGGAATTGTTCTTGTAGACATGCAAAGTCGGGGTCACTCGAAGTTTGTGTAAATTGCTCCAAGGCCGCACACGATAAGTCCAAATCGTGTGTGCCCAATTGTGTAAATTGCGGGGAGCCGCACCCGGCTTCTTCGAAACAATGTGGTGCATATCTCCTTGAGAAAGAAATCCTGGCCGTTCAGGCCCAGGATTGACTCTCGTTCCGCGAGGCTAAGGACTTAGTCCTGGCGCACCCGGCTCTGCCTGGGACGTCATATGACTCAATAGTTAGAAAGGCACCATCTGCTCCTGGCCCATCCAGGCCAACGAGCACGGTTGTTTCCGCGCCCATTCGGAGCCCTTCTGCGGCGTCTACTCAACCCGGGCGCTCCCCTGGTAAAGCTGGCAGCAAAAAGTGTTCACACCCAGCCCCGGCTAAAATTAGGGCTCCTCCATCTTTCCCCAGCGTGACCGTTTCCCGTAAGGCGAAACGGCCACGCGCCTCCACCGAGTCGTTAGACACACAGGAGTCAACACCCCTCAAGATGGTCGCTAGGACATCTTCCGGGGTTCCTAAAGCTGTCCCCCGAAAGGAGGACAGCAACAAAGGAGCTTCGGCTCCTTCGCCCACGCCCCGAGGTGGAGCGAGTGGCTCGGAGACGGTGGTTCCTCGAAAAGAGGGCCCCCCCCCACCTCCGAAGCCGCAACGCCCGCCTAAGGTTTCGAGGCGGAGGGAGGTAAAGACTCGCATGGTGAGCCCAACCTTCCCCAATAAGTCCTCGAAGGCGACAGCGCCTTTAGCGCTTTTTCCGGCCAACAGCGCCCGGGGTTCTGCCCCCGGGAAGCGTACGGCCATTCCCGTGAGGGTCTTCAGTTCGAGGAGGGCCCCCGCGTCTTCGAGCTAGGCCTGGAGGGCATATTCCTTCAATGGAATTGCCGTGGACTCCGGGCCAACTGGGAGGAGCTGCGGAGGCTCGTCTCGTCCCGTTTCCCGTTAGCTATCTTTTTGCAGGAGGCCATGCTAGGCGCGTGCCCCCTGCCCGCCCTCCCGGGGTATAAGGGTCTTACCACCCCACCACCGCGGGATGGCCGGTCTGGGGGGGGATAAGCTGCACCTGGATAGGAGGTATACTATCATTTCTGCATACATTCCACTGTCAGCTGACTTCGACGTGGGGGACTTCCGCCGCGTCGTGGCACGGTTGCCGAGGCCCTATCTCTTGCTTGGAGATCTGAACGGCAGGCATCCTCTCTGGGGAGATTACTCCATAAATCCCAGGGAACAAGTCCTTGCCGATCTTATCGAAGAGCTTGAGATGGGTATCCTAAACGTGGATGAGTTTACGCATCACTGTCCGAGAACCGCTTCATTTTCTTGCCTTGACCTATCTTCATGCTCTTCGGATGCACAGCCTGATTTTGATTGGGGGGTGGTCGATGACCTCCATGGTAGTGATCACTTTCCCATTCAAATA
The DNA here is from genome assembly GCA_963969495.1 of Ceratothoa steindachneri. NCBI lineage: Eukaryota > Metazoa > Arthropoda > Malacostraca > Isopoda > Cymothoidae > Ceratothoa > Ceratothoa steindachneri. The sequence continues at coordinate 34,357,676 of OZ018338.1, forward strand.
TCATTTTCAGGGCAACTGCCGCCTGAGAGCCCACCTCGGTGGGCTTCTCTATCTCAGTCGAGGAGTTTAGGTCGGTAGATGAGGCCGTTGAGTTCTTCTCCGGCAACCTCATCGCCGTGGGCCTGACTACTATTCCTAGGACGTCTGGCCGTTTTGCACGCTGACCACTCCCATGCTGGTCGGCCTAGTGTGAGACGGCCCTCAAACAGAAGTGTTATGCCTACATGCGCTATAAGCGCCGCCCGAACGATTTCACTGTCGCTGAATTTCGTCGGGCTAGAGCTAGGTTCCGGTATATTTCGAAGCACGCCCGCCGCTCTTCTTGGCGGGCATACGTGTCTTCACTTAACGGGAAGACCCCTTTCGCTAAGGTATGGAAGCGAGTCAAAAGGATTCGGGGCAAGTTCTCGCAGGACCCCCACTCCCGTTCACCAGGAGAATGGGACCGCAATCTTGGACCCCGCGTCCGTGGCGGAATCCTTAGCGACCGCTTTTTCCGCATTCCCTAGCCGGGATGCTGCTCCGCCAGAATTCAATGCACGTCGTTATCTCGCGGAGGGCCGCCGGCTGGACTTTACCTCCAGAGGCGGAGAACCCTTCAATGACACGTTTACTGTGAGTGAGTTGTGCTCCGCTCTCGCTTCGTGCGCGGACACCGCCCATGGTCCGGACGATATCCCGTACGCCATGCTTCGACACCTGGGTGAGCGAGGCATGGCCTTTCTGTTAGATTCGTTCAACAGGATCTGGGTGGAGGGTCTTCTCCCAGATTCCTGGCGAATCGCTACTGTGCTCGCCTTTCGCAAACCGGGGAGAGATCACTCTACTCCGACCGGTTTCCGCCCAATCTCTCTAACCTCTTGCGTGTGCAAGTTGATGGAGAAATTAAGAAATGTTAGAAGAACCTTTTTTCTTGACAGTGGAGGCCATCTGTCTTCTGCACAGTGCGGCGTCCGCAAGTTCCACTCCACGTCGGATGCTTTGCTCCGACTGGAAAATGCCGTCTGCGAGGCTTTCCTTCGTAGACAGCACTACGCCACGGTCTTTTTCGATCTGGAGAAGGCCTATGATACCGCATGGCGATACGGTATCATGGAGACTCTCCACACGATTGGGGCGAGGGGACGCCTCCCAATGTTTATATCTGAATTTTTACGAGATCGTCGATTCCGCGTACCGGTTGGGGTAGCCCTCTCCGGCCCAAAGGAGCAGGAAGAGGGTGTCCCGCAGGGAAGTGTCCTCAGTGTCGCACTCTTTGCCCTGAGCATCAACGGCATCACCTCGGTGCTGCCGGAAGATGTTCTCTCTACGTGGACGACCTTTCGATCTCTTTTGGCGCGGCCCAGATGCCAACTCTGGAGCGTCGACTCCAACAGGCATTGAACCGCGTCTCTCGCTTTGCCGAAGCGCACAGGTTTTGGTTTTCTTTGGCCAAGACTAAGGTGGTGCACTTCTGCCGCCATCCACGGCTTCACCCCGATCCAGATTTGTTTCTTAATGGGGTGCGCCTGGATGTGGTGGAATCGCACCGTTTCCTTGGTCTTGTATTCGACCGACGCCTCACCTGGGAGGCTCATATTCGCAGCCTTAGGGTCTCTTGTACCCGCGCCATGGACATTCTCCGTTCCGTGACGTTCAGCGCTGATAGGGCTACTGCCCTACTTTTTTATCGATCCTTTGTTCGTTCGAAGCTCGACTACGGATGCGAGTTTTATGCATCCGCAGTCGAGCGTTTATTGCGGAAGGTGGATTCGATCCACCACACCGGCCTTCGCCTTGCGACCGGTGCCTTCCGTACTTCCCCCATTGAAAGCCTGTTGTTGGATGCTGGGGCGATGCCACTCGCTCTGCGCTGCGTGCAGTGCATCACTCGCCTGTACGCGCGAGCCCGGCGCCTCCCTCAGTCGCCAACAGCTCTCACTGCATCCGCAGCTGATCTCGATGGTGCCTATGCCGCCGAGAGATGCCAGTCATACCCTAAGCCCTTTGGGTTTAGGCACACATGCCTAACACACAAGTTCTTGCTTGATGCCGAACCACCTCCTTTCTGTGATGGATGTATTATCTCTTTCACAGTTGAGTGCCCAGAGTATGCTGATGAGCTGGTGGCCCACCTTGGCACCAGCGGAATCAGTTAGCCTCTGAATATCCACTGGGTCCTTCAGGATGAAGAAGCTGCTGTCTCTGCAGTTTTCTCATTTTTAACCACAACAGGCATTTCCTCCAACCTCTGATACATGTGTGACTCCACCACGCATTATCTATAATTGTGGTCTTCGTACCATACATTTCATTTTAAATCTAGGACTAGTTTGGCCTATGTGCCTCAATTTACATTGTGTGTGGCCTTCTTGCCACATATTTTATTTGCAGACTATGTGCCACTTTCACTCACTGTGTAATGTTTTTAGTACATCATAGAGTACCCGATGGACAGGCTACAATATATCCTGACACGATTCAGCATGATATAGCCCTTAGCAGTTGAAGTGCTTGCTAACTAGTCTGTCGTAATAGACAAGCACCAATTATAATAATATCTACATAAGGTATGGCCACTTTCAGTAGGATACCTCCATTTATATATTCTTTTATATGTGATAGAACTCAGCTGCTGCCGCAGCACACATTTTTTTAATTGACAACCAGCAACTATCATTACAAAATGAAAATCAGTTTATTCAAAGCCTAAAATAGGGTTGCCATATTTCTCCAGAGCTTCCCACCCACATATTTTATATTTCATGCCCAAATTTGCCCAGATATAAATTTCCTACTCCCAAATTGGCATCCAAACATTCTAGATTTATTTTAGTTATAATATAAATATAAAAATAGATAGTACACATAATATTTATACTTGATATTAAATATTTAATTTTATTATAGTTAATTGTCTACATGCTTATTCTTACTTGCAGTTACTAAATGTTATTACTTGAAATGCAGCAAAAATATATAATTTTAATTTTCTAACTTGCTATTACAATATTTTTTTAAATGTTACAAGTACAAGAATTATTTTAAGAATTTGAAATCACCGTACAATTAATTCTCTTGATTCTGATTCCTGAAAAAGGCTGGATTCTTCTGATTCAGATTAATCATCCCACCACTAATACTTACCCAAGTTTCCTACCTGATGAGGGCTAACCTTCATCAGTATGCCTTTTTAGCATTGTTTTAGATGCAGTTTATACTGCAGGTATTGACTCTACCTCTGATAGGCACTTCCAGCTTTTGTCATTCATTGAATTATGTTATGTTATATGCGGGTGCGTATCCAGTTATAAAGTCCTGGATGACAAAAAAAGAGTGGCTAGTGTGACTCAAAGTGCAAGCTGGCTCTTAAACAACTATAAACTGGGATCAAAGGCAACAATCACTTCAAACAATTCTACAACTAACCATGGTGGAATTTGGTAATGTGAGGGCCGGGGAGTGCTAAGCTAAGCACTATGGGTCCAGGAAACTGTCTATTCCTGTTTAATTTCTTTGTCTTGAATAGGCTAGGTCAGAAGGTTGTAGTGCTGGGCCAGCTCAACAATCTAAAAAGAATGAAATGAGCCATGTTAGTAAACGGAAGAAGAGTAAGCAAGAGAGGGGAATTATATTCTGTGTAGCTGACCAGTATGGGTAAAAAAGAATTGCACTCTATGTGAGATTGATTGAGGGAGAGTAACTAACTCTATTTAAACTGAGTGGAAGCATGACCTGAGATGCACCAATTTCTCTGAGGTTTTGGCGAAGGGATATTCAGAGAGAATAGTGGAGATGCCATACTAATATAAAGTAGTTTCTGGTTGATTGGGGTGGGGTACCTTGGGCAATCTGTATAAAATGAAAGACTGAGGCAAAATTGATACGCAGACAAACTGCAGTGGCTGATTCTTATGCAGACTAATGCTGAGTCCAAGCGATGGTTTGAGGACCTTTACCAAGGCATTACACCTGAATCCTCATGGCAGAGAGATCTTCCTTCCATACAGTTTTGATATGCAAGTTCTAGATAGTATATGTTTAGTGAGAGGGTGAGGAGTTCCTGGATTATTATAGAAGTATGAAATGAGGAAGACAAGAGAATCTGTAATGAGATTTAATTAGTGTAGATTACTCCCCTCCTGCGATGATAATATTAAGGGCTTGATATAATAAGGCATATAATTCTGCAATCACAATATTGTGGTGTGTCAGAATATGCCATGTGAGTGAATTTGAGAGGTTTATGCAGATGACTAGAGCTGTAGTTGAAGGGGGATCAGTGTAGTGAGAGCCATCTATGTATACAGATAGATATTCTTTGTAGATATTAGTTTGAAGAATTTTAAAGCAGACTGTGCTGTAGATGCATGGGAGTTGATGATTGCAGTGGATAGGAGAAGGAGAATTGTGCAAAGTTCTGTGTTGCATGTACTTGGAATGATGGTAGTCTTGCAGGAGGTCAACTAATATGCCATTTACCCATTAAATATCTTCTGTATTCTAGGAGTAAGATGCTACTTTTTTCCATAAAGGGTTGAAGTTGGGATAACTAAAAAGCTCCTAGGGCCATTCTCATTGCACTATGAGATTCTCTAACAAATCAGGCAAAAAATTTAAAATATGGAACCACACCCTCTCAGGTGTTGCTAAAAATATGTGTATGGGTAGATTTTTGGCTGAAACCATGAAGTCTACAATCAGTTTTTCAAAATCTTAATTAGAAGCAAGGTTATGGACATCCCATTTTATAGTATCTTTTCAGTTCCCCAAATTATAAAGACTAAGATATATAGGCTCAAGCAAAAACACTTTCGTGTCCCAAATCTATGATGAAAGCCAGCTGCTCCAATAATGCAGGGGGTCAACAAGAGCAGTCAATAATAGAATTAATCTGAAAATATTTTTCCAACAGAACTTATAAAGCACCATATCCTGATACAAAAGGTGGCGTAACAACCTGAACCAGGAGGGAGTAATCATAAGTTCTAGAATTACCTAGTGCTTCCTTGATAGTATAAATAAGATTAAGACATTAAATGAAGTGCTGAAACCAAGATTACTAATTTCTATGTATACTTTGTAACAAGAAAATACAAGATTATTTTCAGTTGTATAATATAAGCCCTCTGATTAGTCATGAATTCACCCATGAAATCTTTTAGAGAGAGAAGATCATTTGGTAAGATTTTTAATAATTCTATATTTAGCTCCAGGGTAGTTTCTAGGTAAAATTAGTGTCTCAACGGGAACTTCCCTTGGAAAATGTTTTGTTTCTTAAATAATTTTTAGTTTTTATTGAAAATATTATTGGATACATTCACTTGTTTTTCAAAATTTGAAAGATTTATTTGCTCGGAAGGGTAACCAGAGACCTCTGATACCGAACATGTTCCTCTGCCCTAGGGCGACGAAAGTTCCACCTGAATGTGATTGTCATACTGACCTTTATATCTATTTCATTATCCGGTTGAGGATCCACCTGGATAAAGGCAGGTTGGAAACCACTACTATATTTATTTGTCGAGGATAGGGATCCTAGCCCAAGCATGTAGTATCAAGGAAGCTTGCCTTTGTTAGTGTAACTTGAAAATTAGCCAAATGAAAGTAGAATGCGATGCAATGTGGTAGAATATGGAGTCTGAATTGCTTCATTTGTGAGGATGTGTTGAAAATGGAGCATTTCACAATGAAAAAAAAACACTTCAAATTCATACCACATATACCTAATGAGTTTAACCTTAAGTTAGCACCCCCCAGAGCACCTAACAGGGGTTATTATATTCTTTTTTTTCTGATTCAATCACAGTGGCCGATAGATACAAAAATAAAGGGTTGCACACCATCTGTGTAGATGAAGTGCTCATAAAGATCAGAATGACAATTGCTGGTAAGCCCAGTGCCACCAGGGGGCTGATCATCATTGAGAGGGAAGGAGTTGGGTAGTAGTCTTTTTTTTTCATAACCAGCAATCATAGAACCTTTCATGGTTTCACATCAAAAGTATGTGGCTATTCGGTCTCATAGAGGAGATAATAGCACTTTACTTTGGGGTATGTGGCTATGTGTACTTACAAAGGGGATACAAGTACGCCATTGGCAGGGTTCCGAAAAAAAGAGTGGGATTTGTTGTACTGTGAAGGCAGATAAGGAAAGATAGTGATTGGCTGTGTGTAATGATATGTCTGGAGCTCCCTCCTTCCCCCCTCTGGAGTAAGTTTTGGCATATCCCATCTCTGCAGAATGGAACTATTGCCTCGACACTCCATCCACTAACCAATGAGACCTCCATTACTTAATATAGTTGAAATAAATAAAATTGCATCAATTTCTAGCAGTTTCCTAGTGGTTATTTGCTCTTGGTCAAAAATGCCATGAAGGTATTTAAATGTAAATGTGTAACTTATATTTGTGTAGGGAGATTTCTTTCAAAACCTAGCTAATTTAATCGTAAGATATTTTAAATAATAATTAGCTCTATAATTTCTAGTAATCAAAAAGGATTTGTCTTACGTTTTCTATTTAAAATATAATAAAGGTCTTAGGCAAAATATTCTAATTCCTTTTTCTCTCCTGGTATTTGTTCTTAATGCCTTTGTCTGATTCTTTGGAAATTGGGACTTATAAATGAATTGAAAATTTTTATTTCCCAACATAAAAACAATTATGGCTGAACTAAAAATAAAACCCTCTTCTTTTGGCAACTTGGTTTCTCTCTGATCAGTATATATTTTTTTTTATTCCTTTCTTTCACTATTTGCAGTATGTTGATTCCGAGGTATACACAGATAACTATAGCCATGTATGGTGGTAACCAATACATAGACAATCACAACATCACCCCCTCATCTCTTCATTCATACATAGTACTCCTCTGTCATAAAACCTACTGCAGAGGTTCTTATATCCACACTCCCTTAATGCAGAAGGGCCAACCTCCTTTGGGCCATGAACAGTTCTTGCTCGTGGATTGGTGACTACCTTTTGTGCCCCTTCCCCTCCAACAATGACGTCTTCTTAATTGAATAAATAAAAATACATATTTATTTTTAATATAGAAATGTTGCCATTCTCTTAACTTGCTTGTTGCCTCGTGTTTCTAGGGTAGTCACAAATCTCCAAGTAAACAAATGCAGGGGGTTTGTTATTTTATAAAATGAAACTGCAAGGAAGCGATACTTGATTCTAAGCTTTGGAATTCTTCAAGATTAGTAGATTCCTAATAAGTAACTAATTGGTAAACATAGTGTTGTGATAGAGATAACATAAAGCAGTAGAGGATACCAATCTGATAGCTCTTATATCCCTTTTGAGTAGGTATAATAGTCTAACAGACCTAGCTAAAAAGTATATGCATTATCCAATAAGCGGTACAGGATACCCAGTCAGCTGAATTCTGTATTAAGATATAAAGATAGGTATTAAATAATCTCAAATTTCCATGGGTACTTTTATGTATATCAGGTTAGTAAATTGCTGAGAGATGCTCACCATTGCTTTGTATTCCCTTTTGGGAATAAATGATAATACAATAATGATACTCTCTAAAATTTTAGAGCCCAAAAAATGCATTGGAACATTTTTTTCAGTATTGTTTAGTGGTATTTAACAAAATTCAGGAATTCCCTTAGATATCTGCCAAACTGCTGGATGTTAATACCTAAAACGGTTTGAACTGCAGTAGGTAGTAGTATTTTCATGAAGTTCCTTTATATCAGTGGTGGTGAGATATACTTGCAGTATTGTAAGTATAATTTTTATACCTTTTCTCATTTCAGTTCAGCGTCAGCATGATGTTGAACTAATACGGGTACAACATCCAAACAAGATCCCTGTGATCATTGAACGGTGTCCTGGGGAGCGAAATTTGCCATTGCTAGACAAGACAAAATTCTTGGTTCCTGATCATGTTACCATGGGAGAACTGGTCAAAATTATTAGGTTAGTCTATCAATACTTTAAATTATTTCTAGATTGCTCTATTCTCCTGTTTGAATATATAGATGTAACTCCTTAACTGGTCTTATTATACAGTGTAAACCTACTTCTTATGATTCTTATGTTCTTATAAATATTATTTGACTGTTTGGACATTAAGGAAAATCCATACAACATTTTGCTTTAATTTACTGAAAAGAGAAAGACACATGACATAAATTACAACAAGGCAAGATGCAAAATGCACCCTGCAAAGAAGAGCTCAGATATGAAAACAATGACATAGGCATCAAAGACTGGCATTTTACCTTCAAGGTGAGCAGGCGCTATATTTTACACATTTATCGAGATGCACCCCATAAGGGGCATGGCAGTTTGCATTCCTGGCCACCGTGTTGACAGGACTCAGCGCCCCTTCCAGCCCCAGCTTAGCTCTTCTTCTTACTGACAGCCTGTGTTTTTACCATACTTCTTCACTTTTTCATACAACCTCCCACAACTTTCTCTGGTTGGCCTCTAATTTCATAGGGTAGACGCCTCCAACTTCCTCTCACCCAACTATCCTAGATCAGGGCTGAGGGGGAAGGGGACAATGTTCCCTCACCCTTGAGCTCCAGCCTGAGGTGGTGAGTTTTTAACAATCTGAATCATCTCCATCCACACCTTCCTCACATACCCTTTCCCTGTCTATCAATTTTACACCGTGCCCAAGGTGAAGCTGCCATGCTGATGGGCTACCAGGTCACTAGGCAAGAGGAGTGGCCTCAAATGGCAGCAGCTGGTTTTACCAGCCCCATATACTGCGTGGGAAGATGTGCATTTGTGTCCTGTGACAAATGCAGGATCACCATGCCTGATGATAAAAATATAAAAAACCTTCTCTCCCCTTTCCCTTTACCAGTGTCGGAGTGAAGGGCAGCTCAACCGAAAGAATAGATCCACCCCTGTGCTTTCAGGGGGGACCCTTCAAAAGCCTTTGATGGAGAGGAAGCTTGCTCCTCTCTTAGGCCTAGAGGTGTAGGGGACTCCCCCTCACCTCCTTCTCTGGAGTCACCCTTGAGCAACTCCCTTACTCCAGCAGCAGTATCCCCTTTACTTTCTAAGGGCACTGCCAAGAAAGCACGCAGGTAGTCCAAAATTGAACATTCCTGGTGGGAGCAGTTTGCTAGGGCCACCCCCTTAAGGGGGCAAGGGATAGCAGGGCTCATTAGCCTGTGCCCCCTAATGTCCTGTGTGTGTGTGCATCCAGCTTGCAGGGGGGTAGTATACCTTTCCCCCTCTCTTCGCTGGCCCAGGACAGAATGAAAAGTACCTCAAAAGGGTCCTATGATGTCTTGGGGGGAGGGGATAGCCACATGGAGCCCCCCCCCCCTATGGTAGGATCTTACTTGGGGTCAAACCCAGGATCAAGGCCAAGCACAGGACCCGTGTCCATTGCTATGCAAGCTTCTCCTCAGACGGCTCAGGTCCCTGAGGCCTCACAAGGAGAGGAGGGATCTCCTCCCCAGGCTAGTGCCCCTGTGACAGCTAAGACCTCCATTTCAGAGAAGGATCTTGATGAGACTGGTCCATTTGTCCTAGGGGCTCTTCTGGCAGAGAAGAGATGTGGGTTCACTCCCTGCCATAATTTAAAAAGAAAAAAAAATAGAAAAAAGACGGGGGGGGATAGCTCCTCTCCCACCATGGGAGCCATGGGGACAGGCAGGGCCAATGCTGTTTCTGTATGTGACCAAGCCAAGATCAGCATGTGCTCCTCCAGTTGTGGAGTACCAGACCAAAACCAAAAGTGCGCAGAGCGGAGCTTCGATTACGTTGGGGCCCTTCATTCAGAAGCTACCTGGTGTTTCTGAGCCTGCTAGCTTCAAACGCTTCCTTGTTATTTGCTCCACTGATGGCAGCATGTTGGCTAAGGGCAATGTAATCCATAATGTAAGTTGCCCCAAGGCAGTACACGATAAGTCCAAATCGTGTTTGGCCAAGTGAGTCAATTGCGGAGAGCTGCATCCCACTTCTTCGGATCATTGTGGTGTGTATCTCCTCAGAAGGAAAGGACTTGGTCTTGGCGCGCTCGGCGAGGCCTGCGACGTCCTCGTCTCCTGGCCCCTCCAAGCCTATGAGCACTGTTGTTTCCTCACACATTAAGAACCCTTCGCGGGCTCTACCCACTCTGGGCGCTTCCCTGGTAAAGCTGGCGGCACAAAGGGTTCACACCCAGCCCCGGCTAAAACAAGGGAAGCCCCTCCCCTACCCCCCAGCGTGGCCTTTTTCCGTAAGGTGAAACTGGCGCGTGCCTCCAACGAGTCGTTAGACTCACAGGAGGCAGCACCCCTGAAGTTGGTCGTGGGGCCATCTTCCAGGGTTCCTAAATTTCTGGGGGCAGCACTAAAGGAGCTTCGGCTCGTACGCCCACGCCCAGTGGTAGGCTGGCTGGGTGGCGCAGAGACGATGGATCCTCCAAAAGAGGGGCCCCCGCCTCCTAAGCCCCCTTGCCTGCCTAAGGTTTCGAGGCGGAGGGAGAAAAAGACTCACATGGCGAGCCCAACCTCTGCCGATAAGTCCGCGAAGGCGACAGCGCATTGTTCGGCCAACCGCACCCGGAGTTCTACCTCCCAGAAGCGTAGGCCATTCCCGTTAGGGTCTTATCCTCGAAGAGGTTCACCCGCATTTCTTCCGAGCTAGGCCTGGAGGGCATATTCCTTCAATGGAATTGCCGCCGACTCCGGGCCAACTGGGAGGAGCTGCGGAGGCTCGTCTTCCCCCGTTCCCCGTTAGCTATCTTTTTGCAGGAGACCATACTGGGCGCGTGCCCCCTGCCCACCCTCCCGTAGTATAAGGGTTATGCGACCCCAACACCACAGGATGGTAGCCGGAAAGGAGGATGCGCGATTTACACCCGGCATGATGTCTCCGTTCTTCTCTTCGCTTTAGATACCTCCTTTCAGGCAGTAGCTTTTTAGCTGCACCTTGATAGGAGATATACTGTTATTTCTGCGTACATTCCACCGTCAGCTGACTTCGACGCGGGGAACTTTTTCCCTTTTGGGGGAATACTTGATTAACCCCAGGGGTCAAGTCCTTTAGGAGCTGGAGATAGGTGTTCTGAATGTGGATGAGTTTACGCATCATTTTCCTGCCTCGATCTATCGTTGTGCTCTCCGGATCCACAGCCTGATTTGGGGTGGGAGGTAGTCGATGAACTCCATGGTAGTGATCACTTTCCTATTTAAATATCATTTTCTGATCCGCTGCCACCTGACAGCCCACCCCGGTGTTGCTTGGCGCAGGCGCTGTAGTCCGCATTTCAGGAAATGACTTATTTCTGTGTCTCAGTCGAGGAGTTTATGTCATTAGATGAGGCCGTTGTGGTTCTTCTCCGGCAACCTCATTGCCGCGAGGCTAACTACTATTCCTAGAACATATGGCCGTTTTTCACGTCGACCGCTTCCGGGGTGTTCAGCAGAGTTTAAGGCGGCCAATAAACAGAAGCGTTATGCCTAGATCCGCTATAAGCGCCGCCCGAACGATTTCACTCGGTGAATTTCGTCGAGCTGGGGCCAGGTTTCGGTATGTTTCGAAGCACGCCCGCCGCTTGTCTTGGGGTGCATACGTGTCTTCACTTAACTGGAAAGACCCCTCTAGCATAGGTATGAATGCGAGTCAAAAGGATTCGGCACAAGTTCTCGCCGGACCTCTTTCCCGTTCTCCAGGAGAATGGGACCGCAATCTCGGACCCCGCGTCGTTCGCGGAATCCTTCGCGACCGCTTTCTCCGCATTCTCTAGCCGGGATGCTGCCCCGCCAGCATTCAATGCGTGTTGTGGTGTCGCGGAAAGCTGCTGAGTGGACTTTACCTCCAGAGGCGGAGAACCCTTCAATGACAGCTTTACTTTAAGTGAGTTGCGTTCAGCTCTCGCTTCGTGCACGGACACCGCCCCTGGTCCAGACGATGTCCCGTACGCCATGCTTCGACACCTGCGTGAGCGAGGCTTAGCCTTTCTATTTGATTTGTTCAACAGAATCTGGGTAGAGAGTATCCTCCCAGACTCCTGGTGAATTGCTCCTGTACTCGCTTTTAACAACCCGGGAAGATATCACTCTACCCCGACTGGTTTCCTTCCAATTTTTCTAACCTCCTGCGTGTGCAAGTTAATGGAGAAATTGGTAAATGTTAGATTAACCTTTTTTCTGGACAGCGAAGGCCACCTTTCTTCTACACAGTGCGGCTTCCGCAAGTTCCACTCCACGTCGGATACTCTGCTCCCACTGGAAAATGCCGTTGCGAGTCCTTCCTTCGTAGACAGCACTACGCCACGGTGTTTTCCGATCTGGAGAAGGCCTCTGATACCGCATGGCAATACGGTATCATGGAGACTCCACGAGATGGGGGCGAGGGGACGCTTCCCAATCTTTATATGTGAACTTTTGCGAGATCGTCGATTCCGCGTACGGGTGGGGGGAGCCCTCTCCGGCCCAAAGGAGCAGGAAGAGGGTGTCCCGCAGGGAAGTGTCCTCAGTGTCACACTCTTTGCCCTGATCATCAACGGCATCACGTCGGTGCTGCTCGAAGATGTTCTCGCTACGCTCTACATGGACGACCTTTCGATCTCTTTTGGTACGGCCCAGATGCCAACTCTGCAGCGTCGACTCCAACAGGCATTGAACCGCGTCTCTCGCTATGCCGAAGCCCATAGACTTCGGTTTTCCTTGGCCAAGTCTAAGATGGTGTACTTCTGCTGCCATCCACGGCTCCACCCTGACCCAAGACTTGTTTCTAATTGGGGTTGCGCCTGGAAGTGGTGAACTCGCACTGTTTCCTTGCTCTTGTATTTGACCGACGTCTCACCTGGTAGTCTTAGGGTCTCTTGTACCCGCACCATGGATATTCCTTGTTCCGTGACGTTCAGTGCCTAGGGCTCTGATAGGTCTACTGCCTTACTTTTTTATTGATCCTTTGTTCATTCGAAGCTCGACTACAGATGCCAGTTTCTGCATCCGCAACCGAGCGTGTATTGCGGAAGGTGGACTCGATCGACCACACCAACCTTCGCCTGACCACCGGTGCCTTCCGCACTTCCCACATTAAGAGCCTACTTGTCGATGCTGTGGAGATGCATTATTCACTTATACACGCGAGCCTGGTGCCTCTCTCAGTCGTCAACAGCTCCCACTGCATCCGCAGCTGATTTCCACGGTGCCTATGCCCCCATGAGACGCCAGGCATACCCGAAGCTCTTTGGGTTTAGAGCTAGGAAACTCGTTTGAGAGCTAGGTATAGCTCTCGGCTATACCTAGCCTCTGCTCCCAAAGCTTCTACAGCGCCAGGAGTATTGCGTTTGGCCCTTTTGGAGCACACTTCCCCTCACGCTGGAACCGTGCCAGTGCATACGGATGGCTCCAAGTCCCAAGAGGGGGTCGGTATCCATGCCGTATTCCCCGTTTGCAGTCAGCCGGGCTCTGCCAGGACTGCGTCTGTCTTCACAGGTGAGTTGGTTGCAATACACCGTTTGGTACGCGAGATAACGCGACGTGTCCGGTTCGGAGACCAGGTTGTGATTTATAGCGACTCACAAAGCGCCCCGAGTGCTCTCTCGGAGCATTGGAATCTCCGCATCCCTTTTTTCTCGATATCCGTGATGCCACGGTTTTGACGAACTGGGCAGATGTCCAGATTATCTTCTGCGGTGACACTCCCACTTCATGAGTAGTACCTGTCCCAATACAGGGATGAGCAGGGTTGCTACTGCTTTTCCTTGGTGCTAGGGGTGGCTCCTGCATATTTGGCTGTGGTGTGATGATTGGTTGTTTGCTTTGATTCCAGAGGAAGTCGGGCTTCCTCCCCTGGCACATTCAAGAAGGCCTCTTAATTTTCTTTCTTTTTGTGTGATTTTATTTTTCCTGATGCTGCATCCTCATTAGCCGCTGCCAGGTGAGCTCACTAAAATATCTTCTATGGTTGTGGAGTATGGAGTTAGACTACCTTGCATGGATTTTTTTTACCTATAGGAGTAACAAAGTCATTCATATCTCACAGTAGAAGAAAAAAGCATCCAATTATGCTTTACTAGGCAATTATATATTGCCTAGTTGACCATTATCTCTTTGTAAACTGCTGTTTGTAAATTAACATTATTGCTCTCATAAATGTACACAACCCTGCAGCAAGATCTGCTTTCATAATGTAGAATTGCATTCTCTCCCTGTTTCAGGTGCCCCGTGTTTTCTCTTTTTCTTTTAGACTACTCATGCACTTTTAATAAAACTAGTAAAAAGTTACTGATGACAGATGAAAGTGTGTAAAACTCCTGAGTGGTGTAGCATGGGAGGCAGAGTCGATACCTTCGAGGAGTTGCTGCTTGCAGTGACATGGCGTACATGTATGACATTAAACCCTCCTAGTCTTGAAGTTATTTTCTAGGTTCACTTTCCTGATAATAAATCTTGATGGTATGAAGTTGCAATTAATGTGAAACTTCTCAAAGATCTGATTAGCAGATTGCTGACAAACAAAACAAATTATAAATAACAGCATTCTTCATATTTGAAAAAAAGTACAGTCAATTGAAAAAACAAACAAACTTTTCTGTTTAAGATGTCCTTTTGGTTATTCTTTTTAGATAAAAAAATTGAGAGTTATGCAGTACTGGTGCCAGTGGCGTCAATTGGGTGTGGCAAGGTGAAGCAACCGCCATACCCTAGGTCCCAGGGAAAAATGTAAAATGTACCTTTATAAAATAAATGTAGGAAATTTCTCTGTCCATCTAAAATGTGACTCGGGCTCTAATGATGTTCGGAGCATCATTAGTGCCCAAGTCACATTTTCATTTTCCCTTGGCTCATTCCCTTTCTCTACTGCCTTTTATAATCTGTCAGAGGCCTGAAGCCAAGTGTTCAAAATGTCGTGATGGTGAGTGAAACTGCATTTGAAAAAGTTCAAGGTGTCTTAAACACTTCAAAACAAAATGTGCTACATCCACAGGTGGATATTAAATGAAGGCAGTTAAATAATTAGGGGAGGGGGAGGCTGAGGTGATGACGTTGCCACACCCTAGCTTCGGCTCAATTGACGCCTCTGACTGGTGCCACAATTTTTTCTTGTGAATTATCTAAAACTTTTTGGTACACTTGAATCAATGTTTCTCATTATTGCCAGGCGCCGTCTTCAGTTGCATCCGACACAAGCATTTTTCTTGTTGATAAACCAGAAGACAATTGCCTCTGTTTCAAGTTCCCTTGCTGAGGTATGTGGGTTCTTCACCGACTTCAGGCTTTCGAGCTCAATATGAAGGGTAGCAGGGAAACTACTTTTCATCACTCTTTGCAATTCTCCCCTCCCACCCATCCCTGGTTGGGGTCGTAAAAAAAACGTAACAACACTACTTTTCGTCAGTGTGTTTGCAATTTAGATTGGATCATTAACATTGAGACCCCATTGCATGTCACCCTATAGCAGATATGTAAGTATCCAGTAACCACCAGAAGTGAAAAACATGAAGCCATGATACATATGGTACTCATAAAGTAAGGGCATATCCCCATTGCTGGCACAATGGGGTGAGTGTATTTAGAAATCTGTACCTGTATAATTGCAGGTCCGGTTGATGTCCCGAGTGTAATGTAAACCGGTTTACTTTTCGGGCTCTTGGGATGGTTTACCTCAGGGGATTAGGTCGGTATGTTGAGCAGATCCAGTGATTTCAGTGTGGATTTTTTTGAGAAGTGGGTTAGGTAGGTTGGTCAGAGTATTGTAGCAATAGGTGGGGGTACAGGGTAGGAATGGGTTACATGGCTGTGAAGGGTCTTTGGCTTCCGATAAAATTGGCTTCCTTCCATGATGTCCTCGATTGGTAGGATTTCGGTTTCTTGGTGGAGGTGATTGGTTGTTAGGGGTGCGGGTGACACCTATAACCCCGTGTTGCTCGCAAACACCTACGATAGGCATTGTTTGACCTTTAGTGTCACAGGAGCAGCAGGAAGCATAGTACAAGTCAAAAGAATTTAGATGGGTTTTGTTTGGGGCCCTCCTATTCGGTGGATGACACCCCCCCCCCCTCTGTCCTGACCCCTTTTTGGGTGACCAATGGACCCTGTAGGATCAAAGTCATGTCATTGATGTATACCAACACATCCCATGTGTTGAAGACTCCGCACTCGGGTGCCTGGTATAGTTGGAGTAACTATTACAGCTGACATTTGGAGAAGTGCGCGCCTTCCCAGACACAACGCCCCTAAGGAAGGTATAGGTGGTACTGGCAACTGGTACCATGTCTCCAGTCCCCAGCAATGAGTTGCCTCGTATATACTGTTTCAATTGATACATGGAGGAGCGGCTCTCCCGGCAGCCTCAAACTAAATTGAGTCTTGCTGGGCTTTATTCTTTCTAGGCATTTCTATTTTCCCCTTGCTGGCGGCTAATTTCGCAGGGTAGTCACCCAGCTTACCTACATTCATCCCTGGGCGGGACTGGTTCACCCTTTACTCCCATCCCCTTGCTGCGGCTGACATCTGCATGATTGTGCTCTCTTGGCTTCAACCTCTACATTTTGCTCTCACAGCGAATTGGGAAGCGCTTCGTCACCTTTGATCTTCTCTCCCGGAGAAGTAGGGTTTTGTGACACCCCCCCCCTTCCTCCTCAGGATAGAGGTAAGGCTGGTACGTGTGTGATGTCGCATTCAGTCTCTTCCTCTGGATACCATGTTTCAAGCGATGGTCGTCCAGCTGCACCTTGATTCTGTCCTTTTAGTTTACATTTCACTGTTGACTGACTTTGACCCCTCTTCCGAGTCCTGCCTAATCGCAAATGGTTTGCAGACCCTCTTCGTCCTGCTCAGGGATTTGAACAGTAGGCTTCTCTTTTGCCGTGACCTCAGTAGAATCAGAAGTCGGCTCCTTACATATCCTGTCGGTCAGTTTGAGTTCATGATTCCTTAAGGCGGTAAAATTCCCGCGCGTAGTTCGCTTACTGGTTCATTTTCCTGCCTTGACTCCTCCCATAGCTCTCCCCAGACACGACGGACTTTGGATGGGAGATGATGGACGCACTCCATAGAAGCGATCACTTTTCAGTTTAATTTTCTTTTTGCTGGTCCCCAGACGCCATTGGTTGGGCTCATTACTTTGCAGGGGTGGTTTCCATCCCATATCGCTTCTCTAACCTTCGTCAGAGTAACTAAACTGCAACACACATTGTCCCCCTGTGTTTACATTGTGAATTTCACATGGCGAGGGCTTAATTTTCTTTCCTTTCAAACCCCTCTCGTCGTTCATCTTGGTGGCATACTTGTCTTCACTCATTGAGAAGGACTCCTTTCAGAAGCGTCTCTAAAGTATTCGGAGTAGGTTCACCCATGCCCCCCCAACCCATCCCGATCTCGAAGAAAACGGAGCCATAGTTTTGGACCCCGTTTCTCAGAAGTGAAATTATTCTCGACCGCTTTATTTATATTCCCTCGTGGAGATGCTGCTCTACCAGCATTCAAGGCTCGTCGCTGAAGGAGGCTAACTGGACGTGACCTCTAGAGGCGGGATACCCTTCTCAACGTCTTGTTTTCTTTAAGCGAGTGGTCTTGGGCTCTCGCTAAATGCGAGGATACCGCCCCTGGTCCAGACCATATCCCGTACGCAACGCTCCAACACTTAGGTGAACGAGGTATAACCTTTCTCTTAGTCTTAGGTAGGCCTAGACCAAGACCAAAGGCGCAAGTCTTCTGAGCGGATGCTCGATTATGTCAAGGCCCCGCATTCAAAGATTAGCTGGCCATTTTGAGGCCGGTGATAGCTTTAAAAGCTTTCTAGTTATTCACTCCACTGATGACACCAAGTTGGCCAAAGGCCGCATATTCTCAATCAAAGAGCTGCTTTAGCTAGATTGACTGTTAGAGAGCCTAAGGTGACGCGTTTCTCGGACGAGAGCCTTCTGGCGAATGCTGCGGACCCTTCCGAGGCGGCCATGATTAGTGCCCTTCGGACACCTGATAGCTCGCTGGTCAGTGTGACGCCGCATTCTATCATGAATTTCGTCAAAGGAGTGGTTCATACGAAAGAACTCGTGTAGTACTCCATAGATAACATCACCTTAGAGCTGGCCGACCATGGAGCGGTAAAAATTGAGGGTGTGATAAGAAAACTGGGAGGGACTTTTACGATACCACGTGAAAGCATTCTTGCTGCTACTGCCACCAAGGTGCTACTACTAACACCGCTTCGTCCATACGAATCGCTCATGTTGACATGCAAAGTCGGGTTTACCCGAAGTCTGTAATTGCTCCAAGGCCTGTACACGACAAGTCCATATCGTGTATAGCCTAGTGTGTCAATTGCGGATAGCCGCACCCTGCTTCCTCGAAGCAATGTGGCGTGCAGCTATTGGATAAGGAAATCCTGGCCGTTCAGGCCGCAGATTCTCCTTTCACGAGGGTAAGGACTTGGTCCTGGCCCACCCGAGTACGTGGCGGAGTCCTTCGCGACCGCTTTCTCCGCATTCTCTAGGCGGAGAAAGCATTCAATGCGTGTCGTGATGTCGCGGAAGGCAGCAAACTGGGCTTTAGTTACAGAGGGGAAGAACTATTCAACGCAGGTTTACATTAAGTGAGTTGTGTTCCGCTCTCGTTTTGTTCTCGGGCCCCCTCCACTGGTCCGGACTATGTTCCGTACGCCATGCTTCGACACCTGGGTGAGCGAGGCATGGCCTTTCTGTTAGGTTTGTTTAACAGGATCTGGGTAGAGGGTATCCTCCCAGACTCTTGATGAATTGCTCATGTACTCGCTTTTCGCAACCCGGGAAGAGATCACTCTATCCCAACCGGTTTCCGTCCAATTTGTCTAACCTCCTGCGTGTGCAAGTTGATGGAGAAATTGGTAAATGTTAGATTAGCCTTTTATCTGGACAGCGGAGGCTATCTGTCTTCTGCACAGTGCGTCTTCCGTAAGTTCCACTCCACGTCGGATGCTTTGCTCCGACTGGAAAACGCCGTCTGCGAGGCCTTCTTTCGTAGACAGCACTACGCCACGGTGTTTTTCGATGTGGAGAAGCCCTATGATACCGCATGGAGACTCTCCACACGATGGAGTTGAGGGGACGCCTCCCAATCTTTATATCTTAATTTTTTACGAGATCGTCGATTCCGCGTACGGGTGAGGAGAGCTCCCTCCGGCCCAATGGAGAAGTAAGAGGGGATCCCGCAGGGAAGTTTCCTCAGTGTCACACTCTTTGCCCTGAGCATCAATGGCATCACCTCGGTGCTCCTGGAAGATGTTCTTGCTACACTCTACGTGAACGACCTTTCGATCTCTTTTGGCGCGGCCCAGATGCCGATTCTGTAGCGTCGACTCCAACAGGCATTGATCCGCGTCTCTCGCTATCCCGAACCGCACAGGTTTCGGTTTTCCTTAGCTAAAACAGGTCGTGTACTTCTCTCTCATCCACGGCTCCACCCTGACCCAGACTTGTTTCTAAATGGGGTTCGCCTGGAAGTGGTGGACTCGCACCGTTTCCTTGGTCATGTATTTGACCGACGCTTCATCTGGAAGGGTCATATTCGCAGCCTTAGTGTCTCTTGTACCCGCCCCATTGATATTCTTCCCTCCGTGACGTTCAGCGTTTGGGGTACTGATAGTGCTACTGCCTTACTTTTTTATCGATCCTTTGTTCGTTCAAAGCTCGACTACGGATGCTAGTTTTATGCATCTGCGGCCGAGCTTATATTGCAGAAGGTGGATTAGATCCACCACACCTGCTTTCGCCTGCCAACCGGTGCCTTCCGCACGTCCTCCTTTGAGAGGCTACTTGTCGATTCTGGCAAGATGCCACTAGATCTGCGCCGTGCACATTGCATTATTCGTCTGTACGCGCGATCCTTCAGGCGCCAACAGCTCTGACTGCATCCACAGCTGATCTCGACGGTGCCTATGCCGCCGAGAGACGCCAGTCATACCCCAAGCCCTTTGGGTTTAGGGCTAGGAAACTCCTTCGAGAGCTCGGTATAGCTCTCAGGCCGGTTGCCCCCCTGTTTCTGCCCAGGACACCACCTTTGGCTATTTGTCACCACGCCTCTCCTCCCATAGCTTCAACAGCGCCGGGAGTATTTCGTTCGGTCTTATTGTCGCTCACTCCGTGTCATGCTGGAGCCGTGCCAGTGTAAACGGATGGCTCCAAGTCCGAAGAGGGGGTCGGCTTCAACGCCGTATCTCCTCTGTTTGAAGTCAGCGGGGCTCTGCCAGGCGATGCGTCTGTCTTCACGGCCGAGTTGGTGGCAATACACCACTCGGTACGGGAGATTACGCAACGTGCCCGGTTCGGAGACCGGATTGTGATCTATAGCGACTCACAAAGCCCCCTGAGTGCTCCCGGGACATTGGAATCTCCGCATTCCCTGGTTCGCGAAATCCGTGACGCCACGGTTTTGGCGAACCGGGCGGATGTCGAGATTATCTTGTGCAACGTTTCTGGACATGTAGGAATTGCGGTAATGAAGGCACCAGAGAGTCCGCGATGACTGGGCGACCAGACCAGCCTTTGGCTCTTTCTCAAACCCATTACATGGTAGGATTACGGGCGGCTTGGCAAAGAAGATGGGAGATGGTCGAGGGGAATTTAAAGTTACCTGCCATTGCGCTGCCACTGTTTCCACGCTCCCTCCCTAATGCCACGACGACTTCAGGTTGCTTTCTGTCGTCTCGAATTGGAAACACTCGCAGGATCCACCACCATTTGATGTAGTGGTCGCCTGCGCCCTACTGTGAAGACTGCATTGTCCCCCAGACTGTTCAGCACATTTTTGTTGAATGTCCACACAGACTTGCCGACTATTACGAATTTTTTGAGGAGGCTGGCCTCCTCCACTTTATTTGACTGTTATTTGTAGGTCGCATGTTCCTGCGCCGGAGGGAGTTGGGGGTCTACCCCCCGATGCCGGAGCGTGTTTCCTTCTTGATGCCTTTTTGCGTTTTTATTTTATTTGTTTTTCTAGCCTTTGTCTTTTTTTATCTTTGTCATTTACATATCATTTGGGGTTTTTTATCTAGCCTAGTATTAGGCTGTGGTGTGACTACGGAGACTTTTGTCCTAGTAGGTAGTCACCAGATGGGCTCAAAATTAAAAAAAAAAACACTCAATGCTAGCTGGGAACGTCCTACACCTCAATATTAAAAATCACTTTCTGTTCCTGCGATTTCTACCCATCCCGGTCGCTTTCCTAGTAGAGCTGGCGGCTGAACGGGCTACACCCAATCTCGGCTAAAACCAGGGCTTCCCCCCTCCCCCCCGCGTGGCAGTTAATTGTAAGGCGAAACGGCCGCGCCCCTCCACTGACTCGTTACATTCTCAGGATACAAACCCCCCGAAGGTGGTCATGAGGCCTTCTTCGGCGACTCGTAAAGCTGTTCCCCCAAAAGCAGAACAGCACCAAAGAAGCTTCGGCTCCTACCCCCCCCCCCATCCAAGGCTGGACCTTCCTAAGCCAAAGGGTTCGAGGAAGAGGGGCAGAAAAGACTCATCGCGATCCCAAGCTCCCCCGATAAGTCTTCGAAGGCGAGACCGGCCGGAATTCTGCATCCGGGAAGCGCACGGCCATTACCTTGAGTGTCTTCACCTCGAAGAGTGCCTCCGGATCTCCCAGCCAGTGCTGGAAGGCATATTCCTTCAATGGAATTGTCGTGGACTCCGAGCTGCGGGGCCTCGTCTCCTCCCGTTTCCCGTTAGCAACCTTTTTGCAGGAAACCATCCCTGGTGCGTGCCCCTTGTCCACCCTCTAGGAGTATATGAGTTTTGCGATTCCACCTTTACGAGATGGGGGCCGGGCAGTAGGATGTGCGATTTACAGCCGTCATGATGTTTCCGTTCTTCTATTCGCTATAAATACCTTCTTTCAGGCAGTGGCACTGCAGCTTCACCTGGATAGGAGTTATAATGTTATTTCAGTGTACATTCCACCGTCAGCAGACTTCGTCGGCCACGTCTTAGCACGGTTGCCGATGGCCTTTCTACTATTCGAGGATTTGAACGGTAGACACCCTTTTGAGGAGACGTACTCGATCAATCCTAAGGGTCAGGTCTTTGCCGACTTGATCGACCAACTGGAAATGGGTGTCCTAAATGCGTATGAGCTTACGCATCACTGCCCGAGAACTGTTTCATTTTCTTGTCTCGATCTGTCCCTCTTCTCTCCTAATGCACAGCCTTATTTTGGCTGGGAAGTGATCCATATACTTCATGGTAATAATGACCACTTTCCCATTCTACTATCATTTTCTGGACCGCTAAAATGGACACGTCAGTTCGAATTTCAGGAAATGACTGATTTCTCGCACAGTTGAGGAGTTTAGATCGGTGGATGAGGCTTTTAAGTTCTCCGGCAACTTCATCGCCATAGGTCTAATTACTATTCCTAGAACGTCTGGTGCTCAGCCGAGTGTGAGACGGCCCTTAGACAGAAGCGACATGCGCTATAAGTTCCTCCCAAACGACTTCTCTGTCGGTGAATTTCGTCGAGCTAGGGCTTGGTTTCTGTATAATTCGAAGCAAGTCCGCCGTTCCACCTGGTGGGCATACGTGTCCTCACTTAACGGTAAGACCCCTCTTGCAGAGGTGTTGAAACGAGTCAAAAGGATTCGCGTCAAGTTCTCGCATGACCTCCCTTGCGTTCTGCATTTGAACTGGACTTCATTCTCGGACCCTGCGTCTGTGGAGGAGTCATTCGCGACCGCTTTCTCCACATTCTTTAGCCGAAATGCTGCTCCACCAGCATTCAATGCACGTCGTGATGTAGCTACAGACCGCCGACTGGTCTTTACCTCCAGCGACGTGCCATTCCTCGATACCTACGTGAGCGAGGCATGGCATTTCTGCTATATTTGTTAAACAGGATCAGGACAGATGGTACCACCAGACTCCTGGCGAATGGATACTGTGCTGCCTCCTTTTCACAAACCGGGGAGAGATCACTCTACCCCGGTTGGTGTCTGCCCAATCTCTCTAACCTTCTATGTGTGTAAATTGATAGATAAATTGATAATGTTAGATTAGCGTTTTTCCTGGATAGCGAAAACTACATGGCTTCAGCCGCATGCCGATTTGATATCATAGAGACCACACGATGGAGGCCAGGGGACGCCTCTAAATCTTCCAATCTTTATTTCTAAATTTCTGCGAATCGTCGATTCCGCGTGCAGGTTGGGGGAGCCTTCTCCTGCCCAATGGAGCAGGAAGAGGGCTTTTGGCAGAGAAGTGTTACATACGCTCGTGGTCCTCAGCATCTATGGTATCACCTCTGTGCTGCCGAAAGGTGTTCTCGCTATGCCGAAGAGCACAGGTTTCGGTTATCCTCCGCCCGGACTAAGGTGCTGCACTTCTGACCCCATCCACGGCTCCATCCCGACACGGACTTGTTCCTAAACGGGATTCGCCTGAAGGTGTTGGATTCGCACCATTTCCTTGGTCTTGGTTTCAACCGACGCCTCACTTGGGAGTCTCATATTCGCACTCTTATGGTCTCTTGTACCAGCGCCATCGACATTCTACGTTCATTAACGTTCAGCTATTGCCTTATTTTTCTACCGATCCTTTGTTCGTTCGAAACTTGACAACGGATACGAGTTTTACGCAGCCGTAGCTGAGCGTGTATTGCGGAAAGTGGACTCGATCCACCACACCGGTATCCGCCTGAAGACCGGTTTTCCGCACCTCCCCCATTTAGAGCCTACTTTACGATGTTGGGTAGATGCCACTCGCTCTGCGCCTTACATGGTGCATTAATGCGTTTATATGTGCTCGCCAGGCGCCCTCCTCAGTCGCCAATGGCTCTCACTGCATCCGCGGCCGATCTCGACGGTGCCTAAGCCATTTGGGTTTAGAGATACGAAACTCCTTCTTAGAGCTTGGTTTAGCTTTCGAACCGGTGGCGCGTTTGGTTCTTCCCAGGAGGCTACCTTTGACTATTTGTCGCCACGCCTATGCTTCCAAAGCTTCGTCACCGCCGGGAGTATTGCGTTCGACCTTTTTTGTAGCAAAATTCGTGTCTTGCTCGATCCGTGCCAGTGTACAACCATCTATTATCCCTTCTGTTTGAAGTCAGCGGGGCTCTACTAGGCATTGCGTCTGTCTTCACGGCCGATCTGGTTGCAATACACCGCTCGGTACTGGAGATAACTCGTTATGCCTAGTTCGGAAACCGGATTTTGGGGGCATTCGAATCTCTAATCACCCTGGATCGCGGCATCACTGACGCGAGCCGGGCGCATGTCGAGATTATCTTCTACTGAGGTTCCTGGACATGTTGGGAATGAGGGTGCCAAGGAGTCAGTGAAGACTTGGGCGACCAGACCAGCGTTTTCCTTTTCCTCACCTGCTACATGGCATGAATCAGGCTGCCTGGCAAAGAAGATGCGAGACGGCCGAAGGGAACTTAAAGTTGTGTGCCATTGCGCCGCGACTGTTCCCACGGGCCTACCCCCCGATGATATGACGGCTTAAGCTCGTTTTCTGTCACCTTCGAATTGAGTACACTCGTGGGACGCACCCCCTTTTTGATAGAGCACTCCCCTGCACCTTACTGCGAGGACTGCGTTGCGCCCCGGACTGTTCGGCAGATTCATATTGAATGCGCCAGTCTGGGTAATCTGCACGCACGTTTCCTGTTTCGGTACCGGGACGAGCGGGGTCGCTACCGCTTGTTCCTTGTAGTCGGGTCAGTTTCGTGCACACAGACTTGAGAATTATCTGACCCTTTGAGAAGGCCGGACTCCTCCATCTTATTGACCCTCGTTGGTTTTAGTCGCATCAGCATCCACCGAAATATGGTTCCTTGTTCTTGATTTTGTTTGTCTTCGGTTTTGTTGCAAGTTTTCTGGTTTGTTGTCTTATACTTATTTTTATTTTAATATACCCTGGGATGAGGTTTGAAATTAATTACGGCGACTTATGCCCTTGCAGGCTGTCGCCAGATGCGTGCTATTAAAAAAAATAAATATCGGAGAGGTTTTTACTTTGGGCAATGTTCTATCAGGTGATGTGTCTGTTTAGTGGGAAGTTTGGTTGATTTGTTGTGGTACTGGAGGAGAGGGTTGTGGCGAGACTTTAGCCAGGATATGATGTGTTTGCATAAGTGTGAAGTTTGGTTTGTTTGTTGTGGTACTGGAGAAGAGGGTTGTGGCGAGACTTAGGCCAGGATATGGTGTTTGCAAAAGTGGCAAGTTTGGTTGGTTTGTTGTGGTACTGGAGGAGAGGGTGGTGGCGAGACTTTAGTCAGGATATGATGTGTTTGCATAAGTGGGAAGTTTGGTTGGTTTGTTGTGGTACTGGAGGAGAGGGTGGTGGCGAGACTTTAGCCAGGATATGGTGTGTCTGAATACGTTTTCTTGTCCTTTTTTTGTAAATTGGTATGAGAAGGAACATCGGTGATCAAATGAACCGTGGATAGGAAGCCAGGAAACCATTGGACGTGGAACGACCTAAAGATCTAACTGACTCAGCGGATTTGTGGTGGGCTGCTTTCCATCCCAAAGCAGGGCATTAGTTTGTATCAGTGGTATTGATTAAGAAAAAAATGGAATAGAATAAGGTTATTTTAGGAGGGAGGGTCAAGGTCGGTGATTCCCGGCTCATGGTAAGGAACTCGTTCATGGGATTATTATACAAGTTAATAGGTTCCCATCCCAGCCTTCAGATTGACCAATGTATCCGACTCCCACGACACGCCGCTACCCTCTAGTGGAACTAGATTTCAGTGAACTCTGTTAAACTACACCGTGCTTGGTTATTCGCCAGATGGTAGTTTCGATTCCGGACAGCTTTCCTTGGGCGCCTGTCCTATGCTCTCGTCCCGTGATTTGGGGCCCCTCATTAAACTGTAGGTTCCCTGTAAAGACCTTAAAAAGAGAGTGGTAATCTGTGGTAAAAATGGTCCCACACCAAACAAACCAAAATTAAATCGGCGTGCATCAATGCTACTAAAACTACCAACTTTCTCCCACCGCTTTTGTGGGCAGTTAATGACTCCAGTTGTTTTGCAGGTCTACCAAGCTCACCAAGCGGATGATGGCTTCTTGTATGTGGTGTATGCTTCGCAAGAGACTTTTGGGAATGAAGGAAAACCACCATTACAAAGTTCCCATCCACTGAACGTTCCATTCTGGGCTTTTTAGTTTTAACATCATGAGTGAACTGAACGAACTTTGTTTCGGTGTGATTCAGAAATTCTGTCTTGATTATTATTGTTAATCCGAAATGTTTCTTTTAAGTTTAGACGAGTCTTCAATTACTGTGCTATTTAGGTTAAGTTGTATGGTGTGTTATTCATTTTTCAAAGAAGTTTGAAAGATATTTTGGGGGTGTTTGGGAAAAGTAGTCGTTGTTTTGCTAAATGTAGATTTGTGGTTGGTTGACTACATTTTTCATTTAGGCCTCGATTCATGAAATTTATTTGAAAGGATTTCCAACTAATTGAGTTGTATGGTAGTTGGGTTCATTGAATAATTGCTTCACAGGCAAAATGCACACTTGAAGTAATATAACCCATCTGTGTTTTAGTGTCAAAATGAAATGGTGAAAGGAGTGATCTAAAATATTTATAATTTCGCTGTTTTAAAAGATGTGTGTTTATATGCAGTGCCTTGTAAAAATGTGCGAGAGGCAATTTTGTAGTATCTTTAATTTGGTCAGGAGTATAATTATAGTTTGGAATCTAAATAGGTGTGTATTGGATGTGAGAAATATAGGTCATCAGCACAAACACCTGGATAAATGGATGAACTCTAAGGTCTCAGTCATTCTGGCTTATTTTGAATGGCACTCTAACGTTCCTTTAGGCTTGAAAGGAGGAAAAATCCATTTTTGGCTATGAAGGAAAACAGACATTGGTTTCATGATCTCAATTTGATTAGTTTAATTTATTTGAAAATGAGGCAAATAATGAAGACAATATTAAAACCTTACTCCATTCATTGCCATAACTTGTCTGGCATTGGCGCCAAATTACTTCCCATCCCATTCTTGTGTGGTTAATGATGATGTGGTGATCTTCTGACCACACAAGTATTATGTGGGTTAGCAATACTGGTGGATGAGAATCAGGCAAATATCTCAAACCTTTTAAATATATGAAATGTCTATTGACTTTTTAAAAACCGACTAAATCCGGATATGGGCCTCTGCTTTGGGAACCCGCCTCCCCTCTTCGAAAGTTTTGTTCTTGCCAGCCAAATATTCAATGGCGGTTAGGGGTGGTGCTGTCTGTCGCGGACCCCTTCCTGTCATGGCGTTGATGCACAACAACCTACCTTGTGGGAGAGCGGTTACGGATGTTTTTGGATGTTGGAAAGCTAAGTTTAGATTTATTTAAAATTTTATTATCTAAGGTATGTATTTATTTTGCGGCCCTAAAATTATTATTAATCATACAAGTCGTGTTGAGTGCAATTTTAAAATGCTTCAGTTAATATATATATATATATGTATATGTATTAATAAAACCATTGTTTAGGAGCGTAGTATTTTATTCACGAAACCAGTTTTGGCATGGAGTTTGTCATGCCATCTACAGTCGTATACTACTGAAGATGGCATGACAAACTGCATGCCTAAACTGGTTTAGTGAATAAAATACTACATTCCTGAACAGTGGTTTTATTAATATATATGTGACCTGTTATTGGACTCAAGAATTTATACCTGTACCCTTAACAAAATGTATATTAAACAAAACCTTTATCAGTTTATCTAAAAAAAAATAATTTCTTTAGTTTAGAAGGTTAGATTGTTATCTTAAAATTAATGTACAAAGGTGCAATCTATAAGTACAATATGATATAATCAGTGGCAAACACTTTTTCAATTGAAAATGTAACAATTCAAGGTTACCAAAATTGCTTTCCCGCCTTATTAATTCCCAGGTATATTTCAACACTTAGATTGAATTTGAAAATTATTGAAGAATTTGCACAATTGTCATACTAATGTGAGTGTTACCTGAAAAGTTTTGTTTTTTTGACAGGGTATTGATGTATTTGATTTAGTTGTACTTAATATAATAATTATATAATTTTCCAGTTCATTATTTTAGTTTGCGTGGTATTAATTCATTCGTTTAGCAACAAGTGAAAGAACTGTCAAGAAAAATGATTTATGAGTGGTGGTTTCTACCTCACTCAATTCTTGCTTTAATAGGTGTAGTGTTTGAAAGATAGATCGAAGGAAGGCAATTTGCATGAATTAAAATAATTATAATAGATTTTAAGATTCTTCCTTATTCCATTGATCTATTTAAAATTATCTCGTTCCCTTTTTCTTTGCATACACACATACAGTTCATTGAAGCTCTCAAGCCATTACATACCTTTAACTTCATCTCGCGCAAGTACCCTCCCATTTTTATCCTTAATATTGGTTCCTTACCTCCGTCTTCTCCATTAGTGAATGGTAGGAGTCAGGTTGATGTAGTTCAATTTTCTTTCCCCCGACGACCCTTCCGCAAGCTTAGGGCCTCCCATTGCGTGTCTCCTAGTTGAAGGGCTGTGGACTGACTGGATCCTCTCTCCGTCTGATCCCCCCAATTGCTGCCGATGCTTTTACTATGCCTGCTTTAATCAGAAGACTTAAGTCCAACGTGACGGCCTTTGGGTGACCCGGATCAAGTGGGGCGATTGGACTGTCCCGCCGTCGCTTGATGCATCCTGCACATAACGGGCTCCTGGTCAAAGGTGTTTGTGTGTAATTCCCGTTAACCATTTTGGATTTCCTTACCCGGTGATGAAATTTGAGCGAAAATTGGCTCACTAATAGCTTCCCTAAGTCCCTTAAATTATCTCGCTCAACTACCCACTTGAACAGCAGGAGGATGGTTCTACCACCCTTACTATGCCGTTCCACTCCCCGCCCTTGCTCTGACGCCACCCTTCGCGAGATAGCGTCCCATAACCATGACCTTCAGTTCAGGCAAGATCATGGAATGGATGGTGATCTGGCACCCCTCTTTCAGACCGAATCCAATTTCCTAACCTCCAGGTTATCTTCCTCCAAATCTGCAATGGACTCAATCCCACTTCTCCGTTTTTGACATCACAAGACTACGAGATTACTCGCGACCCTTTCTCTTATCCCTAGTTTGCATTCCTTTCGAATTTGTGGAGTTTTAGCCACCCCCATTTCCCAGTTATACCCCTCCTCCGCTTCTTGGGCCTCCTTACTCCTCTCATAGCATAAAGAGGTAGTGATTGCCCATTTCCGCCAGGGTCACACCAGGCTAACCCACGCATAAAATGTCTCAAGGTCGTCCTCCTTCCTGTAACCCCCTGTCGTAACAAGACACCAAGTCGCACGTGCTCGTTGAGTGGTGCTTCCTGTATTCCATCTCCCGTCTCCACTTTTTTTTTTTTCATCCAACCGTGAATCAACACTGGTTTAATCCTTGGTTTTTTGTAGTATTCCCTCCTCCACTCATCTCTCATGTAATTGCATTCGGGTTCCCCCGTCCAGTCTCCTACCCCCACTTTCTCCTACCTCTTTCTGACTGAGGGTGCATTGAGTGTGTCAATGATGACCATTCTCCCACAACACTAACCGCATTCAATTTTTGTAAATATATCTTCACGCTGTTGTGATTTACTGTTTGTCCATCCCTTTACCCTTAACTTTCCCTAATTTTATTCAAAGTTGTATAGAGACAATTGTAAATAGCGTTAATTTTCACGTTTTCAATCATTGCTATAAAAGAAAGGAAGAAATAATTTGGATTTTTTTAAAAAATTTGTGGAATGGTTCGTCTTGTGATTTGATGAAGATTTTGTCTGCGATTTATTGACAGGTCGTGGGAAACTGTTGCAGTTGACATCTGGCGAATGTCTTAATTGTGTTGTTTGGGGAATATCTGGAAAAGTGTGTGCGTAATCTTTCTAACTTTCACTGCTTTTTTGCATAGCTTCCCTCACACACTTCCCTACGGCCTTGCCGAATTGAAGCTTTGCTTCCGATGGGTATGGTTAGTCACCGGATGGTGTCAGGATTAGGGTAGCTTGCCATACTCTGTAGATAGCCTCGGTTCGAATCCTCATTGAGAAATAAAACTCCTCAAAACGAGCCGATCGGTGGTAAAAAGCAAAATTTTTGATGTCCTCGTTGGTTTTCGCTTCTTAGTTTTGTGTAGTAATGAAGATTTTCTCAATACCAAATGTATTAACTGGACATGTAAGTATCATTGTATATTACATATTTTGTAAAGGTCTCTTGGTTTGATTTGTCTGTGTGTACATAAACAGTTGAAGAATCTTGGAAATGTGGAGCTGGGGGGCTTAAGTCGCTGGGAGGAAACTATCAAGATGTGAAGAGTGAAGTGGAGGTCCTAGCTTTGGTGTTCCTTCTTTTGAATGTTTGCTGCACTCTTTACAAAGAACTTGTTACCAGAAACCCTTAGCATGTTCATAGTTACATCCTAACCGATGCGGTTTAAGTTCATGTGATTTACTCCTGTTCCAATTTACTATTCGTCATTCACTGCAAGTAGTGTTTTGTTTAATGGTAGCGGATTATGATGCCGGTTAGTCCACCCCATCGGACAGACTGGTGCATTTGAAGAGGCAGGAGGGGAGGGGAAAGATCTATAGCGATGTGTAGTAGAGTCTGGAGAGGGTACAAAGGGCACCGCAAGTTTAGTAGGACACATACAGTATTCAGGAAGGAGTGGGTTTTCAAAGACGGACACACACTGCAATTATAAGGTGTGTTTTTATGCTTAGTATAAATTTAGAAAATAAAGCAAGAGGACGACCCCTAAAATGACTATTAACCAAAATAAATACTTCATTGACGACGAATGTATGTATATTTGACGACAAATAGCCGGAATACCATTCCAAAATACAAGAGAATGGCGATCTCTTGTTAGCCGAGGAGTGGCTTTGGCGTAGCCTTCTTATGTCGCGGTACCAGGTTCGATCCCGGCATGAGCGGACACAAACGTCAGCGCACGTAAACTTATGTCTCCCCATTTTTGGATGCGCTGTGATTATCCCCACGGGGATGGGTAGATCTTCACTATTCATCACACAGCCAATTACAAAACTGCTTTCTTTCCTCTCCCGTCTCCGCAAAACACACACACTGTTCGAAGGAATTTTGCAGATAGGTATCTCCACATATCCAAGTATTTCTGACCTTGTACAGGTCCCCCACCCCGGGGTGAAGAAGGACCAAGGTTCAAACCCATATTTTGTTTGATTGATATCAAAAACATTACTTCCTGTCGCCTCGGGCTCGCCAGCGATTGTCAGACACCTTTATGTACATTTCATTATCCGGTCGAGATCTTCTATGGCCAATGTAGGATTGCGAACCACTGCTACAAGGAGGAAATGGGATACTTGAAGCAGTAATATGAATTGAATTTAAATCAGGAATGACTGTGAAATAAATAAAATGCATTAATGAAAATAATATAAATTAAAAGATAAATCTGAGGTTTCCCAGAGAGGCTCTGGCCTTTTCGTGGTGAGGGGGAGTCAGCCATGGCCCCCTTAGGGGTCCCATGGTGCTGCCAACAAGACTTTTAACATGCCCCTTTTCTTTCCTCCCCTTTTTTCAAAGGTGTCATCCGTTCAAACGAACTAAGGGACTACGACCTCACCCGCCCCCAGAGCAAGCTTAGTACCCAACGTGTCACACACGTACACAGGGTAATTAAAACATTAGGCTCCACTAGAGTCCCCAAACGCCACACTGATTTTAACATTCGAACGACAAGAACTGCCGCAGTATATTTAAGCTAGGTACCTTCGTGTCCCGTTAAATCCCTACATCGAACTACCCAGACGCTGCTTCAATTGCAATTAATTTTGACATGTTGGCCGTGCCTGTCGGCACCCCCGCTCCTGCGTGAATTGTAGCTTTGACTACCATGGCCCCGAATGCACCAAAACACCTCGCTGTGCCAACTGAGAAGGTACCCTCAGCGCTGCGTCAAAACTCTGCTCTATATTTTTATATGAAAAGGAGGTGCTCGCTTTGCGCGACTCCCTACGTCTAGATATAAGAGAGGCCCGCCAGCGTGCTCGAGCACAAATCTCACCACTCGGCCGGCTCTGTGACGTTTTACGTGACGCTGGACGAAACCGACCAGCCTGAAGCACTTCATCCTACATCTACTCGCAGTGGCAGAAACATTCAGGATATGGAGGCGAAACATCGCTCTCACACCGAGATAACCAATGTAGCCCCGTCTCTCCAGCAGCTCTAGCTGGGAAAGACGCTCAGGGTGAGACACTTGAAGACATCAGACGCTATCTGAAGGAATCCTCAACATCGACCAGTGAAGGTTGATCCAACAGGCCCAGAGACCCAAAGTCCAGTGGTAAGAGGAAGGATTCTTCACCTGGGTCATCGACCACCAATAAGCGGGCAGCCTCTGGAGCTGACTCGGCTGAACCCTCAGAATCTTCAATGGACTCTTCCCACCCTTCACAGGACTTAGGCCCCATCCTGATCCAAACGATGGCAGATATACACCCAGCTCCACACACCTCGCTCAGATCGCCTGTCCTTTCCACTCACCCTTCTACCCATGATCCTCCGATGGAAGCAGTTGATACTCCAACATCACCAATCGCGGCGGTTCGACCAACCCCTCAGACACCGAAAATACCCTCGACCCATGAATCCGGATCTACCGGTCGAGAATCCCTTCTTGATCTTTCTTTTCTGCCAGGTTGTGAGCCTGAATTACAATCAAGGGCCTCGGTCGGTTCTCCAAAACCCTCGAAAAATGCCCCAGTTACTGCTCCCTCTAGGATCTCTCCCCCTGCAAAAGCAGGCTCCTCAAAATCTGCTCTCCGTCTCCCAAGCTCTTTGGGACGAACCTCAATTACAATATCGGCCACAAAAGAGAAAAAAAATATCCACTGGTATCTAACCGTCCCACATAATATTTTCCATTTTACAATGGAATTATCAAGGCGTTCTTCCAAAGTGAGAAGAATTCAAAATTCCTTTGACGACTCTCCACCCCGCTGTTATTTGTCTTCAGGAGAATAGACTGGGTATACGGCCCTTTCCGCCGGTAACCGGCTTTCTCACTTTCAACTCTATTGCTCCTGCTGGAAGCTCCTCTCATGGATGGGGGGGGTCAATCATGGTATCTTCATCCCACCATGTATCTCCCATTCCCCTACATACTACCCTTCAAGCTGTTTCCGTAAGGGATTTTCTTACTAAGCTTTTTACCGTTTGCTCTATTTACCTACCCACTTGTTTAGCATTGTCAAGACCCGACCTTTTACAACTTATAGACCAGTTGCTCTCCCCATTCTTATTACTAGGAGATTTTAACGCCCGTCACCCATACTGGGGTGACATCATTCGAAATGCCAAAGGCAGTGTTTTAGAATCTCTCTTATTATCTGACTTTCTTTGTGTTTTAAACACTGGCGGTTTTACCTCTTATCATGTCCAGAAGGACTCTTTTAGCTGTGTTGACCTGTCTGTTTGTTCACCGGATTGCTTCACGGAATTTCGATGGTTAATTCTTGACGATCTCCATGGGAGTGTGTCCACTTCCCTATTGTCTTGTCGGCCCTTCTAGTTAGCCCTTATACAATCATGCCCCTTAAATGGGACTTAGGTCATGCAGATTGGGAAGGTTTCCAAGAGGCGTCCTTCACAAGTGCATCCTTGGGGACCTTCAATGGAGTGGACGCGTCAGTAGAATACTTTACATCGACTATCTACAATGCAGCAACACAGACCATCCCACGGAGGCGACCCGTCACGGGTCGCTCAACCGTGCCCTGGTGGACCTCGGCGTGTGCAACAGCTATCAAAAACTACAAGTTAGCCCATGCCCGATTCCGAAAGAACCCAACTTTGTGCAACAAGGTCGACCGAAACCGAGCTCGTGCACTCCTCTATAACACCTACCGTTAAGATCTGGAAGAGAATTAATTAGATCAGGGGCTGTTATGCTGATCATCATACCCCCACACTCAACTTACACGGTTCCTTGGAGAATGACAACCTAGCGGTCAGCAATGCTTTTACTGACCATTTCCGCGCCGTCAGCAGTGTCAGCCGTTACGATAAGGCTTTTCTATCCTACAAATCAAAGGAAGAGTCTCATTCTCTCAACTTCACAACAAAATCTAACCTTCCATATAACGCACTATTCAGCATCCATGAGCTCCGTAGCACTTTGTCCCTTTGCAGATCTACTTTCCCTGGCCTTGAGATCTATTTCGATATGATTCGGCACCTACATCCACACTCTACTCTATTCTTACTTGATTTGTACAACCGTATATGGGTGAAGGGTTTTTACCCCTCATCATGTCGCATTGGGATCATTCTTCCCTTTGTCAAACCGGGTCGGGTTGGACGCAGATCACTACCGCCCTATAGCTGTCACCAGCTGTTTGAGTAAGTTGCTGGAAAAAATGGCGTTGGAGCGCCTAAACTGGTTCCTAGAAACCAATCACCTTCTCTCTCCATTTCAATGTGGCTTCCGCAAAGGTCATAGTACCCTTGACCTACTAGTTCGTTTCGAGGGATCGGTCCGGAAAGCTTTCTCATTAAAGCACCGAGTCCTGGTCATATTTTTCGATATCGAGAAAGCCTATGACACAACATAGGGATGCGGCATCTTGAAGCAGCTATACGTCTGGGGGATGAGAGGCCTTTTACCGTCACTTATCCAGTTTTTTAGCATCTCGATCCTTCAATATACGTGTTGGAGACGCATACTTTCACCTGCAACTGCAAGATGAGGGAGTTCCTCAGGGCAGTGTTCTAAGTGTCTTATGTTTTATAATTGCCATCTATGATATTATTTCGTCTCTCCCAGAGGGTGTATCGGCAACTGTGTTTGTCGATGATTTAGCACTATACTGTTCCTCACCTCGCCTTCCATCAGCAGCGCGTCGGCTACAACTGGCGGTCGATGCTGTATCTAAAAGAGCACAACTAAAGGGATTCCGCTTTTCCACGACCAAAACCAAAGCAATGTATTTCCACCGGGGCAGAGGGGTTCTTGTTCCGCCATCTATCTCCCTACAAGGCGAATATATAGAGTTTGTCTCCGAGTTTCGGTTTTTTAGCGTAACTCTTGATCCAAAGTTAGTTTGGTTACCACACCTACGCTGACTTCGAACGGGCTGTCTGCGGGCTTTAGACATTTTGAAAGTCCTCTCACATACTTCGTGGGGCAGCGACCACAAACATTGTGGACATTATACACAGCCCTTGTCCAATCCAAATTGTATTATGGTTGTCAAATTTACTCATCGGCTTACCCTACAGCTCTTAAAATGCAGAACTCCATTCGAAACCTCGGAGTTTGCCTTTCCAGTGGAGCCTTCCGTACTTCTCCTGTCAACAGCCTTTACTGCGAGATTGGGGTACTCCCTTTGCCCTACCATATACTTCAAATCTGCATGCGATACCTCTGTCGAGTACAGCAAGCCCCTGTATCAGAGGTCTACAGATGCCTGTATGCTGCTGAATCAACGGCGGCATATGATAAGTTGCCATCTTTACCCCGCCCCTTGAACCTTCGCATAGGAGATCATCTCTCTAACCTGGGTGCTCCAAGGGTCCTTACCCTTCCATCCTTACTGACCCCTAGTTGGCGTGCTTCTCTCCCCACAGTATGTACTAACATGTGGAGCCTGGAGAAGTCTTCGATGGACCCTCGCATCATCAAGAGCCTGTTCTTAGAGCATTTGAGCTTACACAAACAAAGCTGCCCACTATACACGGATGGCTCTAAGTCGGACGGTGGCGTGGGCGCCGCAGCAATCTACCCAGGAGGAGAATTCCTAACTTTATCTTTGCCGCCAGCAGCATCCATTTTTACCGCTGAACTTTCAGCAATCCTTTTAGCCTTTAGACTCATCCAAATTTTACCTTTTAGTGATTTTGTCATTTTTGCCGACTCAGGGAGTGTCTTACAGTCATTTGGATCTTTTAATGCGTCCCATCCCTTAGTCACAGAAATTTGCAACTGGCTGATCCAAAATGCGTCCCGATATATAAGTATTTTTTGCTGTGTCTTTAGACATGTGGGGGTCCTGGGCAACGAGAGGGCTGATCGGCTGGCCCGCTCAGCCCATTCTGTGTCCCCTGAGAACTCGGCTCTGCCTTTTAGGGACTACTTTCCATCAATAAGAAAATATATTTTTCAACTGTAGCAGAATGGATGGGATGACTGTTCATCATCCAAACTATACAAAATTAAAAATTCTATTCGCTCTTGGCCCTCGAGCCGGCATAGAATGCGGTCGTTGGAGGTAGCCCTTTGCCGAGTTCGCATTGGCCACATGAGACTTACTCAGGGCTATCTTGTTTCGGTTTATGCTCAAATTAGCCCTTGCGGTCGTTTTTGCGGTGGGGACCAATCGGTTGCCCACCTTTTATTGGATTGTACCCATTTCGCCATTCTCCGGTTGTCCTGTTTCCCGACCCTTTTAACTATCCCTCAACACACCCGTCTTAGATTCATATTGGCGGAGGAATCTTTTAACCCTTCGTTTTTATTTTTTTTGTCACAAAGTGGTCTCCTCCACCTCTTATAGTTGATTTGCCTCGTTTTATCCTAGCTGCCATATAGAATCAATCCACTTGGATTGGGCAGCAACCCACTGGTTCCTTACCTCAACCCTTAAATCTGAGGTTAAATAATGAAATATGGCAATCCTGTTTTAATAATTGCTTTGGAATAAAGATAACGGCATGAAAATAATTCCCAGACCTAATTGAGCGGCTCTTTAAGGTTGGTGAACGCAAATTAAGAAAATCATGAATGAATAAGATTAAAAAAATAACTCATTCCAATGATCGACACTAAGCTAAAATCATGAGAGCTCATTTTGGTTAGATTAACAAAAGGTAAGATGTGAAATATGTGTCTAGTATTCTTTCAAAGGAGATTAAATGTATTGCTTTGTATCCTTTTTTTAAAAGTAGTTTTTAATTTATAAATGCCTATAAGGAAATATGACATGTTCACTTGCAGTAGGGACAATATATGTGAGTATGCGTTTGTTTGTAGGTGCCCTATTTCTAGGGGGAGGTGTGACTGGCTGATGTATATTATTATTGACCGCCACCCGGATTATAGAGGGAAGGGAATTATTGTCACAGATATTTTGGAGAGGTCCCTCGAGTCCCACGAGTGAGGTGAAGGGTGGCGTTAATCTCGTATCCGACTCCAAAGATACTCAAATAATTTTCCGACTTGGCTTGGCTTACCGAATGTTTTATGATCTAGAAAAGACTGAGAGGAATCACGTACACAAAAATAAATGTTTAATTCCAAGAAACAAAAGCAAAGCAAAATTGAGGCTCGCGTTTACACGATACGGTCAGGGACTTCATGAAGGCCTTCGATAAGGTCCCGCACAACAGGCTTATTGAGAAACTAAAGATCTTTAACTTGGGGCCAAAGTATATAGGCTAGATCAAATCATTTCTGTGCAGGCGGCAGCAGAGGGTAATGGTTAACAGAGAAATGGAGTGCCACAAGGCTCCGTACTTGACCCATTGCTGTTCGTCATGTTCATAGATGACCTTCCAGAGGTAATATCGGACGACAGCGAGATATTTTTGTA
This sequence comes from Ceratothoa steindachneri, assembly GCA_963969495.1. Lineage (NCBI taxonomy): Eukaryota > Metazoa > Arthropoda > Malacostraca > Isopoda > Cymothoidae > Ceratothoa > Ceratothoa steindachneri. Next base: position 34,395,167 of record OZ018338.1, read on the forward strand.
CTCGGATGATACGAAGCTATTCAGAAGAGATGGGGATTGTGAAGAGACATGGATGAGATGATAGAGACATAAAATACTGCAAGGGGTTTATGGCGAAGTGGCGTGCACAGGACTTTTTGTGAGACGGGACGATGGGTGTACCAGAGGCCATACCTAGAAGCTGTACCCCAGGAGATCAAGGTTAAACATCAGGAAGAACTTCTGGAACCGAGTGGTAGAAAATTGGAATGATCTGCCAGAAAGTGTTATATCTTCGGGGAGCACAACGCATTTTGAAAAGGCATGGGACAGTCAAGCAGTAAAATATGACTTTTGTGCAAAAATAACTAAATTAAGACACATCCACCCAAGCCACTCTAGTGTAGCAACCAATGAAGGGCCGGGTCTCACAGGCTGAACAGCCTCCTAGCTGGGTTTCTACTGTGAGTGACTGTGAAGCACCTTGAATATGAAGCTAGACTGAGGGTATTAAATATAGCGTACGAGAAGTGCAGCGAGCGGCTTAAAAGCTTCTTTTGAATGAGTCTCTTTTTTGAGACTCAGGATGGCCGAGTGGATTCGCCGCTGGCTAACAGTGGTCCAGCGACGCGGGAAGCTGTTCGCATCTCGCCTACGCTATTATTTTTTCTTTGCCGCCTTTCCTACTCCCCTCTATCTACAATGGTGCCCAGACCCGGGAGGGGGAGCGTCAACCCTTGGATAACATTTCCAAACGGGCTCTCTTCATTTCTTCAAAATACGCTGCTCTTCTAGGAGGGGTTTGTATAGTGTACGAGAACTGCAGGCGAGCGGCTTAAAAGCTTAGTTTGAATGAGTCTTTTTTTGAGCCTCAGGATGGCCGAGTGGATTCGCCGCTGGCGAACAGTGGTCCAGCGACGCGGGGAGCTGTTCACAACTCGCCTACGCTATTATTTTTTCTTTGCCCCGTTTCCTACTCCCCTCTATCTACACTAAATATGTTCTCATTCGAAAGATGTGTGAGGGGAGATATGATTGAGCTTTTTAAAATGTGTTCTGGAATGTATAAATTGGATTTTAGCAAGTTATTTGAGTTGGATGGTAGTAATAGGGCATGGGATCACCACTTAAAAAATAAAAAAAACAGAGGTGCAGGTTGGATGTTAGAAATTTTTTTTTTTCCAATAGAGTGGTAGATTACTGGAATAGTTTGCCATCTGAGATAGTAGACAGTCCAAACTTGAATGTTTCCAAAGGCAGATTAGATGATTATATGGGGAGGGAGGGTTAACATTTTTTAGGGGGGGTATTCTGGACTCATTCCTATGGATGCAGTTTTTTATTATTGTATATTATGATTGATTTTGACTTTTATGAGTCTTGATGATGAAGCTTTTTGCAGTGATGGGCAGTCCATCAGTACCGATGACGGAAGGTCCGTCAGTCCGTCACTGACGGACTCCCGTTTCGCTGGTGGAAACTTTGAAACACTGACGGAATAAGCGCCGACGGAAGCGATTTTCGGCCGTCACTCGAACCGCACTAACCAGAAAAGCAAAGACGACCTTCGGCAAATAATGTTTCCGTTAGTCGTCAGTGAAACGGGAGTCCGTCAGTGACGGACTGCCCACCACTGCCTTTTTGTTTTTGACACATTCCTGTAGATGGTTCTAATTGTATATTGTAGATGCATGATCTAACACAATCCTATAGATGGTTTCAATTGTATATTGTAGATGCATGATCTGACACAAATCTATGGATGCATTTTGTGGGTCGGTTTTGACAGATGCGGATAACCTTTGATAGGCCCTTGTGGCTTTTGTCATCCGTGAAATTATGTTATGTTAATATTTCACTACCGGTCAGGAAAACGAGTGTTACGGAAACAAGACTTAGACGAGTACAACGGGGGCTTCGCGACGCTAAACGAACCGTAATTAGTTTTTTTACTATCGATCTTATGGTGTCTCTCCGTCTGTCGGACTTAACTGTCTACCCGAGTGTTAAGTTCTCCATTTTTCAGGAGGCATGTCCTCTTTTCGCTTCTGGGATCATAATGTTTTTACCTTCGCCCACTGGGCGGGCTTTTTTCATCCCATGGTCTCCGAAGCTGATCAATTTATGGCGCCTGCAATGTTTCACTTTTTTCGATATAATTTTGTCATTTCTGAGACGCAGACAGCTCTCTCGGCCTAATTCCGTTCCCAGTCGCGGAATGTTCATATTTATTACACTGTCGCCAAACTTTACTGCTATCTGAATTCTCGCCTGCCTTCTTAATTCCTTGACCGGTTTACAAATATATATGTATATTAGGGTGGATCAAAAAATGGGGGTTTTGCAAAAAATTTAAAATTCATTTTCCCACCCTGAAATTTTGATTGACCCAACATCAAAAACTATTGTGTTGAAATTTCAGACTTCTAAATTAATATTTTTCATGTTCCTCAACCCAATTGAAATATTAAAAAAAAGAAGCAAAATATCGGAAAATTCTATCTATTTGTTTTCAAACTTCAAGTTGTTAGTTACATCAACATTTATGTCCTATACTATACTATACTTATCTATATTATTTCCATAAAACTTTTAAAAAATATATTTCCATGAAAATTTACAATCAATACTTCTACTTCCATTTTATTGAATAAAAATAATCTATTAACTACTCGATAAGTCTTTCTTCCTTTTCTTCCGTTTGTTTCCATGCAACCTGTAGATTTTTATTATCATCACCCTGAAATAGAAGAAATTGAACAATTAACAGTTGAATATTTAGATTTTCACTATTATTCAATATCCATTTATTCAATGCAGTTAGATTTTTGTATTGTTATTACCTTTCATTACAAAGTCCTTCTTGGTATTAAATGAGGGTATTTTTCTCCTGGACAAACGGGACGTTTGTCTTCTCCATAAACTGCTAGTGACGCTTCTGTGACGGTGTGACCAGTTTGATGCATCCAGTGCCGGTTTAACCTAGTAGCATATGCAGCACGTGCTACGGACCTCGCGTTTCAGGGGGCCCGCGGGGATGTAAAACATTAGTAATAATTAAATTTTTGTCTTTAGGCACAGAAGGCCGAGACAAAATAATTATTCATTTTCCTGTGTTTTTTTTTTAATATTATTATTATATATGATATTACTATATATGAAAAAAATATAGAAAATTTCACTTGAGTATACTCATAGTATAATAAGTCTGACATTATGTTATGGGAGTAATGGTGATGTTCTTTAAAAAGGAATACAAAATAAAACCCTCCTTTTTCAATTTAGTCCTCCCAGCCATACGAGCAGTTCTTTTAAATTCCTCAGATAATTTTTTTCCTCTCTGCAGAGGAAAATGGAGGGGGGGGGGGGGGGTGATATACAATATATATATATATATATATATATATATTGACATACGGGTGGGGGCACCGCAGCTCCTTAAAGTGGCCCTGGATGCATCTCTCAACCGCTTGTGTGTGACAAAGAAACTTTGGAATATTCAATTTAGGTTGTTTACGGATAAATTCTTCAAGTTGATCATCAGAGAACGTCCTCGTCAGCGGAAGTTCGGTCACAACGGTCTGCTGCCAATTAATTAGATGGATGTAGTCGTCAGCTTTAAAGTTTATATCTGGGATCTTGAAAGTCTGTATTGATTTTCCTTTGTAATCTTTTCGTGCTTTCATAATTCTTCTCCATGCGAGTTTCCGGATATGATTTCTTTCATCTTGCATTCCTTTGAATCACTGGTGCAACTATATCTTGAATCTGTTTGTTCACCCCTTGCAGTGATTGCACTGTCTTGAATAAGTTGTGTGTCCATCTTGCGAAGAAGAGTTAGCTTTTATTTCAAACCAGCATGTTACATACAACTTCATGATGAACAAGACAATGGACTTCAGCGTGTCAGAAGGGTCGGAAGTCGAAACATATAATCGAAATATCCGATTTTCAGTTGTAAGCCATTGTGCATTAAACATTTTTCCAGGGCTCTTACGAGCCATTTCAACAGAACATTTACCTCGTGAGATAGATAGAAGGATATCAAACAGATACTTTTGATCGGTGCTCAGATTTCATCTGTCAGCAGACGGCAAGTTAGTCGGAATTGGCTCGAATTCAACAACACTTAGAGTCTCACATTTATCCAGTTGTTCCCTATAGGTCCGACAAATACACGAGGCCCCGTTGTGTGCCCATCTAAATTGTTAATGAGAGGGCGCAATTGGAGCTCATTTGCATAGAGCTGGCAAATAAACCAATGCAGTGGTCTATTAAGTGTTTCTTCTAACATTCTGATCACAACTTCTTTTGTGCCTGTATTCACTGCCGTTCCATCGCATCCTACAACAACAAGTTCATCAGTTGCGATGTTATTTGCTTCTAGATACGAGAATATTGCGTCGCATATAGCTTTTGCAAAAGCTGTATTCGTTGTCAGATGTCAAAGATATTCTGAACAAGGTTCTTCTATCATAGATGTGCTCTTCCATTATCTTCTTTTTGTGATGAGTTCCCTCCATCGTCTCAACAACAAATGTGCTATCTTTTCTACCATCAAAATAAATAGAATATAATGGCTTAGCCGATCAAATTTCTTGCTGTAGTGTAGTACGTTCTTTGACACGCTCTCTTGTAACTTTTGATATGTCAACTACTACAGAAGTTTCTTTGCCTTCAATTGACGATACGTCCTTAATGATTGAACTTGTTATTAAAACTGCAACTTGATCAGACACATCAGTGCGATCACATGCCAACGCAAATTCTGACAATTTTATTCGTTTAGATGGAGTCTTGGATGCAATTTCTTTTGTTTGAAGGAAGAATCACTTCGATATTATCTGTCGAAGTAGATGGTTGATTTAAGAGACAATACTCACGATTCTTCGTAACTGCACTCTGAATATTTTTTTTGATTGAATTTGATCGATATTACCTATTGACACTTTCCTAGTTGTTCGTTGGTCTTCCAGAAACGTGTGCTCCAATGGCGGCACCTTCTTTTCTTTGCTACAAGAACAGTTTTAAAAGCTATCGCACTTACAGCACGAAATACCAAACAATTGTTCTGCATTCTTTATAAAAGCGTCACATTTCTGGTTTAATGATGTCATATTTTTCTTGCTAATACATCTCATTAAAGCCTGATACTTTGAATGATAATTTAAAATTGTTTTTCTAACTGCCTTTATTGACACACAAGGGATTAATACCGTTTTCCAAATAGAAATTAACTTCTCCGCTACTAATGTGATAAATTGTTTAATTGGCGGGTCTTTTCCTTTTCTCAAACAAAACATATTTTATAATATCTTTATAAGTTGGCAACACTTGTTCACTAATGGCGCAGGATGCGCCAAACAAAGGGCTTTCAATTTCATGACGCGGTCTAGGTTTAAATGCCATAATTACATATTGTTTTAATTTTTTCTTACATATTATTTAGCTCTGAAATATAATAAAACGTATAAATATTTATTGTACACAATAAATAACTGTTCTTAAATATATATAGAAGTATGTGATCAAAACAATAGATACTAGTCAGAGCCACACACACACGCACATCGACTCTCAACGATATCCTCCGCGCTACTGAAACATAATTGCCACGTACGCTGCTATAATATGTCATTGATAAACCTCTAAATATCAATCGATTACTTTCAAATTCGTTTACTTGTTCTTTAAAATACAATAATTATTTGTTTGAAGGAATCATTTCAAACTTCGAATTCAATTTTCAGATATAATCCGCAAAAGCCAAAATTTAGTTGAAAATTGCATTATTTTCAATAGCGTTGAGGAACATTTAAAAACTATTATATCAAAAAATTCTTTTAGGAGGTTTAATTTGACAGATAGCCGCATAAAAAAATCGTGGTAGGAAAATAAACTTAAGAAATTTTTTTTCTCTCCACTCTAAATTGTATATACGCGTGGACATTTGTTAGAATTCCTCCTATTCCTGCAAGGCACTTTGCTGGTGCAATTCTATTGCCAGGGCCATGTTCTCCACAGAACTCCCATACCATGACGGAGCTAAAAAGAGAATTCCACATCCTAACTAGTCAAACAGGTACATTTTTAACATACGCACAGGGCAATTCAATTTTACATCACTTATGCATCGATACAACTGTGCTCAGAGAGGGCATGTACAACTTGCCCCCTCCCCCAAAGAAATACAAGAAATATCGCAAAGTTGTGGCTATAATGATTACATTGCTTAATGTTACAGGCAAAATGGTTCAGCGAGGTATTATGTATATTTATGCCTCATAACATACAAATTCTAAGGTATATAAAACAAATAACATGGATCAACGAAGCTTGTCTTTTTTTTTGTGCCGTAACAAGGCTTTATAGAGTTCCTATGACGCTCATCTGTGAGGACTCATATTGGATCTATTTTGCCTTGCAACGCACATTTTATATTACTTACATAGACGAAAACTATGCAATGGTATTTTACAGAGATATATACATTACTGCTTCACATAATTATTTATATGGACATTTTATATATATATATATATATATATATATATATATATATATATATATATATATATATATATATATATATATATATATATATATATATATGGCTATATCTTTCATTTTAGATTTTTCATATTAGCGTACCAATTACAAGACTTTACAAAATACTCATGACACCCATCTGTGAGGTTTTATATTGAATCTATTTCGCCTTGCAATGGACGATAGAAGGCTTGCACGTGAGTACCAGAACACCACTTCTAGCATATTGCGTTAACCTTTAAATTAATGCATACATGAACATGAGTTAACTTTATATTAACAATTAATCGATTTTGTACAGTATTACATTGATCGGACTGATATTTTCTCACACTATCGAACATCGCTGGAACACAACCCCTTCTACACTTCATCTTAGTACGTTTAAAAAAAAACTATACGAATGTATGGCGTGGGCTTCGTTTGGTATCATCTCGTTCCAGTGTTGATTGCAGAGGTCCGGCGTGTAGAAATGCGTCCTTCCACCATCTTCACTACAGCTCCTTCGAACGGGTAGGCCAAAGATGATGAAGTTCTCCTGGTCTTTTTCTTCTTTGTCTCAGAGTAGGCTTGGGGTTATTGTCCTCGTTGGCGACTTCATGAGGCCAAAATGTGGTAAAGCCGAGTCTCCTCCTTTTTTTAGCCTATAAATGTGAAACTGCGCCTCCACAACGCGAAACCAACATGTTACTCCCGATTCATTGAAAATGGGCGGCTTGATGTTGATGGCGTTACGAAATTCCATTCACCTTGTCCTGTCTGATGACTGCTTGCAGAGTCCATATCTTCGATGCCTTTACTGTTCGCAATGTAGGGGTCACCAGTTTATGCGTTTGTTGTACAACGAGGATTCGCGACGCTTAGCGAACTGTTTTAGTTCTTTACTATCGATATTCCGGTGTCTCTTCGTATGTCTAACTTAACTGTCTACCCGAGCCTCGTGTTTTACATTTTTCTTCTATAAATAGTACAGGAGGCGTGGTTCTTTTCGCCTCTGGGATCACAATGTTTTAGCTCCTCCCACCGGGCGGGATTTTCATATCGTATGGTCTCCGAAGCTAATCAATCTATGAAGAAAACTACATCAACTTAACTGCCACCTAACAGAAAAATTAAATCACCTAATAAGTGATAGTGTATGGAGCAAAAATAATCAAGAAAATTGTGTTGTGAATTTATCGGATAAACCAATTCCTACAGATGTAAAGCGTGCCTTAAGATATGGATTGTCGTTTTCAATAAATAAAAAACCTAAAATTGTCGACATTGCCGCTGCTTTTGCTAGATTGGAAAAAATAAGAACATAACTCAAAACCACATAGACATTGCAAAAGGTATTGTTTATTCAGTAGTGAGTAATATGTATAAAAACTTACACAATTTCCCGAAAAGATTTATATCAGCACTTAAATCCTTAAAAATGGACCAAGATTTGCACATTACAAAAGCTGATAAATCTAACACGTTTGTTATAATGAAAAAACAACGTATTTAGAATAAATGTCCACCTTATTATCCGATAGGTCTACATACCTTCCGTTAAGTAAGGATCCCTTAGATGACGTAATTAAGGGTTTTAATAGAGACGTAAAAACCACTTTAAAAAAAACAAATTAATTATGGACTCTGTCTCTTTTAGTGGCTCTTCTTTACCCTATTTGTATGGCCTAATAAAAACTCAAAAACCAGGAAACCCAATAAGACCAATCATAAGTGCCACTGGTTGAATCCAATACACACTTTCAAAATACTTACTAAATTTACTTTCCCCTATCTTAGGAACTATTTTCCCTTCGCATATAAAAAATTTCCTTGACCTTTGCAATAAATTAAACAATATGAGGGTAACATCAGATCTGAGACTAGTCAGTTTTTGGATGTCACCTCCTTTTTAACCAAAGTGACCATTGATGACTTATTAGACTTCCTAGTCTCTATTCTAGATGCTTATGACCTCCCTTTACCAACCAATACGATCATTGAGCTTATTTGTTTATGTATTAAAAAATGTAAATTTAGTTTCAACGGCAAATTCTATGAACAAGTGTTCGGTATAGCTATGGGTAATCCCTTATCTCCCTTATTGTCAAATTTATATATGGAATTTTTCGAAACTAGGTTTATCCCCCATCCTTGGTCTACTCAAATTGTTTGGTTCCGGTATGTTGATGACATCCTGGTAATTCTAAACAACAGTTTTGACATCGATAGTTTTCTTTTAATTATCAACTCATTGGTTCCGTCAATTAAATTCATCGTAGAAAAGGAAGTAAATAAGAGCCTTCCATTTTTGGATGTCCTAATAATTAGAGAACCACATATATTTAAATTAACTGTTTATAGGAAACCGACAAGTAATTTATCTTATGTCCATTTTTATTCAAGTCATGCCAAAAATATAAAATCTGCTGTTTTTTCCTCCATGTATCTTAGGGCTCTTCGAATAAGTAGTCCCGACTATATAAATAAAGAATACTATCCAAAGTACTTTCTAGAAAAATGTATGAATATAGCCCAAAAAAACATTTTATAATTGTAAATTAGAGCCAATAGAACCTCGTAAAAACCTACTAATTTTACCCTATCATGATAATTTTATGTCGGTAGTGCCCATTCTAAAACAACTTAATATTAAGGTAGCCTTTAAATACAATCATACATTAAAAAAATCTCTTAATAAAGCATAGCCCCAATAATGATAATAATGTAATTTACCGAATTCCATGTTTAGATTGTAATTTATTCTATGTAGGGCAAACTTCCAAAAATATTTCCATAAGGACCCAACAACACAAAAATGCAGTAATTAAGGGTTATCTGAATAATGCCTTAGCTGTCCACAATTCCAAGATGGGACACGGAATTAACTGATCAAAAACTGATACTATAATCCATAGTAATGATTTTATAAAGATAAATATCCTGGAATCATTTTTAATCTCCCACACAAAGGAGAGTAATCTCAACATTAGCCCAGGGCTGTTTTCGTTAGATCCAATTGTATTTTTTTCTAAAATCCGACTTATCTGATAGCATTAAAATGTTGACCTCATCCCAGGGAAACGTGCTTTGTATAAATTCTGTGTGTCTTATTTTTCCTACCATTGAGTTTGAAAATGTCGAATAGACGAAAATACTAACTCCAATCTGTTTTTAGTCCGTTTCCTTCCGTGGTACATATTCATATATATATATAAATATATATATATATATATATATATATATATATATATATATATATATATATATATATATATATATATATATATATATATATATGTATCTATTGGTTGGGAAGAAAGATAAAAGCCACGAGAATATATATATATATATATATATATATATATATATATATATATACACACAGTTATATACACATATATCCTATAATGTACGTACGCGTCCTTCGCTACGTACAAGTACGTTCACTTCGTAAAAGACGTATAAGAGTGCGATTTTAATACAGGGGCCGATAGCGTTTAATGAGTTTATCAAGTTGCAGTTCAGGGATTTATTTAAAGAGTGAAAACCAAAAATATAATTTTAATAAGTCGCTAGTTAACATATATATACACACGGGAAATATAGGAAATGTAAATAAGGATAATATTGACAGATTATAAAAAAAAATGGCAATCGGATAACCTCGATTACTTGTTAATTAACTTTTAAATAGGATACTTTAAATCAGTTATACAGAAGGAATATTTAAAAGTCGGAAAGCGGGGCGATTAACGGGAGATGCAATCGTTTTACCTTAAAGGAAGTCCTTGAGGAAGGGGACTCCTTTAGTGAGTCGGCGCGTGGGAATGGAGACGAAAAATGGTCTTGATTCTCGGCCGAATATCCTGATGGTGACGAGGATAAGCAGGGAAGGGGGAGGGCGGGGGAGCAAAGACGATTTCATGATCCTCCTTGAAGACGGACGATGGCACCTCTTCTCCACAGAAGTGCAACCTCCAAAAAATCGAGACTCTGACGCGGCTCGGCGCAAAATCTGGAAAACTAGAGATCCTTGAGGGGAGGGGGGGGGGTGATGAGACTAAAAGAATCCTAGTCAGTCCTTCGGGGACAAAACGATTCGAGGCTTGCTTTGAACAGAGTAAGCCTTCACAAAAGAGAAGGATCTGCCTGGTGAGATCCAACCTCAATGGTATACGCGAATACCAGGGACTTGGGGAACCAGACACACGATCCCAAGCGAAGGCGACGAGATCTCCAACTCAATCTGCCGATCTTTGAAAAACCCAGGGTATTTATATGACGGCCATTTTTTTGATGCTCAATCGCTGGAAGGAACAGACGTCTGAGAGAAAGCTTCCGGCGCCTAGAGGGATTAGCTTCTGTCGCCCGACACTGGAACCGGTAAAAGGCTACGAGACTGAGGCAGATGCCTTGAACTTCGACAAGGCGTAAGCAGAGCGTTGGTTTTAGGCAACAATCAAGTTTGACTCCGTTAGAGATGCTCTTGTCAACGACCAGACCCAAATGTATCCGAACCTAGCCAGGCTCCTTCATGTTTTAATCGCTCTCCCATTCTCGAACATGGAAACCGAGCGTTTATTTTTCTGGCCTAAGCAACTGAATACGTACTTAAGGAGTACTATGGGTCAAGAACGCCTTAACGGCCTGACGCTGATCGGTGTCCACAACAAAATTGATGTTAGAATAGACAGCGTAATTAATCAGCGTATTTGTACAAAGGAACAGAAAGTTGATCTTCATGTGAAATTCTGTGGCCAATGCTGTGTGTTATTAATATGGTTAGATGCTGTTATTAACCCTTTTATACGTGTGTATGTTTATAATTCTTTTTTAAGCCATAGTTATATTCTGCTATTCAAAAAGAATTATATAATAATACAGAATACACATAAAAACAGTTTTTAAACCGTTGTAATCGAATGTACTTTATAGGATATATTTTTAAAGTACAGGAGAATTTCAAAAGTAATTATTAAATTCAGTATTATGCTTTACCTGACTTCCCAAATATACAATTAATCACAATTCATAAATTTCTGATCCTTGGAAAAAAAATGGGATCTAAGAGAATTATTGCTCACTCCTGTATGTGAGCTACTGTTATTTATTATCAATGGTATGTAGGATAATGTCCTTTTCTCTGACTACTCAGAGGGTAGAATTCAGTTTAGCACCCCCCCCTCACCCACATTTGTAATCTGGATCCGCCACTGCTACGAGACCTCTCTTCATCTCCTTTTAGGCCCCTACCCGTACGCAGAATCGTTGATATAGCAAGAACTCGAATATGAAGACAGAGAGGCGTCCCCTCTTCCCCATCATGTGGAGGGTTTCCATGGTACCGTATTGTCTTGCGATTTTTTTTTATTTTAGGAGCCCATCTGGCGACTGCATACTTGGGCATAAGTCACCGTACTCAACACAGCCTACTACTAGGCTATATTCAAAATAGTATAACAAAAACAAATAACAATATGTAAATAACAAATAACAAAGAAAAATGACAGACTAGAAAAACAACAATCGCTCTGTAGACGCGGAAAAAGTAAGGAGGAAGCGCGTTCTGGCGTCAGGGGTAGGCCCACCTCCCCCCGGCGTAGGAACGTGCGACCTACAAAAAGTCAAATAAAGTGGAAAAAGATGGTATAGTCCGCAAGTCCGTGTGCACGAACTAGTCCCGAGTACAAGGGACAAGCGGTAACGACCCCGCTCGTCGCAGAACAGGGCAGGTAACGTGCGTGAAGATCACTCAGAATGAGACATTCAACAAAATGTGCCGAACAGTCTGGGAAACAACGCAGTCCCTCGACCTTGCGCGTCTACAGGAGCGATTCATGTGGCCAAAGCGGGGGCAGTAGTAGCACCTCCATGGTAGTGGCACGAATGCCTTCATGTGGTAGCGATACCAACCAGCACGCACCAACTCACGGAACCTGTCACATTCGAACGTGACGAAGAGTGTAGCGGTGTGGTCTCGGGGTCCCTCCGTTTTCTCATCACACGTTCGACCTTAACCGCACCTTGGTCGGCCAGCTCTAATGTGATGTCATATAGAGAGTAGTCCACGAGTTCCCTCGCATAAACTACTCCTTTCACGAAGTTCATGGTAGAGTGCGGCGTCACACTCACCGGGGTGCCATCAAATGTCCGAAGAGCACTAATCTTGGCCGCCTCGGAGAAATCCCACGGATTCGCGAGAAGGCTTCCGTCTGAGAAGCTGGTCACCTTCGGCTCTCTCCCAATCAAGCTAGCTAGTGATCATTTCTGAGGTAACATGTTGCCCTTGGCCAACATGCTGCCATCAGTGGAGCAGATAACTAGAAAGTTTTGGAAGCCAGTGGGCTCGAAAACGCCAAGTAACCTCTGAATGAGGGACCCCCACTTAAACGAGGTTTCACTCTGCGCACTTAATGGTGTTTATCACGGACTTCCTACCCGGGAGACCACCAGGGCAGGACGTGCCGATTTTGGATTAGTCCCATATCAAAACGGCAGCGGCCCCGTCCGTCTCGTGTCTCCTGAGAGGGATAGGAGTCCCGACTCTTTTTTATGTTCATTTTCTTCTTAGGAGAATTGGGCAGGGAATGAACCCAATTCTCTCCTCGGCCGGTATGAGCACCTAAGTCAGATGGACTGGCCTCGGTAAGATTCTTCTCTAAGATGGAGAACGTCTTGGCTGTCACAGGTACACCCGCCGGGGTACGATAGCCCTCCCCTTCTTGTGAGAAACTTGCATAGGGGCAGACACGGGTTTTGTGAGTGGCATTGAGCCCCGGTTCGACCACATGGAAGATCCTATCGTCTGGGGATGGGTCACTTCGGGGACCATGTCCATCTCAGAGGGGGGAGGGTACTCCATGTGACCATCTTCCCCAAGACATTACGGATCCCATGCGAAGAACCTTTTCTCTTGTGTTCTTGGGCCGGCGAGCCGGCATCAGTTGGGAAGTAGAGGGGAGAACGTACATTGATTCCCTGTAAACTTACTATGCGCGCCGTCAATTATGAGCCGCTGGCGTGCTTTCATTGCAGCCCACTTGGAAAGTAAAGGGGGGATTGCTGCTAGTAATAGGGAGTTGCCCAAGGGCGACTCCAAAGAAGGGGGTGAGGGGGAGTCCCCTGCACCCGTAGGCATGGGGGAGGAGCAAGCCTCATCTCCGGTAAAAAAAGTTAAGACTTTATCTAGTCTTAACTTGAACTGGTCAACAGATTCACTGTTGACAACTTCCGTCGGAAGTGCGTTCCAACTACCGCATATACTGTAAGTAAAGAATTTCCCACACATATCACGGTGGTATCGCTTCACTTCAAGTTTAAAGCCGTGATTTCTTGTTCTTCCCTCGCTGAGCTGAAAAATATCCCCGTAGTCCAGTCTGTCGAACCTCGAAGTATTTTAAATACTTCGATAAGCTGACCACGTAGTCTCCGGGTCTCCAGCGAGAACATATCTAATTCCCTTAATCTATCTTCATAACTTCTATGTCTGATAGAGGGAATCAGTTTGGTTGCCCTGGCTTGCACGAGTTCCAATCTCGCGATGTCTTTTCGAAATGAAGGACTCCAAAATTGTACGGCATACTCCAGATGCGGTCGGATGAGGGAGTTGTACAGACACAGTACTATCTCCTTGTTCCGATATCCAAACTGTCGCTTTACATACCCTAAAATCCTTTGGGATTTCTCCTTGATCTCAATACACTGTTTCGAAAACTTGAGGTCACTCGTGATAGTTACACCCAATTCCTTCTCAGTGTCAGTGGATTCAAGAGAAGTGCCCTTAAGGATATAGGGTGATTGAGGATTTCGGTGGCCGATATGCATCACTTTGTATTTATTTACGTTTAAAGGCATTTGCCACGTATCAGACCACTCCCCAATCTTCCCAAGATCTTCCTGCAGGCTTGCAGTATTTTCATCCTTTGTAACGTTCATACCAAGCTTGGTATCGTCGGCAAATTTGGAAATCTTGGCAACCATGTCACTGTCCATGTCGTTGACGTAGATGATGAATAGTAGTGGTCCCAGGACAGAACCTTGAGGCACCCCGCTAGTAACGGGCACGCACTCAAAAGCCTGTCCATTCACCACCACCCGTTGCCGTCTGCAACTTAGCCAGTTCTCGATCCAGCCGGCTACTTTTCCGTCTACGCGCAGCGCTCGAACTTTCCGGAGAAGGCGGCGGTGTGGTACCTTATTAAAGGCTTTCTGAAAGTCTAAGTACACCACATCCACCGCCTTATCCCCATCGTGCTCACTGAAGACGAAGTGGAAGAATTCCACAAGGTTAGTCAGACATGACCGTTGTCCTCGGAAGCAGTGCTGGAAAATCCTCAGTAGCAGGTTTGACTTTAAATGCGAAGTCATTTTTTCCACCATCATGCTTTCCATGAGTTTACCGAATATCGAAGTCAGACTGATAGGTCGGTAGTTCGACGGTTGGCTACGGTCTCCTTTCTTGAAGATAGGAGTCACCTCCGCCTCACGCTAGTCTCTAGGAACGCATTCGGTGCGGATTGACATGTTGAAGATTGCGCTCAGGTGTCGTGACACTCTATCGCGCACTTCTTTCAACACTTTAAGTAGAAAGCCATCCGGGCCAGGTGACTTATTCGTCATTAGGTCAGTGATCTTCTTTTTGATTTCTCCTTCGGTGAAGTCTATATTCTCCAGCTTTTCCCCCGAGTAGGAATCCGTCGGCTGGGGGATTGGGACCACACTCTTCAGTAAACTGAATAGAAGTAGTCTTTAAGGAGGTTGGCATTTCCTGCATCTGAATTCTTTAATGTCCCATCCTCATTCCCCAAAGGGCCAATCGTTCGACAGATTGGTTTACGGCTGTTTACATATCCAAAGAACTCTTTGGGATTCTCTTTACAGAGTCTCGCCACTCGGAGTTCCTCAGACCGCTTAGCCACCCTTATACTGGACTTTACTCTCCTGGCTAGCCTCCGGTATTCGTCCAAGTCACCCGATATCTTCGATTATCGGTACACAGTTCTCTTCTCCCTAAGCAGTTGGCCGATTTCTCTGATTAAACCACTTTGGTTAAACAGAAGACCGACGGGGGCATTTCAGAAGGATGAAACGCGATTGAAGACTCATGAATGTGGTTTTGAAACTATTCCACGAGTCTTCAACAGCATCGAACACTTCTAGCCTCGCGTCAGTCAGTCCAGCACGAAGACCTGCAAAGTCTGCTCTTCTCAAATCGAGTTTCCTCGATTTATTAGTTGCAGGCCCTGCCTTCGGGACTTTGACTACAAATCTAATTAGTCGATGGTCACTGCCACCGAGCCCTTCGCCAACAGAGAGGTCATCAATGATGTCATCCTTAGAGGTGAAAACCAAGTCGAGGATATTGTTTCCTCTCGTTGGCTGTCTCACCCATTGAGTCAGGAACTCGTTGTTCGCGAACTCCAGGAGTAGTGCGTTGTCGCCACAGGGTTCTCTCGTTTCCCAGTCAACTTGTGTGTTGAAATCCACCAGGACGATACACACTCTGTATTCGACAAGCTCTCCTAGTAGCTGGTACAAATCTCTGTCCTGTTCAACGAGTTGGGCAGGAGGTCTATAAAGCACCAGGGTCCTGTATTTGGCAGGACCTATCTCTAGGTCAACACCTAGTAGTTCATGGTCGGATACGATGTTGCAATCCGTCGAGTTAAGAGTATCCTTGACATACAACATCACACCGCCACCCTCTCTGTCTGGCCTATCTTTCAGGAAGAGCTAATAACTGGGAATCGTGAATTCACCTTCAAAATCTCGGCTTGAGGTTTTTATCCACGACTCCGTTATGGCTACCATCTCAGGTTCTTCTGTTGCTACGAGGCCACGGAGCTCAAGAAACTTGTTCTTGATTGATCTCGCATTGAACAGAAGAACTTTCAACGAGTCCCCGAATGTAGGACTCCCTACTCTCTTCCGTTTCCCGGCTTGCTTGCTGGAGCGGTGCCATTGCTCTTTGCGACCTCCGAGACAGTCGTTCCAGGAGTCACACGGGCGTACTGGCGTACGTCCACCTTCATTCTAGGCCTGACACTACTTAGGGTCCGTTCCACGACATTTTGTATCATGTTGGTGAGTATGGCCTTTCCTTTAAATGATAGATGTATTCCATCCCTTTGGTAGACATCATTTCTACCATAGAAGGGGCGGTAAGGATCCACAAAAAAGACCCTCTCCGCCGTACACAAATCTCCGAGGCGTCAATTAAGGAAGACGTTCCTCGAGTGAGCGGTCCGGGTTGGACCTCTTCTCGGGAGCATCCCAACCACCACACATCTGTTTTTAGCCCATAGTCGTCCACAGCACCCATGACTGTGTTGAGAATCCTTTCTTTGGGGCCTATCCTTCCTCCTCTCAGGTAGAGGTCGTTGGCACTTACCATTAGGGCAACGACTAAGTTCTCAGAAATCTGAGATTTCTCCCTCTCTACTCTGATCTGCTGGTTTCCCCTTCCTGGTAGGCAAGTTACCTTCACACTCGTGCGAAGGCGTGCTGCTAGCAGGGGTTGCAGGGCCTGTGCTTGAGAGTCCCCAATAAGGTTGACCCTCGCACATTTGACTGCACTCTTTTCTTTCGTTATAGACTTATCTCTTTTCTCTTTCGTCTCTGTATTTCCCTTGTTTTTCTTCTTTTTCTTCCCTTTTTTCGATCTTCATTCGTCTTTTCTTCTGTTTCTCTTTTCTCTTCTTCTCTTTCTACTTTCCCTTGGACACCAGTAAGGGTCATTGTTTCCTTCACCCTCAGCCTCAATCTGGCATGGTTGGGTGAGAGAAGGCTGGTCAGCGTCTACCCTGTGAAATTAGAGGCAGACCAGAGAAAGTTGTGGGAGAGGTTGTATGGAAAGTGTGGAAGCAGGGGCATGTCCGCGCATGAAGCGAGAGTAGAACGCATCTCAGTTTAAACATGGCGTTGAATGGTTCTCCGCCTCTATAGGAAAAGTTTAGTCGGCATCCTTCCGCGAACTCTTGATGTGTATTGATTGGTGGTAGAATAGCATCCTGAGAGGGTGAATGTGAATAATGCGATGCAAAGGACTCCGCGAATGACTAAGGGTCCGAGATTGCGGTCCTCTTTTCGTGGAGGACAGGAGTTGATCCTGTGAGAACTTGCCCCAAATCCTCCTCTCCTGAGTAGTAGATGGAGGAAGTAAAAAGCCACCCCCGGTCTACCTTTCATCTAAATCCCTCGCCTTCCCCAAAAGAGTCAAGTGGACCCAGATGGGGTAAGATCGGTGAGAGCCGATGAAGGTGGAGAGTAGGAGAGGAAGAAAAGATTTGAACTGAGAGAAGAGAATAAGGTATTCGAAGTTTATCTAGGTGAACCTTCTTCTTATATTGGATAGATTGATGCAGAGCTGTGTCGCTCACTTAGCAGACTAGGCAAATGCTAGGGGCGCCAGCCAGCCGGGTGGAGGCACTCTTAATTGCCTATTTTTATAATGGGAGCTCTTTAAAAAAAAAGGAAAAATTTATAATAAACAATAATACCTCTCTGAATCGTAGGTGCTCGATTACTAAAATTGTTCTTCAATTTTAGATTATCCATTGCCTCGAAGCATGTTCCCATTAAGTAGACCATTACACCCCATCCCTCTGATCTCTCGTGATTGCATCTAAAGGTGCGTAAATTGAGGTCAGGTTGATGGACACACCTTACTGCGTCTCCCAAAATGAAAAGTTAAAAGCCTTCTGGAACTCAATTGAAGGAAAAAATGCGAAGAAATGAGGAGAAACAAGAAAAAAGTCGAGGTAATGGTGTCATGAAATATCTTGTTAGAAATTTCATTAGCAGAACCGAACGTATGTTCTGACATATATGTAGGCTAGCTAGTAATGGTAATGGCTAACAGTACTGTTAGTGATACTTCGTTAGCTTACTTTCAATATGATAATTAAGCTTCTGTGTTGAAGAAAGTAGAAAAAACAGTGATGCACGAAATAGATGTAGTGATGGCATTGTTGATAGAGATCGTTTCTTTTTAAGTTTGTGCTCTAACGCACCGAAAGCATCATACCGTTATCTGTGTGTAGTATAGTGCCTACCATCAAAGATCATTCAAAGGAAAACATTCCAATTAGAAAACATATTCACCTTTCCACCAAAAAACGATGTTAGAAGGTGTTAGCAAGATTATTTCACCAGACAGTTAAAAAATCGACTAAAAATCCAAGGAAGCTGGCTGATGTACTGAAGAAAAAGAAACAGTTTACATTGGTTTTGTTGTAACCTTTTTTTCAGTCAAATAATTAAAACTGAAAATATTGTACATATTTATTTATTTTGGGAGCACATCTGGCGATTGCCTACTTGGACATAAGTCGCCGTACACAACACAAACTACTACTAGGCTGTTCAAACTGAACAGAGAAGGAGTCACAGAATGGAAGAATGTTCCCTGCATTTATAAGCTAAATGGTAATAGCATGGAGCACAATACCAATATGAGAAAATAGAAGGACTTGGAGGTCCGTATTGAAAAGGGGCTGATTGAAGATGTCAAAGAGATGGCACTCCTAGAGGCTGAGTGAAACAGGTGGCGTGAGTTTTTTCATCGATTAGTGGCCATAATTCAATCCTTGCCTGAGAGTTACCTAGCCTTCAGGGGGGCGACAGCAAGGTTGAATTATGGGGGGTACGTTTGTTGTAGGTGCCTTGTTTATAGGGGGAAGATGTGACTGGCTGATGTATATTTTTATTGACCGCCACCCAGATTATTAAAGGAAGGGAATTAAGGTTACAGATATTTTGGAGAGGTCCCTCAAGTCCCGCGAGTGAGGTGATGGGTGGCGTTAATCTCGTATCTGACTCCAAAGATACTCAAATAATTTTCCGACTTAGCTAGGTTTCCGAAGGCTTTATGATCGAGAAATGAATGAGAGGAAGCATATGAACAAAAATAAATGTTTAATTCCAATAAACAAAACAAGAAAAGCAAAAGGGAGGCTCGTGTTTCCACGATATGGTCAGGAAATATTTCACTACCGGTCACGAGTGTTACGGGAACAAGACTTGGGCGAGTACAATGGGAGCTTCGCAACGCTAAACGAACAGTAATTAGTTCTTTACTATCGATCTTACGGTGTCTCTCCGTCTGTCTGACTTAACTGTCTACCCGAGTGTCGAGTTCTCCATTTTTCAGGAGGAATGGCGTCTTTTCGTCTCTGGGATCATAATAATTTTAGCTCCTCCCAATGGGCAGGATTGTCTCATCCCATGGTCTCTGAAGCTAGTCAATTTATGGCGCCTACAATTTTCACTTTTTCGATATAATTTTGTCATTTCTGAGAGGCAGACAAGAAATATCGCTAAGTTGTGGCTATAATTATTACATTACTTAATGTTACAAGGCAAAATGTACAAATTCTAAGGCATGTAAAACAAATTACATGGATTAGTGAGGCTTGTGTATTTATGCCTCTTCTGACATACAAGAGTTGCGATCTACTAATGTTTATGCAATGCTCAATAATAATAATATAAATTATCCCTGGCAACGAGACCCTTCTCCCGGAGCGTGTGACCATTCCCGGCTGCTCGTTTCTTTCCCGGTTCTCGCTGTGGTGTCTTCTGCGTTGCCAGAGGTCGCATCTTTTTTGATGCAGGTTCTCCAAGCGGCGAACTGAGGGTGGTCTTCGTGTGCCAATCGTGTGTCACTGTGAGACTCTGATTACCCGGCACAGCATCATAGCGTAAGGTTGGCAATTTCGCTGGTTTTAATCGGTCTATCAAGACGGTGTCCCTTCTTCCATTAGGGTATTCCAGCTTGAATACCTTGCTGCCACGCTCGATCACCGGAAAAGGGTCAGCATATGGCGCTTAGAGTGGTTTGCGAAGGCGTTCTCTTGGACCCAAAAGTGAGTTGCATTCTGCAGGTCTCGGTGTACGAAAAGCTTAGAAATCGAGTGCAGATGTCCCAGAGATGCTTTCGTAAATCGATCTGTGCCATTGTCGATGCCAGCTCTTTAATAAACTTAGAATCTGATTTCGATGAGGATAACGAGAGTGCAGGTTTTGGGTACAATAGTGTGGTGCCCGTTACAGCCGTGAATGGGGAGAATCCAGATTCTGTGGGCAAGGCACGAATGCCCAGGAGGATTATCGACAGTGTCAATAGCCAGCCTTGTCGGCGGGCCATTATGGAGCCCTTCAGGGGCCTGTTGGCCCTTTCCACCATCACGTTCGTGGGCGATCTGTATGATGTAGTACGGAGCCGATTAAAACCAACGAGGGCTGACAACTCTTTGAATAGCTCGGATTCAAACTGGGCGCCTCTGTCGGTTAGAACATAGAGTGGGACACTAAATGTGGACATCCACCCGTCTAGGAAAGCTAAAGCAACCGTTGTGCCACTTATTTCCGGGATCGAGAGAAGTTAAGGCTGAAGATAATATGGTGAATGAATTATAATTAGGAGGATGATGGTGATACTCAGAGCGTTGCCTGATGGAAGAGGCTTCAGGTTTAGAAATGGGAATACTAGTCCTATGAGACAAACCCAAGATGCTTCGCGATCCTGCATTTGAGTTGTAAGCCAGTTTGGCAAACATAACGACTGTGGCAGGTCGTACATGTATAATTGTAAATTATACAGGATCGCAAGCCCAAAGGGATTGGCTCCTTATGGAGAAAAAAGGAATTTAACGATACAGGGTTGGAATTTATACAAATGAATTGGCATTGAGGGAAATGATTGTTGGGGGTAGAGAAAAGGAGTTTGTTAAACTCAGATGTTAAATGCTTGAGATAGGGTAGTCTAATGAAAACCTTCTGTTTAGAAACTGTAATAAGAAAGGGTCGAGGATAATATATTTAAAGGATTTCTTCAAATTTAATTATTACCGCTATTTCATCTTCGACCACTTAGTATCCAAATTTCTCTCCAAAATATATTAAAGATTTATATAAAAACAATTGGTTAACAATTATGAGAACAATGATAATTAATGGCTTTACGCTGAAAATGTACTAGGATGTATAACAAAAAATATAATGCAATATAAAGGACAAAAATCTGTATATTAAGTTAAAAAATAAATAAATTCAAACGAAATTAATAAGGTTACAATTGGAAGAAAAGGAAAACCTCAATAAATACACTAAAATTTGTTACCTGATTCGGAGAGAGCTGTGATCTGAATGAATGAAATTTAAAAATTATACACTGTGCCCAGTCTAGTCCTCCACGATCGTCCCGGAGTGCAATGAAGCCATAGTTGACATATTCGTTACTCCATTTGCCTGTCTTCGTCATAAATAATTCACACAAACCTATGAAGAAAAACAAGGAGGTTTTAGCACATATATATATATATATATATATATATATATATATATATATATATATATATATATATATATATATATATATATATATATATATATATATATATATATAGTCGTTTCATCAAGCATCAGTAATTTTTAATATGAAAAATCGACTGAAACAGGTGGGTATGAGCAAAAGGAAAGAAGCGGTAGATAAAGACATCACCGTTAAAAGTTTACCCGTAAATTTTATGAAAAAATACCGGCAGTCATTTTCAAGTATTTTATTGTTTTGTTAACGTAAACACGTTTTTCTTAATACGTTTTCCTACCCATATATTTACGGTATTTCCTAAAAAGAACATTAATTAAAGTCAGAGGTGTGCATTAAATATATTTAAAGTATTTAAATATTAAATACATGAGAAAAATGTATTTAGATACATTTTTAAATACATTTCAAATACATAATATATAATGACAATCGATAAGGACCATTGGTACCACAACAAAAAAATATCCATTAAAATGAAATTGTATATTATTGTAGGGGAATCGTCACTCCCCTGTTCTCTCGCGGTAGAGTCACGAGGCGATTACCGCAAAGACATCCTGTCCCAGGCACCGTCGGGTCAAGCGCATAACTGCAGCGCCACACCACTCGTCGATATGAAAGACCTAAAGGTTAAAATGCAAATCTGCCCCAGGAGAGTGAGATTCAATTTCACGTCAAGTAAGAAATTGGAGACGTGTTTCTCCCAAGCTCGTAGGCTAACGAGGAGCCGATGTAAGACTTGGTGAGAAAAACCGTTTGGCATAAGAACACTCCTGGGCCCGTCCTCAAGCCCCCTCTTCCTCTTACCACTCCCCCAGTGGGGTGAAGACGTATAAATAAGGAACACTGAAGAAAATTGGGGTAGAATACGTCAGTCTCCAGGTGACGAAGTCCCCGGATTAAGACCGGGCTACCTAGACTGGATTGGTAGAATACGTCAGTCTCCAGGTGACTAAGTCACCAGGTTAAGACCGGGCTACCTAGACTGGATTGGTAGAGTACGTCATTCTCCAGGTGACGAAGTCCCCGGATTAAGACCGGGCTACCTAGACTGGATTGGTAGAATACGTCAGTCTCCAGGTGACGAAGTGGCCGGATTAAGATCGGGCTACCGAGACTGGACAGGTAGATTACTTGGCTCGCCAGACCAAGAAGTACCCTGCAAGAGAGGCAGGGCTACCTACCTTAAGGTGCTAAGAAGCAGCTCATCCTCGAGCTAGTCCCTGGTTATCAAACCAAACGTTAAGTTAACTTTGTTAAGTTCAACTTACTCTCGTCAGAGAGACTCCTCATATCCTGGTGAATATTAAACACCAGGGGTATGCCTCGTCCTTTAGGAATTAAGGAAAGAAAAAGGGAAAAGGCTCCCCCTCGAGCCCGTTACTCGGTGGCTACACCAAACTTATAAGTTAACTTGGTTGAGGAACCAAGTTCAACTTATTCTCGTCAGAGAAACCGCCCTCCGTTATACTTGCCCTTGAGGAAGACTGGAACTAAGAAGAAGCTCATCCTCGAACTAGTTTCTGGTTACCAAATCGACCTTCAAGTTCAACTTAATCTCGTCAGAGAATCCCCCTTTCATCGAACCTCGCCCTTGAAGAAGACCCTTCCCGAGTTCAGTCCTTGCCCATGAGGAATTAGGTAACGAAGGAGAAAAGCTCCCCCTCGAGCTCGTTACTCGGTAGTCACACCGAACTCCAAGTTAACTTGGTTTAAGAACCAAGTTCGACTCACTCTTGCCAGAGAGACAACGACTACCTTGGTGCCGCATAAAGCATCGTAATTGTTCTTGTCCTTGAAGAACCCCCCCCCCCCCCTGAATACCGTGTGGCTCCCCCAGCTGCTACCTTCGCCAAAAGGACCTCGTGATCCCGCCCACCTACATCTGGCCAGGGGGCACGAGTCGTGAGACAATAACATTCCTGAGGTATTTAAACTCCAGTAGAGTCCGTAAGCCTAAATCCTTTATATTGATGTGTGTAGCGAAATTAACCAATTTTAGAGGGTCAAACTAATTGAATTAATTCTTGTGTATTATAATATTCGGAGTATTGCTGTGGTTAATGTTTAAATTTTGTGTGTTCAATTGTTAAAGTTAAAATATAAGTTTATTTGGGGAATTATTGTGCGTTTCTCTATATCCTTCCGTGTTTCCAACGGCTCTCTTCTTTAAGATATCAATATTAGCACTCTTAGAACAAAAAGAGCGGGCATTCTACGACATTAATGAAAGTGGTGTCAGGTTTGTAGGTTTTTTTTTAGAAAGAACCCAGCAGTGTCTAATTAAGGAAGAGCCAACACGTAAAGGAATATCAGGAATAAGAGAATAATTGACGAGAGGAAAAATGGTAGAGTTAGGGGTGGTAACAATCTGAAGGTAATTGGTAGGCCAAGTGGTAAATTTGTTGTCGTAGTGGTATTTCAATCAGCATAGTAGTGGGATTAAAGGTAAGTTAGGCTGCGCGCTACCTGGTGAGTGGAGGCATTCGTATCTCAGAATACAGTAAGGAAAATTCGACGGACCAACCCAAAATGGATCGGGTCGAAAGATTCAACCTACAAGCCCAAATTCTGGGACTTAGAGGCGAGGATATGGATGCCTACATCCTTGCAGAATTGAGAATACAAACAGAAGAAGAAGAAATAATAGAGTTTGATAGAGAAAGGGAAAATATAGAAAGAGAAAGGATTAGAGAATGCGAAGCAATAAAAATACGGAGAGACATAAAATTAGAGAAAGACGAAATACAGGGGAAAATAGAAACAGAGGAAAGAAGAATGGTGAGAGGAGGTGAAACAAGCGAAAGAAGAATGGTGAGAGGAGGTGAAACAAGCGAAAGAATAATACTGTTCAAAAGAGAAGCAAAAGAATTCGGAATAAGGATAGAAAGGGAAGATGAGGAAAGGAGAATAAAGATCAAACGAGAAGATGATGAAAGAAAAATAAAGATAAACCTGGAAGATGAAGAAAGAAGAACTAGACGGGAAAATGAAATAGCGAAAGCAGAAAAAGAGGTCGAGGAAAGGAGAATGAAGAGGGAAAAGAACGTGCTCAAGCTGAAAGAGACGAGAGAGAAGAAAAGGAAAGATTGCTCGCACTCAAAGAGCACCTATCGAGAATCTGATAAAGGCCGAGGAAGTTGTAGCTCGGCCTGGACCTAAGAAAGGACCATCGAGGAAAACCCAGCCAAATGGGGTTATGGTGGAAGAAATAGAAAGTAGGGATGAGGTACCAGCAGGAGTACCTAAGAAAGAACCTACGAGCGAAACCCAGCCAAATGGGGTTATGAAGGAAGAAATAGAAAGTAGGGATGAGGTAACAGCAGGAGTACCAAAGGAAGAACCTACGAGGGAAACCCAGACAAATGGGGTTATCAGGGAAGAAGTAGAAGGTAGGGTAAAGGTACGAGCAGGTGTACCTGAGGAACTACCTACGAAGAGAACCGAGTCAAAGGAGTTGATAAGGAAGGAGGAAAGAGGTGTTATTGCGATACACCCAGGTAAGACTAGTCAAATGGTAGACGTGGATGAGTATCCCCTACCCCCAGTAGTCTCCTTCCCGAACGGAACGTCCACGGAGTTACCGCTAATACTCCAAGTCGTAGTGAGCTCCAGGCCCATTAACGACCGCGCAAGGAAAAGTTTTTTCGATCCCCAAAGATCGAACCCGGACACGATCTTCCCGTGTACCTGGTTAAAGGAGAGCTATGGGACCCACGCTTCCATCAATTATGCCCCGTTGCAACAGGCCGCTCTAGCCATAAGGGTCAGGTTAAAGTTAGTAAGTAAAGTACCATAAGAAGGGTAATTCGAGTAGGTTGAAACAACACTACCATTTAGTGACATACTTGGGTAGACTCCATAACCCTAACGGCCGACTCAGGCGCGGTAGGATAATGGTCAC
Source organism: Ceratothoa steindachneri (assembly GCA_963969495.1). NCBI lineage: Eukaryota > Metazoa > Arthropoda > Malacostraca > Isopoda > Cymothoidae > Ceratothoa > Ceratothoa steindachneri. The sequence continues at coordinate 34,420,891 of OZ018338.1, forward strand.
AGAGCACCATTATAGTATTAGCTACATCAAAGGAGCCGATAAAGTACCGCTGCTCTATAGGCGGAGTCGAAATACCATTACGGGTTATTTCAGTACCTAATGAGCGTGAAACCTTGTTTTCATTTGTTTTTCGTGTTAATATTTATCGGTAGGGTTTAAGTTCTCAAAAGCTTAGAAATGTAAGGAAGTAGCTTGTTTTGTTGTTTTTGTTTTATGCGGGTAATCGACGAATTAAGGTTTTGTTATTTGAAGGTAAAATTGTATTGCGAGTAGGTCTAGTTCGACACATTGCCTGTGTAAACGCGCGCGAGTGCGCTCATGTGTAAGGAAACTTAATGTAAGAGAGGGCTCAAAGAAATACAACTTTGCTAATCTCGACTAGGTTGAGTTAGTTGTTTTGAGTTCCCGGAAGTCCCCACCCCCCTCCATTAATTTCTTCGAAGGGAGGTGTGTAGGGGAATCGTCACTCCCCCGTTCTCTCGCGGTGGAGTCACGAGGCGATTACCGCAAAGACATCCGGTCCCAGGCACCGTCGGGTCAAGCGCGTAACTGCAGCGCCACACCACTCGTCGATATGAAAGACCTAAAAGTTAAAATGCAAGATCTCCCCCAGGAGAGTCAAGTAACAAATTGGAGATGTGTTTCTCCCAAGCTCGTAGGCTAACGAGGAGCCGATGTAAGACTTGGTGAGAAAAACCGTTTGGCATAAGAACACTCCTGGGCCCGTCCTCAAGCCCCCTCTTCCTTTTACCACTCCCCCAGTGGGGTGACGACGTATAAATAAGGAACACTGAAGAAAATCGGGGTAGAATACGTCAGTCTCCAGGTGACGAAGTCCCCGGATTAAGACCGGGCTACCTAGACTGGATTGGTAGAATACGTCAGTCTCCAGGTGACGAAGTCGCCGGATTAAGACCGGGCTACCTAGACTAGATTGGTAGAATACGTCATTCTCCAGGTGACGAAGTCCCCGGATTAAGACCGGGCTACCTAGACTGGATTGGTAGAATACGTCAGTCTCCAGGTGACGAAGTGGCCGGATTAAGATCGGGCTACCGAGACTGGACAGGTAGATTAATTGGCTCGCCAGACCAAGAAGTACCCTGCAAGAGAGGCAGGGCTACCTACCTTAAGGTGCTAAGAAGCAGCTCATCCTCGAGCTAGTCCCTGGTTATCAAACCAAACGTTAAGTTAACTTTGTTAAGTTCAACTTACTCTCGTCAGAGAGACTCCTCATATCCTGGTGAATATTAAACACCAGGGGGTATGCCTTGTCCTTGATGAATTAAGGAAAGAAGAAGGAAAAGGCTCCTTCTCGAGCCCGTTACTCGGTGGCCACACCAAACTCATAAGTTAACTTGGTTGAGGAACCAAGTTCAACTTATTCTCGTCAGAGAAACCGCCCTCTCATCGATCCTCGACCTTGAAGAAGACCCTCCCCGAGTTCAGTTCTCGCCTATGAGGAATTAAGTAACGGAGGAGAAAAGCTCCCCCTCGAGCTCATTACTCGGTAGTCACACCGAACTCCAAGTTTACTTGGTTTAAGAACCAAGTTCGATTCACTCTCACCAGAGAGACTACGACTACCTTGGTGCCGCATAAAGCACCGTTATTGTTCTCGTCCTTGAAGAACCCCCCTCCCTCCTGAATATCGTGTGCCCCCCCCCCCCAGCTGCTACCCTCGCTAAAAGAACCTCATGATTCCGCCCACCTACATCTGGCCAGGTGGCACGCGTCGTGAGACAATAACATTCCTGAGGTATTTAAACTCCAGTAGAGTCCGTAAGCCTAAATCTTATATATTGATGTGTGTAGCGAAATTAACCAATTTTACAGGGTTAAACTAATTGAATTAATTCTTGTGAATGATAATATTCGGAGTATTGCTGTGGTTAATGTTTAAATTTTGTGTGTTCAATTGTTAAAGTTAAAATATAAGTTTATTTGGGGAATTATTGTGCGTTTCTCTATATCCTTACGTGTTTCCAAAGACTCTCTTCTTTAAGATATCAATATTAGCACTCTTAGAACAAAAAGGGGGGCATTATACGACAATTATAATTCCTAATGTAGGATTTGATGACAATTGGACTTAGGTACTACAAAAAATTAGAAAGTTCCATAGAATGAAATGTCAGTTAGCTATTTATATCACCATTACATTGAAGTAATATCAGATGCTGAATTGTTTTGTCAGATAAAGAACTCCGTTTTTGGAGATAAGGTCATTCCTCCTAAAGAGAAGAGCTGTTCCACAGAAGCTGACGACCGAAGGGTGGGGGTGTATTTAATAAATGACTTTTTTATGTTTGGATATCTATCTAAACTTTGAATTGTTTTATTTGAATCCTGAAGCTAACTGAACAATTCAAAATCTGCGTTTGATTGTGTTTGAGTGGGTTTTGTAAATCCAAAATAATCGTCACATTTCGGATTTACCACTGGATGATTCAGCTTTAGGTCCCTCTACTAAATTTTCAATCACTTGAATCACAACATTTTTAACAAAGTCTTGGTCGCTTGAACTGTCCCAGGAAATACTAATATCTAACTAGCAGAGTTTGAAGAATGGATGGCTTGTTGATGCAATAATGGCATCTGTAACGCTGGCTTCATTTGTCAAGGTCAAATAAGATTGGTAGCGCTTTCCAAAGCCCTTAGTGACTGCACTTAGAAGAAGTTGGCTTAATTTCAGAGAAAGTGACTGAAGGCTCTTCATCATTTTCTCTACAGTGAGCAAGATAGGGAGTAATTCGCCATAAAACAGTTTTGTTCTCCCTGTAGGCGATCAATTGCCACTGCAATAGGAGCCAAAACTGAGACATACTCCCTAAGAAATTTAATTTTGTGACTTCTGAACACTGGAAGTTTAAGGGACCTCAGGAGTTTATCTACTTTGTCCTTGTGTTTTAAAAGTAATGACAATGCATCAAACAGAGAGTTCCACCTTGTAATGCAAGGTACCTTTAATAAGCAGTTGATAACAGTTTTGATAATCTCTGCTGACTTTGGACGACCGCTTTTTTTCCATAATGCTGAACATTTTCCCATCGCAGCCTAATTGATATTTACAAAAGAAGATATTTTTAGTGCCTGTTTTGCATCAGTTGTGGCGACGGGACTGAGTGTGTGTGAAACTCAGCGTACATGCTTAGGTAGGCTGAAGCTGCATGGGTTAGACGAAAGGTCTTCTTCCTGATCTAGGGCACTTCTCATTAAGAAACTATCCTCCAGATCGTGCTCACCCTGATCTTCTTCACCTACCTGGATTCCATCTTCTGAATCTGTGGACACATTTGCAGGAGTGACTGCAAATTCCATACACGCTTTAACAAATTTAGAGCCGCTATCAGTGCCGGTGCTCGTGATTTTCTGCCGGGGAATATCGTATTCATTGATGATATTCTCCATATGTTTAGCAATCTTGATGTAGTTATGTTCTCCTTAGAAGCGACAACATGCCAATACTTCACTGCGACGGACAAGAGCAGCTTCCTCAAGCTGAAAAAAATGAAATAAGAGTCCAATGTTTGTCTCATAAATGTTTCCATAAATTTACATATTAATATAATTGAGATAAATTCCACCAACAAATATGTCTGCTTTCAGCCAAGAGCTGATAGCTTCCTAAATGTAAAGACATTTTTAATTTCATATTTCATAAAGAGCAAAATCTTAACATACCCAATGAACTGTAAAACTCCAAAAACTACGGTGACGAGTTGACCAAATATCTGCAGTAAGACATAAGTAAGAGTTTCTGTCTAGTTTATTCTTCAGTAGAGCTCTTTTCATTTTCTCTTCTTCTATGAGATTTAGGCCTAGCGTCCCCCTTGAAATGACGTCAACTGAAGAATTTAGACCTGCGGTAGGGGAATGTGTGATTATTGTGAGTGAAATTGATTTTCACAGTGAAATAAGAATATATGGTATGCATATAAAATTTTATATATAAAATGTAGCTATATGAATATCCTATAGATATATAGGACTGGTACATTAATTCATAAATATATTATTAGGCCTTAATATTCACAATTACATAGTAAAATATTGACTTTCAGTATTGTTAGGAATATATACATTATCAAGCTTTATTTCCTACATTTTTGACGGGCGGGCATGTTAGTTTGACAAAATGATATAATATACAGGTATTGCTACTATAACGAAATACATCGTTATAGGATTTCATCTAATAACTACATATAATCGATCAATAATTGTACTAATTATTTCTGAACATTTTTATTCAATTATATCTTTAAGTAAATGATAGCGCTCTAAGAATATATGTATGTGGATTCTCATGAAATTATTGCAATATATTAACCTCTGTTGTTTGTATATGTCTTCCTTTATTTAATTTCGTTATATAACCTACGTAGTGACGAATGATCCGAACGCTTTAGTATTCGGTGGTTATAAGGGCTTAACTACTAATACTATAATTGTAAACAACATTTGTAACTCAGAACTCACTTTTAATTAATCTCACAAAAGCTGGTTGCTCCATGGTTGATAGCGGATGCACATCCTGTATGATAAAATCTACAATCAGCTTATCAACAACAGATTGTTTAATGTTCTTAGTATTCACTGCAAAACACTCCGGTAATGTCTTTACTTTAACACCGCTGCATGAAGGACTATCGTCTAATAGGGAACATTTTCTTTTTTAATATTTTCTATGAGCCGTCACGTAGTTATCCGCTTTTTGCGGATAACTACGCTTTAAAGCAGGAGGCTTTCTCTGTTGATAAATGTACATGATCAAATAATTGAAGGACATTTGTTTCACGTTAAATTCAATCAACATATACTATAAATAAAGATTTTGCAAAAGGAAGCAGGTAGGTTCCAGGCAATTTTGCCATTTTATAAAATAAGAAATAGTGAAACTTGTCAATTCAATTAAGTATCATATAATTATTCTTACCTTCAAATGAATGCGTAGATTGGAAGTAGCATTGCTCGCAGCATAGATTTCGCCATTGCATGATATACATACTCACTTCACTTTTTTTCCGTCGGAAGATTTCACTCTAAAAATTTACCATCTAGTAAAGGATGACTATAATTACATGATTCTTTATCTTCCTCGACTTTATTATTGTCTAATCTTTCCATTTTACACTCCTTCGAAGAAATGAAGTTGCCATGCAGCAGTTGAAATAACGCTGAACGCTCTCACTATACAATCGAACACAACTGTGATAATCTGTTAACTGAATTCGAACTGATGCAAGCAATCTTCCCTCACCGACTCACGAAGTCAACCGTTTGTGGCATAGAAGTTGTGACAAGCTAAAACATATATTACACGTTCTTAACAGCTTATAAACTTTGGTAAAGTATTGGCAAAAAGTATTTAAATACTTTCAAAAGTATTTAAATACATGATCTCAAATGTATTTACAAATACAATTTTAAATACATAAATGTATTTAAATACTGCCTCCTCTGACTACCGTTTTTTTCAATGTCAATTACACTAACTTTAAGTGTAGCACCTTAAAGGGATAATTCACGTTAATTTTAAAGTAACACCGTAAATTGTAGGAGAGTCAAACGTATTAAGAAAAAAAACCGTGTTTATGTTAATAAATCGATAACATACTAGAAAATGCCAACCGGAATTTTATCGTAAAATGAACTGAGAAATTTTTAACAGTATACTGGATCTGAGAAATACGCCAGTTTCATACAGATCTCAATGCTAAATAACTTCTTGCCAAATTGGTGCAGGATCGAACAAGCGCCATCACTTTATTCATGTATAAAAACATTATGCAACATATTCAAGAGAGGAAGAGATAGAAAAAAATATTCAATGAAATATCCAGTATTACTGCAAATTGAAGATAGCAAAAAACTCAAAGATGCAGAGCTATATTGTACCTTCGACTGCTACTGAATAACTATTGCCTGTAAGTGCCCTCCAGGGTTGGAAGATTAGTGCCGATACAAATAATGAACGAACAAACCAAACGAAAAACGATCGATCGAATCGAATAAAAAAAATTAATGGTAGTACAAAATTTTAAAAAGTATGGAGTTAACGAAGAGAGAGCGAAAAATAAATAAATAAATACAATAAATGCATTTGGAAAAGCAATGCGTTATGATTCAATAATGATTGTCTCAGTTAATCAGAAGCAGCTCTCTGATTGGTGCGAAATTGGTGCTCTCCCATTGGTCAATTTTCATTCAAATTTAATTTCCCACTGGGAGAAGATGGCTCACCGGGGTGCATATCTGGTAACCCTGCTGCCAGCAGCAGAATACTGTCGCGGTCCCACCTCCTCGTGTCAGACACACATACCGAATGTGTACCCCAAAGCTGGCCGTGCATTGCTATGAAGTGAGATTTTAATGCCATGTATTCAGCACTTCTCAGCACCCCTTATAATTGGATTTCAGCAACCCCAGGATAAGAAACGCTGATCTAGACAATGGGAATTTTCTGAAGCAGGTTGAGCTTATTGCCAGGTTTGACCATGCGAAGATGAATCACGTCCGTAGGGTGGAAAGTAATTTGAACGAACATCCACTTTCCCTGGGTAAAAGAATCCAGAATGAATTAATAAAGTGCACCAGCGAAAACAAATCCTATAGCACATTGTTGAAGAGATAAAAATGTGCAAATATTATTACATTATTCTGGATTGCACACCTAATATTAGTCACAAGGCTAAATTTTCTGTGATTGTCAGGACCGTGACACAAGATGACAAGCCACAAATTAAAGAGCACTTTTGGGGCTTTCTTGAGGCTTGAAGAGTCAACAGGAGAAGCCTTGTCAACTCTCATCCTCAAAAAATTGGAGGACTTTAACATCCTCTTTGAGGACTGCAGAGGACAGTCTTATGATAACGGTGCCAATAGGAGAGGGAAAAATAAATCGTTCAGGCTTGGCTACTCCAGAAGAATCCAATGGTATTTTATTTCCAATGTGTGGCACACTCTTTAAATTTAGTTGTAGCAGATGCAACAAAGAGCTCGACAGACGCCATTGACTACTTTGGATATTTGTCCAAATATCTCTCTTCTCAGCCTCCATCCACATATGGGATTTTAGGGATCGGATTATGTAATAGGTAGGTTACTGGCAACAAATTGCAGGATTCAATAGGCCCAGCAAACACTTCCACAAAATAGACGCGCAGTGGTCCTATTAAATCCCAGCATACTCCACTCATAAAATAAATGTCTAAAATTGGAATAAGGAATTGAGAATGCATAGATTAATTTGAATTTGAATACAAAAATAAGGAATGTAGTATATTTGTTAATGTATATATATAGAGAGAGAAGGCAAGCGACCGCTGCAAGTGAGCGCGAGAAAAACAATGTACGAACGCGTGAAAGGTCAGAATCACTTGGTTCAATAGCACAAGGCGTAAATAAACATTTCACGTCTCAGAATAGATTTCTCGAAAGGCGGAAGTCTACGGAACATTTGGTTAAATACACCTGGTAACCAAAGGGAATTGTATCACTAAGCTGTGACAAGCGTACCTGTTATATAGATAAAACTTGGGAGATGTAAGTAAAGTGTAATACACAACCGTTCAAAACTCCGCCCATGGGCGGAATTAATGAATCACAACGACAAAGATTCGTCTCGTAGTCAAGTCTAAGCAACGCCCTTTGGGAAGAATAAGGGAGTTAAGAATTAAGCATTATATTTCTTATTAAGTATTGTCATACCGTATTCGCGTTCACGGAACCCCTTTTAAATTCACCAAGTCTTGTCGTTCCAGATTAATACTTCGCGTTGAATATATATATATATATATATATATATATATATATATATATATATATATATATATATATATATATATATATATATATATATATATAGAGAGAGAGAGAGAGAGAGAGAGAGAGAGAGAGAGAGAGAGAGACTGCTAGTTGCCCGCAAAGTAACTTCGTGACGTGCCGCTTGCCCCGTTATAGACCAATATTAGGGCAAATTCTATATTTTGCAACGTCCTTCTTTACCTCGATTACCCTAAACCTTCGGTAAGCCCAGCCAAAATAAGAACACAGTGAAGAAATCATCGTTGGAGTCAGATAGATAATTCACCTTCACCAGAATTTGGTAACCCCGCATTTATTTACCATAACCTGGTGACTTACCCCATAAATTGGTTACCACCCGCTATAAAATGGTGACCGCTTCGTTTCAATCCATAAAGTGGTAATTGTACCTCTTCAGTATATTCTCTTGAGACATGCCAGAATTACCCTGAATTCATGGTCAGAGACTAGATAGGAGAGCAGGATTACGTGTGTGGAGGCAGTGAGGTAGCAGGATGAGTAAGTGAGAGACGCTCTTGTGGAAGTCAGGGACACAACTTTACAACCCATGGTGAAAGTTGAAGCCCAGGTTTTGGCTGAAGAGGTCTGTTCCTACCGTTTTTAGATTTGTACTGTAGTATGGTATGATATACTCATCGAGATCCAGCATGTCAGCAAGCTGCTACAGTTTCCCACTATGCTTATAGATGTGGCTATCAACCTCCTGGAGAAAACCAGGCACTCCTTCAAAGCCTATAGAAACACTGGGTTTACTGATGTCATAAAAAAAGCCAAAGAGATGTGTGAAGGGATGAACGTGGATGCTACTCTCGAAGACAAAGGTGCACGAGAAATTTTGAGTGCTACTCAACTTCTAAATATATGCAAAAGAAAGAGTTGCTTGAGAACTGCCAGTCCCTGAGCACTGCTTTTACTCATGATGGTGAGCAAGATATTGATGGTACTTGTAATGGAAATGGAAAATCTTCGACAACTTCCTTCACTGAGCATGACAAATATGGAACTTCTGACCTTCCCACACGAAAAGAAGCTCACTGAAGTATACATATCCAAATATGTGGTGGTACTAAGAATTACTATCATTTAAGCTGAAACAGTGGCTAGTGAAGAGAGGAGCTTTTCAAAGCTCAAATTGGTAAAACCTACCTTAGATCTTCCATGGGGCAAGAACGGGTCAGCGGGCTTGCAATCACTAGTATAAATCGTGAGGTCTCAAAACAGCTGTCTTATGATGATGTCATTGATGCTTTGGGTGCTATGAATACAAGGCAAGTAAGGCAGTAGAACTTAGTGTGTGGATATTAAATCATTTCAAATACACAGCCCTCTATATTAGACATACTGCACTGTAAATAGCTGTACAGATGTGTGTTAAATATCTTTTACCTTTTATTTTGAGATATTTGTTTTTTGTTGATGTCTGTGCAATACATTGTACTTCTCTCAATATTTCAATATTTATTTAAGCTATCCCATGTTGTTTATATATTGTGCAATTTTCTTTTAACTTATATATTTATTCAATACTTAGGCTTGTGCAATCCGTTATTGAAAATTTCATCCCAAATTATTTCACGTTGGTTGTTTTTGAAGTGTGTAATTTATGTTGTTCAATAAATTGAAAAAAATGTTCAAAATTAGTTAGAGGGGGAGGGGGCTCCCTCGGGAGCGAACCAAAAAATTCTTGCCTAGGGCACCAAATGAGCTAGGAACGGTCCTAGATTGATGGAATGGAAAAACTCCATTTCGTGGATCTCCGGAATTTCTAGTGGATTCCAAACCACGTATCCTACAATCTCTTTGTTCCTCCCCACAGATAGCGGGAGAGCTGCCAAATCTCGGAGCCTAACATTTACCTAACCTTAGCCTCGTGATAGCCATGATGGCCTAATATTCTGCCTGGCCTATTCTGAAAAGGACCCGTTCATTCTATTAAATGTAGTGATTGGCCAAAAGTAAACGATGTCTAACCAATATACGCAATTATAACCCACTGAGCCCCCCTGTTTGTATACTTGCATATTTTCACATTTTCAAATGGAACAGTGCCTGTTCCATTTCAAAATGTAGCAATAATGTTTAACTCAATATTTTGGAATCTGTGTGTATAAATTTCATTAATAGTTCTAATATAAACCACGGGTCCCTTCGCTTTAGATCAGGGATGGGGAAACTTTTTTTGAGCCGTGGGTGAAAATTTCTAATGAAAGAAGTTCAAGAGCGACTAACAAATTTTAATTCTTATAATTGCCTAAATGTTTGAATCTATGACACAGTGAATATATGCGCAACATATTTATAATACTAAAGAAATTATAACAATTAAGCATAAATTAAAAGTTAATTTTGAAATAACTATCAAGCTAATTAAAATTATCTCTAAAGTTGACCTTTTTATTGAGAAGGATGAAACTGATTTTGTGCTGGAGAGGAAGGAGGAGGGGAAGGAGGAGGGGGGAGTTTGGATATATTATCTATCATTGATGAAACTGCTATTCATAGTTCATTAGGTTTTCGTCAGTGAGTCTCGTATGTAGACGATTTTTTTTGCCAAATTTTCTTTTGAAAAGAATTGTTCACATTGATAGGTTGCAGAAACTTGAGAAGCATATTTCAAAGCATTGTTATGCAATTTAGGAATTTCCCAGGGTTAATAAACTTGTATAAGTCCAAAAGAGGGAGATTACTATATTTCAATCTTAGGAAATTATCAGACTGCAATTCAATTAATTCCAATTGCAAAGAATCGGGTGCCTCCTCAGGACGCACATCAAAAGGTGTTTCAATATAAATAGTTTATCTGTTGTTTTGGGTTTCTTCAAATCTGCTTTGAAATTTATTCAAAATAAGTTCACAATCACCAGATTATTCCTTGCTTGATTTGGGGAAATGTGTGAAACGATTCTTTTTTACTTGTGTAATAAATAAATGAAGCATTGATTCAAAGCTTTTGATATGAGAAAGCAAAGAAGTATTTAGTTGATTGGGCCCTTGTAGTTTCATGTTTAGATTGTTCAAATGACTAGGAATATCTACTAAAAATGCTAAATCAATTAGAAATTTTTTATCTTCCAATTATTCATTAGTAAGACCCTTCAGGTTCATAAAAAATTTCAATTCTTTAAGTTCATTAAATTGTTTAAGCATTTGGGCCTTACTTAGCCATTTGACTTCACAATGATAGAATAAATCCCCATATTCGACTTCAAGACCTTGCAGAAAATTTTTAAATTCCTAATTTTTCAACCCTTTGCTTTTAATCAAGTTAACAGCCTTCGTTACAACTTTCATCACTACTCATCTCGAGTGATTGTACCCTTAAATTTTCATATGACTAAAACAATGACACACAATTAAAGTATTAGGTTCACCAAAACTTCTTAAATTCATCCTTAATCAGAGCTACGAATATTTTTTCACCGCCTACATAGACGGAGTGCCATCTGTTGCAAGACTAAGTTTTTCATGCAATAATTTAAAATCCTTTTTTGCTGAGTCTAACACTTGAAACAAATCTTCACCTCTAGTTGTTCTATGCATAAATTTTAAAGAAACTCTTCCTTTGTATTGAATTCTGCAGTTATTCCACGCATAAAGATCACTCATCTGTGCACTATTAGACATATCAGATGTCTCATCAATGGCCAACGAATAAAACACAAATTCTGTTGAATTTACTTTCAAAGAAGTTAGAATGTCATACGTCATTCACTTGATATGATCAGAAGCACTTCTTCTTGATAAACTAATATTTTCAAAAATCTCATTTTTTTCGTGCATAAAATCTCAAAGGGTAAAGGGGATGACCGGGCTAAGGCGGGCTCTTTATTTTTGGTGGAGAGGATTCGCGAGGCCTACTTCTTTTCCATCCTTCGATGGGTCACCGGTCACAGAGTCTACCTCCTTGGGCAAGGAAGAGCCCATGACCGGTGACAAGGTGTTCTCCTTCGGGCCTACTTGATGTCTAGGCTTGAGGCTAAGGAAAAATGAACGAGAAGACGCTAATAATAAAAAAATGGCAAGCAAGTTATACTGACAGACGACCTTAACTGATTCTTTCTCTCTATCTTCGTATCTATCTATATGTTTAAGTCCGCTTATATATAGATTCCTCACATCCAGGGGGCGTGACCTCCTTTTCTCTATTCTAGGCGTGGGGCGGAGCCAATGATCAGAAATATGTTCGTTAGTTCCGTTGTTGACTGTTGGGCAGAGTCACAAGCGGTGTGTGCGCTTTTAATGCAATTACACACATTTTTCCCAAGCCGGGCTGTCACCCTATATCAGTAAGAAAGATTGAATTTTACAGGTCCTCGATAACTTAACCGGTCAAAGCACATACCACCTTATATTTGCACGGCTTGCCCCTATTATTTATGCATGAGATCGATTCAACTTGCAGCTGTTTCCTTGCGTGTGTATGTTTGTGTGACTATGTGGAAACTCTAGCTATTTGCTCTCTCCTTTAATGTTTCCCTTAATAAATGACAGTCGTGATATAAGTATTTTTTCCTATTTAACATTGGTTCATTACTTATTACAAGGCATATTATCTCAGTAATTAAAGCGCGTACATAATTTCAGGATAACATAGGTCCAACATGTTGTTATGTTTGGTTACAACACATGAGTTTCAAAGTGGCAGCAATCCTGCGATTCTTTGTTTCAAACCATGTTATGCCAAGTGTGTTAATGTCGTAGAATGGACTCTCGACGATATACCATATATAACTATTCGTTGAGAAAACTTCTTTAATTATCTTTAGAGTGCGTGGATGTCTGGCGGGCCGATATTATGTATCTTCGATATGCTTAAGAAGTGGAACTGAGCTCAAGGATAATAATATTGCTATCATTAATAAAATAGAGTTTTATTAATAATAACTATCAACAATACACAAAACGGAAAATATTGACATAAACAGAGAATGGAAAGGGTCGTGGGGGCTCGGGCTAATCCGAGGATTAAAAGATTTAAAAAGGTAGAACAAATATAAAGTTAAAGAGATGGGATGGTTCGCTAAACCATTTAAAGCACAGGATAGAATTGACAAAAGGGTTAAATACTCAAAGTTAACGTTCGGTTTACGTAATTTTATACTAGTGGTGCAGAGGAAGTCGACGTGAAGGAATTTTCGGTCCACTGGCGAGTTCCAGCCGAAGGGGAGGAATAAAATGATCCTGACGTGGCGTCTTGGGAATGAGAACCGTTTCTCGACGAACGGCTTGAAGAACAATGGCTGTTCTACGTTGTTCTCTTCTGAACAACAGGGGGGGGGGTGAGAACAGTCTCTTGTCTACGGGCTCAAGAACAATGACTGTTCTAATGTTGTTCTCTTCTGAACACCCAGGGGGAAGGGTGAGAACCGCTTCTTGGCGAACGGGCTCAAAAGAACAATGGCTGTTCTACGTTGTTCTCTTCTCAACAACGTGGGGAGGGGTGAGAACCGTTTCTGTTCAACGGGTTTGAACGAACAATGGCTGTTCTAACGTTGTTCTCTTTCTGAACAACGAGGGGGAAGCCTTGTGAACTTGGCGTCACGGAGGCTCGAACCTTGGCACTCAAGGGATATTGTCCTCCTTCTGGACAAGTGATGGCGAATCTCGAGGTCGAGGTCCCTTGGCGCACAAAGTGAGAGGGGGTCGGGGTGATGTTTCGCGACGAAAATCTGGATCTCCAATCTGCTCTTAGTGGTAAAGTTTCCATCTAAATAGTCGAGACACTCCCTTGGCGTGGGGGGACAATGGAGTGGGAGCTTCGAGGGAATGCACAGCCGAGCCTGGGAACAATGCCTTATCTGCCCTTAAGCCTAACTCAATCTGGTTAGGTCGACGTATGGGGGCGAACGGGGGAAGATAAACCTCCTTGTTTAAACATTGACTCAGGGGGCTGCGATAAGGCGCCAAGCTTCAAAGCGAAGATGCACGTGGGAGCATCGTGGTTTTAAATAATTTGTGAAAGGGGTTGAAATTAACGCGGCCTCAACCCGTTCTATCACACCCCTCCATTCCGGGGGAAGTTGTCACTTCGAAAAAAAAGAGAGAAGGGACAACGATAGAGCTCCGTTGTGGGGAACTCGTTTTCTTGTACCAACCGTACCATCCTGCACCTAACTAGTATTACCTCAATACATATGATTATTTTGATCTTTTGATTATAAGGGAAAATAACCTTTAATACAAACATAATAAAAAAAAAGGCATGGAACAATGAAATGATATAAAATTAGTACATATGGGACAAAATAATTTATACGTAATTAATGGGTACAAATATATATACATACAAAAAAAAATAGACATTGGGCGTTACAAAATTCAGACATATACATTAACTAATTATAATACAAGAGAATCTAATTTAAGTCGTACAAGACGGTATATACCTACATGGAGATACTAATTCTATGAATACAATTACTCTACGCTATTCGGTAACGCATTTCTACTGAGTGCGTCAGCGACCTGGTTATCGGAACCTTTTATATAATTTATTTTAAATTGATACTCTTGCAAGAGTAAACTCCAGCGCATGATTCGGCCGTCGGAGTGTCGCACATTCCTAATATAGGCTAACGGACGGTGGTCGGTTCCTATCTGAAATTCTTTTCCTATCAAGTACCTTTTGAATTTGTCTATAACCCAGATAATTAATAGAGCTTCCTTCTCTATAGGGGCATATCTCTTTTCGCGTGGTAATAATTGGCGACTAGCATATGCAAATGGATGACTCATTCCGTCATCCTCGTAATGAAGGAGTACACCTCCAATGCCCTCGTTGGACGCGTCGGCTTAATCCCAAAGGATTTTTCCGGGTTGGGCAACTTAAAATGGGGGCAGAAATGAGCTTACTCTTGAGCTGATTAAAATGGAAAATAGCGACATCCTTCCAACGTAAACGATCGGGGGAATTATTTTTTTGAGGGGGCTGAGGGGGGCTGAAATTGCAGCGAAATTCGGAACAAATCGCTGATAGTGAGAAGCTGATCCTAGGAACGATCTTAATTGCTTCTTTGTAATCGGGAGGGGCATATCGGTGATTGCCCTAATCTTGTTCTCTTGGGGACCTAACTTGCTTTGTCCTATTTTGAAACCCAAATATTTTATGGTTTCGTGGGCAAAATGGCATTTACGGGGGCCAATGGTGAGGCCATTTTCGCGCAGTCGCTCGAAAAGAGCTAATAGGGTGGTTAAATGGTGACTCCATTCAAATAGTTCTTGTAGCTGACTCTTTTGATGTGGTGTCAGCTGCGCGTCAATATCCAGGTCAGAGGGTTCCAAAGACTCGCCTGGTAGGGAAGGAGGAGGGTAATCGGCATCAGGTTGGGTGCACACTATCTGTATTACATTAAGGGACTCCACGGGGTAATCTTCTTCAAACGCCGATGTTTCGTCCAGTTCTACGAAGGTATCTCCATGGGCGCGTTGGGGGTTCTTCTTTTCTTGGGGTCTACGGACAGTCTCCGTGTCCTTGTCTTGGGCCTCATCACCTAAGGGTGTTAGTAATTCACACTCCTTTTATGCCGTCCTAAAGTCCTGGTTAGGGGTCTCCGAGAAATCGGACGGTATCGGGGTTCTGATGGGGACGGGCTCCTGGGCTCTTTTCTTAGCTCGGCCTCAAGGAAGGGCGGCCTGAAACACAGGGTCGGAACTTACTTTGGGGCTCTGTCCTATAAGTACGGAACAGAATTGTATGGGTGCTGAAATGACTTCAGCCCAGCCATCATAATATTGACACTGCAGGTAACATCTAACGACGGGGAATTGGTTCGCCCGCCCAAGGTAGTCATGTACCACCGCAAATTTTTCGTGGTTAGGGTCCACTGGGGGGAGGAGTTCGTCGGACACGATGAAACACGTACATCCTGTGTCCCTGACGAGAGTCGATACTCGGCAGCCGTTGACGCTGTCCTCCTCAAATCTCAAAGTTCGCGATGAACTTTTATCAAAAATAAAATTTACCTGGTGGCCTGACGGAGGGGGAGAAGTTTCTGCTTGGGTCTGCACCACCGGGGGAGCCGGGGTGGCATTAATCTGGTGAACTTGGTGGGCTGGTCCGCTTTTAAGCCTAGAATTTTGGGGGCAATTCCAGCTCATGTGGTTTTCTACACCACAAGTGAAGCATATGATTGGTCGCTTCGGGAAGAGAGATGGAGGAGAAATCTTAACGGGAGGTTTGGAGTCCCGTTGTTGGTTTTGGGGAAAGAAGTTTTGGGGTTTTACGGGGCTCGTACACTTCGTCGGCTTTCCTGTGAAGGGGCGCGAATCCTTCCTTCTTTCCTTGTAGGGGGATTGGTGAGAAGTTCGATTCTCCTTTGGGTATAAATTATGGCTTGCGGCATAGACATCCGCTTCTTCGGTACATTCTTTAAAGGTCTGGCACCGACGATCCTTGACGAACGCGCGGATCTCCGTCGGGAGAGACGCCAAAAATTGATCTCGCAACACGAAGTCTGTTAACGACTCGTAGTTCGGATCAACCTTTGAGGATTCTAACCAAAATTTAAAATTCCTCTGAAGAATGTATCCGAATTGACGGAACGTCTGTCCGGGTTTAATACGACCTCTTCGAAATTATTGGCGGTAGAAATCGGGAGTCATATTATGAGCGGCCAATAACTCAGCTTTTAAGGTGCTGTAGTTAATTGTACACTCAGATGGTAAAGATATAAAAATTTCGCGCAATTTACAATTTAACAGGGGAAATAATCTGGCTACACCTTCAGCCTCCAGATCCATGTTATTGATTTCGAGGATCTTTTCGAAGTGGGCTAAAAATGCTCCGAAATCCTTTCCATCCTTGAAATTGGGGAGCTTTAGTGAGATATTTGGGGGGGCTTCGGAATGGGAGCTGGCGGACTGTATCTCTGCTTCAACACGAGCTAATTCAATCTGATGGTGAAGCTCAGCTTGTCTTCTCCATTCCTCTCTTTCTTCTCGTTGAAATTCTCTTTCTCTTTCTTCTCGTTGGATTTCTCTTTCTCATTCTTCTCGTTAGATTTCTCTTTCTCTTTCTTCTTGTTGGATTACTCTTTCTCTTTCTTCTCTTTGAATTTCTCTTTCTGTTCTTTGCTCCTCTTGAACGTACTCAATTAGTTCTTTTCCGGAGAGTCCCAAGGATTCTCCTTGCGCTTTAAAGATTTTGAACTGAGTCATATTTGCACTTGGGGGCGCACTAGTCAACCAACTAAAATTCCTTGCAACAAGAATTATGCCTTCTAGAGAAATTAGCCTACCTAAATATGGGCACTGACCTATTCGTACTTGGTTTCTCGATCTAAATAACCACTGACTAAAATCACACACAAAAAAAACACAAAGAAATTTATATAACAGTTGCATGAGCTACTCCAGCTTCTTAAGTTTGAAAAAAAGGGGATAGCAATCATTAAAACAAAAGGGAACTACTATACTCTATTATTATAACGAATAACACTATGCTTTCTCGACTGAGACCAGTGTTTGCAAAGATATAGCGTTAAACCTTACACACCTGATACCAAATTTAAATAGTATATATATATATATATATATATATATATATATATATATATATATATATATATGTCGTAGAATGTCCTCTCGACGATATACCATATATAACTATTCGTTGAGGGAACTTCTTTAATTATCTTTAGAGTGCGTGGATGTCTGGCGGGTCGATATTATGTATCTTCGATATGCTTAAGAAGTGGAACTGAGCTCAAGGATAATAATATTGCTATCATTAATAAAATAGAGTTTTATTAATAATAACTATCAACAATACACAAAACGGAAAATATTGACATAAACAGAGAATGGAAAGGGTCGTGGGGGCTCGGGCTAATCCGAGGATTAAAAGATTTAAAAAAGGTAAAACAAATATAAAGTTAAAGAGATGGGATGGTTCGCTAAACCATTTAAAGCACAGGATAGAATTGACAAAAGGGTTAAATACTTAAAGGTAACGTTTGGCTTACGTAATTTTATACTAGTTGTGCAGAGGAAGTTGACGTGAAGGAATTTTCGGTCCGCTGGCGAGTTCCAGCCGAAGGGGGGGAATAAAATGATCTTGACGTGGCGTCTTGGGAATGAGAACCGTTTCTTGACGAACGGCTTGAAGAACAATGGCTGTTCTACGTTATTCTCTTCTGAACAACAGAGGGGGGGGGGGTGAGAACCGTCTCTTATCTACGGGCTCAAGAACAATGGCTGTTCTAATGTTGTTCTCTTCTGAACAAAAAGGGGGAAGGGTGAGAACCGCTTCTTGGCGAACGGGCTCAAAAGAACAATATTTACAGACTTTTTAACACTTATTGTGGAGAAATGGCTACATTAAGCATCCTGGAGGAGTATAGGTACATTAAAGCCCCCCTCCCCCTCATGAGGAGAAGCGTGGGAAAGGCAGCCGGCGAAAATGCTTACCATGTGTGATCTCCCCGCCACTGTGGGCAGTTGGAGCTAACATATGTTTGAAGGCGACCACCTAAGGTCCTTAAACGACGCTCTAACGATCGAATTACCTACGAGACCCATAAACCCGTGGTTATGGAAAAAAAAGCGGTGCCATTCAGAAGGCACGCCAAGTAGCGGTGCGGTTGCGAGCCTATAATTTGCGAGCTGACTTGGGCACCCCAGTGCCACCTCAGGAATTCTAGCTCTCCCCAGATGCTAACTCACCATTCGCCCCCTCCCCCTTTGCCTCTGTGGCCTGGTCACTTCCCCCTTTAGATGGGGCGGCAATCCGCCTATAAATAAGCCCCGCAAAGAAAGAGAAGAAGATTATCTGAAGTCGATACTCCAGAATAGGATTAGTTCGTGAAGATCGATCCATCGGCCAGACAAGAAGATTATTAGAAGTCGATTCGCCAGAAGAAAGATTAGTTCGTAAAGATCGATCTTTCAGCCAGACAAGAAGATTAAAAGTCGATACGCCTGAAGAAGGGTTAGTTCGTGAAGATCGATCCTTCAGCCATACAAGACTATTTCCGTGAGAAACGATAGGATCAGATTGAGAAAATCGATCCCCCCTTTCAGGGACGTATTAACCTAAATAGTCAAGTTTTATATCGGTGCCATACCGAAGAAGCCTTTTCAGTCTGCAAAGAAGTCCGACTGAAGAAAAGCAAAGCCACTCACTCTCGAGCGACTCTCACATCTCAAGCACCTTAAGAGTGAGAGGAGAAGAACCCTGCCCCAATGAGCTCCCGTTCTTTAATTACGTTGAAGAATCAGCCCCCGTCACAGGCGACGAAAATTCCACTAGAGGCCACAACCCTCCAAAGCGAGAGATAAGTACTCCAGCGACTTCCGGCAATCCCTAATACCTACCTGTAAGTTAACAATAACATTTATATCTCTATTGCGATAGTAGAAGTTTAGTACGTCCCCCGTTTTAAAGGAGAGTAGAAACCATTATTCTTGAACCTAGGTCATATGTGTTTGTAGATGGGAGTACGTTAATTTAATGTTTTATGCTAATCAAATAGGGTCGTGATAAAAATACTAATTGGCAATTGGTATGTTTACTGAAAGCCTATTTGTTTATGTTTTGTCATTGAAAGATCTTTGAGGCCAAAGATAGAAATGTGTTTACTGTTGGTTTGTAATATTTAATTTAAAATACATGTTTATTTTGGTAGATTCTGGTGTTTCCTCTTATCCTTATGTGTTTAAAAATAGCTCTTCCTTAAGAACTAAACCACTAAAATAGCACTCTTAGAACAAAGCCTACTTCATCATAGAAGTAACTCACGCCCCTTAAAGCATACCGATACTAAAAGGGTGTCAAAGAGTATAGTGATCAAAACCAAGGGTCATTCTACGACACTTATTATGGCGTAATTTTAATTAATAATTTGATAGACTTTGTACACTTAATACTGCGTTATTAATAATTTTACAGACTTTATACACTCAATTCTTTCTACTAAGTTTAATGAAATTCTTGACACTACGGGACACTGGATTTTTTTGTTTTACTATTAATATTTTTAAACTCAATAAGTACTGAATATGCGCTGGTAGATTGGTCTGCACTCGAATACTTATGCCCATTAGTAATATTCGAAACACTTTTACGATTCTTCTTATTAATTTTTAAAGAAACTATACCCGACCGCATGGCGTGGGTTCGTCCGTTGTTTCTTCTTGATCCAGTGTTGTCCTATTGAGCTGCAATGATGGATGCTGTGCTCGTAAGTGGAGACTAGACAGGCTCTTGCCAGGTTAGGTCTTCACCTAAGTCCACTTCTCGTAGTTCATCTTAGCTCATACAGCTGCTTGCGGTGGTCCGGTGTGTATAAAAGAGATGATCTTTACACTATCCTAACGATCGCTTAGTTAATGTCGACGGCAATGGAGTTCGTCAGGCACACAGTCTACTTCTCATTGAGTTCAGAGTAGGCTTGGGGTTGTGAAATTTGTTTCTCCAATCTCTGCCCGTTGTCTTTCTCTCCATCCTCTGACGGTCACCGGGTTATAGGGGTTAAGGGTAAAGGAGGTGACCGGGCTAAGGCGGACTCTTTATATTTGGTGGACAGGATTCGCGAGGCCTACTTCTTTTCCATCTTTCGAAGGGGTCACCAATCACAGACTCTACCTCCTTGGGCGAGGAGGACCCTATAACTAGGGACAAGGTCTTCTTCGGGCCTACCTGATGTCGAAGCTTGAGGCTAGAGAACGCTAATAATAAAAAAATGGCAAGCAAGTTATACTGACAGACGACTTAACTGATTCTTTCTCTCTATCTTCGTATCTATCTATATGTTTAAGTCCGCTTATATATAGATCCCTCACATCCAAGGGGCGTCACCTCCTTTTCTCTATTCTAGGCGTGGGGCGGAGCCAATGATCAGAAATATGTTCGTTAGTTCCTTTGTTGACTGTTGGGCAGAGTCACAAGCGGTGTGTGCGCTTTTAATGCAATTACACACATTTTTCCCAAGCCGGGCTGTCACCCTATATCAGTAAGACAGTTTGCATTTCAAAGGTCCTCGACAACTTAACCGGTCAAAACACATACCACCCTATATTATATTTGCTCGGCCTACCCCTATTATCTATCATTGAGATCGTTTCGCCTTGCAGCTGTTTCCTTGCGTTGTATGTTTGTGTGACGGCGTGGGAACTCCAACTATTTGCTTGCTTCTCTCATGTTTCCCTTAATAAATGTACAGTTGTGATATAAGTAATTTTCTCTATTTTACATTAGTTCATTACTTATTGCATTATATATTATCTCAGTAATAAATGCGTGTGCTCAATTTCAGGATTCCATAGGTCCAACCGGATTCTCATTTGTGAGGTTCCTTGCTGAGACTACCTTATCTTGCAATTTGGGTGCAACAGGCCTACTTCACCTTGCAATTTTGGTACTACAAATATGAATAAATGGTAAAAAAATCTTATTCTTTAACGGCCTTACGGATATATAAGTATTTTTAAAATTTCTTTATTGAAAATTTGTGCATACAAATATATCAGCGAAATTGCGTAAAAAATGTGGCGGGGACAAATTTTGCCCTAAGCGAGGGTTTTCCCACCCCCGCTTTATATCCAATAGGCATCACTTTATAATGATCCTGCCCTGTGAGTGTCCGTCTGTTCATTAAATTAATGTGAAATGATATTTTTTTTCTTGTACATCAATTTTGAATGTGTTATGAAATAAAAAAAATTCTCTCGTACACCTTCTTAGTTTGGTAAGCGAAGCGAACAAGCCGCGCAGGCCTAGTAGCCAGTAGGACGGATTTAAGTTAGTATATAAAATCAAAGTCCATAACTAAAATAGTCGCTTAAAGTTAGATAAGCAAATCCAATTCTTACTTATAAACCCTCCCAAACGCCTATATTCTTATCACAAGATGAGGTCGTTGTTTGATAATAAAGACGAAAAGGATCGGAACCTCACGTGCTACTTTGTGAGTTATTCATTTCATATATATATATATATATATATATATATATATATATATATATATAAAGGGCCTTTTAATAAAGTCGCTCGATTTTTAAATGGAAATAAAACAAGTTGTGTGTGATATATGCACTCAATTTATTTTAAATTTGAAAGTACATTTTATGGCATTAAGTGTGGAATATGACGTCGTTCAAATGTCCGCCGCGGCTTCGCTTGGTAGAACGTATTCGGGGGGCCCAATTTTCCATGACTTTGTCGCATAAATATGGCTGAAGTTGCTGGATGGTGTTCGTTATGTTGACTTTGAGGAAATCAACTGTTTGCGGATTATTCGCATAGACCTGCGATTTAGGGTAGCCCAAAGAAAGTAGTCTAATGGCGTTAAATCACATATCTCGGTGGCCAGTTGACGTCGCCGCCGTGCGAGATGAGCCTGCCCTGAAATCGCTGGTGCAAAATGTCTATCGTGGCGTGCGCAGTGTGGCACGTAGCGCCGTCCTGTTGGAACCACATGTCGTCAGTATCCATATCAGGCATATAATCCAGTTGAGGCCACAAGAAGTTGCTTATCATCGATCTGTAGGTCTCGCCGTTGACGGTTATGACAATCCCATCTTCGTTCTCAAAAAAATACGGACCGATGATTCCGTTAGACGAAAATTCGCACCAAACAGTGACTTTGTTGGGGTGCAATTGGTGCTGGTGTATCTCATGTGGATTGTTTTCGTGCCAAATCCGACAATTTTGCTTGTTCACAAATCCATTCATCCAAAAATAGGCCTCGTCGCTGAAGATGATTTTTGGAGGAAATTTAGGGCAACTTCCAACTGCTCTAGGGCCCAATCAGCGAACACACGGCGTCGTCTATGGTCGTTTACCTTAAGTTCCTGGGTAAGTTAGATTTTGTACGGGTGCAGACCCAAGTCTCTACGCATAATTCGCCAAACTTGTGAACGACGAGAAATTGACTGCCTCGGATTTTTCCGTACACTTCCATTTACAGCAGCGATGTTTTCAGCAGACCTTGCGTTTTGGCGACGTACGGGTGTTGGCTGATTGTTGATCGACCCCTTTGCCTCGAATTCGGCAACCAAGGGCCAATCAGTGGACTCGGCAGGACGATTGTGACGAGGATAGAAATCCCGTAATGCGCGGAACGTTTGTCGAACGGAGCACTGATTTTGATAATAACATTTGATGATTTGCATACGCTGTTCAACGCTATAACCTGCAGTCGTGACTTGCCAAGTACTACTGAACAGTTCACATTGAGGTTACCAGATGTCGCTTTAACAACATGTCGCCACTATCGCCTGACTAAGCTCGAGCGTCCTTGTTGAAAGACCCTTTATATATATATATATATATATATATATATATATATATATATATATATATATATATATATATATATATATATATATATATATATATATGTGTGTGTGTGCGTGTGCGTGTGTGCGTGTGTGTGTGTGTGTGTTTCCCCTTGACTTATACAGCCTGTGGGGATCAAATTAGTAATTATCCTTTAGGTACCAGGTATCCATAGACTCATCGGTCTTGTCTTGACCTTTTGGCCATTTTATGTATATTATCCCTACAAAAAAGGGCATATGTAATGCGATTTTAACATCATAGCACGACGCAGCACAAACCTGTCATTCGCTTTCACAAATGGTTGAGAGCAAAATATTCTGTGAAATTAGATATAGCAATTCTTATCTGATTCAAATCAATTTAATATTTATTGAAATATTAGTATACTCCTTAATTTACCCATTTTTATGATATTTAATGCATACAACTGTGTTCAATCTTTCCTAAATTAGTAATTTTTATTTGTAACTTGGATTTTGGCCCATTATACATCATTTATTTTAGTCCGTGTTTTAGTGGTGAATCGAATCTTGTATAAGAAAATTAATTTATAAGGGGAACTATATTAGAAAAAACACACGAACTGCTAAAATTGGCCACGACGCAGCACAAACCTGTCATTCGCTTTCACAAATGGTTGAGAGCAAAATATTCTGTGAAATTAGATATAGCAATTCTTATCTGATTCAAATCAATTTAATATTTATTGAAATATTAGTATACTCCTTAATTTACCCATTTTTATGATATTTAATGCATACAACTGTGTTCAATCTTTCCTAAATTAGTAATTTTTATTTGTAACTTGGATTTTGGCCCATTATACATCATTTATTTTAGTCCGTGTTTTAGTGGTGAATCGAATCTTGTATAAGAAAATTAATTTATAAGGGGAACTATATTAGAAAAAACACACGAACTGCTAAAATTGGCCATGATGTCCTTTCTCTAGTTGTACTTATGAAATTTTAACTCATCATTAATAGGTCCAATAGATGGAAGAACACTACATCATAAATAGGTGTAATAGGTAGAAGAACACTATACCTCTTGAGAAGTTTATTGAAGACTAATTTTGGCTATATAGGAAAGACTTTGAGGAAAAATCAGGCACAACAAACAGACATATTAATTCCACCGAAAATCGAATCGGGTTTGGTTAGATGCGGTACTGAGACTCAAAATGAGGTGACTAATAAAAAATAGTGGAGGAGTGATATATATATATTTTTTTTAGATTTTTAAATTACAATTCTCGTGTAGAAAATATAACAGTAATTCATTTGCAATATATTTGTGTGGTTCAGTTGGAAACCGCCTTTCTATTAGAAAGGCGGTTTTAAATCATGCTTTAGAAAAAATGACAAATTACAGACCTGAAGGATTATTTTATGGAAATGATCCAGTCAAGAAATCGTTATTGGATTAGAAGAAATTAATCACGATTATATTCTGTTAATCATTAATTGTTGCCGAAGTTTTGCTCAAAGTTTGTTTTAGAAATACACAAGGGCCACCATGGTGAGTAAATGATCGGAAATTGCAGTTTCCTTTGTTTTTTTAAGGAGGTAAGTTACCTTTTGGCCAAGGAAACATTTGAGGCGAGTAACGATCAAAGGGCATGACACCGATAAAAGGTGGGTAAAGATGGGCAGAAGAGGGCTGTTTCATTTTAAGAAAGGAAACTAAATTATGACAAGGGGGAAGGGGGATGGGCACTTGGGGAAATATGAGGGATGACAGACAGAATGAAATAGAAAGACAAGTTTGGAATGCTGGGGTCGGAAGGGTGCATTTCAAGTTCTCTTGGAACAAATTCGTACAAAGAGAGTAAAGGCTTGCAGGATATATAGCTTAAGATCCCACTGGGAGTTTAGGGGCGAGGGGGAGGGTTAATCCTCCAGATGTAAACTGCAGCATGGTCCTGCGTGTGCGAAATCGGTGAGGGGAGAGCGAGGGAGGGGAATCGGCCAATATAAGAACATAACATAATAAAAGAAGGAACCGGCAAAGGGTCAATCAATAGCCTATACGAGGAAGCTCTCGCATGGATTCGGTTAATCCAACGAAGGCTTCCGGAGATCCGGCACCAACAAAATGCCCCGGGGACTAATTGACGAGCGCGTCTAGGCGAGTCCGAGAAGCTAGTGGACTCTGCTTCAATCACTGGTACACATTAGATACACCAGAAGAATAAAATTTAAAATTATCTCCTATTTCATTTCTAAGCGCTTTGAATTGAACAAATTTTAAGTTTTTATAAATTTTAAATTTGTAAAAAATAACACAGCATCCATCAATGGATTTACCTAATCCATGAATAATGTAAATAATATATTGAAAAATCCTTACCAAGATTATAAAGTTTTGTCGGACGACGTATTTATCTCCTAAACAAGTACTGAAGACGGTATACACACACACACACACACACACATATATATATATATATATATATATATATATATATATATATATATATATATATATATATATATATATATATATATATATATATATATATATATATATATATATATATATAATTCTACGTACACTAGAAAGGCTTTGTTCAATTAATGTCTCTATATAAATTTAAATAAAAGCGATACCAAATCAGAAATTTACAAATTAGCTGAAAATTAATTTCTACCCCCAAAAGTCAACATATCGGTTTGTTTGTTTGTTTTTGCTATTTAATATGCGTGAACTCATAGAGTCATAGTCGACATAATTGCCTCAGCATAATGGAACACAACAGTTGTTTGGCATTTTGCACCAGGCTTGTATTGAAAACCACCATGAAAATTATTAAAATATCCAGGTTCACTTCACTTGACCCTTGGCCTCTCGTGAACAACAGCATCTGAAAATGGGTCAGTTGCCAAATAGCCTTCCAGGGGGAGGCCGCCGCTTGGTGATGACGTAAGCGCCGCTCACGGACCGAGTGACGAGGCCTTTCATTCACGAAGGCCACGGTTGAACAGACACACCTTAAGAATAATGTGATAATTGAGAACAAACCATTAGTTTAGCATTTATCCCCATACAACCAAAACCATCCATTTACAGACCTGTTTTTTCTCCAGGCCCGAACATTCATCGTTAATCTTCTGGTTAAGGTTACGGCAAGCGAAACTTGCTCGTATATCGTACACAAATAACAATACTTAAAACAATGGTTAACATTTTTAAACTTTGAATGGATCTGCACGAGATATTTCAACATTTAATTACACATATGATGGAATGCATACATTACATACTGCACACAACGAATAATATAACAATATACACGAAAGACGTAAGAGCCTACGTGAAGTGAAAAACGGATAAACAATTATTGGTAAACATACAACAAAAATAATCAATCAAACAATTAAATCACATCCAATATATATATATATATATATATATATATATATATATAGTTTGAAATTCCTGGCGTAATCTCTGTCTTCTCGGTAAAGGATTGCCTTCATTGTGCCGCCCTCTGCTCTCTTTGATTCTAGTCTTCTTCTAATGTCCCTTCTCTTACCTCTAAAAACCTCCTGTTTCTTGTCTCGTTGCTCATTCGCGTCCAATTTCTCTTTCTTGTACTGTATTGTTATATAGTCTGCAATGCAAGGTTCCTGCACCTTTATTTCTGTCTTCAAAATTGTTTTGAAAGGCAGAAAATAAATATGGCGAAAGCCCTGTGGTGGTTGTTATCACCCGCAGAACTTGCATTTGCTCCTTCTTCTATATATATATATATATATATATATATATATATATATATATATATATATATATATATATATATATATATAATATATTCTATAGGTTTGCTTCTAAGAAGGCTTATTTTCAGGTTGAGGATAAATCCCAAAATGAGACATGTAAAATTTCTCATTTAATTAAATACAACGTTTCGGGTACCTTACCCATCTTCTGGTCTATAAAATAGATTTAGAACAAGTTTAAAATTGCGAAAATTGCAATTGCCACAAGGATTAGAAAAAAATAATTATTTAGTTAAATGAAATTTTGACAAATCTTTTGAAAACTATTGAACCTTTAGATATGGATTAATTATATTTATCCATATTTAAAGTACCCATAATTGATTCATATCTAAAGTTTCAATAGTTTTCAAACGATTTGTCAAAATTTAAATTAACTAAATAATTTATTTCTTATCCTTGTGTGTATCATAATTTTCGTAATTTTAAACTTGTTTTAAATCTATTTTATAGACCAGAAGATGGGTAAGGTACCCGAAATGTTGTATTTAATTAAATGAGAAATTTTACATTTCTTATTTTGGGATTTATCCTCAACCTATATATATATATATATATATATATATATATACAGTGGCGGCAACAAAAAAAGTGACATTGAATATTGGCAACAGAAATCGATACACAAAATCGCTTTCACTATTTTACTTGCCATCAATTCAATGAAAATGTGCGGAGCTTATGCCGCAAGTGGACGACTCTCCTGGGCTAAGACAACAGAACTGCGCTCTATTGGAACTCAGTGTCTCGTTTGAGCTCGTACAACGAGGTTTTAGTATATGGCACTCCAGCGTGCTGATTATCTGCATTCGTGCCTACATTTGACGTGCTATAACTTCTGTGCAAGTGGATACAATGGGGTGGAAAAAGCTTTCTATGACAGAGAAAAGCCGTGCCTTGACCCTATTAGAGCAGGAAAAGTCTTTTATTGATGTAGCAGCAGATTTAGTAACCTCAAAAATACGATTCATCGCCTAAAACGTGCAGCTGAGTTATTGCCACCAGGTACCATACCAAAGAGGAAGGAGGGCATTGGTGCAGCTAGGAAGACATCTCCAAGGACTGATAATATCCTAAGGCGTAAAGTGATGTCAGACCCTTCTGTAACCTCCGCTTCAATCAAGAAAAAACACCCAGACCTCCTCCAGAACGTTGCCCTCAGGACCATCAGTCATCGCTTACAGAAGGACTTAGGCCTACCGTCTCGCCGCGCTGCCAAGAAGCCACTTCTTACCAAGGCTATGAAGATGGAAAGGCTCAATTTTTGCAAGACCTATAAACATTGGACAGCTGCCCATTGGAAGAAGGTCATGTTCAGTGATGAGAGCACCTTTAGGCTGGTCAGAGGAGAGTCAAAGATCGTGCGTCGTCCCAGCACTGTGTCTCGGGATGACCCGAAATATACCGTGAAAACTGTGAAGCACCCTGATAGTGTGATGGTGTGGGGTGCCTTTAGTGGAAAAAGGGGCAGAGGAGGTCTGTACTTCCTTGCCAAGAATGTAGCCATGAGGGGGACTAACTATCTTGAAGTTTTGAGGCAGCACATGCTGCCATTTTGGGAAATTCATCAGTGTGAATTTTTCATGTATGATGGTGCCCCTGCTCACAGGTCCCAGTTAGTAAAAAGGTTCTTCAATGATAATAATATTAGTGTTTTGGAGTGGCCTGGTAATTTCCTGGACCTAAATCCTATTGAGAATGCTTGGAATCTGATGAAATCCAAAGTTCAAGAGACAGCACCCAGCAGCATCAAGGACCTGATAGAATCACTGAAGCAGATCTGGGTTACGATCGACCCCACCTACTTCGCAAACCTCACTGAATCAATGCCCAATCGACTCAGGATGGTCATCAAGTGCAAGGGCAACATGACCAAGTAATAACTTTCATGAAATATTCATAATAAAATATGTAAGTTACATTTTTCTGTTTTATTTTCCCTGAATTGTCACATGTCACTTTTTTTGTTGCCGCCACTGTATATATATATATATATATATATATATATCATTTATTAAGATATCTTTGTATCTTTGGCTCACATTCATATTATGCAAACTATTTTCAATAAATACTAAGAATTGAATCTAGTTCTTTAGAAAAATTCGTTCGATACCGCTTTTAATTTAATAATACGAACCAGGCAATGGCTACGAGCTTGCGCTTCGCTTCTAAGATTAAAATTTAAAATCTATAAAAAGCATCCATGGTTACATTTTTATAAATTTTCTGAACTTCGCCAATTATAATAATTTCAAAAAGGAACTCTAAACTAATTATTCGCCCCTTTCAAAATATCACGTTGCTAAAATATAGTTATAGAAGAAGATATATAAAAATAAATTTTCTGAACTTCATCATTTTGTTTTTTGATATTATAAAAGAATGATTAGAAATAACTTTGATAAAAAGACATAAGTCATAACCAAACTAAGATGAAATTATTATTCAAATACTCCAAAAAATCCCCTTATTAAATTATAGTTAGTGATGATGATGATGATGATGGTTAAACAATTTTCTGTTACTATTATAAAACATTTTTCCCTTTACTAACTCTATAATTTAAGAAGTTTTTTTTGAGTATTTGAATAATAATTTCATCTTAGTTTGGTTATGATTTATGTTTTTTTATCAAAGTATTTTCTAATATTTCTTTTATAAGATGAAAAAGCAAAATGGTGAAGTTCAGAAATAAATATAAGTATCGAATTTTTGTGATTTTTTTAAAACCCCCAAATTACAAATGGTGAAGTTCAGAA
This sequence comes from Ceratothoa steindachneri, assembly GCA_963969495.1. Lineage (NCBI taxonomy): Eukaryota > Metazoa > Arthropoda > Malacostraca > Isopoda > Cymothoidae > Ceratothoa > Ceratothoa steindachneri. Next base: position 34,450,548 of record OZ018338.1, read on the forward strand.
AATGTATTTTTGTATATCTTCTTCTATAACTATATTTTAGCAACGTGAAATTTTGTTTAGAGTTCCTTTTTAAAATTACAAGCCGCCGTTCTCTTCCTTAACAGGAAGAGCTTGGTTACGCAGGCACCCCTGCGGGGTGTGGCCTACGGCCTTATTTGCTAATCTTAATCGCTTTTTTTAATCCCCTTCATAGACTCTTCAATTTAACACCCTGAACACCCTTTCTTCTTCTTCTTCTTCTTCTTCTTCTTCTTCTTCTTCTTCTTCTTCATCTTCATCTTCATCATCTTCTTCTTCTTCTTCTTCTTCTTCTTCTTCTTCTTCTTCTTCTTCTTCTTCTTCTCTCGCAAATAGAAAGAGAAGATGCTGCACTCTTGGGTTAGAAAAGGGACCACATTAGTCTGCGGCGATTTTAACTATCCAAACGTTAATTATAGTAACCTAACGTCAGATAAAGCTGGGGAGAGACTACTAAACTTTATTCTGGAGAATTTTCTCGTTCAAAAAGTGGAGGAACAAACTCGTGATAATAATATCCTCGATTTAATCATGGCGACTGACGAGTCATTGGTAGAAAATGTTTGTGTAGGAGAGCATTTAGCCTCGAGTGACTATAATGCGATTAGATTCGTAGTAAACACGTGTGTAGAAGTAAAAATTAGTACACAGCTCATGCCACGTTTTGGTAGCTGTAATTTTGATACTTTTCGCGAAAGGATTAAGGATGTAGACTGGGGAATGCGCTTCGAGAATAGGTCGGTAGGAGAAATGTACACTGAGCTTCGGCGTACACTCCTTAGTGTAAATTTCGACTTAGTAAAGTATGTGCGCCGTAAGAGCCGGAAGTCGATGAGAGCGCCGTGGGTTAGCCTACTAATATTAAGCTTAATTAAGGACCGAAATAGAAAATTTCAAATACATAAGAACAATGAGTCATTTATAAGTCGGCAAAATTACATAGATTCTCGAAGAGAAGTTAAACGGGCGGTTAGAGATGCGAAGCGGAAATATGAAATAAAACTGGCGAAGGATTCAAAGAAGGAACCGAAACGGTTTTACGGCTATGTGAACAGTAGGAAACCCTTAAAATGTTCAATAGGGCCGATTAAAGACAAAGATGGTCGCTTGACGGAATTTCCGGCGGAAATGTCTAAAATTTTAAATGAACATTTCACAAGCGTCTTTATTGTTGAAGATTCGTCCGAATTAGGATCGTTAGTTGAAGAAGTAGATAATAGTGATATTTGCATATCTGATATAACAGTTAATGAAGTGGAAATTCTTAAATATATTAACCTGATGAAAAAGTCGAAATCACCCGGGCCCGATGGCGTTTACCCCACTCATTTAAAGGAACTTAAGAATGAGCTTGCGAAGCCGTTGCGTGCAATTTTCAATCGCTCATTAAAAGATGGCGTAGTCCCTGTAGACTTCAAGCGTGCGAACGTTACACCAATATTTAAGAATGGGAATAGACACGAAGCAACGAATTTTCGTCCTATTAGTCTAACTTCGGTAGTTGGAAAGCTTTTAGAATCGGTAATTAGAGATAGAATAGTGAGCCACCTCGAGGTAAATAATCTGATTAAAGATTCCCAACATGGGTTTAGGCGGGCGAGATCGTGCTTGGCAAATTTGCTGGAATTCTTCCATAAAATGATTTGCGTTTATGACGAAAGCAAAGCTGTAGATGTAATTTATCTAGACTATAAAAAGGCGTTTGACACCGTTCCGCACGAGAGATTATTAATGAAAGTTAAAGCAATCGGTGTGAAGGGTAAGATTTTAAATTGGATTAGAAATTGGCTGAAGGATCGTTCGCAGCGAGTAGTTATAAATGGTGAATGTTCTGATTGGGTCAACGTCAGTAGTGGAGTGCCACAAGGCTCCGTTCTTGGCCCATTATTGTTTCTAATATATATAAATGATTTGGATAATGGCGTATTTAGTACGATTTATAAATTTGCTGACGACACGAAGCTGGGCAACCGGGCCTATGTAAGATCGGATGTAGAAAAATTACAAAAGGACCTAAACTTGATTGTCAGATGGGCGGATAAGTGGCAAATGCAGTTTAATTTAAGTAAATGTAAGGTGATGCATTTGGGTTGCCATAATTTGAGGGTAGAGTATACCATGAAAGGCCAGGTCCTCAACGTAGTTAAATTGGAAAAAGACCTGGGAGTTTTAGTCTCGGATGACTTCAAAGTCACGAAACAATGCGCGGATGCATGTAAAAAAGCAAATCGTGTGCTGGGTTATATCGCGCGTAATTTCACGTTCAAATCCAAAGAGATAATTTTACCATTGTATAAATCACTTGTGCGTCCACTGCTCGAATATGCGGTTCAATTTTGGGCTCCATACTTAAACAAAGATATCGCGCAATTAGAAAGAGTGCAGCGTAGGGCTACAAAATTAATTCCCGAGCTGAGAAACAGGCCCTACGAGGAAAGACTCAGGGCATTAGATTTGCCATCTCTCGAAGGCAGAAGATTACGTGGCCAGCTAATAGAAGTATTTCAAAATATTGAAAGGATTTTCAAACGTGATTATTAGAATTTGTTCGAATTGGATCATAGGGGAAACACTCGCCAACACGGATTAAAATTAGTGAACAAGCGATTTAACTCTAGTATAGCCCAAAACTATTTTACGTTTCAAATTACTCAAATTTGGAATAGGCTACCCACCCACGTAGTGGATACTAGGTCGGTAAATATGTTTAAAAACCGTCTCGACGCGCACTTAAATAGTATAAATATAACGTAGTCTGAGCACAGTAAATAAAAACGTCTTGCAAAAGGAGTTTGGAGCGGAGGAACAACGAGAGTAAAAATGATGACTAAAAATGATGCCAGCGATTTCTCTTGCATGTGTAGTTTAGATATCCATTTTCTTTTCCGCCTATCCTATAAATAGTCTTACTATCCTAAAACTAGATTTACACCACTAGCAGTCGAGGGCTGCGGAAGTTGAGAAGAAAAACTTTCTATCACCCCCCCTAGGTTGAAGTAGTTAATATGCATGACAATGTACACATGTAGATAAGTGTGTACAGTAGATTATATATTAAAAAAAAAAATAAATAAAAATAATAATAAAAAAAAATAAAGCATGTTAGTGATACACTCGTAGATAAGTGTGTATCGTAGTTTTGGATTTAGTGTAGCGGACTAGCCTCGAGCGGAACTTAGAGTCTTTGCTGGTCCTAGATTCTGTAGTTCTGTAGTTCTTCTTCTTCTTATAAAGAAATTATTAGAAATAACTTTGATACCAAATTGAAATATACTTAGGTGACAACCGAACTAAAAGAAAAAATCTTATTCAAACACCTTAAAAAATCTCGTTCTTAAAATATCGGGTTATGGATTATAATTCGACAAGTTCAGAAAATGTATAAAAATTTAACCATAGCTGCTTTTTTTTTTAGAGTTTAGCTTTTAATCTTAGTAGCGAAGCCGTTGCCTGGTTTAGGTAGGATTATAATGTCTTATTCTGAGTTATTACAAGATGAATTGACCATACTATCTCAATAGGCAGACAAATGGCAAATGAAATTTAACATAAGCAAGTGTCACTGTGTACTTAGGTTAGGTAGGTGTAATCTACTGACTAATTATAAACTGAATGGGAAAGTTTTAGGAAGGTCAGAAGAAACAGACGCCTTTTCTTATGTTCTTATGAATATTTGGGACGTTAGACACCGAGAAGTCCCCCCCCCCTTCCACACACCCACCCACTAGGTAGGCATCCTCGCGTGTTTGTAAGCTGAAGGATATAAACAAATGTAAAAAAAATCCAAGAACACTCACACAGCCGTCCAGGCGCAAAAACAACCAACGTATGTAGTGGCCTTTTTTTTAGTCACGGAGTCCTTCCTTTGAATCCTCGCAAGCTTACTTTGGAATACCCACAAGCCTATCTTTGAATCACCGCTAATCTACCTCTGAAGATCCTTAGGCCTACCTTAGAACCTCAAAGCCAACCTTTGAATCCCCATAGGCCCACCGTTGAATATCGTCAAGCCTACCTTTGAATCACCGCTAATCTACCTCTGAAGATCCGTAGGTCTACTTTAGAACCCCTAAACCTACCTTTGAATATCCACAGGCCTATCTTTGATTTCAAAAGGCCTACCATCTAACCTACACGGGCCTACCTTTGAATCTCAGGAGTGACGGTACTTATGAATCCCCCACAGGCCTACCTTTGGCGTCATTTTTCTTCAGCTTCTCCTGGAGGAAATGGACTTCCTCCTTCAGCTGCGCTCTCTGAAGGTGCAGCTGCGAGACTTGGCCTTTTTGCTCGATGCTGGACAGAGCGTCATGCCCCGTGACAGGCTGTGGCTCTTGTTTCGAGGCGATGTAGCTGTCATCTGCAATTGGAAGAAGGCCTGCCATTCACCTGAATGTCCCCCTCATGGTATTAAAGCGAAAAACGACATCTCGGAAAAGAAAGAAGCTAAAAAATTCGAATCACTGACTCCGGGTCGTTAAGATCAGTGGAAGGGAGGCGTTATCCATTCGGCTATCACCGATCTGGAAAAGACTCAGTTCATGCACAGTTTATAAGCCGCCTGCTTCGCTTTCATCAAGCTACAGTTTCAAGTTCGTACCACGGGAATATGTTCGCACTTTCGGACACCTATGCGTAGTCCCAGGTACCCGATCGCAATTCCGAACACTTGTTTGCACTTCTGTGAACCTGCGCTTTTTGCGCTAGGAAATGTTAAGTGCGCCCTTCCGCCCCCACTTTGCCGGGGCATCTGCTTTATCATGGAAGTTGGACATGTTTAGGAGAGTTGCGCGCCCTTTTGTTTTCCAGTGACCCGAGTAGTCTCCTCCTTAGGTTACGCGGACTACATATCTTTTGCACACTATCACCTACCCTAACTTCACCACTTTCTATATAAGCCTATTATTCAAAAACTTCATGGCATGCTTTCGTTGGTTTTCGTTTATTATTTTATAAAAATAATAATAATAATTTATCCCGTAAATTTAATCCTCATTATATATATATATATGTATATATATATATAACAAAGGTAACTTGTTACCCGCTAGAGAACAACTCCTCAAAAAAGAGGTGCTCAGAATGCAGTAGCGACGATCACACATGTAAGAAAAATGCATAATTTGCAATGGACAACACAAAAGTAGAGGGCAATGAAATTTCCTGCACAGAAGGGGCCGATAAACCCCCCCTTCCAAATAACCTAAAAATAAGAAAGGAAAAAAGAAAATAAAAACGACGCAGGAAATGTCGGCAGCCGCAGTTCAACAAACCTAAGGAGCAAACGCTACCCTTCATGATGGGAAAAGACTCCCTTGAAATCATGACCATTGCTACTGCAAGTGCCTTTCATGACTATGGCAAGACCAGACTCATTCACCGACTTATTGAGTGAAATAAGGAGAAACAACGGGGTCAGAGGAAGCTATCGTGAGTGGCCATCAGCGAATATTTGCATAGTATAACTGATAGACCATCACGAACTTCATGAAGAAGAAATGACCAGATAAATGAAAAGAAACAGGGAGGAATTTAACGAAGAATATTCCCAGGAATCGGATTCAGAACCAAAGAGAATAGGAAACAAAAGCGATTCTCCAAAAGACTGGTAATAAAGAACGGAAAATTCATAGGAGCTTCAAGAACTGGATATCAATGTCTACACATACCAAAAAAAAGAATTATCTGGTGATGACCTTCTAAGAGGGAACGGAGAGAACAAACTCAAATGGAGACGTCGCTGAGTTACCCCCCAAAAAACTCTAAATTCTGTTTCCACTTGGGGAAATCATTATTCCCTCGAAAGATGCCTCTCAATAAAACCGATAGAATTGAAAAACAAACCAGAATAATGAATTTTCCCACATTAACGAACATAAACGACAATAAACTGGAAACAAATTAGACCCAGAAACGACTAAGTATCAAATCTAGGATCTTAAATCCAAAGGAGATAGCCTCAAAATACGGAGATTCTCAGAGGAAGATATCAATTCGAGATAAACGGAATAGAAATATTAATATTAGTGAAACAAGGGATAAATTAACTGTTTTTCTTCTATAGCAAAATAAAAAATGCGAAAATATGTAAAATACAAAAACAATATAAATATATAAAATAAATAAAGACTAAAGATGAAATAAAGAACTTAAAGCAAGAAGAAAATAAAAAAATTAGTTAAAATAATGAGAAATAAATAAGTCTGCCGTGCAGAGAAAGAGCACCGAATATACAAACTAATAACTTTACTGGAGAAGCGTTCAAAGTTTTCCTTTATTGTAATGCCAAATACTATATTTTCAAGATTCTGTTATATATATATATATATATATATATATACACCGACTATAAGTATAATCGGTGTCTCATTACCTAATATTAATGGTCATTCAAGAAAAAAAACACCGAATATATATATATATATATATATATATATATATATATATACATATATATATATATATATATATATATATATATATATATATATATATATATATATATATATATATATATATATATATATATATTCGGTGTTTTTTTTCTTGAATGACCATTAATATTAGGTAATGAGACACCGATTATACTTATAGTCGGTGTTTTCACTTTGAATTATTGACAACATTAAGCAATCAGACTTCATTATAATTATGGCAACCCCATTACATTATACATTCATTACTGTTTTTGTTTATTATTAGATTTTTTAACAAGTCATTGGAAAGGTATAAACAATTCTATAAATCTATGTAATTTTTTTATATTTTGACGATAAAAATACGAACCAAACAGAATCTTTAAAAAGTGCAATGAATTTATCTTTCTATTTGCATGTTAATATTAGTTTGAAATATCCTTAATTTAATAAAGAAAATAGTGAACATAAAGTCATATTTAAAACGATCTGAGTAAAAGGATAAAACTTCACAAAAACTGTAGTTATATCCCTTTTTAAGAAAAAATGACTAAATACACAAAAAGTAAATCCATTTTAAACTAAACGGGAAAATTCATAAGACCTTGATGTTAAATTTACTCTAGAATTTAAGAGATCGGAGATATTATCACTGGTAGGGAGGTTATTCCAAAATGCTCGACGGGAAATAGGCATTCTCATAACAAGACCTGAGTGAATTTTATCCAATTTTTCTCTTTGAATTCTCTGGGCTTTGATGAATATTTCGCCGAATAATTGGGTGGAATAATTTCTTTCATAAATTTAACTTTAGTTCAAGAGTCCAGAAATGTTTTTTTTATAGATCAGTTCGTGCAGACCTTTCTCAAATCGGACTTCACATAAATCTTGTAAAAGAGGAATATTATTCTCAGAAGACGCTCTTCGGGTTGTTCTTAACCTTGACAAGTTTTCGTAGGCCTTAAAATCATAAAGTTGCATTTCTAAGACCCTTGTTCTCTTCGTTGAAAATTCCAGTGAATTGCAGAGGTCTTTCATATTATACAGTTTCTTCTTTTTCCGGATTATTTGTTCAATTTTCCATGAACGCCATCTGCGGCAAAGAATGTGTGATCGGTGACAAGATATTTCAACGTGATTTCCGAGGGTCCAAGATCTTCATTGACAAGTAAAGCGAATGCCGAATATAATGTCCAGTTTTTATTTTGAGCAACGCAATTATCTGTCCAAAATATAAACTTCTTTGTATCTCTATTTTCCTTAATTACTTTGATATAGGATGATGCAACATCAGGAGCATTCCTTCTACCTCGAAGACTTTCATTCCAAATTACACAATAGTGATGTTAGTTTTTCTTTAAAGAAGCAAATGTTTCATTAAACACAACTATTCTCGAGCAGAAAAAACTTTCTTTAACATCAGGCATCGTTGGCAGGAGCAAAATATTTTGCATATCGACGACAAATATTAGGAGTCCATCCATTTGTTCGTATATCTCACTATCTTTATTGTATTCTTTCCTTGCTTCCTTTTGCATTTCATTGTGCAATTGAGTCTTTTCAGCATTTTCTTCATTCCTATTCAATTCATAAAATAAGCATGTTCAGAAAAACTTATGTTCATTTTCTTTAGTATACTCCGATAGGATTCATATGAACAACGGACTAAAGCGTGTTTTTCTTGAAATTGTTTGTACATTGAAGCAAAGGAGAGATCTGTTGGAAGGTATCTTACATGTGGAGCATGGTCTCTTCTGAACTGAGAAATAACTGGATTGAAAGATTCGATGTGATTCATTATTACTTCTCTATTAACTCAATTCCTGTTATCTGGCACTGCAATATTTCCTGACAAATTAGTTGTGGATGAAGAAGCTGCGCTGCGTCAATGGGATGAAATAATGATTTTATAACCTGATCTTGACTGTACCCTAAAGTGCTGAGAAAGAATTTCTGACAGACTTTGATTGCTTGTCCTTGGACATCGCTCAATGTATACACATACGATGACATCTTCCTTGATAAATAAAGATCAAATTTGATACGAGAGACAACACAAACTAATCATCTCTCACCAGCCCAACTCTTCGATTCCATTTTGAAATGAATACTGAAAAGATTTAATGAATTCTTATTTCTTTTACATTCTACTAATTATGACTATTATTAATAATACAGGCCATATTATTAAAAAAAAATAGTTATTATAAGTATAAAGAAAACATTTAATTCTAAATCTAAAATAAAATAAAGAGGCAAACGCATTTTGTGATAGGAAACAGAACTAAATTCAAATTAAAGCTTAATATGTTTTGTACTTACTGTTCTTTTAAAAATTGGAAGACGCTTGATGGTGTATTGTGATTGCAAGCCATGGCTACCAGACTTTCTGCTTTAACGGCGAAATGATCTCCGACTGAATTAAAAAGATAAAACTTGACATAGGCGGGAAAAAAAACTCCCTTGTCCATTTCAGTACGGACGCGTAGCTCACAACTTGTTCAGGAAAAAACAGGTTGCTTCATGAGAGGAGCTGCAAAAAAAAGAGAAAGCTTACATATTCGGTGTTTTACGTCTGGGTATCGTGCTACATATAAATGAAACAGACCGAATATTCAATATAATCGGTATTTAACCTCTGCATTTTGCATATTCGCTGTTTCTTCTATGTTAACCATGGTAGTGTCGTATATATTCAGTTTGTGGCCAATTTCTAACTCAAAACAAGTGAAAGATGGGCGTAAACCAATGCCAGAAAAGGAATCTACGGGTCGAACTACATAAGAGTCAATATATAACTCAAATTTGGAAAATTTGTATATTCGGCGTTCTTCCTTTGCACGGTAGATAGTGGGGCAGCGAGACAACGAAGAAAGTTTTATGAAATAATGATTGCAAAAATGAGATTTCAAAACTTATGAATTATTTACCTCAAGCCGGTGGGTATAATTTTGCGGCAGCGACCCACCATGCAGGGATATTTTTTGATGAAAAGAGAGGTTGCGAGATACCCGTCCATATGGGCCTCTCTCCGTCATAGTGAGACACACGGTCTTTCGTATCCCTCCAGACACACTCGATATTTTGAGTGCTGGCTCCAGTCTCGGTAACAAAATATTTACGGCAACGGAAAAAAAACATCTTTAGTAACTGTCACTTCAGATTTACAAGTAGGGCGCTCGGTTTTGCTTTTTAGTAACTGATGGTAGCTACAAAATCGTTGATTTTTCCGGGATCAGTGAAAATCAAACCAAGATGGTGACTGATAGTGAACATACACCGCACAAAATATTATAAAAATAACTTTTTTTATACTTCGTTTCGGCAAACACAATTCCTTGCCAAGAGGAAAAAGTTATTTTATTTATTACACAAAAAAAACATTACGCCCAAAGGTAAAATAGTGGCAGGCGTAGAGTATTTAGAATAGATCGATAATAAACTTCACTAAAAAAGATAATAAAATACCCCCAAAACATACTTTTCCCATCTTCACAAACACGAAGGAAAGCTTAGGAAAAATAAACGGTTATAATTGGTCAATGACAGTGTATAATACAGTTCACTGATTGGCCAGTCGGATAGCTGAAAAAAGAAGAAGAAGCAAATAGCCCCCCAAAATCGCGCCCGAAATCAGGGGCCGCTAATCTTAAAAAAATACCGGTTCAAAAGCTTAGAATAAAGACCATTAGGCTTAGTTGAAGGTACTTTACTTTCATATATATATATATATATATATATATATATATATATATATATATATATATATATATATATATATATATATATATATATATATATACCAGGCAATGGCTTCGCCACTCCCGCCTACGAGTGGAGCTTGCAATTCGTTACTAAGATTAAAAGCTAAAATCTAAAAAAAAAGCAGCCATGGTTAAATTTTTATACATTTTCTGAACTTCGCCAATTATAATTATTTCAAAAAGGAATTCTAAACTAAATTTCCCCCCTTTCAAAATATCACGTTGCGAAAATATTGAGTTATAGAAGATATACAAAAATAAATTTTGAGAACTTCACCATTTGCAATTCTTTGGGTTTTAAAAGATTCACAAAATTTCGATACTTATATTTATTTCTGAACTTTGATAAAAAACTTAAGTCATAACCAAACTAAGATAAAATTATTATTCAACTACTAAAAAAATCCCCTTCTTAAATTATAGAGTTAGTGATGATGATATATATATATATATATATATATATATATATATATATATATATATATATATATATATATATATATATATATATATATATATTTATTTATTGTGAGGAAATCGATACTCCCCCCTCACAATTGAGCCTCTGGTCTTTAACCACCACATCCTGGCATTTTGAGTTGGCGGCGTATCCTGACCACTTAACCTCCTCTCGCCCCTCGTCTCGAAGAGAATCTGAACGGCCGTCCCAGACCACATAATGCACTAATCAGCTCAGGTTGGACTCAAGACCCTAACATCAGTTAAAACAGCAAGATTTCCCCTAAGAGTTGGTATTCAATTTCACCGCATATGCGAAATTAGAGGAGCGTCGTGCTAAACCCTGAAGCTTCCATTTAGGGTTAGTTGGAAGACGCGCTGAGAAAAACAGTTAGACGAGGAGACATAATGCAGCCTGTCCACGCATCCCCCTTCCTCCTTCCCCTACCCCCAGTTGGAGGGCGAAGTATAAAATCAAATAACTTTTGAAAAACAAGGTAGATTACGTTAGTCATCAAGGCGACGAAGAACTGCAAGAGGCCCGGAAACCAACAAAAGGGACTGGTCGTCACACCGAACTTTAAGTTAACTTGATTTAAGAAGGAAGGTTAACTAACTCTCGTCAGAGAAAACCCCCTATCCCAGTGTATCCCAAAGCACAGAGATAGTCCTCGCCCTTGAGGAATACCGGAACTAAGAAGAAGCTCATCTGCGAGCCAGTTCCTGGTGGTCACACCGAAATTTAAGTTAACTTGATTTAAGAAGCAAGTTTAACTTACTCTCGTCAGATAAACATCCCTATCCTCATGTATCCCAAAGCACAGAGATAGTCCTCACCCTGGAGGAATACCCCCGAGTGAACTCCTTCCAGCACTCCCCTGAGTCAAAGGATTTACGCATTTACTCATCGCTCGCCAGTGCGAATTAATTCCAAAGTATCCCCAAGAAAAGAAAAATCATTCTTTCCCTGTCCCGTGACGAGATGATTTCCTCCAGAAGTCGTGAGTCCCTCCATCTGCCACACGCTCCAAAGCATATCTGGGCGCTGATCCACGCGTCGGCCCGGAAACAACATTCTTGAGGTGTCAACTATTGAGTTCAAGGTCAGACTCAAATCCGATTCTCGAGGAATCGCGTAAGGTATTTAAACCACTGGTAAATGTTTCGTTGAGGTCAGCTGCATTTAAGATTAAAGTAAGTTGTGGGTCAACCATTACTATAAATTCCAGAATGTCATTTAGAAAGTCTCATTTAAATTTGTTGAATTCATTTATGTGTATTTAGTGTGTTAAAATTAGTTGGTTCGTGTTTTTTGTAATTAAAATTTTAGTTTTTTTTAGAAACAAATTTTTATTCAATCTCGAAACGCTAAGCAAGGCACTAGGAACTCTCAAAGATTAAAGAAGTAATAAACAGATAATAATAATAATCATAATAACTAAAATATAGCACTCTTAGAGATAAAACGTAATCACGGAGTTTTAAATACGTAACCAACCCATACGTACGAACTCCATCCATCACTCGGTCCTTCCTATACCACGATATATATATTGAGGGTTTATTTCTGAGCTTTCCGACCCAAACTAGGGATCTTCTTCAGAAAAGTATTTTTCGGAGTAGAATCCAAACTAGGAATGGTTTAAGTTGGGAAAGGACACATGGTTTATAGCCGGAAAGGGTCTGGTGAAGTAGCTTTGAGGTTGGGAAAGCACATTAAATGGGAAAGAACACATAATCAATCGTCGGGATTCTGCTGGTGAAGTAGCGTTGGTTAAGCATTGGGATAAAATAAGGATAAGCCTGACTTTCTGGGCTGAGTAAGATTAAAAGAACATAATATTCAATATTCCACAAAAATTTCGTTATAAACATATTTTTTTAAGGGGTGAGAGTGATTATAAGAATTATTCCAGACTGCTGTAGCAGTTGGGAATATCGATGTGTCGATTGATGCAAGTTTCATTGGAGAACCATGCCTCGAGGAACTCCCTGCTCTTCTTGTTTCTAGATCGACCGAATATTCTGGTTCCCTCCCAATTCATGTGGTGTTGTTGGTTTTTATGATGTGAGGAGATTGCCGAGAGTGGGGTCACTCCTCCGGATTGCCCTCTGGTGTTCTTTTATCCTTGTTCGTAGTTGTTTTCCCGTTTGTCCTATGTATATCGCCGGGCAATCGTGGCATTCAATTCCGTACACAACCCCAGCCTGTTCTTCAATGGTTTGATTATCTTTCACCTTTGCCAATTTCTGGCCTGTGGTATTCGTGGGTTTGTGTGCTACGTCGATGTTGTATGGACGGAGGAGTCTTGCTGTTATTTCTGATCTCCTTTGTGTGTATAGGAGTGTGATTCTTTTTCATTCTGTTTCATCGTCGTTTCTGTATCTTGGTCTCCATGTTGACTGAATAAATTGGAAAGAGAAAATGACCATAGAAGGAGATGTACAGGGTGGTCCGAAACTCTTAATTTTCTATTTCAAGTGTTTTAATTTTATAATTCAGATGTGTTTCATATTATTATATTGTTCCTCTATTATTACTTTTCGGTAGGGGGGACAAGACATTCTGACCACCCTGTATAATTGTGCAGGGGTGCATAACCGCATGGGCGGATATCCGTCCCCCCGAGTGGGTTCTAAGTTATGTAGGGGCTCGCTCTCAACCCACGAGGTGTCATAACTTAGGTCAAATGGGAAGCGATGTTTCCACTCGGCCTAATCATCTCATGGGTTCGACCCTCCACCCCCCCCCCCTATTTAAAGCGGGCAGCAACGAGGGCATCTTTCCGTAGAAAGTGGTAAAGATGGAGGAAGTGAAAATGTGTGGAAGAAAGCCTCATGCGGTCATTGGGGTAGGGAGGGCAAAAGGCGCGTGTTGAGGTTGGAGGGCACACAATCCTCCAGATCCCGCCTTACATCCCCAACCGTGTTCGCCCGACACATCCGGACCTATACTTTCGGTTTCCATGGCCCATATCCAGGATTAGCCTCCTTTTACGACACGCGTCGGCGGAAAGTCGAAAAAAGCAACTAAACCAGGATAGTGGCCATGGTCTGCAAATTAAAAATCAATGGCGGAAAAAATTATGAGGGTGAAAACAAAATCAAAGCAAATTGACAGATATACCCCCTCCCCCCACCCACCACAACCCCTAATGCCTAATATAAGTTAAGGATGACAAGGTCTGAGCAAACCTCGCGAACCCTGAGAGCTGGGGCCGGGAACAAGTCCTTACAAGGACACAGGCTTCAATAAACAAGCCTATTGAACTTCGAGGTCATGGAAAATCATGACCCCCTCCCCCACTCACCTCAACGAACCAGTGCGTCCATTGAGGGACCAAAGAAGCGTGTTGTAGGCCTACTATTTTTTTTTAATTTTCCGATTGGTATGTTTGTTATGCGTGATCCAAATGGTAGGCCTATTTATTTACATGATCTCAATCGTAGACCTATATCACCTCATGGTAGGCCTGTTTTTTGACATGTTCTCAATCATAAACTTATTATTTTTGTTTAGCACGATTCACTGATCTATTGGTAGGTATATTCTCTGTTATTCATTTTTACATCTCTGTGTGTTCAGCGTGTTCCAATGGTAGGCCTATTTGGTTACATGATCTCTATCATATACTTATTATTTTTATTTTGCACTATTCGATGATCTCCTGGTAGGCCTATTCTTTGTTCTGCATGATCACATATTGTTTAACGCTTGACTAACGGTCGTTATTCCTTAAAACACTAAGCAAAAACCAACGAGGGCATCTCCGCCAGAAGCTTTGCTAGGAAAGATCTGTAAAAAACTGTGAAGATGGAGGAAGCGAAAATGTGTAGAAAATATATATGTGCGAACAGTCCCCCGAAATCTATAGTTTTATCAAAGGGTGAAACGACGCGGGGACCTTTGTCAGAGAGTGATGTACTCAAGGGAAAGGAAAAATATGTAAGGGATACACGTAGCCCGAGTAGGTAAAAGGGGAAACTACTTGTGGCACCCGGAGCCGGGAGGGCGTGCAATGTAGGCTTCCTCCTTAATGGATTCGTCGAGGAAGAGGTATAATGAAGTTCTTAAAGAAATTCTCGAGCCAGGGAAGTCTTTCATGACTGAGATCCATTTAGGGCGGAATTTTGTAATATTCCATTGTTCCATTTTCTTTTGTTCCCTTCCATTTATGTCATTTTCCCCTCGAGAAGTCGTCTTCAGTCCGCCTTCCTTCAAGAATCTCATCGAGCTCCGACTTGACTTTATCCTCCCCTAAGGAGCGCTTTAAGCGCGGTTATTTGAATTGGATGTAGTTGTTTCTTGAGGTATTTTTTGCTGATTCGTAGCAGCCCTTGTGTTTGTAGTTATGAGGTTATAATCAGGTTATAATTAAAAGCAAGATAGCTCTTAACAAAGTCAACACAAAAGTATGGTCTGAATTTATATCAAACGAATATTAACATAAAAAACTGCTCTCGATTGTTTCTTTTTTCTTCCTTAATCAGTTTGATAATCAGATTATGGGAATTTATCAGTCCTCTAATGTACGAACGACGGAAAAGTCATTTCCCCCAACTCACCCACTTATACGAATGTATCTCTTCCGGATCTCTCAGGACATCTCAAGCGGCCTCGGTAGACCCTCTTTTTCTGAGGGTCCACATCCCTTTGCTGTGTATTTATTTCAATGTCACCAAAGACAACTTAATTTTCACACATCATTTGGTGGAATTTGCGAATGTTGTTGGATCCAGGGAAAATATTTCTTGTTCTACTAAGCTCGTTAATTTAAAAAGATAATTAGGAGATTATGTATTTTAATTTTTTAATTACCTAGGCAAACAGAGGCTAATTACCCGGTACCACTAGAATTACTGAGGGCAGAATTCTTAGAACAAACGCGGTAATTGACTCCTATTTAACAAAAAACTCTAGGATTCAAACCTCCACAAGCTTTTTCTTGGCTTAATGAGATCAGTTTTATTATTTCTGGTCTCAAGAGTTATGATGTTAACTTCTTTGAGGAAATTCCGGAAATATCCTTTTGATTTATATCATTTTCAGCAAATTGCCTTCAATTATCAAAAGAGAGTCAAGGTTGGTTACAAAGGCTGATTGCATTTCACTTAGCGATATTTTCCAAAAATATATTACTGTTATAAATGGCGTGGATAAATTAAGAGCCCTCGAGCGCCCTCACAAGAAAAATCCCCACAGAAAGACATATGAGCCCTTTCCTAACCATCGCGCCCTGAAATAATTTTCAATCCTATATAATATTCAAACAAACCCCTTTCTAAAAGTATCAATCTCATTAAAAATTTTAATCCTGTATTTCAAACTCCCGGGAAAGATAACCTAGTAAATTAAAGGGTAATTTAAACTTTCCCTTCGTCGAAATTTTTGACAAAAGCTCAAAATTCAAAACTAAGTCTAATTATCAAACTTAAAACTTTAAAGTCAAATAATTCTTCAAACTTCAAACTTTAAAGTCAAATAATTTTTCAAACTTCAAAACTTCAAATTCTAATCAAATTTCTAACTCTGAATTTCTCACTCACTCACTGAAAAAGTCCAAGTCCAAATTTCAAATCAAGGTCCAAACTCAAATAACTTTTTTAAGGAAAACTCCAAATTTCCCTTTTCAAATTGCAAATTGTATAAAACGCATCTCCACTTGGTAAATTGCATTATGTACGATAACCCAACTAAAATAATATCGAGATGTTCTGAGTTAAACTTGTGCACTCTGTGTTCTTTCTTTCGCCATTTAGCAAAGTGTTGCCCTGCGTCTCGCTTTCTACTCTCACCAGCGACAAGCCTGAAAATCAAGAATCTAGATTTTTGCTTGTATGCCCTCTAGAGACCAGATATGATGAACATGTTTGACAATTGCTAGAGCAGATTAGACTCTAGGGGCCGACGTGGAGGCAGCTAAGGATTTTTCTATGTTGTTGTTTAACTTGGCACCAACCTTTTTCTCCTTACTATAATTGTAGATCTGGGATTGTGGGTTGAGTTCAAATCTGTGCGGAGTCTTATTGACTTGGTGTCTCAAAGATCGCACATTCCTAAATGTGTGTCTCTCTCTTTGGATTCTCACTTGAGTGAACTCTGGTTGTACACGTGTACAATAAAATCTTCCATAACTACAGAAATAAATCAAAATGGGGAATTGGGGTCGATCCTATCTTTCGATTCCAATTAAATCTCGGCTGTTTCGAGTCAATTCCAACTTGTCTCGATTTTATCGTAGACGATATGAAAGGTGTGGACCAGAAATTGAGGGAGAACGGTGTCCCTCTACTACATAAATCACTTAATCCTCCTTTTAAATCTAAAGATAAGGTCGAAGGTATCGGCTTTTTGCTTGGGATGGGCTTGGTTCAGCATCTGAAACTGCCTTGTGCCTCGTGCCCATAGAAATCCTGTTTTATATCACAGCATACTCGTAGGTGTGATCCTGAACTTGAGCGTCTGTCTAAAGCACGTGTGCACAAAAAAATAGCCTCCCTAGGATCACCGCGGATCTCTGGACCCTTCTCTGTGTAAAACTGCCCCTGGTGTTTTAGTATGTTGAATCCCCCCAATATGGAAAGTGTTCTTCTGAGTCTGAGACCAAGGTGTTGAAATCACATTCGGGGTGGGGATTGTTTTTTAAAACAAGAGAGGACTACAGTCCCCTCGGAGAGGAGACTGTTCGTCTAATCTTCTCAATCACACTTCACAAAATCGAGCACAACATCCGATTTGGGTAATAATCCAATGAGGGCCCTTCCCTGCGATACTAAGATTGATGTGGAGAACAGGGCAACAGATCTGGCACTTAGGCCTTAAGGTTTATCTTATCCTCAACCTGAGGTTATTCGACGCATTCGAACTAATTGTCAACTCTGCCCTAAATCGGCCACCCTCCTATTTCAATCTTTTAAATTGTCCTAGGTCCGACTCGGACTTAGATTTGCGATTTAAGTATCCTTTCAACATTGGGTCGCATTGTGTAATAGATCCAAATACAAGGGCGGTCGATAAATTAAAAATGGGACAATTTAACCAGTCAATCGAACTCCGAGATGGGAAATATCATGTCGAGTTGCTTTGATTCGAAGAGATTATATCAGAAGTCCCATAAAACTTTAAAATCGCTTTGGTAACATTAAACAAAGTCAAAGCTAAATCAATCAAAAAGAGACGTTATGAATGCTTATAACATACTATATTTGAGACTTAGTTGGAGGTAGGCATTTCGGAGGAAATCCAAGTGGAACCAAAAAATTATACCTACTATACTTGGGTACGACATTAGACCACCCAACAAATCAGGCTCGTATTCAATTGTAGTTACAGAACCAGATCAGGGCTTTCCCTAAGCTTCGCGGATTTCCAGGGAGTAGACCTTCTTACATCGTTGTTCTTTCTCTGTTGCTTTCGATCTAATAATTTCATTTTGCGATCAGATATCAAACCACGTTTCTTCAAATGAAATTAAAGCAGAGCGTGATCAAAATATGTAGGTTCTGTTTTTTTTTTCTAGATCAAGGACGGAAAACATGTCACCATAATTCTTTTGTATTTGGCTTGGCAGATTCTCCTTTCATATTAAATTTTATCTTTAAACATCAAATAATTTAAAGTTCTCTATCTGTTTCTCCAATCCTTCACACACTCCTTAAATTCAGTGAGTAATGGTGGATCGTGCTATCTTGACTTCTCAACAACGTCTGTAAAATGAAACAGAAATCAATTTTCATCAAAAGTCGTCTTCAGGACATTAAAACCTTTAGGACGAACTATCTCGCAAACTCAAAATAAACATTTAATTTAATTATGTGAAGACCCCAGGCAATCAAACAGATCTAATAACTAGAGGCATCTCCACCTAAAGAATTTAGTTGTAATATGAAACCATGGTCCACGGGCCTTCTTGAGTAATCCTTGACAAAAAAATGCTGGCCTAAACTCCGAATTAAAATGTCTCACTGAAGCAACTAAAACGCATATTTTGACCTATGTTACCATTCAAAATGAATTCAATCCATTTTAGACATTCGAAAGTTTCCTGACTTAAATAAGGTAGATTAAAATTTATTTTCAAAATATGAAAAACTAACCATTTTGCGTGCAAACTGTACTGGATTTCAATATCATAACTGTAGTCCTTCCCTGGTGAAATAGATTTCCTCTAGGATGAATAAAAGCAGAATGATAGTGTAGAGATATAGCAGATAAGAAAGTGCGAGTATTTATATATATATATATATATATATATATATATATATATATATATATATATATATATATATACAAAGAGAGAGAGAGAGAGAGAGAGAGAGAGAGAGAGTTCTTCTTCATGGCAAGAAGAAATAATGAAGGAAACACAAAGCCCACCTGGGTTTCTCTGAGCCCCTCTAACCGGTCTCCGGTAACATACAAGAACGAGAAAAATGGTAAATTTAGGAGACAGTTATTTCTGACCTCAACTCAAAAGGCATGCCCTTTGAGGGTAGACTTATAAACAATCAATTCAAAAATGCAAACTGTCGATCTCGTATTACCCTCTCCCAGAGCTACAAGACTCCAAGCCCGGCTGAATTTATACCCACTTCTGTCGACTCAACAGGAGATATATTTTTCATAAGTTCAAAAGGTCGAGGTAGAGAAAGAACAGACACTCAAAAGTCAGGACACCCTCGGGTCTCCCCTTTCTACCCCTCCTCCTCTTTACCCCCGCGGGAGTAAGTCTAGTATAAAACGGTTCGTCAGGAGAAAATTATAAACCCTTTCTTTTTCGTCAAGAGATCGAGTCGAACTTGCCGAGATAGAGTTTCCCAGCAAGTTAAGAAAGACTTTCATTTTCTTGGGCAATACAAGAATGTTCCAAGTACCTTCGGCACAGTTTAAGTACTAAGGATCGTCAAGTGATCTAATCTACAAGTACCTTCGGCAGAGTTCGAGTACCAAAGATCGTCAATTGATCTTACTCTATTTAAGTTTGACAACCCCAAGCTAGATAGATTTATCATCCAAAAGAGAAACTCTATGAGCGAGATTCAAATCGCTAGAAAAGCATACAAGCATATTACACCCTCGTCTGAAGAAAACCTTTTCAAGGTCATAAACGTCCGAAAACCAACCACCTCATCGGCGTTTTTGTTTTGATTCTCCTACGCCAACTCAAAATTCCATGTGACGTCACTTGTCCACATCTCTTTAGAAATAACGCCATCTAGTGAGAAACCAACAAACTATTCTCACGACGCCTCCCTGAACCAGATTAAACGAAGGTATTTCGCGTGGATGCTTTGAATAATCACCACTACCTTATGTAAGTAAATAATCCTATTTTCATTTCCCCGTGCGTTTAAAGTAGATTATTATTTGTATATCTTAAATACGAAATTGTTTAAAGTAAATTGTTCTCCCGTAAAGCCATCAAGAACCGAGTATTGATAGCGGGACTTAAAAAACCATCTTTTTATTTGTATCTTGTATGTGTATATAGTAATTTTGTTTGATTTGATTAATGTTCAGCAAAGGTCTATTTTTGGTTGAAGTTTTTAAATAATCCTTGAATGAGTTGCGTTGGCAGTATTTGGTATATTAAAGAAAGAACTCCCCTTTTATTCATACAATAAGCGCTCTTCGAGATCGATCCTGTAGCGATCACTGGAAGTATGAACGTGCCACCCATCATTATTAATCATAATAAATAAATAAAGTATAATCTCGGCTAACCCACGACAGATACCACTGTTCCCTTCTTCCTTAGAGACTTCGATCCGTTTTGGGATAACTACAGTGTCTTAGGAAGAAAAGGGGTTTACGGTAGCTTATTAGTCTTATTGTAGAATGACCCCGACATATACGTCACTTCTACCCAATATGCGCGGACACTAAAGGTCAAACGGGTGACCTTGGCTCAACTCTGGTCACGGCACAGAGGAGGGAGGGGGCGGGAGTTGGTGTCTAACTTCCCTGAACGAATGCGAAGGATTTAAATACAAAACGATAGAGTGCAGTTGGCCGATATTAAACTAATGAAGGCTGCGGGCTATGAGGCTTATCAAAAAGTAGGTACAAAAATAAACTTTAATATTTACACAGTATACACAATAAATAGATTAAATATAATAATGACAATGGATACTCGATGTTTACAATAGTCGAACTAACAGAGCTACTTGCAATAAGCTCTACGTACGCACACATAGATGACTGGTAAGGTAGCCACATAGGATTCGTCTCAGCCTAGCTTCGGTTCAAGGCTTTAAGAGATCAAACGGGGGATCGGCTGGTTATTCGATGGACGTTAACCACGGAGAGTTTAACCTCTAGTAGTAACACTAACTGGAGGGAGTGTTCGTGCCAAGCGAAATATACCGCAACCGAAGATGGGCCAATTGACTAGTGCTCAGATCCTTCGGTATAATTCTAGCTTTTGGCTCGTAGAGAAATGGAACGCGGTCGAGAAGGACGTGTTTTGTCGATGCCCAATTGGGACCAACGATATATAGGGACCAGCCGGAACCGTTATTGCTTCCGCCAAGGGGGGCGCGGGGAAATCTCTCCCCGAACCAACACGGCGCTTGAAGAATGGAAAGTACTCCCCTGGGGGTTTCTTGATAACGCCCTAGGAGACGACAGAAGTGCGCGTTTGAGATTCCAATTCCTCGCTTATCGCGGAAAGCAGATTGATATTCTGATTTTTTCCACGGTCCTTGCTCACGTGGACTGCCCTCGTCTCTGACCTCGTTGTTTCGACGGGGCACATGGCTGCAAAGAGCCTCCATTTTAGACAGCTCTCTTTATTAGTTGTTTATTGTAGGATAACGTAATTCGTATTCCCTAAAACACTTTAAAAACCACACCCTTTTAGTTTCATATCATAATTGACATCATACAATTGGGCATTGGGATCACTCCACCCTCTGGTTTGCGGTATCCGTGACACGAGGGCTACTGTGACCTGGATGGATGTCGAGGTTGTCTTCTGCTGGGTTCCTTGACATGTAGGGATTGCAGGGGTTGAGCGCGCCAAAGGGTCCGCAAGGACTGGACGACCAGACCAGTGTTTCGCTCTTCTCCACACTAACTATATGGCAGGAATTAGGTCAGCCCTTGAGATGTATGGCAGAGACGATGGAAGACGATTAGAGGAACCTAAAGTTGTGCGCACAACTTTAGGTTCCTCTAAGCTGTCTTCCATCGTCTCTACCCTCCAATGCCCCGACGATTGCGGCTTATCTTCTCTCATCTTTGAAATGGCGGGATGCACCGTCATTCGAAGGAGTGCCCCTTGTACTTTACTGCAACGACTACGTGATCCTCTAAGAGTGTCCGACAAATTATTGTCGAGTGTCCCAATATGGGGATCATCGCAAACGCTACCTGTCCCGGTATCGGGACGAGCGGGGTCTCTACCGTTTGTCGCTTATACGCGAGACAGGTTTGTAGACACCTGATCGCGGCATAATAGATTTTATGGAGGAGGAGGGGGGTTGTTCCACCGTATATAGTTTTTTTGTATTGATTGCATGCTCGGGTGCCGGAAGGAGCGGGTATCCCTTCGACGCTAGAACATGCCTCTGGCTCATCTTGGTTTAGGTTGATTGTTTTGGTTTAGTTTGCTTTTTGCTTTTTTTTTGCTATGTGGTTTGTTCTGAAATGTAGACTAAGAATTAGCCAAAAGTTTTGTTCGTCGACCATGCCCTCTGCCGCGGTCGAAAGCAAACACTATTAAGAAATCGGTGGGGTGGGGGGTGAGGTGGTTTCTGTCCATTATTTAGATTTATAGTTTCTGAACTCCCGTCAGACGGAATCAAATTTGGAATCACAAAATCTTGACCTCGCCCTTTTGATCCTTTGGTCATACCTCTTCTAAAGACGCTCAAAATTTTATGGTGTTCGGATATCGTCGCCGAGAATTTCCGACTTCAAACTCGAGCATTAGAGAGGTAACCATTGAACTCATCCTAAATGAATGAAAGGAAATTGAATGAATGAATGAAAGGGAATTGAACGAATGAATGAAAAGGAGTTGAATAAATCGATGCTTTAAAGAGAATTAAATAAATAAGTGAAATGAAGTAGAATGAATAAATGAATGAAAAGGAATTGAATGAATGAATGGATGAAAGGGAATTGAATTAATGAATCAAAGAGAGTTGAATGAATCAATGAATGAAAATGAATTGAATGAATGAATGAAAGGGAAGTGACTGACTGAATAAATGAAAGTGAGTTGAATGAATGAATGTAAGGGAATTGAATTAATGAATGAAAGGGATTTGAATGAATAAATGAATAAAAGGGAGTTGACTGCATAAGTAAAGTGGAGTTTTATGAATCAATGAATGAATTAAAGAGAGTTGAATCAATCATTGAATGAAAGTGAATTGAATGAATGAATGAAAGGGAGTTGAATAAATGAATGAATGAAAGGGAATTGAATGAATGAATGAATCATTGGATGAAATGGACTTAAATGAATAAATGAATGAAAAGCAGTTAAATGAATAACTGAATGGAGAGGAATTGGATGAATGACAGACTGAATGAAAGTGAGTTGAATGAATCAATGAATAAAAGGGAGTTGAATCAATGAATGAATGAAATGGAGTTTAATGAATAAATAAATGAAAGGGAATTGAAATAATGAATGAAATGAGTTAAATGAATGAAAGGGAAGTGACTGACTGAATAAATGAAAGTGAGTTGAATGAATGAATGTAAGGGAATTGAATTAATAAATGAAAGGGATTGGAATGAATATATGAATGAAAGGGAATTGAATTAATGAATGAAAGGGAGTTGAATGAATGGATGAATGAAAGGGAATTGAATGAATCAATGGATGAAAGGGACCTGAATGAATAAATGAATGAAAGGGAGTTAAATGAATAACTGAACGGAGGGGAATTGATTGAATGAATTAAAATGAGTTAATAAAAATGCATTTAAAAACCTTCCGGGGCAACAATCGATTTCCTCTCATCAACAAAAAGGGATTCGAACGGACGCCTTAAGAAAATCGTTACTTGTTAACTCTTAAACTTAAAGTGAGCTTAAAAAAAATACGAGAACTCTTTGAACTAGCAATGGCGGAGGTGGTGGGAATGTAAAAAAAAGCTGGTAATCACAGAAAGATGTGAAAATGGGACAATTTTTTCAATCTTCTGGGAGAAATTTTTAAAAATTTCAGGAAAAAAAACTTCAAATCGTCAACTTAAAGAGGCTAAGTAACATTTTATTCCTTAAGAGTTTGGAATTAAGTACACCCTTCCCCTTAATCTGATAGACAGAAAATGGTTAATTATCCTGATTAATTCCATAAATCATCATCATCATCAGTAACTTTATAATTTAAGAAGGGGATTTTTTTTGAGTATTTGAATAATAATTTCATCTTAGTTTGGTTATGACTTATGTTTTTTATCAAAGTTATTTCTAATATTTTTTTTATAATAGCAAAAAACAAAATGGTGAAGCTCAGAAATAAATATAAGTATCGAAATTTTGTGAATTTTTTAAAACCCCCAAATTACAAATGGTGAAGTTCAGAAAATTTATTTTTATACATCTTCTTCTTCTATAACTATATTTTAGCAACGTGATTTTTTGAAAGGGGGCAAATCTAGTTTAGAGTTCCTTTTTAAAATTATTATAATTGGTGAAGCTCAGAAAATTGATAAAAATTTAACCATAGCTGTTTTTTTTTAGATTTTAAAATTTAATTTTAGTAGCGAAACGCAAGCTCCACTCGTAGGGGGAAGTGGCGAAGCCATTGCCTGGTCTCATAATAATAATGAGCATCACGAACAGCAAAATGGTGCAAAATACTTTTTCGGATTTTCTTTAGTCGCTCACTATTTTATTATTGATTTAGTCACCACTTTCTCTCACTCACTAAAGATTTACATCCTTTATTTACATTGTTCTCTTTTCGCACTCATATTTAGGCAGATATTATTTTCCCTATTGTCATTTGTAATTATTTGTGTGTTCCTGAGCGTCAAGAAATGCGAGAAGAAAACATCCTGGGAAATTGGTTTTCTTTTTTTTTCTTATTTTCCAAGTGAACAATAGAAGAGTCAAAACAGAAAATACAGGAATTGACAAAACAGAAAATACGGGAAGGGACAAAGCTGAAAATACAGGAAGAATAAAAAAGAAAACACAAAAATAGTCGAAAAATAAAATACAGGAAGGGTCAAAACAGAAAATACAGGAAGAATAAAAAAGAAAACACAAAATAGTCGAAAAATAAAATACAGGAAGGGTCAAAACAGAAAATACAGGACGAATAAAAAAGAAAACACAAAAATAGTCGAAAATAAAATACAGGAAGGGTCAACACAGAAAATACAGGAAGAATAAAAAATAAAACACAAAAATAGTCGAAAAATAAAATACAGGAAGGGCCAAAACAAAAAATACAGGAAGAATCAAAACAGATAGGACTGAAAAGAGTCAAAACAGAAAATACAGGACCACACAAAAGAGACAATACAGGAAGTGACAAAACAGAAAATATATGAAGAATCAAAACAGAAAAGACAAAAAGAGCCTAAACTAAAAATATAGGCGGAATAAAAAAATATAAGTGACAAAACAGAAAATACAGGAAGAGACAAACAGAAAATAAGTAAGAATATAACAGAAAATAGAGGAAGAGTCGAAACAGAAAATACATGTAGAATCAAACCAGAAAATACAGGGAGAGTCTAAACAAAAAATATATGAGGAATCAAAAGAAAAAAATACCATAAGAAACAAAACAGAAAATATGGGAGACAAAACAGAAAATATAGGAAGAGTCAAAACAAAAAGAACGAGAATAGAGAAAACAGAAAATACGGGAAGAGGCATAACAGAAAATACAAGAAGAATCAAAACACAACATACGGAAAGGGTAAAACAGAAAATACAGAAAAGGTAAAAATAGGAAAGACAGGAAGAGACAAAAAAGAAAATACAAGAAGAGTAAACAGATAAAATACAGGAAGAGTCAAAACAAAATATAAGAGACTAGACAAAACAGAAGAGACAAAATATAAAATACATGAAGAGTCAAAGCAGAAAATATTGGAGGGAGACAAAACATAAAATACATGAAGAGCCAAAACAGAAAATACATGAAGAGTCATAACAAAAAAAATAAAAGAAGAATCGATACCAAAAAATACGATAAGAGACAAAACAGAAAATGCAGGAACAGGTAAAACCAAAAATACAGGAAGAGTTAAAACTGAAAGTACAAGAAGAGTCAAAACCGAAAATATAGGAAGAAGCAAAACAGAAAATACATGAATAGTCAAAACAAAATAGAGGAAGAGGAAAACAAAGTACATGAATAATCACCCCCCCCCAAATAAGATAAGAAACAAAACAGAAAATAGGAAAGAGAGAAAACCGAAAATACAGGAAGAATCAAAGAAAATAAATCAAGAGTCAAAACAGAAAATACAGGAAGAGTCAAAACAGAAAATTCAGGAACAATCAAAACAGAAAATGCAGGAAGAGTCAAAACAGAAAATATAGGAAGAGTCAAAACAAAAAATACAGGAAATGACAAAACAGAAAATACAGGAAGAGTCAAAACGAAAAATACAGGAAAAGTCATAACAAAAATACATGAAGAATCAAAACCAAAAATTACGATAAGAGTCACCCATGGTTGACTCCATCTTCAGACCAATGGCAGTCCCCCTCTCCCTTCTATCACAGGGGACGGCAAAAAAAGTAGGCAGGCGGCCCCAAATCGACCACCCCTCAGTGGGAGTGACTAGATAGGGCCATCCCTCTTAGGGGGCAAGAGAAAGCGGGAGTCGTCAGGCCGTGCCCCATGCTATCCTGCAGTCATGTATTTTGACATTGCGGGGGGTCGCCGTGCCTGCCCCCTCTCTTCCCTGATGGAGGTGGGTTCACCGGCCAGAGACTTGGCTCCGACTGAAGGTACCGCGGATGGGATCCGTGATGCCAAGGGGTGATGGCCACATGCAGCCGCCCTTGAGTTAGACACGATCCCGGAGGTGACCCAACCACGGATGGCAGGAACTTCCATGGGGGCAAACCTGGGGGGCTCTGTGTCAAACACCGAAACTGGATCCGCCCCTGCGTAAAGATCCCTTCACGTGGCTCTAGCCCCCGATAAATCACAAGGAGAGGAGGGACCTCTTCCACAGCCTGGTTTCCCTTTGACAGCCAAGACCTTCTCCATCTCGAGGAAGGATTTTGATGACCCCTGTCCGTCCGGCTTAGGGATTCCTTCCGGCGCTGGAGATAAGTGGGGTCATTCCGCCCCCCGCCCTCCTCTCCTAAAAAGAAAGAGGAAGAAAAAGAGGACTAGAGATTCATCTCCCTACGTGGGAGCTCCAGGAACGGGCGGGTCCGCTGCCGTTTCAGCAATCGACCAGGACAAATCGGCACGTCCGGCCCCTTGGTGCCCCTCGGTGCCCTCGGGTGGGAAAAAGGGTAGAGCATATACCATGAAGAAATTTGCAAGTGCACTGAGCTGAGCTTCAATTACGTCGGGGCCCTTCTGTCAAAGCAAGGATCCCTCTGAGACGGACATGATTAGTGCCCTTGGACATTTAATTGCTCACCAGTAACATGATTTGTTTATGCGAGAGAACTCCTGTACTGCTCCATAGATGACATTTCCTTAGAGCTGTCCTCTCATACCCGAGTCAAAGTAGAGCGTGTGGTGAGAAACAAGGAGGGACTTCGAGACCCATCCATGCAATTTTACTCTTCGTCAAGTTCGAGCGTGATAGGCTCCCTGAGGCGGTGTGTGTCGATCGAAATCGCTACCGCGTGAAGGCATTCGTGATATTGCTGTGTAACTGCCCTCTACTGCCACCGATTTGGCCATACAAAACGCTAGTGTAGACGTGCAAAGTCGGGTTTACCTGAAGTATGTGTAAGTTGCTCCAAGGCCGCACATGAAAAGTCCCTATCGTGTATGGCCGTGTAAATTATAGAGAACCGCACCCCACTTCTTGGAAGCATGTGGTGCGTATCTTTTGGTGAATGAAATCCAGGCCTTTCAAGCGAGGGATCTTCTCTCATTTCGCCAAATTATGGACTGGGTACTGGCACGCCCGGCGCTACCTGGGAGGACTTATGCCTTAATTTGAAAAAGGCGTCCTCTACCCCTGGACCCTCAAGAAGGCAACACCCCTGAATGTGGTTCCTAAAGCTGCCCGCTGAATGAAGGAAAGAAGTAAGAGGAAGTAAAAGAAACCCGCATACGGCCGAAGGAGCTTCGGTTTCTATGCCCCCACCCAAGGCTGGGCTGGGTGGCACGGAGATAGTGGATCTTTCAAAGGAGGGACCCCCCTATCCGAAGCTATCATGCCCCCAAGGTTTTGAGGCGAAGGAAGGAAAAGACTCGCATAGAGAGCAAAACTCCCTTGATAAGCCCTCGAAGGCGACATGGCCTTCAGCGCCTTGTTCGAATAACTGCGCTCGGAGTTCTTCCTTTGGGAAGAATACCGCCATTTCGGTGCGGGTCTTCTCGTCGAAGATGGCCCTGCATCTCCTCCGACTAAGGCCTGGAGGGCATATTCCTTCAATGAAAATGCTGCAGACCCGGGCCAATTGAGGGAAGCTGCGAGGCTCGTCTCCTCCCTTGCCATGTTAACTATGTTTTTGCAGGGACGATGCTGTGCGCGTGTCTTCTGCCCACTCTCCCAGGGTATAACCCTTTTGCGATCCAACCACCAAGGGATGGGAACCGTTTAGAAGGATTCTCTATTTACACCGGGCATGATGTCTCCTTTCTTCTCTTTGTTTGCAATACCCTCTTATTTCTACCTACATTCCACAATCAGCCGACTTCGACACAGGGTACTTACGCCACATCGTAGCACGGTTGCCGAGGGACTTTCTACTCCTCGATGATTTGAACGGTAGGCACCCTCTCTCAGAAGAGTAGGGATCAATCCCAGGGATCAGGTCTTTGCCAACCTGATCGACCAGCTGGAAATGGGTGTCATAAATGTGGATGAGTTTAATGCATCACTGCCTGGAAACCCCTTCATTTTCGTCTTGATATATCCATGTGCTCTCCGGATAAAGAGTATTATTTTGGCTGGGAGGTGGTCAATGAGTTCCATGATAATGATCACTTTCCCATAAAAAATGGTCATTTTCTGCACCGCTTCCGCCTGAGACTTTCCTCCTCCTCCCCCCCCGGTGCTGCTTGGCACGGAAGCGATGGTCTGCATTTCAGGAGATGACTGATTTCTCTATCCCAGTTGAAGAGTTTAGGTGGATGGATGAGGCCGTTGAGTTCTTCTCCGGCAATCTCATCACCGTGGGCCTAACTATTATTCTGGCCGTTTTGGACGCAGACGGCTTTCGTGCTCGTCAGCCGAGTGTGAGACGGCCCCCAAACAGAAGCGTTCTATCTACATGCGCTATAAGCAACGCCCAAATGATTTTACTGTCGGTGAATTTCGTCAAGCTAGGGTTAGGTTCAGGTATGTCTCGAAACACACCCGCTGCTCTTAGTGACGGGCATACGTATCTTTACTTAACGATGGAACCCTTCTAGCAGAGGTGCGAAAGCGAGTCAAAAAGATTCGGATCAAGTTCTCGCAGGACCCCCCTCCCCGGTCCTCAGGAGAATGGGACCATAATCTCGGACCCCGCGTCCGTGGTAGAGTCCTTTGCGACCGCCTTCTCCTCATTCTCTACCTGGGATCGTGTTCCTCATTCATTCAATGCACCCTTAATGTCACCGAAGACGTCCTACTCCAGCTTCGTGCACGGACGCCACCCATGTTCAGAACGATGTCCTAAATGTCATGCTTTTGGATATCTAGGTGCATGAGGCATGGCCTTCCTGTTAAATTTGTTCAACAGGATCTGGACAGAGGGTATCCTTCCAGACTTCTGGCGAATAACTACTGTACTCGTTTTTCGCAAGCCAGGGAGAGATCTCTTTACCCTGATCTGTTTCCGCCCAATCTTTCTAACTTCCTGCATGTGCAAGTTGATGTAAAAATTAATAAGTGTTAGACTAACTTTTTCCTGGACAGCGCAGACAATCGGTTTTATCTACAGTGCGGTTTCCGCAAGTTCCACTCTAAGTTGCAGACTAGGCTCCGACTGGAAAATGCCGTCTGCGAGGCTTTCCTTCGTAGGCATAACTACGCCACTGTGTTTTTCGATCTGGAGAAGGCCTATGATGCGGCATGGCGATACGGTATCATGAATACTCTCCACACAATGGGGGCGAAGGGACGCCTCCAAATCTTTAATTCTGATTTTTTCGAGATTGTCGATTCCGCGGACGGTTTGGAGGATACACTCGTGCCCAAAGGAGCAGAAAGAGGGTATCCCGTATGGACATGTCCTCAATGTTACACTCTTTTCCCTGAGCAGCAACGCTATCAAATCACTAATGCCGGAAGAAATTCTCACTACCTTCTACGTAGATGACTTTTCCATATGTTTTGGTGTGGTCCAGATAACAACTCTGGAGCATCCAGTAGAACATACATTAAACCGCATTTCTTACTATGCCGAAGCGCACGAGTTTCGATTTTCCTTGAGAAGAGTAAGATGCTGCATTCTGCAACCATCCACAGCTCCACTCCGTGCCGAACTTGCTCCTAAAAGGGGTCTGCCTGGAAGGGTCGATTCGCGCTATTTCCTTGTTCTTGGCTTCAACCGACGTCTCACCTGGAGGCTTCCGCAGTCCCATGATCTCCTATACCCGCTCAATGGACATTCTTCGTTCATTAACGTTCAAGACTTGGAGTAGTGATAGAGCTACCTTCTTGCTTTTCTACCGATCCTTTGTTCGATCGAAGAGTGACTACGGATACGAGTTTTATGCATCCGCAGCTGAGCGTGTATTACGGAACGTGGACTCGATCCACCTCACCGGTCTCCGCTTGGCGACTGGTTCCTTCGTTAGGTTACCCATTAAAACTCTACTTGTAAATGCTGGGGAGATGTCACTCGTTATAAGCGGTTTACAGTGCAGTATGCGCCTTTACACTCGAGCCCGGCGTCTCCCTCAGTTGCCAACGGCTCTCACTGCATACACAACCAATCTCAAAGGTGCTTATACCGCTAAGAGACGCAAGTCATACCCTATCTCTTTGGGATTAGGGCAAGGATCTCCTTCGAGAGCTCGCTATAGTTCTCAGGTAGGTAGTGACTCAGGTTCTGTCCAGGAATCCAACCTGGAGAGTACCACATTTGACTATTTATCGCCAGCCTCTGTTCCCAAAGCGTCCACAGCGCAGGAGTAATGCGTTCCGCCTTTTTAGAGCACACTTCCTGCCAAGCTGGATCCGTGTCAGTCTATATGGAGGAGGTTCAGTTTCTACGCCATATCCCCTTATCACCTCAGTTTGAAGTCAGCGGGGCTCTTTCAGACACTGCCTCTGTCTTCACGGCCCAGCTGGTTGCAATACACTGCTCGATGAGAAAGATAACGCGTCGTGCCAGATTAGAAGACCGGATTTTGTTTTTTAGTGACTCGCAAATGCTCTCTGGGCATTGGAATCTATACACCAAGTAGTTTAAGGTATCCGTGACGCCACTGTTTCCTCGAGTCTGGTGAATGTCGTGATTATCTTCTGATGGGTTCTTGGACATTTGAAAATTACGAGAAATGAGCGCGCCGATGAGGGCGCCAAATTGTCCGGGTGGACTGGGTGCTAGACCAGCGTTTCGCTCTCCCTCAAACATGGCAGGAATCAAAATAGTCCTCCGGTCTGCTTAGCAAAGAAAATGGGAGACGGCCGAAGGGAAATTAAAGTTGCGTACATGGTAGGCCACGACTGCTCCCATGGACTCAACTCACAATGCCGCGACGGATTCAGGTCGCTTTCTGTCGTCTTCCATTTGGGCACACTCGTGGGACGCACCGCCATTTGATGGAGCGCTCGCTTACCTCTTATTATGACGATTGCGTTCTCTCCCAGACTGTTCGACACATTCTTGTTGAATGTCTCAGTCTGGGCAATTGTCGCGCACGTTACCGGTTCTGGTATCGAGACGAGCTTGTCCCTTGTACTCGGGACAGGTTTTTGTACACACACTCTCTTTGTTGCAGGTCGCATGTTCCTACGCCAAGGGAAGCATTTTTTTTGCATATTTCTTTTAATCTTGCCTAGTATTGGGCTTTAATGTAATTACAACGACTTTTGCCCTAATAGGCAGGTGCCAGATGGGCTCTAAAAAAATGACCATGGCACCCTCTGACTGTTTGGCTTCCTATCCATTCCCAGGGACACATTTCTCTGCTCGCTTCGTCTCCGTGCTCACGATATCCACTCCCTTCGCTCTTCCTTTTCTTCCTCAGGGCACCCTCTTTCCCCCAGTTTCCTCTCCATGCCCAGGGCAGCCTTCACATTCTGGCCCCATCTCCACGTCTAGGCTAACCTGCCCCTTCTGGCCCACTAATAATGACCAGTATAACATCTCCCTACTGGCTGCCTCTCCATGTCCAGGACAACCTGATAGCTACATCTTCATTCGCAGGGTATCGTTTTTCTTCTGCCTGCCAAACCATACCCAGGATAACCCGCCCCTGCTGACTCTACTTATGCCCATATCAGTCTCTCAAATATGTCTGTCTCCCCTGTTGACTCTACATATGCCCAGATCAGTCTCTCCGATATGTCTCCTTCTCCATGCCCAGGATAACCTCTCTCAGCGGACTTCCTTTTCATACCCAGGGCAGCCTCCCCTGTGGTCTCTATACCCATGCTCAAGGCAGCATTCAACCTAATGGTTTCCTCTCGATGCCCTGGGACCCCCCTCCCTCTTCTGGCTCCCTCCTTCCTTGGAATCTCATCCATGTGGGCAACGGGTCGTATGGTGAAGCGCATACGCGACTATCATCACGGGTATGACCTTTAACCACAACTTCTCATGCTCGAGGGTGAGAAGGGGCGTAGTGGGGCCACTTTTGGCCCTCTCCTTTTCTCGATCCAGTTAATACCCAGTTAAATACCCAAAACCCCACTAAGGCACTCCTTTACCCAGTAGTCCCTCTCTCTTTCTGACTCTCCCGATTTCTCTATCCTCCTGGCTCCTTAACAAGGACCCCTGCCCTTCCGGAGCAGACCCCACTCGTGCCTGCCTTCCCAAAAGGGAGTCTGAAGTATATCCTGGGTAGCCATGCTACAGCCTATATCTGGAGAATTGCGTGCCCTCCGAAGCCCAATAGATATGGTGGTAACCATCATTATTACAGCAACGGCTTACATATTTTTCATAATTTTAAAATTACTTTATCGCGGCAATAAACAGGGGCATAGCCACTGCAACCACTAATATGTCTAAGAAAGTACCATACATCTACCTATGATAAAAAAGTCAACTATGAGCAAGAAAAGCAAAAACAAAACAAACAAACCAAAAAGAATGACACAGTCCTCCCCAACAAACATGCCATGCAAACCCCCTGAAAGAGGTGCGTCTTCCTCAGGGACTCGAGTGCGCAGTTAGATAAAAGTGACTCTTCACTCCGACGCAAGCTCAAGTCTCCTGCACGAGGTATATAAAAGGAGGGTCTGTGGCGAGGCCCACCTCAACCATCTTTATCACAATTGACAGGTTCCCTGAGTAACTGCGCATTGGTTGGTGCGGACACTGTGTAAAACACCCATACCGTTACAAACGGGGCAGATAAACTGCCTCATCCTTTGGCCACACTGCGAAGATTTGCCAAAAGCGCTGAGTGTCACTCCTAAATTTATATCACCTCCTTTCAAGGTATCGCACGATGAGTCTGTTTCGTGTACTGACGAGTGCGTGAATTCCGGAGGCTCGCCCCCTGTTCCATTGAATCAGTGCCACTCGTGTCCTTTGAAAAAATAGGTTATATTCATTCAGGCTTTGGATCGTGTGTTGTATATAAAAGCTCGAAAGAAATAGATGTCTTGGTCTCTGTCTAATCACCTTACTATGTCTTAGCTGAAAATGGTACCCTCCTGTCCTGGCCCCTACAAATTTAAGAGAGTCGTGCACCCAACACCCATTTAGAGCCCTTGTGGTGCTCAAATTGCCGCCCTGGTTGTATTTGCTCTAAAATGAGCTTGCGCTTAGTTCCAGCGAATGCCTCCCTCCTTGCGTGTCTAATACCACCCTATTCACGAACATTGAAACAGCGGTGCCCATTCATCGTCACTATATTCAGTGGAGAATCAGCCAGTACCAAAATTGTGGAGAAGGGATGTTTGAAGACGGCTGCAGCAGTTTCTCGAGATATTAGTGAGATTTTGCCCATCAAAGTCTCTAGGCAGTCTTTGTCACGTAGGCTGGATGAAGCCAATCTTTACGCTCACATACCTTTGGTCAAGCTATTGTGATCATTCCGAAGAACAAGAAGGCTGGTCCTCAATTCGCCACTTATCACGTGACAAGGATGGATGACCAATGGACCAAAGTCCACTTCAGTGACGAATCAAAGTTCAAATTGTCAGGATATGAGAGCAGGAAGTTCGTTCATCTCAGAGCAGGTAAAAGATTGTCTGTCAAATGCATAAAAAGGAGTGTGAAGTTTGATAGAGGAAACGTCATTGTCTGGAACGTGATTTCAGTAGGAGGCTCTGGGCTACTTGTGCTCTTACGGGGCACAGTGAATTGCTGCAAAAGTATGCTCTGCCCCATATTTGAGCATCCTTTGCCCAACCTGGAACTTTCATGCAGGATAACGCCTTCTGCCTTACGGTCAAGTTCGTGAAGACCTTCTTGGACGACGACCTTCCTGTTATGAACTTGCCTGCACTGAGTCCGGACCTAAACTCCTTTGAAGATTTTAGGAAGACATTCGGAGAGAGGTCTAAATCCAGGAATCCGAAAACACTTCAGGAACTCCGGAAAATTCCTCACGATTAATGGGTAAAAGGGTCAACAGTTGGTTAATTCCTGTGGCATCATCGAGAATAAAGGCTTTCACCTTAAATACTAATTGCTTCTAACTTGTTCAAATGTTTCCTACTAATAATTTAATCGTTATATTCCAATAGAACTTTGTTTCTTCTGTCGTTCAGATAATATTGGACACGACTTTTCCTAGTACATTTCTTATCTGCTTACAACATTAGTTTTAGTAATCCAGTTTGCGTAAACCTTACTCATACGTAGCTTATAACTGTAGGTTATCCTACACCAATTTAGGAAACCTTGGATTTTCTTTGTGAGAGAACTATTGGGGTTTGGATCTTTCGGGACAGTACTACAAGTTCTTGATGACAACAGCATCTTCGATGTATTGGGTTGCTAAGAGACCAAAGAACTCTGCCTCAGAGAGGATTAAAACCAATGTAGCCTCGAGAGAATCCTCATGTAAGGAACCATTGTCTCACGGTCGCTGAAGGTGAGTTAAAATTCATTCTCTCTGCATGCAAGGATACCCACTATGATCCACACGTAAACCCTTATGCCCTGCCCCGATACTTGTTTGACCAAAGCACTGTCTTTTGCTAAGGTTTGTTAAGTAGAAACAAATCAGAAGGTATCTTCCCATTTCTTGGCTAGAAGTCACTCCATCACAGCTAGTTTCCGCCCAATTTCTAAAGATAGATGGTTCAATACCCAACCGTGCCCCCCCCCCGGGTGGTAACTGATGCTCCCCGCACGTCCACGAATGCGAGTCTGCCGCTTGTTGTCGATAAGGAGATGCCGCTCGCTTTACGTCGCGCTCAGCGAATGGTGCGATTGTACGTCTGAATTTGGGCTCTACCCGGGTTTACCACGGCTCTCATTGCATTTGTTGCCGATCTCAGCAGTGCTTATGGATAAAAAGACGCCTATCGTACGCCAAATCTCTTAGATTTAAGGTTGGTCAACCTGTCCTTGAGTTAGACATCTCTCTTGCCAGTGACGCCAAAGGTTTAGCCAAAGATGCCGTGATGGAGGATACAATTATTGGATATTTGTCACCACACCTCATGTTCCAAGGTTCCCACAGCACCGGTCCTACATTCTTACTTCTTGAAGCATCTTTACTTGCATTGGAGTAGTGCCATTGTACATTCATGACCAAATGTTTTGAGACTAATATATATATATATTTTCATTCGTTTTTAAAATTTACGTGATAGTAACAATTAGTCCAATATTTAAATTATTGCAGGTTCAATAAAAAGTCGGCATTTCCAAAATAATAAGAAAAAAATGCACTCATTCACTGAATCCGAAATCGCGCTCTGATCTTGTTCCTAGAAGAGGTGAGTTTCAGTTCCTGGAGCTTTGCTATTCGATCAAAATGGTAAAATGATGACAAATATGGGTTAAAAGAATAATGTGTAATTATAATCTATTTCGTAATATTCGTTTCTAGAAATAAATGTTTTGAATCTCTTTTAGTTTCATAAATAGTTGTTAAGGGTATTGAATCAAGGAACACTATCTTTAGGACCATTAATGACTTTAAAGAAACTGGGTACACTCATGTGAAAAAGTATTCTGGACGCAAAAGAGTTCTTGGTAAGGAGCTCGAGTGGCAATTTTGCTCACGATTGGAAAGAGGCAGGTATGAACGCTTCAACGCGGCACAACGAGGGGACTTCTCAACAAGGGCTGCGAAGAAGCCTAATTCGAGGAAGAAGAACCTTACTGATAGGCTCCACCATCCTCTGATGAAACTCCCTTTCGCTTGTTTGGAGCTTCTGGAAGATCTCTCGTTGGAAGAAACTGGGGAGCGATTTCAAGAGTCCCGTTTCATGTCCACGGTGAAGCATATGGGTATACCCCATGTATAGGCTACTTCCCAAATAAGGGAACTATAACAATAGCAATTTTTCCCAAGAACGCTGCCATGAACTCAAAATGGTACCAAAACATGCCTCATCAGCACCTTTACTCAACAGTTCATAGCAAAATTTGATATGGCAACTGTATTTTTCAGCATGATGCCATACCTTTTTCACATATCAAAAGCAATAACAAAGTTCTTGGCTGAAAATGACATCGAACCCTTAAGCCCTTGGGGCGGGCATTCGCCAGATTTCAACACGACAGAGAAATCGTGGGCGACAATAAAACTGGCGGTTGATAAACAGAAACCATGAAATTGCGAAGAGTTGCGGGTGTTTATTGAACAAAGATAAGCAATATCAATCAAGATAGCATCACAAATTTGGTCTTCAGCATCCCAAAACGAATTGAATCAGTCCTGAAGAACAAGAGACATCATTTTGAAATATTGACTGCTCACATCAAATGATTATTTTTTAATAAAATGGGTTTGGGCTCTAAATTTCTGTATATTTCACTTACAAATTATGATACGTGTAGAAAAATTGCTACATTAAGCATCCCTGAGGAGTATAGGTACATTAAACCCCCATGAGGAGAAGCGTGAGAGCGGTAGCCCGCGAAAGGCCGTAACTGCCTACCCTGTTTGATCTCCCCGCCGCGTTGGTCAGTTAGAGCTAACATCTGTTTTAAGGCAACCACATAATGCCCTTAAATGACGCTCCAATGATCCAATTACCTACGAGACCCATAAGCCCGTGGTTAGGTCACAATAGTCAAAAGGCACGCGAAGTAGCGGTGCGGTTGAGAGTCTCTCTAATTAGCGAGCCGACTTGGGCACCCCAGTGCCAACCACTGCACTTCTCGCTCTCACCATTCGCGTTCCCCTCCCTGTGGCCTGGTCACTTCCCCCTTTAGATGGGGCGGTGATCCGCCTATAAATAAGCCCCGCAAAGAAAGACACAGGAAGAGAAATCGATACGAAAGAAGAAGGATCAGTTCGTGAAGATCGATCCTTCAGCCAGACAAGAAGATAAGAAGTGATACGGAAGAAGAAGGATCAGTTCGTGAAGATCGATCCCTCAGCCAGACAAGAGGATTAAAAGTCAATACGAAAGAAGAAGGATCAGTTCGTGAAGATCGATCCTTCAGCCAGACAAGAAGTTTATAATTCGATAAAAGAGAAGAAGGTTGAGTTCGTGAAGATCGATCCTTCAGCCATACAGGACTATTTCCGTGAGAAACGATAAGATCAGATTGAGGAAATCGATCCCCCCTTCCCAGGCCGAATTAACGTAAATATTCAATCTTGATATCGTAGTCATACCGAAGAATCCTTGACAGACTGGAGAAAAGTCTGACTGAAGAAAAGTGAACCCGCTCACACTCGAGTGACTCACATCTAAAGCTCCGTAAGAGTAATAAGAGGAGAAGAACCCAGCCCCAACGAGCTCCCGTTCTTTAATTAGAAGTTACATCGTCTCATCTCTCTCCCGCCATACTACCTCTACGAAATTCAAGGATCAGCCAAGACAACACGTCAAAGTGATAGATAAGCCCTCCAGCGACATCCGGCAATCCCTAATACCTCCTGTAATGTAAGTTAGAAAGAACATTTATATTCATATTGCGATAGTAGAAGTTTAGTACGTCTCACAGCTTAAGGGGAGTAGAAACTATTGTTCGTGAACCTCGGTCATATTTGCTTGTAGACGAGAGTACGTTAATTTAAGGTTTAACACTAATCAAATAGAGTCGCGATAAAAATACTAATCGGCAATTGGTGTGTTTACGTGTAGCCTATTTGTTTATTTTTGTCATCGCATCCGTGCGATAGGCCTAGATGCCAACAGGAATAGTCGAGTTTAGCATTGAAACAAAGATAGAAAGGTGATAACTATTTGTTTGTCATAGTTAAGTATTTCGTTTAAAATATATGTTTATTTTGATATAAATCCTGTGTTTCCTCTTATCCTTACGTGTTGGATTAGCTCTTCCTTAAGAACAAAACAACCGAATTAGCACTCTTAGATCAAAGCCTACTTCATCAAAGAAGTAACTCACGTACCACAAAGCATACCTCTACAAAAGTGCTGTCAAAGAGTGGAGTGATCAGAAAAAGGCCATCCTGCTACAATACGAATATACTAAAACAAAATCTATCGTTTTATTCGTTCTATTAATCATCATCGTCATCATGATCACTAACCCTATAATTTAAGAAGGGCAATTTTTTAAGTATTTGAATAATAATTTCATCTTAGTTTGGTTATGACTTATGTTTTTTTATCAAAGTTATTTCTGATCATTCTTTTATAATATCAAAAAAACAAAATGGTGAAGTTCAGAAATAAATATAAGTGTCGAAATTTTGTGAATTTTTTAAAAACCCAAAGAATTACAAATGGTGAAGTTCCAAAAATGTATTTTTATATATATCTTCTATAACTATATTTTAGCAACGGGATATCTTGAAAGGGGGTAAAATTTAGTTTAGAGTTCCTTTTTTAAATTATTATAATTGGCGAAGTTCAGAAAATTTATAAAAATTTAACCGTAGCCGTTTTTTTTTAGTAGCGAAGCCATTGCCTGGTTTCCTTATTAAATGAAGCCCGGCAGACGTCACAATCAAACTTGACGATAGGCATTGTAAAACAGAAGATTGTTTAAAATTATTTAAAATTTATAGAGCTAATGGAACGTATAACCGACAAGGAATGTAATTTCTATCTATTTCACTTTACGACACGAAGGTTTGAGCACGACACAAACGTAAATTTTTGTAGGAGCAGAGAGATAACACGTCTTAGCAGGAGAAGGGCTGAGCGAGAGAGAGAGAGAGAGAGAGAGAGAGACAGAGAGAGAGAGAGAGAGAGAGAGAGAGAGAGAGAGAGAGAGAGAGAGAGTAACAATGAAAGAAAGTACCCTAAAAGACCTTACGGTCCATTCAAAGAGGGTACCTTTGGACTAACAGTCGAGCGGGCACATCTCTGCTCAAATGCTTTACGTCCTTAAACGGCCACTTTTAAAGACCCTGCTAGTCTTGACTTGAACTGGTCAACAGATTCACTGTTGACAACTTCCACTGGAAGTGCGTTCCAACTACCGCAGATACTGTAGGGGAAAGATTTTTCACACAGATCACGGTTGTAACGCTTCAGTTCAAGTTTGTAGCCGTGATTTCTTGTTCTACTCTCAGCAAGTGTGAAAATATTCCTGTAGTGCAGATACTTTCCGGGCTGCATTTTGAGTAGCAGCTCTTCGGAAAGTCAACGCACTACTTTTATAACTGGCATGTTGCACAGTTGTGTTTTAGACGAACGGGTCCTTTTTTGCTTGTCATTTTGAGCGCTTTCTCTCTCTCTTAAAAATCCTGACTAATCAATGATAAAAAAGGGGGGTTGGTGAGTTCTCCCCGCGTGAGTCTCTCCCGCCTATCGATCGGAGACGTTTCGGATCTTTCAGAAGGCACGCTCCATGTGCTGCTGTTCGTCGGACCGAGTCGTCAAACCTCGGCTGGCCGTGGCTCCCAACCAAGCAACACTGACTGTCTCCGAAGGGGCCATCGATTTCTCACCAGGTGAACAACGGAGCACGCCCCGTACTAAACTCCTACTAGTTCCCTTCACGACGGCCAAGAGCTAGGAGTAGCGTTCAATGGATATCCCGCCACACCGGAGACTCGAACCAAGGCTTTTTATTGGCCTGGCAACCAACCTGGGAACAAAGGGCCGTCACCTCGGACCGATGCTACCAGAGGCACCTGTCAACGGTCTCTGGGAGTGGTCAATAATTATGCACTAGAGAAGGGGTTAACGGGGCACTACCCTTATCCCATTCATCGTGCCCCAACGCCTAGGACACCTCTAGTCCTAGTCTCTCGCAACCAGAGAGCGTCGATTGGCGTTGTTTATAGAGGTTCCAAAGCCTCCCTTCTGATGCATGAGGTAGCTGCCAGGTCCTTATATGTAGAAAGATGGAAAAAAGGGTAAGAGTGACATGGTACATAGTAGTAGAGTTTTTTTAGTAGTTTTTTTTTGTATTATAGGTCGAAGAGATAGGATGAAAGTTAAAAGGGAGGAGGATAGAGTAGAAAAAAGAAGAACGCACCTAGTCTGGAACCTCGTTTCCGACCAAATCGACAAGGAAAGCCCTACCAGAGGTACCCCCACCCACATAGCTCGAAAAGTCAAAGGTACACACAATCTCTCTTCCCGCGGCTAGGGGGCGTCACCTCTCCTGAGAGAGAGAGATAGAGAAACAAGGAGAACAAGAAAAAGAGGTACCCTAGTAGACCTTACGAGCCATTCAAAGAGCGTACCTTTAAGTGAACACTTGAGCAGGCGCAGTCCTCTAAAGGGTCAGATTAACGCTGTAGAAGAGCCCTCACGCCACACTTCAAGTCGCCAGGCGGCTATTTTTCAAGACTTTGTCTAGTCTCGACTTGAATTGTTCAAAAGAATTGCTGTTAACAGCTTCCACTGGAACTGCGTTCCAATGGCCGCAGATGCTATATGTGAAAGATTACCCACACAGATCACGCTGGCAACGCTTCAGTTCAAGTTTGTAGCCGTGAGTAACAACAAGGAGTAACAACAAGGAAAGAAGGTACCCTAGGAGACCTTACGGTCCATTCAAGGAGGGTACCTTTGGACTAGCAATCGAGCGGGCACATAGCTGCTCAATTGTTTTGCGTCCCTAAACGGCCACTTTTCAGGACCTTGTTTAGTCTTGACTTGAACTGGTCAACAGATTCACTGTTGACAACTTCCACTGGAAGTTCGTTCCACATACCACAGATACTGTAGGTGAAAAAATTTACACACAGATTGCAGTTGTAACGCTTCAGTTCAAGTTTGAAGCCATGATTGCGCGTTCTGTTCTCACTGAGTGTGAAAATATTCCGGTAGTCAACATTGTCGAGCCCACGAAGTATTTTGAAAACTTCGATGAGCTGACCACGCAGTATACGGGTTTCCAGCGAGAACAGATCTAATTCCCTTAGTCTATCCTCATAACTTTTATGTCGGATAGAGGGAATCAGCTTGGTTGCCTTGGCTTGTACGCGTTCCAATCTCGCGATGTCCTTTCAAAATGAAGGACTCCAAAATTGTACGGCATACTCCAGGTGCGGTCGGACAAGTGAGTTGTACAAACACAGTACAATTTCCTTGTTCCGATATCCAAACTGGCGCTTTATGTAGCCTAGCATCCGTTGGGCCTTTTTCTCCGCCTCAATGCACTGTTTCGAGAACTTGAGGTCACTAGTGATTGTTACACCCAAGTTCTTCTAAGTGTCGGCGGATTCAATAGCAGTGCCCTTAAGGATATACTGAGATTGGGGGTTTCTGTGGCCGATATGCATCACTTTGCATTTCCCCACGTTAAAAGGCATTTGCCACGTGTCCGACCACTCCCCAATATATATATATATATATATATATATATATATATATATATATATATATATATATATATATATATATATATATATATACATATATATATATATATATGTATATATATATATATATATATATATATATATATATATATATATATATATATATATATATTAAATTATT
Organism: Ceratothoa steindachneri; assembly: GCA_963969495.1. NCBI lineage: Eukaryota > Metazoa > Arthropoda > Malacostraca > Isopoda > Cymothoidae > Ceratothoa > Ceratothoa steindachneri. Next base: position 34,492,510 of record OZ018338.1, read on the forward strand.
ATAATTGGCGAAGTTCAGAAAATTTATAAAAATTTAACCGTAGCCGTTTTGTTTTAGTAGCGAAGCCATTGCCTGGTTTCCTTATTAAATGAAGCCCGGCAGACGTCACAATCAAACTTGACGATAGGCATTGTAAAACAGAAGATTGTTTAAAATTATTTAAAATTTATAGAGCTAATGGAACGTATAACCGACAAGGAATGTAATTTCTATCTATTTCACTTTACGACACGAAGGTTTGAGCACGACACAAACGTAAATTTTTGTAGGAGCAGAGAGATAACACGTCTTAGCAGGAGAAGGGCTGAGCGAGAGAGAGAGAGAGAGAGAGAGAGAGAGAGAGAGAGAGAGAGAGAGAGAGAGAGAGAGAGAGAGAGAGAGAGAGAGAGAGAGAGAGAGAGAGAGAGAGAGAGAGAGAGAGAGAGAGAGAGTAACAATGAAAGAAAGTACCCTAAAAGACCTTACGGTCCATTCAAAGAGGGTACCTTTGGACTAACAGTCGAGCGGGCACATCTCTGCTCAAATGCTTTACGTCCTTAAACGGCCACTTTTAAAGACCCTGCTAGTCTTGACTTGAACTGGTCAACAGATTCACTGTTGACAACTTCCACTGGAAGTGCGTTCCAACTACCGCAGATACTGTAGGGGAAAGATTTTTCACACAGATCACGGTTGTAACGCTTCAGTTCAAGTTTGTAGCCGTGATTTCTTGTTCTACTCTCAGCAAGTGTGAAAATATTCCTGTAGTGCAGATACTTTCCGGGCTGCATTTTGAGTAGCAGCTCTTCGGAAAGTCAACGCACTACTTTTATAACTGGCATGTTGCACAGTTGTGTTTTAGACGAACGGGTCCTTTTTTGCTTGTCATTTTGAGCGCTTTCTCTCTCTCTTAAAAATCCTGACTAATCAATGATAAAAAGGGGGGTTGGTGAGTTCTCCCCGCGTGAGTCTCTCCCGCCTATCGATCGGAGACGTTTCGGATCTTTCAGAAGGCACGCTCCATGTGCTGCTGTTCGTCGGACCGAGTCGTCAAACCTCGGCTGGCCGTGGCTCCCAACCAAGCAACACTGACTGTCTCCGAAGGGGCCATCGATTTCTCACCAGGTGAACAACGGAGCACGCCCCGTACTAAACTCCTACTAGTTCCCTTCACGACGGCCAAGAGCTAGGAGTAGCGTTCAATGGATATCCCGCCACACCGGAGACTCGAACCAAGGCTTTTTATTGGCCTGGCAACCAACCTGGGAACAAAGGGCCGTCACCTCGGACCGATGCTACCAGAGGCACCTGTCAACGGTCTCTGGGAGTGGTCAATAATTATGCACTAGAGAAGGGGTTAACGGGGCACTACCCTTATCCCATTCATCGTGCCCCAACGCCTAGGACACCTCTAGTCCTAGTCTCCGTGGCCTCGTAGCGACGGAGGAACCCGAAATGGTAGCCATAACAGAATCGTGGATAAAAACGTCAAACCGAGACTTTGAAGGCGAATTCACGGTTCCTGGCTACCAACTCTTCCACAAAGATAGGCCAGACAGAGAGGGTGGCGGTGTAATGTTGTATGTCAAGGATACAATCAAATCTACGAACTCCAACGTTATATCCGACCACGAGCTCCTAGGCGTTGACCTAGAGATCGGTCCTGCCAAATACAGGACCCTGCTGCTTTACAGACCCCCTTCCCAACCTGTTGAGAAGGACAGGGAACTGTACCAGCTGCTGGGTGAGCTGGTTCAAGGCAGAGTGTGCATCGTTATGGGCGATTTCAACAGCCAAGTTGACTGGGAAACCAGAGCAGCCTGTGGCGAGAGCGCGCTACTCCTGGAGTTCGCCAACAACGAGTTCCTCACTCAATGGGTCAGAGAACCGACGAGAGGAGACAATATCCTCGACTTGGTCTTCACCTCTGAGGATGATATCGTTGAGGATATCTCTGTAGGCGAAGAGCTCGGTGGCAGTGATCACCAGCTAGTTAGATTTAGCGTCAAGATCCCGAAGGTAAGGTCTGTTGCCAGTCAATTAAAGAAACTTGACTTGAGAAGAGCAGACTTTGCAAGCCTTCGAGCTGGACTGACTGACGTGAGGCTAGAAGTGTGCGATGCCGTTGAAGACTCGTGGAATAGTTTCAAAACCACATTCATGAGTCTTCAATCGCGTTTCATCCCTCTGAAATGCCCCCGTCTGTCTTCTGTTCAACCTAAGTGGTTTAATCGAGAAATCGGCCAACTGCTTAGGGAGAAGAGAAATGTGTACCGGCAATCGAAGATCTCGGGTGACTTTGACGAATACCGGAGGCTAGCAAGGAGAGTGAAGTCCAGCATAAGGGCGGCTAAGCGGTCTGAGGAACTCCGAGTGGCGAGACTCTGTAAAGGGAATCCCAAGGAGTTTTTTGGATATGTGAACAGCCGTAAACCAATCCGTCGAACGATTGGCCCTTTGAGGAATGAGGAGGGGACATTAAAGCATTCAGATGCAGAAAATGCTAACCTCCTCAACGACTACTTCTCTTCAGTGTTTACTGAAGAGTGTGGTCCCATTCCCCAGCCGACGGATTCCTACTCGGCGGAAAAGCTGGAGGCAATGGACTTCACCGAAGGAGAAATAAAGAAAAAGATCGCTGACCTAAAGACGAATAAGTCCCCTGGACCGGACGGGTTTCTACCTAAAGTGTTGAAGGAAGTGTGCGATGAAGTATCACGACATCTGTGCGCTATCTTTAACATGTCAATCCGGACCGGATGCGTTCCTAGAGACTGGCGTGAGGCGGAGGTGACTCCTATCTTCAAGAAAGGAGACCGTAGCCAACCGTCGAACTACCGACCTATCAGTCTGACTTCGATAGTCGGTAAACTCATGGAAAGCATCATGGTGGACAAAGTGACGTCGTATTTAGAGTCAAACCTGCTACTGAGGAGTTCCCAGCACGGCTTCCGAAGGCAACGGTCATGCCTGACGAACCTTGTGGAATTCTTCCACTTCGTTTTCAGTGAGCACGATCGGGACAAGGCGGTGGATGTGGTCTACCTAGACTTTCAGAAAGCCTTTGATAAGGTACCACACCGCCGCCTTCTCCGGAAAGTGCGAGCGCTTGGCATAGACGGAAAGGTAGCCGGCTGGATCGAAAACTGGCTAAGTGGCAGACGGCAACGGGTGGAGGTAAATGGACAGTCTTCTGAGTGGGTGCCCGTTACTAGCGGGGTGCCTCAAGGTTCTGTCCTGGGACCACTACTATTCATCATCTACGTCAACGACATGGACGGTGACATGGTTGCCAAGATTTCCAAATTTGCCGACGATACCAAGCTTGGTATGAACGTTGCAAAGGATGGAAATACTGCCCGCCTGCAGGAAGATCTTGGGAAGATTGGGGAGTGGTCGGACACGTGGCAAATGCCTTTTAACGTGGGAAAATGCAAAGTGATGCATATCGGCCACAGAAACCCCCAATCTCAGTATATCCTTAAGGGCACTGCTATGGAATCCACCGACACTGAGAAGGACTTGGGTGTAACAATCACTAGTGACCTCAAGTTCTCGAAACAGTGCATTGAGGCGGAGAAAAAGGCCCAAAGGATGCTAGGCTATATTAAGCGCCAGTTTGGTTATCGGAACCAGGAGATTGTACTGTGCCTGTACAACTCACTTGTCCGACCGCACCTGGAGTATGCCGTACAATTTTGGAGTCCTTCATTGCGAAAGGACATCGCGAGATTGGAACGCGTACAAGCCAGGGCAACCAAGCTGATTCCCTCTATCCGACATAAAAGTTATGAGGATAGACTAAGGGAGTTAGATCTGTTCTCACTGGAAACCCGTAGACTGCGTGGTCAGCTCATCGAAGTCTTCAAAATACTTCGAGGGTTCGACAATGTTGACTACCGGGATATTTTCACACTGAGTGAGAACAGAACGCGCAATCACGGCTTCAAACTTGAACTGAAGCGTTACAACCGCAATCTGTGTGGAAACTTTTTTACCTACAGTATCTGCGGTAAGTGGAACGCACTTCCAGTGGAAGTTGTCAACAGTGAATCTGTTGACCAGTTCAAGTCAAGACTAGACAAAGTCTTGAAAAGTGGCCGTTTATGGACGCAAAACAATTGAGCAGCCATGTGCCCGCTCAATTGCTAGTCCAAAGGTACCCTCTTTGAATGGACCGTAAGGTCTCCTAGGGTACTTACTTTCCTTGTTACTCCTTGTTACTCCTTGTTACTCTCGCAACCAGAGAGCGTCGATTGGCGTTGTTTATAGAGGTTCCAAAGCCTCCCTTCTGATGCATGAGGTAGCTGCCAGGTCCTTATATGTAGAAAGATGGAAAAAAGGGTAAGAGTGACATGGTACATAGTAGTAGAGTTTTTTTAGTAGTTTTTTTTTGTATTATAGGTCGAAGAGATAGGATGAAAGTTAAAAGGGAGGAGGATAGAGTAGAAAAAAGAAGAACGCACCTAGTCTGGAACCTCGTTTCCGACCAAATCGACAAGGAAAGCCCTACCAGAGGTACCCCCACCCACATAGCTCGAAAAGTCAAAGGTACACACAATCTCTCTTCCCGCGGCTAGGGGGCGTCACCTCTCCTGAGAGAGAGAGATAGAGAAACAAGGAGAACAAGAAAAAGAGGTACCCTAGTAGACCTTACGAGCCATTCAAAGAGCGTACCTTTAAGTGAACACTTGAGCAGGCGCAGTCCTCTAAAGGGTCAGATTAACGCTGTAGAAGAGCCCTCACGCCACACTTCAAGTCGCCAGGCGGCTATTTTTCAAGACTTTGTCTAGTCTCGACTTGAATTGTTCAAAAGAATTGCTGTTAACAGCTTCCACTGGAACTGCGTTCCAATGGCCGCAGATGCTATATGTGAAAGATTACCCACACAGATCACGCTGGCAACGCTTCAGTTCAAGTTTGTAGCCGTGAGTAACAACAAGGAGTAACAACAAGGAAAGAAGGTACCCTAGGAGACCTTACGGTCCATTCAAGGAGGGTACCTTTGGACTAGCAATCGAGCGGGCACATAGCTGCTCAATTGTTTTGCGTCCCTAAACGGCCACTTTTCAGGACCTTGTTTAGTCTTGACTTGAACTGGTCAACAGATTCACTGTTGACAACTTCCACTGGAAGTTCGTTCCACATACCACAGATACTGTAGGTGAAAAAATTTACACACAGATTGCAGTTGTAACGCTTCAGTTCAAGTTTGAAGCCATGATTGCGCGTTCTGTTCTCACTGAGTGTGAAAATATTCCGGTAGTCAACATTGTCGAGCCCACGAAGTATTTTGAAAACTTCGATGAGCTGACCACGCAGTATACGGGTTTCCAGCGAGAACAGATCTAATTCCCTTAGTCTATCCTCATAACTTTTATGTCGGATAGAGGGAATCAGCTTGGTTGCCTTGGCTTGTACGCGTTCCAATCTCGCGATGTCCTTTCAAAATGAAGGACTCCAAAATTGTACGGCATACTCCAGGTGCGGTCGGACAAGTGAGTTGTACAAACACAGTACAATTTCCTTGTTCCGATATCCAAACTGGCGCTTTATGTAGCCTAGCATCCGTTGGGCCTTTTTCTCCGCCTCAATGCACTGTTTCGAGAACTTGAGGTCACTAGTGATTGTTACACCCAAGTTCTTCTAAGTGTCGGCGGATTCAATAGCAGTGCCCTTAAGGATATACTGAGATTGGGGGTTTCTGTGGCCGATATGCATCACTTTGCATTTCCCCACGTTAAAAGGCATTTGCCACGTGTCCGACCACTCCCCAATATATATATATATATATATATATATATATATATATATATATATATATATATATATATATATATATATATATATATATATATATATATATATATATATATATATATATATATATATATATATATATATATATATATATATATATATATATATATATATATATATAGTGAGAGAGAGAGAGAGAGAGAGAGAGAGAGAGAGAGAGAGAGAGAGAGAGACAGAGAGAGAGAGAGAGAGAGAGAGAGAGAACTAGAGAACTACAGAAACAAGGAACAGCAAAGACCCTAAGATCCACCCAAGGCCAGTCCGCTTAAAAAAGATGTTAACTACCACATTCTAACGTTAGTGTATCATGCTTTTTTTGACATACTGTTTTTTTAAAACTATTTCAACTCTACGGTACACACTTATCTACATGTGTACCCTTTGTATATATATATATATATATATATATATATATATATATATATATTTTTTTTTTTTCAGATATTTTTATTTTATTGTACATATTTATCTACATGTGTATCATTTGACCTTTCTTTACATGCCTCTTATAATTATTATTTCAATTCTACGGTACACACTTATCTACGAGTACATGTGTACACTTGACATGCAGGTTCAGCTATCCCTCAAATACACGAGCACGCTTCTTTGAACCCGGTGGGGGGTGATAGGACAGTACTCTCTTCTCCCAAAGGATTCGCCTCCTAGTGATGAAAATAATATACTTAGAGGACAGACAGAAAAAGAAAAGGGGAATTCACATTCACTCCATGCATGGAGGCGTCGCTGGCATCTTTTTATTTCTCATTTCATTTTATTTTATTCCCAACTCCTTATTTCGTATGACTTTTTCTTCTATGCTCCTACTACGTTATATTTACACTATTGAAGTACTCATCAAGTCAGTTTTTGAACATATTAACTGACGTGCTTTCTACTACACGGTTGGGCAGGCTATTCCACGTTTGCGTGATTTTAAACGTGAAGTAATTTTGAGCTATAGTAGAGTTAAATCGCTTGTTCACTAATTTTAAACCATTTTGGCGTGTGTTGGCCCTTTCGTCCATCTCGAACAATAGTCTGTAATCAATATTAGTAAATCCTTTTAAGATTTTGAATACCTCGATCAATTGCCCACGTAATCGTCTACTTTCAAGTGATAGTAGGTTTAATGAGCAGGGTATATCTTCGTACGGTTTGCTTCGGATTCCAGGAACTAGTTTCGTAGCCCGACGTTGCACTCTTTCTAACTGCGCTATATCCTTGTTTAAGAAAGGACATCAAAATTGAACTGCGTATTCCAGGTGTGGGCGCACGAGCGATTTGTATAGTGGCAGGATTATATCTTTCGATTTAAAAGTAACATTCCGAGCAATATATCCTAGCATTCGGTCTGCTTTTTTACAAGCTTCTGCGCATTGTTTCGATACTTTAAGATTCTCCGAGATTAAAATCCCCAGGTCTTTTTCTAAGTTTACGGATTCGAGAACTTAGTCTTTCATATAGTATTCTAATTTTAAGTTATGGCATCCTAAATGCATGACCTTGCATTTACCTATGTTGAAACCCATTTGCCATTTATTCGCCCATTCTAAAATTTTATTAAGGTCCCTTTGCATTTGCTCTACTGTACATCGGGTCACGAAAGGGCTCGGCTTCCTAGCTTTGTGTCATCTGCAAATTTAGAGATCCTACTAAACACTCCATTATCTATGTCATTAATGTAAACAATAAATAATAATGGGCCCAGGACTGACCCCTGTGGTACCCTGCTGGTGACTGGGGCCCAGTCTGAACACGCCCTATTTAGAACAACCCACTGTGTACGATCCGATAGCCAGTTTCTAATCCATTTAAGTATGTTACCCCTCACTCCAATTGCTCTAATTTTCATCAATAGCCTCTCGTGTGGAACTGTATCAAAGGCCTTTTTAAAGTCAAGGTAAATTATATCCGCCGCTTTAGTTTTATCGTAGATGCAAATCATGTTATGAAAGAATTCGAATAAATTGGTTAGGCACGAGCGCCCCTATCTGAATCCATGCTGGGAGTCAGCAATTAAATTATTAGCCACACATGGCTCACCAATCTATCTCTAATTATTGATTCTAAGAGTTTTCCAATTACATAAGTTAGACTGTTTCATCCCCCTTTTTGAATATTGGCGTAACATTTGCACACTTGAACTCTATTGGAACTAGGCCTTCCTCTATTGATCAATTAAAAATGGTGCAGAGCAGTCTTGCTAATTCATTTTTTAGTTCTTTAAGATGGGTTGGGTACACCCCATTGGGCCCAGGTGACTTCGATTTTTTCATTTTATTAATATGTGTGATAGGGTACTTTGTCTTTCAAAATATATGTCTTCGCCTAGTGTTTCTATTTGTGTCACGTCCTCAATAGTAAAAACGTTCGAAAAGTGCTCATTTAATATTTCAGCAAATTGTTCTGGGATGTCCATCATAACACCATCTTTACCTCTGCTCGGCCCTATTGAACCCTTTATGGGCTTTCTACTGTTAACGTAACTATAAAACTGTTTCGGTTCGTGCTTCGAATTTATAGCATGGTCTTTTTCATATTTCAGCTTTACCAGCCTTCCAGAGTCTAAGGATTTTTCCCGATTTGTTGTCGTCTCGTTTTTTCTAAAACTTTGTTAGTCTTTATTATGCTCCCGAATTAAGTTAATTATTAAAAGGCTAACCCACGGTGCTCTCTTTTACTTTCCATTCTTTCGAGGTACGTACTTAACTAACTCGGAATCCACCGTAAACACATTTTGCTGTAGCTCCGAGTATATTCCTTGTTCTGTCTTATTATCAAAACATCTTCCCCAGTCTATTCTTTTAATTCGGTCACGAAAGGTTACAAAATTACAACTCCCAAATCGTGGGATTAGTTGTGAACTCTCCTTTACCTCAACGCTCGTATTAATTTCAAACCTAATTACATTATGGTCACTCGCCACCAAATGCTCACCCACGCAAACGTTTTATACCAAAGTCTCCTCTGTTGAGATAATCAAATCAAGTATATTTTGATCACGCGTAGGTTCCTCTACTTTTTGAACAAGAAAATTATCGTGAAATGAAATTGACCAAGCTCTCCCCAACTTGACCAATCTGTCCTGAACCTGAACTACAGAACAACAGAAACAAGAACCAGCAAATACCCTAAGATCCGCTCAAGGCCAGTCCGCTTATAGAAGAGAGAGAAAGAGAGAGATAGAGAGAGAGAGAGAGAGAGAGAGAGAGAGAGAGAGAGAGAGAGGGAGAGAGAGAGAGAGAGAGAGTTTTGTGTTCGAGCAAACGGCTTAAGCAAGATGATGATACTTTCGAAACTTTTAGCTTTTCTGTGGCACTGCCTGTCTGCGTGCGTCGTTTCCAAGTCAGCTATAACTCGAGTATTATGACTTACATCCACATAAATTATTATACATTTTAAAAAAGAAATATTGTTTCCAGACAATTGACGTTATAAATCAAGCTCATTCCATAACTTGGTACATCCTCACATTTTAAAGTTTAATTGGTTCAAATGTTAACTTATTTTAGCTATAACTTCTAAGTCTTGATCTCATTTGTAAAATTATCGAATTGTATGTGATTTAAACCCTAAACCAAAAGATAATGACTGATTTCAGCACAACGTCCATAACATTTTCTTTTGAGAACCTTGTAACACAACGCTTTATTATGTATGCTGCACTACCACTATAAAATTAGAGTTTATCGAAGTTTTTCCAACCTACCATTTGCGGTGCCCCATCAATAGCCAAACTTACAAACTTATTCCAGTCAAGATCAAACTTTCCCAACAATTCAACTAAATAAGGAAATAAATCTTCCCCTGCTGTTATCCTCTTTTAATGGAAAAAGCTCTCAAAATTGTTCCACGATACGCATATCTTCAATACCTTCATCAACCCCACGAAGTTATCTGTCATTTCATGAATGGTTTTTGAAAAACCAAGAACAGATTTTGCTTTATTTTCAAGTTGCAGATTTAAATTTTCAGAGCCCACTTAATGAGCTCTGCAACAGTTTGATTGATACAGATACTGAGTTAAAATATTTATACATATGCGTGAAAGTTTTATTTCTGTGGGGGCTGATTATCTCTAAAGCCTTTAGAAGATACTTTTAAAATAAACTAGCCTTCTGAAAACAGGTTCCATCATATGGGCAAGTACATTTGCAAGTAAATAGGTAGCTCTAACTTCAGCCCGACTTGTTTTACGTACATTTTTAAACTTTTGATTTTCTAATAGAGATAATATAAAAAATTCTTCACAAATTTTCCCACTAGAAATATTGTATTCCTGTTTATGACTCGTAATTGTATTTCTATTCAACTGCATTTTCATTATTGCAAATCAACATGTTGAATTTCTGTTTTCTTTGATAATGCAAGCTATATAATGTTTAGTTAGTTTCCACACTTTATCTACTTTTCTTGCATAGATATGAAGGATCTAACTAGAATAACACTAGTGTTGAATACCACCTTCACTTGCGCGAATCCTAAACAGCTGTAATAAAGGTGAAGATGAAACAACAAAAACTATCAGAAAACAATTTTATATGAGCACTGGATTCTCAATTAGCATCCAGGTTGGGAGCCAATTTGAGAGCGTTCTGTTTGAATATCATGCTAAATGAAGCTAGCTGGTTTCTTTTATAAATAGGGGTAAATTAAATATCTATTGGCTCTATAAAAAATACAGGTAAATATTACTAACTAAATTGATCTCATATATAACATTTAACACAAAAAAATATATCTCATTACCTTTCTTTGCAATTGTCATTTGTATATTATCACACCATTTTAAGCAGTGAAATATTCAACATTTGTATTAAGTGTCTGTCGTTCTTTAATTGTAAATTTAGTTGTCGATTTCAAAACAAGCTTAGGCGCGGTATAGAAACTCGCTCACTCTATCTAGTGTCTGATTCTCTTGTTTGTGCTGTTTCTTATTCATCGTTATACACGTGCATGAAAATCGACGACTATTTATTGATCGCTATACCACACGACTACCTAAAATTAGAGAAACATGCAAAAATATTCAATTAACGTCTCGAGTCTGTTCGACCACAGACAAAAACATGATCAAAGTTATATCTTTTTGTGGAACTGACCTTGTGCATATTAGAACTGTTTGCATTTAATTACTGAATTTGGCTTGAGTTTTAGAAATATGATTAAATAAACATAAATATCTTTACTCGCCATTAAATAACATAATTAATATCAATTGATTTAGATAACATTTTTAAACTTTTAAGGCTGCAAACTCGCTTTAAATTTTATGGGTGAAGCTTTTAGAATATCCCTACTATGGAAGTGCATATGGTTCAAAGGGGCCCAAATTTCAAAATAATTTGCGTTTTAATGGGAGTGCGTGCTAAATAGCTGGATACTACTTTGAATTAACCCTAAATATGCACACTGTCGTGGTATTGCAAGGACTGAGTGGTGGGGTATCTACGTATAGGTTTGTTACGTACTTCAAAACTCTTTGATTAAGTTTTCTCTAAGGGTGCTATATTTGACTATTATTATTATTATTGTTACGTTATTTTAAACTTTGAGGGTTTTTAGTGCCATGCTCAGCGTTTCGAAGATTGAATTAAATGCTTCTAAGAAAAAATAGACCTTTAATTGCAACCTGAACAAAAATTGAAATCTAACCAACAAACTACACAGTTTTGAATTAAACAAGTACATATAAGTGAGGCTTACTAAATTACACAATTGAATATACAGTAATAGTTGGCCCAAAGCTCACTTTAATATTGAACGATAATTGACCTTCCAAAAAAAGATGATGGAATTCATTTACATTTAAAAAAAACACACGGGAATCAGGTTTGAGACTGACCTTTGCCTCAATTTTTATGTCGCCTCAAGAATGTTGTTTTCGGGCAGGCGCGAGGACTGCCGTTCCAGATGTTGTCTGGCGCCGGGATAATTTTTATAAACCACAGATGAATACGGTGCGTGCGACGGATGGCGTTAAGCACGTTGTCTTGGTAAGATGATTTCACCAACGGGACGGGGAAAGTATGCTTCTTCCACTCTTCGGGTTAATCTGGGAATAATTCGCACTGCCGAGCGATGAACAAACGAGTGAATCCTTTGACGAAGGGAAGTGCTTGAGGAAGTTCACTCTTGGTTATTCCTCAATGGCGAGGGCTATCTCTGGGTTTTGTTGTACATCAAGATAGGGTGTTTCTCTGACGACAACTAGTTAAAATTGTTTCTCAATACAAGTTAACTTAAATTTCGGTATGACCACCAGAAACTGGCTCAGCATGAGCTTCTTCTGTGTCCCTTTCGTTGGTTGCCGGGTCTCTGGTCGGACTTCGTTGTCTCGATGACTCTCACGATCTACCTTGAGACAAGATGCTAATTTCGGTGTGACTACCAGAAACTGGCTCAGGGTGAGCTTCTTCTGTGTCCCTTTCGTTGGTTGCTGGTCCTCTGGCCGGACTTCGTTGTCTCGATGACTCACACGATCTACCCTGTTCTTCTGCCGTTAATCGCATATATAAACTTTGCCACCCCACTGGGGGTAGGGAAAGGAGAGAGGGGGGGGGGGGAGGACGGCAGGCTTAAGTCTCCTCCTATAACGGGTTTTCTCAGCGCGTTTTTCGCCTAGCCCTAACGGCATCTTCTGGCATTTGGTTGTCTCTCCTCTAATTTCGCATATGAGGTGAAATTCAATATCAACTCTTAAGGGGAAATATTGCCGGTTTAACCAATGTTAGGCCCGCCTGACCCGAAATGTGATGATTAGTGCTTTATGTGGTTGGGAAAAAGCCTTTCTGGTGATACTTGAGGCGAGGGGAGAGTGGGGGGTAGGTAAGTAATAGGGTTACGCTGCCAAAATGCCAGGACGTTGCGGTTTCCCTACAAACACTAAATAAATAAGAAAATAAATTATATTATTTCAAATTCTCGATATTTTATTTTTAAAATTTTTTTTAGAGTCTAGCAAGCGAGTGTGTTAAGTCCGAGACATGTTCTGTTTATGTTCATACAAGGGTTGCTTCAGATTTGCGCGCCGTTTGCCACTAACTATTTACCACTTAATAGAAACTATAAATGTAATTAATATGTTTTTCATTAAAAGAAAAAAATTAAGGCATACAGGAATAATTTTCAATTTCACTGTTTTAGAAATGATTCACCAGAGCGAAGCAACGAAGGGCGAGCCATGTTTTAATAAATAGAGTCCTTGATCCATAACACTAGATTTTAACTTGGAGAAATTAGAGAATGATCATGTTTGCTACTTTAATTATTCGAATTTTGAAAAGAAATGAAACTTTTTCAAAATAAATATTTCTTATATCGAATGTTTTGGAATTTTTAAAACAAAAATAATTCCAAATGGTGCTTTTAGGAAAAATGGAGACATAATTCAAAGGATACAACTTGTTACCTAATATTCAAAATATTCCTCGTAAAATTGAAAGTCCAAAATACTCGAGTACCCCAAATCTGTAACAAGGTTACTTTCAAGTTGAATTATCAGAATCAAGTTGACTGATTACCTTCAATTATTACTGAAGTATAATAATATAGATTTAAAAGGCAATCTCAGGCATTCAACTTGGTTCTGATTGCTTTGTGAGTTTGTTAAAAAAAAGGTGTGAATGAAGTGTTATTATGATTACACACATTGGAGAGTGTGTAGTATGTTTGGCTTGAGGTTGGATTTTATGGTGGAGGATTTCTAGACGCTTGAAATATAATTATAAAAAGAGTAGTTGAAGATTTATAGGAAAGTGTCAATTCACAAACATCTGACATAAACGCTAAAGACAAACATCCAGCATAACCTCCAAAGACAAACATCCACTATAGACGCCAAGCACAAACATCCAGCATAAATGCTAATTAGAAACATCCAGCATAAACGCTAAGGAAAAACATCCGGCATAAACGCTAAAGACAAACATCTAGCATAAACGCCAAGTACAAACATCTAGCATAAACACCAAATACAAACATCCGAAATAAACGCTCTTATATATATGTGGACGTTCTCACGGTTGTGTATAAACCTTTCCCATATGTTTTGAAATGCCAGCATCTCCACAACACATCCTGGTCTGGCATCCAGTACTATTCCTTCTCGTACCCGGAACGGAGGCAGGATCTGAAGGGTTGTGCACCCGGCAGGCTCAACATGCTACATATTATCTCATGTGTGCCTTAATCGAGCTAAGCACTTCATATTTTCACCTCCACAATTCCACCATTTCAATGTATCTTGGACTCTATATTTTCCGTCCAGGATGGTATAAGATGATCCTCACCGCGATTGATGCCATGATCCATTTTCGCCCTTCCTTATCGTTAAATCACAATAATAATAAGTACAGTTTTTTTTCGCCCGATCCCTTTCTTTCTTTTTGCCCAAATCGGTAAAAATTCTAAACGTGGACGTTCCAAACTTGACACTCGAGAAAAAGGCAAAATAAGGAGCGTGTTTCTCCCTCGACCTCATAAATGAGGCCTCGTGCAAGTATAAGACATCCCGTTATTTCGTCCTTGAGGAATAACGAGTTTGCTTCATGTTATTTTTCACACGCATGTAAAGTGAAATATTTATACCCGTAAGTGTACAGACATACAGGTGCAGAGGCGTGTCCACGCAGCCGCCTGCCTTATCTAAGGGCGAAGACACTCTTCATAGAGGTGATGTATGCAGTGGTGTGAGGCGCGCTACTGTAGGAGGGAGGCTACGGAATCCAACCTTATTTATCGCCTGCCATATTTACATATATGGCGAGAAGTTACGGCACGACGTGATGCGTCGAACAGATGCGCTTAAAGGGGCTCTCTCCAAGACCAGTGCCTAAAATGACTCTCCTTGTGCCATTACTTAGAAAGACCGTCTTCTCCTCTCTACGAATGGAAAAGAAGATCTCAGGTAGCAATGATTAATGAAGAATTGCTCTTTCGAAACTCAGTGCTTACAATGGCCCTACCCATGACAATGCTTAAAACGGCTCTCTCTCATGTCAGTGCCCCAAACTGCTCTTCAATGTCAATGCCTAAATAGGCCCACACGCACATCATTGCCTAAAACGGCGCTCTCTTTCTTCCTTTCTCTCTTGTTAGAGCCTAAAAGTGCTCTCCAATGTCAGTGTCTAAAAAGGGTCTCTCCCACGTCATTGCCTAAAACAACTCTATCCTATGTCAGTGCTTATTAAAGCTCTCTAACTCCTCATTGCCTAAAAAAGCTCTCTCATAAGTCAGGGCCTAAAATTGCTCTATATCATGTCAGTGCCTAAAACGGCTCTCCAATGCCAGTGCCAACGTCTCTTCCTAAAAACACTCTCTCAAATATCAGTGCTTAAAACGAATCTCTCTCATGTCACTACCTAAAACCGCTATCTAACCTTAGGGCCTACAACGGCTTTCATAAGCCAGTGCGTAAAAGTTACCTAGCCACAGTACCTACGAGTTTCTCATGTTAGTGACTAAAACTTCTCTCCAAACTCAGAGCCTATAACGGCTCCCTCATGCCGGTGCCAAAACAGCTATCTAACCTCGTGGCCTACACGGTTCTCTCTCTCTCTCTCTCTCTCTCTCTCTCTCTCTCTCTCTCTCTCTCTCTTAAGTGCCTAAAACAACTTTCTCACAATAGTTCACTTTGCAGTGCCTCAAACGATCCTCCCATGCCATCGTGTCGTAGTTGAATGCGAGAGCGTTGTAGCTAATTTCTACACGGAGCTAAATGGGGCTCAACCCTCCCTCTTTTTTTTACATATTAAAGGAAACGGCGCTTTATCCCCTCATGTCAGATTCCTTCCGGCCTCGCGGCGCCACCGTGCCAACCAAATTAATGATGGTGAGGGTAACTAAAATAAAAATGAATAAAAATATTTCATTTACAGGGAGGTTCTTTTAATTAAACGTACACTAATGGGTTGTTGCTGAAGACGTGGCTAACGTAATCAGGGAAGAAATTTCAGGCTGGGCTCAAACACCCCCGGGGAAGTGTGAGTCGTCGAGTCAAGATGGCCACAAAGATGGCTGAGTCAGGGAAAGAAAGAAACCCCCCGATGATTTAGAAGGCACTCACTTGGGATAGAACTCAGGCGGCACAAGGTAAGGGGTGACAAATAAGTTGCCTGAATCCAAGGTGACAAGGACTATAAGATTAGAATACCAAGGGGTATAAGCACAAGGACAAGGACTATGAATATAGTATGATAATGAGAGTTAATCAAAAAGGACAAAGGATATAAATTAATTATGATAATAACTCAATCTAGGATGTAAAGGACTTTAGTGAAAATTAAAAGCCCTATGTAAGGACATTCGATTGATGAAAATGACAAACTCGATCTAGGATAGCAAGGACTGAAGACTGGAAATGTCAATAGCTTGGAATCTAGGATAACAAGGAATGTGGATCGGAATGAGAAGGACTATTGATTTGAATGACAGGGATCTGATGGTGACAAATATTAGTGATTGAGGATGAAAGAGACTATGAAACAGGAAGTGACAATGAATAAGAATCCATGATAACAAGGGCTAGGTCTCGAAGATGGCAAATAACCCGAGGGAAAGGGAATAAAGATTATGGCATGGCAATGACAAAGAATATAGACTGAGAAGACAAGGACATGGGGTAGATGAGAAGAACTGTTCCAGGAGAATGAAAAATATCGTAAAGATGAATTTGACAAGAGCTATCAGTAGATGCTAAGGCCGGAAGCAAGGTAACAAGGTCATCGATGGGAAGATGGCAAAGATATAGTTTGAAAATGACAAATTTATGATCCTAGTAGGGCAATGACAAGGAATATGGTTTGAGAACGAGGAAGGGCACCGTTCAGATGACAAGGAATATGGTTCGAGAACGAGGACGGGAACTGTTTAGATGGCAAGGAATATGGTTTGCTAATGACAAAAACATATGGGCTAAGATGAAAAGGATTATAATTAATTAAAATGACAAAACCTACAGAGAGTGCGTGACAAGGACGACAAGTAGAAGATGACAAGGAATGTGATTTGAGATTGAAAGACTGTGTACAGATGACTACAAGGACTCTAAGTAACGGATAAAAAGGAATATGGCCTGAGAATGAGAAAGATAAAAAGGACTGAGGCTTGAAAATGACAAAGACGAGTCGGTGAAAATGACAAGGACTAGTACGCTGGCAGAATTCAGGTGAATTACAAGGGAATGACGTATGATCCGGTAATCCTGAACTTCCCCTCCCCCCAAGAGGGGTCTGAATCAGAATCACACAGCGGAAGGGCTGGGTGAGGTATCTTTCCTTGCCCTAAGTACCAGTGGGTAATTTTCAGTCCACAAGATGACAAGGACACTAGTTTGGTCTAACGAAGGAGGAGACAGGGAAAATGAATAAACTAGGAATCGTGAAAGAAACGAAGGATGATAAGAGCTGCAAACATGACTCCCCCACTCGGACCGGGAGTGGGATTGGATGCGCCACCCCTGTCCAACTAAGATTGAGGTGTCTTGCAGTCCTTGTGATCTTTCATCTCTCATTATTCAAAGTCTTTTCATTTTCTTCTGCTCGTCACCTCCTAATTTCTCTCCTGATGAAATAACTTCATTGAATGACACGATTTTTTTTATTCTCATTCATTATTCACGGAATTTTCACCCCCCTCAATAATAATAATAAATTATCATCAAATTTTGCACCGAGAAGCCTTGTACGATGGATCACTAGTGAGTGGTTCTTTTCTTTTTTCTACAGGTTAATATTACACCGACTGACCATTTACGACAACACTTTCTTTAAACCTTTACGTGACAGATGCTAATATCGCTGGATCTAGTATAGGATCAGGTCTTTAGGATGTCTGGTTCATGGTCCTGTATCTAGAAGTGTAGTGTCTAACCAAGAATCAAATGGACATATGATTTGTCAATTATTTATGAGATCAATTCGAGAAGGTCAGAAGTCTAAGCTAGGGGCAATTATCTCTGGGGTCTAGTTTATGCTTAAGAATCTAGAGAGGTCTAGTTTAGTGCCAAGTCTACATTGTGGTTAAGAATCTAAGAGGTCTAATATGTGTTCAAGAATCTTAGAGGTCAAACTTATGGTGAAAAATCTAGGTCTAGTTTATGGTCAAGAATCTAGGAGGTCTAGTTTATGGTCATAAATCTAGGGAAGCCTCGTTTATAGCTGTCTATTTGTGCTCACGAATCTAAGAGGTCTAATCTGTTGCCAATAATCTAGGAGGTCTAGTTTATGGTTAAGAAAAGAGGCTGTGTTATGATCTCCAAATCCTTACTAGACAATCTAAAAGTTTTTCTTCATTAAAAATGGTAACTAGTTCCCACTAGTGAAATTATGCGCTGGCAGAAAAGAGTTAGGATGAAATGGCATGAAAGGGAAAAAATATTGAAATGGTGAGTGATGGAAGATATTCCTTTGCCTTTTTTGAGAAGGAAAAATGGCAACGTGTGACTCAGTGCAACCATTCCTTAGGAGCATTAGAAGGGACTGCAATGTTCTTTATGTTATGGTTTGAGGACTAAAAGTAGACGTGGTTCTTGATAGATGCTATGTATAACTCTAGAATTTTATGAGTTGTAATTTTAGGATCGGTTATTCTTTATCCGAGTTCATGTTTGAGGGAACGTCGATTTTTGTCATCTCTTGTCTTAAGTTTACGTGATTTGTCTATTTTAATCCCTTGAATGGTCATTTCTTTTATAAAAATGGTAAAAATAGGGTACAATAGGCATCTTGATATTGCAGCGTGGAGGCAAGATGGCATCTTGTTTACGAGAACTGCCATCTAGATTTGTCCACAAAGAAACATTCGTGTGCTGGCGTTGTGATTGATGTTTGTCGTTAATCTGGCTTTGACCGTCAGAACTCCACTTACAGCCCTGCATTCAATCCCAGCATCGGCTACACATTGCCATTCTCATAAATCTAAAAATAATCGATTGCATCGTTATATTTATTAACGTTCGGCCTAACTCGGCTTAAGCGGAGAAGCCAAGAAAAACATGATTCGGTCATCTGAACGAGCATGCAACTTTGCGCCATCCCCCGTAATGGAAGAAGGTCCATATTCTCTTCAAACGAATGCTATTCGAGGTTGTATAGTCGATACGCCTTGCAGTTACTCAAAGATGGAGGAAGAGATTAAAACGAGGAAGCGGGTTCAAACAAATCCAAGGATGAGCAGTGGGGGAAGAGATAGACGTACCTCATCCTTATGCGCAAAATGTACAGGGAACGCAAATGACCGACCACAAAATGTTGATAAGTTTAGGATATTCCACCTAACAAAGGCATTAGTAGTTGCTTTTACGGGGTACTGCGAGGGCAAATACTAGTGTCGCCTGTTTCTTAGTGATAAAATGGCGGGGTGTGCAGTCGTACCGTTTGGGAGTAGCCGGGCTGAGAGTTGACAATGCTGAAGGAGGATTAGACAGAAAGAGGCAGTGAGGATGAGGGCGAGACCCCACCGATAGCTCTGTCGCCGCATCACACATCATCACGTCCTCTGCAAGAAAAACAAAACCAATGAGGGTCAAGTTGAAAACGTCATCATCGGCTCCGTATTTTACCCATTCTTGTAATTTAAAGCGAAAACCAACGGTGGTATCTCACGTCAAATGTATATAAGGAGAGACTTCTAAAGAGAGGAAGGTGGAAGTGAAAAATGTGAAAGATATAGAGCCGTTGATCCAGATGTCAGATGTAGCATGCTGGCATATGCTACACCTCACACCCCCAGTCGTGGGGTGCTTTTACTTATTTGTCAGATGGGGACCCGATTTGACCTCACCGAGATATGTGACAGACTGTGCGGATTGGCAACAAATAAAAACCATACAAAAACCCAAACTCGTAAAGGCAATTTTTATACCAACCCCAAATTTAGGACCCTGCCCCCTCCTTCAATACTCCCCCGGGAAACTTAAGGCATCCTATCCATAATACAAGTAAACCCTGGGGATCAAACCTGCGATAGCTCTAGTGCAGGGGCGGACCAGATCCGGCACGCAAAGGCCTATCGTCTGGGCCGCCACCTTGCTCGGCCAAATAAATAAATTGTGCCAAACAGCGTCTGTCTCAGTAGACTCTTAGAGGGAGAGGGGAATGAGCCTTACGTCTGGCAGTGAAAATGAGTAAGAAATGAGACGAAAATGCATTTCCCTCACCGATACGACAAAATTGTATATTTTTTAATGTATTCTATATAGTATATATATATATATATATATATATATATATATATATATATATATATATATATATATATATATATATATATATATATATATATATATATATATATAGAGAGAGAGAGAGAGAGAGAGAGAGAGAGAGAGAGAGCGAAAGAGAGAGATGGTCACTTTTGGGATTTCGTTTATCACTCCGGCCCGCGGCCTGCTCCCAAAAGTCTCATCTGGCCCTCACTCTGAAAAGGTTGGTCCCCACTGATCTAGCGCCATAAACATGGCAAAATATTCTTCTATAAAAGACCAGAATCAAGGTAATTCACCTTCAGGCTCAGATAAATGAGTTTCATCAAAACCAAAACTACGGTTTTAAATAAATGGCATACTTACGTGAGGAATCGAAGAACTTACGAAATCTAAAGGTTTTACCCCTGGGTTCTTTTATTTACCTGCTGTACTACGGTTTTAACTGTTCCCGCAATCACGATTTTGATTATGGTCAGCAAGAGATCCTCCTCCATTGATAAATTCTCAGATATGACAACACAAATTGACACTCAACTTTCCCTCTGGATAAAAATGTCGAAATGGACAAATAGACAAGTCAAATTCATCAACTGATCTCTTAATCCATCAAAACCTCGAGATGATAAACTTAATTTAATCTGTAATTAAAATAACAACGATTAATTGAGTTCCTATCTTTGCAACTTCCTGTTTGATAAAGTATAAAGAGCATTGATGAGTGCCCACCACACTTACTGGCCCCGAAATGGGGTCTATGTATAACATGGGTAACCATGTTGGACCTGGGGTGGCGAAGATTGGGTACCATCCATGTTCCACTGGTTGGAAGAGGATCTACTGCTTTCACATTTTTCACTTCCCCCAACTTCACCAATTTATTTATAGATCTCTCCCTACAAACCTTCTGGCGATGTCCTCGTTGGTTTTCGCTTATTAGCCCGAGTAACCCTTTATGTGAAAACGGGGACATTTTTTGAATAGGGGGTTCTGTGTGGCCCCATTACCCCCCTTGTTTCGGTCCAACCCTGTTTCCCCTTTGAGCTCGGTTCAAATTTTCCCTTCCTCACCCCCTCGGCGGCCAAAGTTTCCCCGAGTGACCCACGGCCTTAAGGGTTCAAATAATAATAATAATGATAATAACAACAACCTAATTATGATCTTATTAAGGGATCAAATAATAATAATGATGATAATAATAACAACAACGACCAAATTATCATCTTATTATAGAAGGTCATCTCCTGATGAGGAATGCGGCCTTTTGTCATCCTTCTACGGATTGAAATTAATGAGCGAGCCAATTTTGAGGAGGGTTTTGACAAGAGACGGAAAGGGAGTTATTTACAATAATATTAAAGGTTCTGGACAATGGATTAGTACTGGGGGAAGGGGGGGGGGATACCCCAACCTAAACAGGGGGTTCATCCACGGAAGATTCTTTTATGTGTTTGGTGGGATATGAATGGCCTAATCCATTTAGAACCTCTTAACTCAAATCAGGCTAGCACCAAAGAGGTTCACTGCGCTCGGGTGGACCGTTTAGACGCGGCGCTTAAAGGAAAAAGGCCAGGGTTAGTCAAGGGTAGAAAATGCGCTTTCATTAAGACAAACCGCAACCTTTTGTACTACAAGATATACCATACAAAGGCTTGCTTTCGACTCATCCTCCACCCTCAGCCGACTTAGTCCCATCCGATTAGTGCCTCTCTTTATGAGTTTAGCGAATCACCTGAAGAGAATGAGGATGTCAACGAGAGAAGAGGTTCGAAACAATCTGAAAGAACTTTTGGGGAATCGAAGTTAAACGGTTTTTACAAAGATGGGATTGAAAAGTTAGTAGAAAGATGGAGCCTAGTGGAAGAAACTGGTGGAAATTATATTAATTATTAAATTAATAAATAAAAACTTATTTTAATAAAAATAACTTCGAAGAAGTTTGATTTTGATCTAAAAAATAATGAAAGAAATGCTGCATTGCATCGAGGAGGAGGAGCGAGGCGCTGTGCGGCTTGGCTGCTGCCGCTCTCTCGCTTCTTTCGAACATCCGGTCGCTTCCACACCAAAGAGATTGGGTAGGGTGGTAACTTAGATACTACCACCACTACCACTACCACTAACTCTACTACTACTACTACTACTACTACTACTACTACTACTACTACTACTACTACTAATGCATTAATTTAATGTATTTTTTCCGCATTCAGGCTGAAATTCTTACAGGTCCACACGAGTTGTTGTTATTATTATTATTATTATTATTAATCTCATTACATCGGAGGGGGGATCCCTCCGAACAACCGGATGATTACTATTACTGATACCATTACTACCATTACAAGATGCTTTTAAATTTTCCTTAAAAATGGGGGGGAGCAGAGCTACCCTGCTGCCATTGACATCTCTGGCGAATTGCGTGCCCTCCTTGCCACAACCCCAGCTGGGGGAGATCTAGCTTATAGGTAAAGGCTAGTCGCACTCTGGAGAGTTGTGCGTCTTTCCAGTCCTTAACGCCTTCAAGTATTCTCCCCTTTGGACTTCTAAGACTCCCTTGCACATAATTTCGCTTCTCCCAACTTCACCACCTTCTTTAGGTACCTTTTCAACATCATTGTTCCGAAAATTCCCTCGTTGGTTTTGGCCTCTCATTTTAAGTGTCACTGGGGCTCGAGCTCCCTTCATTCTTCTCTCAACCGGGGGACCTCGGGAGGATGGGGGGGGGGGCTGTTTATACCCCTATGAACCCACAAGGCTTCTTAAGAGGCTTTGAAGCATCTTTCCTTTTTATTCCTGGTCCTTTCTTCTTTTCCTGCAGGGGATTATAACTCAAAAAGCTTCCCTCCTAAGCAATATTCTTAGGACGACCTTGAACCTCGTTCTTGACAAAAACCTGGGATCTCTTGTACCCCTCGGGGTCTCTCGGCTCAAGGATTTTCTCGTTCTCCCCCCCCCCTCATCATGTTCCGGGTGTGTTGAGGAGATTTGCGCGGTTCTCCCCGTCCCTAACGCCTCAAGTAGTCTCCTCTTTTGGCTATTCGGGACGTGTACCCTCCGCACATTTGTCCTTCCCCGAATTTCTCCATTTTCTCACCCGAAACACGATGTTGGAGATGCCCTCGCTGGTTTGTCTAGAAGGTGCCTTATCCCTCTGCACTAGAAATGAGGGACCCTACTTCTTCAAGAACACCTCGTCTTTATCATATGAATGTGTGTTTTCTAAGCAAATTTGTACTCTTCATATGGACTTGTACTCTCAGCAATGACTTCTACTCTCTTCAAAAGTCTTTACATTATGTATGAATTTTTACATTTTTGTACACACTTGTACTCCTTATAAAAACTTGTAATCAATTTTGTACTCTTTATACGAACTTGTACTCTTTATTTGAACTTGTAGTATGTAGAAATCTAAGTTATTTTAGAATTTATATGCTCTATATGAGCTTGTACTCGATGGAGCAACTTGTATTATTTATACAAACTTGTAGTCTTTGTACAAATACTTTTTTTACTCTCCCTACAAATATTGATACGAATATCTACTTGCTGTACAAATCTATATAATGTAATAGTTTGTAATTCATTCGAACTTGTACTCTCTATATGAACTTGCACTCTAAATTCAAACTTCACTCGATACCAGGTTGTACTCTTTATATGAACTTTGCCCCTTTACACAAACTACAAACCTTGTACAGTATTGACGAATGTGTATGTTTTATAAAATTTGTACTTTTTAGATGATTTTGTACTTTTAAGACGAACTTGTACTATTTTCATGAAATTATACTTTTTACCCTAACATGCTCTTTACATGAACTTTTCATATACTTTAACTTTTACATCAACTTGTACTCTTTACACGAACATACTAATTACACAAGCCTGTACTATTTACATAGAGTTTTACTCTTCAAACTAAGGTACTATTTGCATGAGCTTGTACTCTACATAACTTGTAATCTTTACGCTAACTTGTGCACTTTACATGAACTTGTACTCTGTACGATCTTGTTTCAGGAAGATTACGTTGTGCCTTTCCAACCCTTGTACTCAAGGTTATTTCGTAAATTATTTAGCATGAGGGAGCACTAACACCTCGAAGTACGACCTAAGTTCTGACAATTTTGGACGTACACACTATGTTCTATTTTTCCTTAATCTTCGCTGCTTTCTCCGTTGGATTACAAAATTTGTTTTATCTTCTGAACATTATTTCTCTTCACTCTCCTTTCTTCATCTTTAAACTGAGCTATCAAAGCAAAGTTCGTATTTATGAGTCCCTTAAATGCGTTCATGCATCTAAAAATCGCGACCTAGGTCAATTCTGCTCTTAAAAGCTTGCATGTCTGAAACCCATTCCTCATACGTTCGTACCTCTGGAAATTTTAACACAAGTTTTCCTCGATTCAGCCCTCAAAGATTTAATCCAATGAGAAAGTAAAGTTTGTATTTCTATGACATTTCCATTGGTTCGTATCTTAGGAAATTTGTAAACAAGTCTTCCTCTCCTTACCTCTCAAAGTTTTAATTCAGCAAGAAGGTAAAGTTAGTATTTCTAAGCTGCTTCCATTGGTTCTTACCTCTGAAAATTTTAATGTCTCTCCTTCAGCTCCTAAATTTTCTAACGCGTTTTATCTCACTCTTTGCCGTCTTTTTTACTTTCATTCCCTACTTCCATTCATTATTTAATCCTCGGATATAAAAAAAAACTCCTTCTCATTCACTATAACCACAGTCCTAGATCTAAAACCCAAACCAAGCTGATTCATCTTCTCTACAACTCTAGATGAATGCTTCTAAAAACATCTTGCCCAATTATTCGGCCCAATTAGAAGAACCAAAATTACTTGGAAAGTCCCCTTATTACATTAAATTGTCCGCGCTAATGATTTCAAGTCCTTGCGAATGAAGTTTGCTAATTGGACGCCCATTTCTCGGAATTGGCGCGATTTTCTTTCGCTAAGATTGTCGTAACGTTCCTAACTTCAAATCTCGAAGAACTTTAGCCAAATTTCTGAAAGATTAAAGGAGAGTAGAAACAAAGTAGATTTAATGCTGATGCATTTAAGGCTAATCTCAAGAGGATTGGTAGAAATCCCAAAGAATTATAATCCTTTTCAGTGCAGGTCTGGAAGACGGGACATTTCATCGCCTTCATCGAAAATATCAGCTGAATAAAAATAATGGGGGGAGGGGGTATTGGCAGGG
Source organism: Ceratothoa steindachneri (assembly GCA_963969495.1). Taxonomy (NCBI): domain Eukaryota; kingdom Metazoa; phylum Arthropoda; class Malacostraca; order Isopoda; family Cymothoidae; genus Ceratothoa; species Ceratothoa steindachneri. Next base: position 34,517,729 of record OZ018338.1, read on the forward strand.
GAGTGAGGTGACGTCAGAGTTGGGGTGGCACAGAATGGAAGACCTTGGCAAATGCTTTCAATAGGAAGCCAACAAGATGATGATAGAATATTATAAAAGGGCCTATGAAACCTATGAGATTTTGTCAGGAATTGGAAGAGTTTAGGTTTAGTTCTATAAAGAGATAAAGTGTTTAAAGAAGTGGTATTAAATGATAACCTTAAAGGCTTCAAAGTCAAGAATAACACAAATGCAAGGCTAGTGAATAACAACTGATGTAAGTTATAAAAGTCAGAAGTTAATATCAGATTGTATAATTATTATGTTCTTCTACACCTTGAGTATTATAAGAGAGGAAATTTTCTTATTATCAGGATTATATATATTTGATTGCTTCCATAGATGAGATATCTGGGCTAAAATATGAAGAAGGGAATTTACACAAATTGGGTACATATGCTTTTAGATGAGCAAAGAATGTTATGGTCTGAACTTGTTTAGTTATACTAAATATTTTTAGGCTTAATTTAGATCATTCATGTCCTTTGACAGAGAGAGAGTGGCTCTAACACTCTTGGGTACCTGCTTAACTTATTAATATCCAGCGGGTCTAAGGTTGTTAGGATTGATTCCATATGATTAACAGCTTGTACAGAGTGATGTGAGGAGGGACTTATTTTAGTAATTTCATTACTAGTAGTTTTCAAGTGTATATTATTGGTCGACTTCAAAGTTAAAATCGACGATGATTTTGTTGAGATTTAGTGGTTTTGTTTAATTTGACCTGACGTTTTTTTATTTACCGGCCTCGTTTCGACCACAATATGGTCATCTTCTTAGGCCTACAATGGAAATAAACGAACAAAATATTATACAATATTCAGAGAGCACAATTTTTAAGGTACAACTAGAACTTTGATAGCTAGTGTTGCCTTTAAATAGGAGACTTAAAGTTAAATGAAAATATTAAAAATGAGGGTTAAATTTCCAGTAAAATGACTGGGAAAATTTTAAAATATATAAATTAATTAACGAGAGTATAATTGCTAAAATCTGTTAAGTTAGGACTGCTTTGATTTATTAATCTAATGTTTATATAAAACTGTTTTAAAATGAATTTGAAACGGAGAATTAAAACACAATGAACCAAAACTCATTGTACAAAATCCCAAACTTACCCAACGCACGGGGACGATGTTCGAGGTTGACCTGACAAACACCAAATTGCACCCTGCAACCTACATCCAAAACAATTGAACTAAGTAGGAAGGGAACCGACGACAAATTACTATTTAAGTTTTGGGAGAACTGTTTTATGTATACTATTTCTAAGATTCGGAGGGTAATGGGTCTTTTATGTAAATATAAAATTTCCAAATTTTCTATTGAAATTATCGCTTTTACATTTTATTACGTGATCTCTTATCGCTGAATTTTCTTTGGTTTTAAGTTTCTTACCGGTTCCATTACTTATGCCTATGTGGGAAGAGAATATTGCCTTTAGAGTTCTCACCTAGCTCCCGATGTATTTGCCTTAGGAACACCCGGGACATTTAAATAAGTATATATTCGAACTACTAAGACTCTATGCAACCGCATCCTTTATTGTAAAGAAAGATTCTATAATTATTTTGTCAACGAAGGCAATTTATAATTTTATTTAACAAAAGTATTTATTTAACAATATTTGTAATTTTAGTATATAGACTTTATTGTAAATACCCAGCTCTGGAATTATTAAGTAATGACTGTCTTTTGCCACCAAAATCTCAGGGTTGCCTGGTTGATACACTCCACTTAAAAATGTGTAGATTAACATTTCAACAAAATATGATGGAAAACCATTGTGCAAAACGAAGGATTTGAGGTATTGAGATTCTTTGTCTATAAGAATGTAAGCTTAAAAACAATTGTATACGCGGTGAAGAAGATTCTTAATGGACGAGATTTTGTATTTCAAATTTACGCAGCTAAAAAAGTTTAATTCACACCTCGTTTTAGACGACTTCGTGCATACAGATGTTCCAAGACTATTTTGATTTTTCTTCTTAAAATATCTAAGAAGTGAAGGGTGGTATCACTTTCAGTTTCCATTGTATATCTAATTTTTGGAAAATTAAGAAAGTCTAAAGATTGATCACATTGTTTAAATATTACTCGGGCTTGCTTCGTGGATGCCTATTAGAAAAAAACGTTGTTCAAATAAATATTGTATTAGTTTAATACTGCAAATTTTAATATAGTTTGTGATAATAAATACGAGTTGGTTTTTTGTTAACTGCATGTTAAAAGGGGTCTTCTGAAGTAGTCTTTTCTGTGATGCGTAGAAACGATTTGATGTAACAATGAAGAGAACATACTATTTCATGCATTCTATTATCAAAATTACTTAGAAAATAAGAGAGAATCATACTGTGCTACAGGTCAAAATATTTTTCCTCAGGTTATTTTTAAAATTTTTAACACCGGATTTTCATTATTTCCCTTCTTTGCGAAACATATTTTTCCTTAATCAAAAGCACTTGTGCATCAATATCATGAAAGGAAATTAAGTGAAACTTTGACTATCGAAAGATAAATATTTGGTAGACAAAACAAATCTTACAGGACCAAAACCACTCTAATTGTGTGTGAAAAATACTAATTCGAAGTTCGGTTAATTTTTGTGGGTCATTCTTTATATATATATATATATATATATATATATATATATATATATATATATATATATATATAAATTGAAAATCACATGACACGCGATTTTATAGATGTATTTAAAGGCCCAAGGAAATGAAAATTGGTAACACAACCCGGAAAAACACTTAGGAGAATATCACATGAACCAATAAAAGCTTGGTTCATGTAGTATTCTCCAAGTGTTTTTCCGGGTTGTGTTACCAATTTTTATTTCCTTGGGCCTTTAAATACATATATATATATATATATATATATATATATATATATATATATATATATATTATAGAAATTTTTGTTAGATAAACAACATCTATTGAAGAAAAAACCAAGATGATTAATCTTTGTTTGTAGAAATATGCTCCAAGTAATCACCAAACAAAATTTGTAATTCATTTTTGCCATCTTCGTGCCACTTTACCGATGCAAAGAATGCCATTGTTTAAATGGTACTCCAGGCGCAGATAAAACCCTTTTACCATGAACCAAAGATTTAGGCGGCAAAAATAAGTAAAAAATAAATTTGGGCCATGGGCCTAGCTAGCTAGGCGCATTCGAATGCCTAGCCTCGCGTAGAGACGTCATAATTCCCCAATATCTGCTTTTATTCAGCAATGGAACTTTGTTTACACTCTTGGTGTGAGGGAATATCCGGTTGGTTGTGAAAGAGGACAGACCAGGGAAGAACTTTAGGTGCACGGTGTCTTCTTTCAATATTTGTCTTTCTTTATAGTCTCATGATCTTAATCATCTTTCTTTCTTTATAGTTGTGAGGGAATCCCCACGTGGAAGATCTTTAGCAGAAAGGAACTCCCATGTGCAGAAAAAGGCCCGGCTAGGACTAAAGTTGCAAGCATACCCCCCCCCCCCCCGTGCCACAAGCGGTAGCCTCGAATCGAGTGCCCCACGATTCACCCCTATGCGGGCTAAAATAGCTCTGCCAGAAGATTCGAGGCCCTTCGAGAGTAGAGCTGTTTCCCGCTAACCCCCAACTCCGGGGAGAGCCTCGGATATAAATAACGCTTGACTCCTCGGAAGACACACAGAGTTGAGGAGTCTTGACAGAACCCAGAAGATTTCCCCATGGTTCCAAGTCAAGTGCTAGCTACAAAGCAAAGTGACAGCTGGACTATTCTGTGTATTTGGAATTAGCCCCAGCCAGGAGGTAATTCCACTGAAAGATCGCCCCGAGTGATTTTGCCGACTTCTTTCATCAACTCCTGTCGAAGCCCCTTATTTCGGGTAGCCGAAATACTCTCCCCTGGACCGAAAGTTACCACCCCCCCTTGCTTTTGAAGAACCGTCATCACTCCAACCTCCCGCCCTGAAGTCCGAGCGGTCTCACCTCACGCACAGAAGACATCCGTAAGCCAACCCCCCTCCCCTCTTCAGTAACCCAATTGAGTTAATCTCCCCCCCCTTCGTTTATTGATGTGATTTTTGCCCGTTAATTCTCTGAGGTAATTTTACCCTTAAAATCTCTTATTAATTTTTTTTTGTGTAAATAAAATTCTCTTTTTATACATGTGTCTTTAAATAACTTTGAACTTTGCCATTGTCCATAATTTGCCTGACCTCGTTGCACTCTCTCGTTACTCAGCCCGTCTGAACGCGTGGTTTTCCGTCCTTTTTGTCGGTTCGCTTTCAAGTTATTGTTCCTCTCTCAAAGATATAATATGGTATTGATATAATGTAATGTTATACCACGACATATATATATATATATATATATATATATATATATATATATATATATATATATATATATAAATATATGTATATATATATTAATATACATATTATATAATTCTGGTGTCAGGTGTGGGGTTTTTACGAACCCGTGTCATTTTAATTTCGACATTAGAAGTTCCCTTGTTATTCACGTACATCCCTTTTATTTAATTTTTGTATTGTACTGGCAGAAGGCAAGTTCAAGTTATTTGAAGAGCAGTGGAACGTAATCTATTTAGATTTTGTGTTGGATTCCAGGTAATTAATTTTTTTTTATTGTGTTCGAATTTTGGAGACTCTCCTGGTTATTAATCCAAAAGAGTTAAGGTCTTTGGTGTCCTAATTCCGGTAGGACCATTTTAATTTTTTTTCCCGCTTAGAATCAGCAGAGGTAGGTAGCTGTATCTTAATTTTTTTTTGCGATCAAGGCCTTCACGAATATTCAAGTATTCGTTTCGCGTGGGTAGTGTCCTAGCTCGTTTGCGTATCAGTGTTCCCTCAGTTAACTGCCTAAAAATGTCATCCTTCAAAAAATTCAAGAGTCAGGGTGAAATTTTAGGTCTTTCGGGCAAAGACCTGCTAAATTACGTACAGGAAGAAGAGAGGAACGAACGGGCAGAGCGAAGGGAATTCGAGATGGAGAAGAACAAACTGAAGATGGAGATGGAGGAGAACAAACTGAAGATGGAGATGGAAGAGAACAAACTGAAAATGAAGATGGAAGAACGTGAACAAATTAGGCAGCATGAGCTGGAAATGAGCCGAAATCAAATGGATTCTGTTTCCATCGGTTCCCGGGCTGAAATTCCCCAAACTCCTTCAGTCCACCTTCCTGCTTTCAATGATGGAGAGGACTTTGGGTCATTTTTGGTCCATTTTTAGAGAATATTTCAGATCAATAGATGGGATTTCGAAAATGATGGCGTCGCTCGCTTGCTTCCCCTTCTAAATGCCAAGTTAAGGGATATCTTCGTATCCCTTCCTCCGGAAACAACTTTGGACTATTTCACGTTGAAGTCCGAATTGTTAGCTGCTGTTCACATGAATAGTGAATTCTACCGCTCCCGATTCCGTCAGGAAAGGATCCGCCCTGGCCAAACCTTTCGACAACACGGGTACATACTCCAAAGAAACCTTCACTGTTGGCTGGATGCGTGCAAGATTTCCCAGGTCTACGAGTCCCTTCTGGACTTCTTCCTTAGGGATCAGCTTTTAGCTACCGTGGCTCCCGAAATTCACGCCTTCATTAAGGATAAACGTTGTGCCACTTTCAAGGAGTGCTTGGAAGAGGCCGATATTTACGCGGGTAGTTACGATTTATACCCTAAGGATGTTAAAAAGGCTCCCCAATCGCCCCACAAAACAAAATTTTATGGCCCTAAGACCCCCCTAAATCGGTTCCAAGATTTACCAAAGTTCCTAGTCCCTCGAAGCCAAGAAACTTCCATCCATCGGAACACCGAGACGTTAAGCCCCTAGTTTCTTCTCCCCGGTTGTGCCGTACCAAAAGAACCCGATCGTCTGCTACACCTGTGGAGTCCCCAGTTATTACCGCACGAACTGTCCTCAAAACTCCCGATTTGCAAACTCTCAGTCCCACCAAGTACACCAAATCTGGGCTGCCCCTGATCCTCCTCCGTCGCCTCAGAAGACTCCCGAACCTCCCTCGTCCGCCAAAGACCCGGTCCATCAGGTAAATTTTCTCTTTAATGAGAACAACCCTGGTGGATTGAAGTTCGAGAACGGAACTGTGAACGGTCGCCGAGGATCCACCCTCGTCCGTGACACCGGGTGCACCTGTATTATAGTGTCTAAGGACCTACTCCCCCCTGTTGGGCCCGGCCACAAGAAATTTGCGGTGCTCAACGACTACCTTGGCCGACCGAGTCGTTTCCCAGTAATTCGTTGTCACATCGAGTGTGACTATATGTCCGGTTGGGCCGAAGTGGTAGCGGCCCTAATCCAGTTCTGCTCCGTTTTATTCGGTCAGAACCCCGTAATTCACGACCATCCCGTGGCCCAGTCCGTGATTGCCCGTACATAGGCAGCCCTGGAATCCCGTGCACCTGTTCCCCTGAAAACCCATATTGACCCGGAGTTCCAAGCCCTCCAGAGCGATAAGTTTTCCCGCGCCCAGAAGGAGTGCGCAACTCTCCCCCCCCCTTTGGGAGAAAACTAAAGCCCTCGAGCATGAGTCCACTCGAGGCAACAAACGAGTCTCGTATCCCGTGAAAAAGGACTTATTGAGAGGTTTGAGACCTAATTGGACCTTAAGTCACGAGAACGAAAATTCAAGCCTGGCGCGAAGGTGCTGGTGTTACTTCCCACGGGAAGCAACAAAATCCTTAGCCAGTGAAAGGGACCCTACCCCGTCCTCGAGGCTAGAGGACCCGTGGATTACCTCATCCATACTCCGGCGGGAGCGAAGGTTTTCCGCGTGAATTGTATATATATTTTTTCATTAATGTTCCTAATTATAATTTTTTTTTGGTCCACTAAATTATTGTGTTGTTTTGTCCCATATTTATGCCTCCATTTAATTGTATCCTTTTTGGGGGGGTTCTACTGAAATGTCGCCAATGTTCTCCTGTGATTTTTCTTTTTCTTTAAATTGTATTAATTAAAATTCTCTATAATTGACCTGTTTAAGGCTTATGTCCGTAAATTCCCCGCTGAGCTCAGATTTACGTTTTTTTGTGTGTGTACACCTGTCGTAGAAGGTCAGAATTTCCCTAGACCTTTGATAATACTAGTTTAACGGGTTGAGATGATCCTTTCCTACGCAACTGCTCTGTAAAGCATCATCTTTCGGTTGGGAGATGTGTGAGGGAATCCCCACGTGGAAGATCTTTAGCAGAAAGGAACTCCCATGTGCAGCAAAAGGCCCGGCTAGGACTAAAGTGGTAAGCCTACCCCCCCTTCTTCCACAAGCGGTAGCCTCGAATCGAGTGCCCCACGATTCACCCCTATGCGGGCTAAAATAGCTCTGCCAGAAGATTTGAGGCCCTTCGAGAGTAGAGCTGTTTCCCGCTAACCCCCAACTCCGGGGAGAGCCTCGGATATAAATAACGCTCGAATCCCCGGAAGACACACAGAGTTGAGAAGTCTCGTGAAAACCAAAAAGATTTTCCCATGGTTCCAAGTCAAGTGCTAGCAACAAAGCAAAGTGACAGCTGGACTATTTTGTGTATTTGGAATTAGCCCCAGCCAGGAGGTAATTCCACTGAAAGATCGCCCCGAGTGATTTTGCCGACTTCTTTCATCAACTCCTGTCGAAGCCCCTTATTTCGGGTAGCCGAAATACTCTCCCCTGGACCGAAAGTTACCATCCCCCCTTGCTTTTGAAGAACCGTCATCACTCCAACCTCCCGCTCTGAAGTCCGAGCGGTCTCACCTCACGTACAGAAGACATCCGTAAGCCAACCCCCCTCCCCCCTCCAGTAACCCAATTGAGTTAATCTCCCCGCCTTCGTTTATTGATGTGATTTTTGCCCGTTAATTGTCTGAGGTAATTTTACCCTAAAATTCTCTTATTAATTTTTTTTGTGTAAATAAAATCCTCTTTTTATACATGTGTCTTTAAATAACTTTGAACTTTGCCATTGTCCATAATTTGCCTGACCTCGTTGCACTCTCTCGTTACTCAGCCCGTCTGAACGCGTGGTTTTCCGTCCTTTTTGTCGGTTCGCTTTCAAGTTATTGTTCCTCTCTCAAAGATATAATATGGTATTGATATAATGTAATGTCATACCATGACAATTATCACATGGTCTTTATCATCTATAATTCTTCATAGTCTCTTGGTCTTTATCCTCTTTCTTTATCTATTATAGTATGTTAATTTTTATCATCTTGCTTTTCAGAGTCTCAGGGTCTTTGTCATCTTTCTTCATACTCTTTTGGTCTTCATCCTTTTCTTTCTTTATTAGAGTCTCTTGATGTTTATCATCGCTCTCTTTCTTCATAATATCGGCTTCTTTAGCATCTTTCTTTCGTTATCCTATTTTATTTGTCTCTACCATCTTACTTTGGTATTTATCTTCGTCTTTATTATCTCTCTTTATATTCTCTTCCTCTGTCATTTTTTCTTTATAGTCGCCTGGTCTTTATTGGTCTTTAGGTATTTTTGTAATTCTTTTGTGATTCATAAACTTAGTGTTATACTTTACATTAACGGATAATTTCGAAATCACAAATTATTATAATGTTATTTAATTACATTATTAGAACTAGGTCAGCAAACCTAAGTCGCGCGCTCTCAATTATTTCAATAATTTAAAAAAAAACTTAATTAACAAACGTATTATCAATTAACAAACATATCATCTGACCTTATAACCTTCAAAACTTTCAAAAACTCATTGAAAATTAAAATGCTAACCATTCGACGAACCGAAATAATAACTTATATGAAGAGTCGCGCGCACGGAACTAAAAACAAATTCATAATACAACTCATTCCGTCAAATCTGTTATACATTTAAGGAACTTATGCCGCTAGTCGAAGCTGCAAAGCTCGAAGGAGGAAAGTGGTTATTTTCGTTCCACCAATACTCTCTGGAGTGTTCCACCAATACTCTCTTGAGTGTTCCACCAGCGAATTAAAAATTATGGAGAAAATACATGGTTAGGAACAGGAAGGAAGACTTATTTTCTTCCGGCCCTCCTAGTTCTCCTTTGGTAGGGGGCGGTCCTAGGAAGGCTACTGCGTTACTTGGGTGGGTTTACAGATCCTTAAGATATGAGATATTGTGTGTATTGTGTGAGGTTTGAGCAGTCGATAAGTAGGTGTTTGATGTTGTCTGAGCCCTGGTTCTATATGTAGGTGCATGTTGGTGCAGAGGCAAGGATATTCTGTGTTTGTATTGTGTTGTAGAGTGAAGTGGCTGGTGTAGACAAGTGGAGTAGCCTGACATAAGTTGAGATAGGATTACTCGGTGTATTTTGTTTAATGATTTCTCTGATTGGTTTATTAGGGAGGGGCTCATTTAGGATGTTGTTTGGTGGTAGTATCTTCGCCGAAGATAGAGGAAGATGGAAAGAAGGTAGAAATAATTTGCGCAAATAGAAAACGAACACGAGGATACATGGAGCGAGAAAAATAAGCAGAGATGATATAAATAAAGAGTAGAGCGAAGAAAGAAAGCTAATAGAGTCAAATTAAAGCTCAGAGCAAATGGAAGACAGAGGAAGCAGGGTCAAGGGATAGGGAGACACGCTATCAAATAATGGAAATATGTCCTCTTCAGTTAACAAATTCCCTTTTTCTTATTCCTTATTGCTATTTATTTCCCGGATTATTTTTAGACCATATGAAACTAATCGCTCGAAAGCTTGTTTAAGATGAGAAAAATGTCCCTCGTGAGGTGAAGAAATTAAAGTTATCTAAAAAGAAAAAAAAATTACGAAGAGAAAATCACGTAGTAGTTCATTTTAAAAGCGGCCAAACTCGATAACGATCTTGTTAAGTGCCATGAAAAGGTACACTTGATTCTTATTCGGAAATTTGTGTAAGGCCCACCACAAATGAAGCTTTAGAAAGAACTTTAAGTCTCCAATCAGCTACCTAAAGTCAGAGAGGAAAAGAATAGGATATCAGTCAGGTTTAGTCTCTTTGTTTAATGCACGAAACTTACAAGCCGGCTTGTAAAGCCATCTTTCTTAAAAAACAAGATAGAACAATTAGGCACAGAGGAAACGAAATGGCTTGGTGATGCCTCGCTTTTGCACATTTGCAAATTCTCTTTTAGTAGTGTTGCGTTTTCTAGGAGGTGAACTGCATGGCTGGAAGTGCACGGGTCATCCAACTGTTTGAATGCAGTGTTTGCTTGTGTGTTACAAGTTGAATGGCCACTCAAGAAAAAGTAAGAGAGGGAAACGGGGCAAGTAATTTAGTGAATTGTAAGTAAACCTTTGGCTATTAAGGTAAGGATTTGGTCATGGCAATTAGTGACTAAATTTGATGAACTGGCCCGATCAAGGATGAAAGACAGGCTCTGCTGAAAATCAGCCTCCTCCCCCTATTATAAATGAGGTGACGTTCATCTGAGATTAGAAAGAACCACAAGAAAAACATATGTTCAGAGTTTTTGAAGTTGGATAGAATCTATTTTCTCTCTATTGTTTTGATTGGCATGTCTAATTGCTTGAACGTTGCTTAAAGGAGAATCACGAGGTGGTTCTTGAGGTGAACTGACATAATCTTTCGATTTAGTTGACATTTCGTTATTTGTTCCACACATTATAACTGAAATTAGTAAATTATCATAGTATGAAATACACCATTCTTGACAGCAGCATTATTTAATTACTAAGTTATGATAATGAAGGAGAGCACTTCGCCAAAAGACATTAAAATAGGTCTAGTGAAAAAGTATTAAATTTAGGGAAATGTATGGAAGATATGTAGCCAGAAGAGGAGCCTGCATCAAGTCGTAGGGACCAAGGTATGTGCATTTCTCCTGGCTTAGCTTTTGTATCGCGACAAGGGAACAACCCCTCGTTTAATATAACTGAACTTAGTAAATCATCAAGATATTTAATCTATAATTCTTTCGTCCATGGAGGGCCCTTCAAAAAGTATAAAATAAAATTTTACATTTATTACCTTTTGATTAATAACCTCTTAATACTTTTGAAATAAAGTATAATGTACATTTTTCTGAGATCACAGGTTTCACTTGGGGAAATAACTGGCATTCGGACTTTTTCCTATGACGGAGGCGCCTGGAACGGACTAATGTCCACATCAAAGAAATGGGTATTGATTTAGGAAACAGAAAAAGGAGACACATGGAAGACTATTTAGGGATTTTTGCGAAAGACCTTTTGTTTGAAACGTGACTGATCGTAGTTATGAGGAAAACATGAGGTAAAGAGTTCCAAAGTGTTGAAGTTTGAGGATAGAAACAGAGGCATCAAAGCGGCCCACCTCCTGGTCACCACAAAATAAGCATGCGATTTAGAAGCCTACCGAGTATTGCGTTATCTGGATAGTGGGCGGGACATACAGGTGGCTAGTTCACGGGAGCATTGACCAAAGTAAATATTTTTAAATGATATCTCTATGTCAGACCAAACCTGCTGTCCTTCCCGAACGAATTGTTTACTTTTTATTTTGATCAATCCTTGCCCTTAAATTATATATATCGAGTAATCAATTCAATCTAAAAACCGCAACCCGGGACCAAGGTAAACAGATAAGGAAACCTTAGCAATGGCTGTAGTCGAATTGGTAATTATGATCAAGTAAGAGTAACCACTTACAACGACAACTAGTAAGGATAATTAATCCCAAACTTGATCAAACACTCCTAAATTGGACTAATTAAAGAACATCATCCAGAAACCGAACCCATATATGGTTTCGGTTTGGCGCGAAAAGTACATATTTTTAAGATACTACACCTTGATAGGATTAAAATTGACATTTTTAATACGTCAGCCTTGCCTTCTCTTTATGCGACAATAAATCATTATTTTCACACACTGGCAACTTTTAATTCGCACTTAATTCACACATTGGCAAACCTGGATACAAGTTTTTATAAGAGTACCGCTTTCGATTTTCGCGCAAATCCCCGTTTGTTAAACGTTCTTAATGGACCTATATGTTTTTTGCATATTTAAATTTATAATCATTAATAAGACTTCTCATAATTCCTCGGTAAATTTAAGAGACTTTTGTTGAAATTATAGCCTCGTTTTGAAAGCGAAGCGTTGCGACAGGTAAGGCTTAATTATAATATTCCCAGCATTAAATAGTAAGTTTGCTTTGTCTTTGGATTCGAACCTTATGCTAGGCTTTCAAATTAATATCACTAAATGTTTTAGATAAGGGTTCTTTGTACATACTTTTTCCTGAGGCGTGAATACTCAGTATCTAAAAAATAAGTGCTTTTCGCACCTAACCTAAGCCGTAACGAAGGATTAGAATGCCTACAAACAACATTAATACCGTTTTTACTACAAAAAACACGGGGTAGGTCTTCTGAAGTTTCCGCTTAAAAATGTTTACCTTCATTTTAAAAAGCTGAATTTGAAATAAAAAAAAATTGAATTTCAATTTTAAAAAGTTGATTTTCAATTAAAATGAAGGAATTTCCCACGCATAGGGGGTAACCCTTCTTTATACCCAATCCACCCGCACTTGGAGAGGGAGTCGAGCCGAAGCTTTTGCAAGCCTTAGGCCATTTCACCGCGCAATCTGTAAGGACGTTCCTTGCTTCTCCAATCCTTGCGATCTGGAGGTGGTGTTAAGCCTGTCTTTAATTTCAGTTACTTTTTATCGGATATTATTTCGGTTTTTCCGAGATCTCTTAATTACATACAGGTAAAAAATACCAGCATTGTAAATTTGCATTATTAAATATGATTCCAGTGTAGTATTTTAAAAACTACTCACTTGGTTACTGAGAGGGCCGAGTTATGTATGAGAACGGTTGCTAGGGGCGCGAAAGAGCTACCAATGAGGATATGATGAGAAGAAATCACACAAGCTATGAAAATAGGCTCTTTAACGTCACGGTAGAGTTGGTCGAAATGCTGGAAACGTTCAGAAGATGACTGATGAAGCATTTTATTTTTCCTAATTTTAAGCAGTTTAACATTACTAACGCAAGTGGTAAGTACTACTGTAGATATAACTCTTACAAATGTTTTAAGATACTAACGCAAGTGGTAAGTACTACTGTAGATATGACTCTTACGAATGTTTTAAGATACTAACGCAAGTGGTAAGTACTACTGTAGATATGACTCTTACGAATGTTTTAAGATACTAACGCAAGTGGTAAGTACTACTGTAGATATGACTCTTACAAATGTTTTAAGATACTAACGCAAGTGGTAAGTACTACTGTAGATATGACTCTTACGAATGTTTTAAGATACTAACGCAAGTGGTAAGTACCACTGTAGATATGACTCTTACGAATGTTTTAAGATACTAACGCAAGTGGTAAGTACTACTGTAGATATGACTCTTACGAATGTTTTAAGATACTAACGCAAGTGGTAAGTACTACTGTAGATATGACTCTTACGAATGTTTTAAGATACTAACGCAAGTGGTAAGTACTACTGTAGATATGACTCTTACGAATGTTTTAAGATACTAACGCAAGTGGTAAGTACTACTGTAGATATGACTCTTACGAATGTTTTAAGATACTAAGCAAGTGGTAAGTACTACTGTAGATATGACTCTTACAAATGTTTTATGATACTAACGCAAGTGGTAAGTACTACTGTAGATATGACTTACGAATGTTTTAAGATACTAACGCAAGTGGTAAGTACTACTGTAGATATGACTCTTACGAATGTTTTAAGATACTAACGCAAGTGGTAAGTACTACTGTAGATATGACTCTTACGAATGTTTTAAGATACTAACGCAAGTGGTAAGTACTACTGTGGATATGACTTACGAATGTTTTAAGATACTAACGCAAGTGGTAAGTACTACTGTAGATATGACTCTTACGAATGTTTTAAGATACTAACGCAAGTGGTAAGTACTACTGTAGATATGACTCTTACGAATGTTTTAAGATACTAACGCAAGTGGTAAGTACTAACTGTAGATATGACTCTTACGAATGTTTTAAGATACTAACGCAAGTGGTAAGTACTACTGTAGATATGACTCTTACGAATGTTTTAAGATACTAACGCAAGTGGTAAGTACTACTGTAGATATGACTCTTACGAATGTTTTAAGATACTAACGCAAGTGGTAAGTACTACTGTAGATATGACTCTTAAGAATGTTTTAAGATACTAACGCAAGTGGTAAGTACTATTGTAGATATGACACTTACGAATGTTTTAAGATACTAACGCAAGTGGTAAATACTACTGTAGATATGACTCTTACGAATGTTTTAAGATACTAACGCAAGTGGTAAGTACTACTGTAGATATGACTCTTACGAATGTTTTAAGATACTAACGCAAGTGGTAAGTTCTACTGTAGATATGACTCTTCAGAATGTTTTAAGATACTAACGCAAGTGGTAAGTACTATTGTAGATATGACTCTTACGAATGTTTTAAGATACTAACGCAAGTGGTAAATACTACTGTAGATATGACTCTTACCAATGTTTTAAGATACTAACGCAAGTGGTAAGTACTACTGTAGATATGACTCTTACGAATGTTTTAAGATACTAACGCAAGTGGTAAGTTCTACTGTAGATATGACTCTTCAGAATGTTTTAAGATACTAACGCAAGTGGTAAGTACTACTGTAGATATGACTTAGGAATGTTTTAAGATACTAACGTAAGTGGTAAGTACTACTTTAGATATGACTCTTACAAATGTTTTAAGATACTAACGCAAGTGGTAAGTACTACTCTAGATATGACTCTTACGAATGTTTTAAGATACTAACGCAAGTGGTAAGTACTACTGTAGATATGACTCTTACGAATGTTTTAAGATACTAACGCAAGTGGTAAGTACTACTGTAGATATGACTCTTACGAATGTTTTAAGATACTAACGCAAGTGGTAAGTACTACTGTAGATATGACTCTTACGAATGTTTTAAGATACTAACGCAAGTGGTAAGTACTACTGTAGATATGACTCTTAAGAATGTTTTAAGATACTAACGCAAGTGGTAAGTACCCGTGTAGATATGACTCTTACAAATGTTTTAAGATACTAACGCAAGTGGTAAGTACTACTGTAGATATGACTCTTACAAATGTTTTAAGATACTAACGCAAGTGGTAAGTACTACTGTAGATATGACTTACGAATGTTTTAAGATACTAGCGCAAGTGGTAAGTACTACTGTAGATATGACTCTTACGAAGGTTTTAAGATACTAACGCAAGTGGTAAGTACTACTGTAGATATAACTCTTACAAATGTTTTAAGATACTAACGCAAGTGGTAAGT
The DNA here is from genome assembly GCA_963969495.1 of Ceratothoa steindachneri. Lineage (NCBI taxonomy): Eukaryota > Metazoa > Arthropoda > Malacostraca > Isopoda > Cymothoidae > Ceratothoa > Ceratothoa steindachneri. The sequence goes on from OZ018338.1 coordinate 34,533,050, forward strand.
ACTACTGTAGATATGACTCTTACGAATGTTTTAAGATACTAACGCAAGTGGTAAGTACTATTGTAGATATGACTCTTAAGAATGTTTTAAGATACTAACGCGAGTGGTAAGTACTACTGTAGATATGACTCTTACGAATGTTTTAAGATACTAACGCAAGTGGTAAGTACTACTGTAGATATGACTTACGAATGTTTTAAGATACTAACGCAAGTGTTAAGTACTACTGTAGATATGACTTTTACGAATGTTTTAAGATACTAACGCAAGTGGTAAGTACTACTGTAGATATGACTCTTACGAATGTTTTAAGATACTAACGCAAGTGTTAAGTACTACTGTAGATATGACTCTTACGAATGTTTTAAGATACTAACGCAAGTGGTAAGTACTACTGTAGATATGACTCTTACGAATGTTTTAAGATACTAACGCAAGTGGTAAGTACTACTGTAGATATGACTCTTACGAATGTTTTAAGATACTAACGCAATTGGTAAGTACTACTGTAGATATGACTCTTACGAATGTTTTAAGATACTAAGCAAGTGGTAAGTACTACTGTAGATATGACTCTTACAAATGTTTTATGATACTAACGCAAGTGGTAAGTACTACTGTAGATATGACTTACGAATGTTTTAAGATACTAACGCAAGTGGTAAGTACTACTGTAGATATAACTCTTAAGAATGTTTTAAGATACTAACGCAAGTGGTAAGTACAACTGTAGATATGACTTACGAATGTTTTAAGATACTAACGCAAGTGGTAAGTACTACTGTAGATATGACTCTTACGAATTTTTTAAGATACTAACGCAAGTGGTAAGTACTACTGTAGATATGACTCTTACAAATGTTTTAAGATACACACGCAAGTGGTAAGTACTACTGTAGATATGACTCTTACGAATGTTTTAAGATACTAACGCAAGTGGTAAGTACTACTGTAGATATGACTCTTACGAATGTTTTAAGATACTAACGCAAGTGGTAAGTACTACTGTAGATATGACTCTTAAGAATGTTTTAAGATACTAACGCAAGTGGTAAGTACTACTGTAGATATGACTCTTACGAATGTTTTAAGATACTAACGCAAGTGGTAAGTACCACTGTAGATATGACTCATAAGAATGTTTTAAGATACTAACTCAAGTGGTAAGTACTACTGTAGATATGACTCTTAAGAATGTTTTAAGATACTAACGCGAGTGGTAAGTACTACTGTAGATATGACTCTTACGAATGTTTTAAGATACTAACGCAAGTGGTAAGTACTACTGTAGATATGACTTACGAATGTTTTAAGATACTAACGCAAGTGGTAAGTACTACTGTAGATATGACTCTTACGAATTTTTTAAGATACTAACGAAGTGGTAAGTACTACTGTAGATATGACTCTTACAAATGTTTTAAGATACTAACGCAAGTGGTAAGTACTACTGTAGATATGACTCTTAAGAATGTTTTAAGATACTAACGCAAGTGGTAAGTACTACTGTAGATATGACTCTTACGAATGTTTTAAGATACTAACGCAAGTGGTAAGTACTATTGTAGATATGACTCTTACAAATGTTTTAAGATACTAACGCAAGTGGTAAGTACTACTGTAGATATGACTCTTACGAATTTTTTAAGATACTAACGCAAGTGGTAAGTACTACTGTAGATATGACTCTTACGAATGTTTTAAGATACTAACGCAAGTGGTAAGTACTACTGTAGATATGACTCTTACGAATGTTTTAAGATACTAACGCAAGTGGTAAGTACTACTGTAGATATGACTCTTAAGAATGTTTTAAGATACTAACGCAAGTGGTAAGTACTACTGTAGATATGACTCTTACGAATGTTTCAAGATACTAACGCAAGTGGTAAATACTACTGTAGATATGACTCTTACGAATGTTTTAAGATACTAACGCAAGTGGTAAGTACTACTGTAGATATGACTCTTACGAATGTTTCAAGATACTAACGCAAGTGGTAAATACTACTGTAGATATGACTCTTACGAATGTTTTAAGATACTAACGCAAGTGGTAAGTACTACTGTAGATATGACTTTTACGAATGTTTTAAGATACTAACGCAAGTGGTAAGTACTACTTAAGATATGACTCTTACAAATGTTTTAAGATACTAACGCAAGTGGTAAGTACTACTGTAGATATGACTCTTACGAATGTTTTAAGATACTAACGCAAGTGGTAAGTACTACTGTAGATATGACTCTTACGAATGTTTTAAGATACTAACGCAAGTGGTAAGTACTACTGTAGATATGACTCTTACGAATGTTTCAAGATACTAACGCAAGTGGTAAATACTACTGTAGATATGACTCTTACGAATGTTTTAAGATACTAACGCAAGTGGTAAGTACTACTGTAGATATGACTCTTACGAATGTTTTAAGATACTAACGCAAGTGGTAAGTACTACTTAAGATATGACTCTTACAAATGTTTTAAGATACTAACGCAAGTGGTAAGTACTACTGTAGATATGACTCTTACGGATGTTTTAAGATACTAACGCAAGTGGTAAGTACTACTGTAGATATGACTCTTACGAATGTTTTAAGATACTAACGCAAGTGGTAAGTACTACTGTAGATATGACTCTTACGAATGTTTTAAGATACTAACGCAAGTGGTAAGTACTACTGTAGATATGACTCTTACGAATGTTTTAAGATACTAACGCAAGTGGTAAGTACTATTGTAGATATGACTCTTAAGAATGTTTTAAGATACTAACGCAAGTGGTAAGTACTACTGTAGATATGACTCTTACAAATGTTTTAAGATACTAACGCAAGTGGTAAGTACTACTGTAGATATGACTCTTACGAATGTTTTAAGATAATAACGCAAGTGGTAAGTACTACTGTAGATATGACTCTTACAAATGTTTTAAGATACTAACGCAAGTGGTAAGTACTACTGTAGATATGACTCTTACGAATGTTTTAAGATACTAACGCAAGTGGTAAGTACCACTGTAGATATGACTCATAAGAATGTTTTAAGATACTAACGCAAGTGGTAAGTACTACTGTAGATATGACTCTTAAGAATGTTTTAAGATACTAACGCGAGTAGAAAGTACTACTGTAGATATGACTCTTACGAATGTTTTAAGATACTAACGCAAGTGGTAAGTACTACTGTAGATATGACTTACGAATGTTTTAAGATACTAACGCAAGTGTTAAGTACTACTGTAGATATGACTTTTACGAATGTTTTAAGATACTAACGCAAGTGGTAAGTACTACTGTAGATATGACTCTTACGAATTTTTTAAGATACTAACGCAAGTGGTAAGTACTACTGTAGATATGACTCTTACAAATGTTTTAAGATACACACGCAAGTGGTAAGTACTACTGTAGATATGACTCTTAAGAATGTTTTAAGATACTAACGCAAGTGGTAAGTACTACTGTAGATATGACTCTTACGAATGTTTTAAGATACTAACGCAAGTGGTAAGTACTACTGTAGATATGAGTCTTACAAATGTTTTAAGATACTAACGCAAGTGGTAAGTACTACTGTAGATATGACTCTTACGAATGTTTTAAGATACTAACGCAAGTGGTAAGTACTACTGTAGATATGACTCTTACGAATGTTTTAAGATACTAACGCAAGTGGTAAGTACTACTGTAGATATGACTCTTACGAATGTTTTAAGATACTAACGCAAGTGGTAAGTACTACTGTAGATATGACTCTTAAGAATGTTTTAAGATACTAACGCAAGTGGTAAGTACTACTGTAGATATGACTCTTACGAATGTTTTAAGATACTAACGCAAGTGGTAAGTACTACTGTAGATATGACTCTTACAAATGTTTTAAGATACTAACGCAAGTGGTAAGTACTACTGTAGATATGACTCTTACGAATGTTTTAAGATACTAACGCAAGTGGTAAGTACTACTGTAGATATGACTTACGAATGTTTTAAGATACTAACGCAAGTGTTAAGTACTACTGTAGATATGACTTTTACGAATGTTTTAAGATACTAACGCAAGTGGTAAGTACTACTGTAGATATGACTCTTACGAATTTTTTAAGATACTAACGCAAGTGGTAAGTACTACTGTAGATATGACTCTTACAAATGTTTTAAGATACTAACGCAAGTGGTAAGTACTACTGTAGATATGACTCTTACGAATGTTTTAAGATACTAACGCAAGTGGTAAGTACTACTGTAGATATGACTCTTAAGAATGTTTTAAGATACTAACGCAAGTGGTAAGTACTACTGTAGATATGACTCTTACGAATGTTTTAAGATACTAACGCAAGTGGTAAGTACTACTGTAGATATGACTTACGAATGTTTTAAGATACTAACGCAAGTGTTAAGTACTACTGTAGATATGACTTTTACGAATGTTTTAAGATACTAACGCAAGTGGTAAGTACTACTGTAGATATGACTCTTACGAATATTTTAAGATACTAACGCAAGTGGTAAGTACTACTGTAGATATGACTCTTACAAATGTTTTAAGATACTAACGCAAGTGGTAAGTACTACTGTAGATATGACTCTTAAGAATGTTTTAAGATACTAACGCAAGTGGTAAGTACTACTGTAGATATGACTCTTACGAATGTTTTAAGATACTAACGCAAGTGGTAAGTACTACTGTAGATATGACTCTTACAAATGTTTTAAGATACTAACGCAAGTGGTAAGTACTACTGTAGATATGACTCTTACAAATGTTTTAAGATACTAACGCAAGTGGTAAGTACTAGTGTAGATATGACTTACGAATGTTTTAAGATACTAACGCAAGTGTTAAGTACTACTGTAGATATGTCTCTTAAAAATGTTTTAAGATACTAACGCAAGTGGTAAGTACTACTGTAGATATGACTCTTAAGAATGTTTTAAGATACTAACGCAAGTGGTAAGTACTACTGTAGATATGACTTACGAATGTTTTAAGATACTAACGCAAGTGGTAAGTACTACTGTAGATATGACTCTTACAAATGTTTTAAGATACTAACGCAAGTGGTAAATACTACTGTAGATATGACTCTTACGAATGTTTTAAGATACTAACGCAAGTGGTAAGTACTACTGTAGATATGACTCTTACGAATGTTTTAAGATACTAACGCAAGTGGTAAGTACTACTGTAGATATGACTCTTAAGAATGTTTTAAGATACTAACGCAAGTGGTAAGTACTACTGTAGATATAACTCTTACGAATGTTTTAAGATACTAACGCAAGTGGTAAGTACTACTGTAGATATGACTCTTACGAATGTTTTAAGATACTAACGCAAGTGGTAAGTACTACCGTAGATATGACTCTTAAGAATGTTTTAAGATACTAACGCAAGTGGTAAGTACTACTGTAGATAAGACTCTTACAAATGTTTTAAGATACTAACGCAAGTGGTAAGTATTACTGTAGATATGAATTACGAATGTTTTAAGATACTAACGCAAGTGGTAAGTACTACTGTAGATATAACTCTTACGAATGTTTTAAGATACTAACGCAAGTGGTAAATACTACTGTAGAAATGACTCTTACGAATGTTTTAAGATACTAACGCAAGTGGTAAGTACTACTGTAGATATGACTCTTAAGAAAATCTTAAGATACTAACGCAAGTGGTAAGTACTACTGTAGATATGACTCTTACAAATGTTTTAAGATAGTAACGCAAGTGGTAAGTACTACTGTAGATATGACTCTTACGAATGTTTTAAGATACTAACGCAAGTGGTAAGTACTACTGTAGATATGACTCTTACGAATGTTTTAAGATACTAACGCAAGTGGTAAGTACTACTGTAGATATGACTCTTACGAATGTTTTAAGATACTAACGTAAGTGGTAAGTACTACGGTAGATATGACTTACGAATGTTTTAAGATACTAACGCAAGTGGTAAGTACTACTTTAGATATGACTCTTACGAATGTTTTAAGATACTAACGCAAGTGGTAAGTACTACTGTAGATATGACTCTTACGAATGTTTTAAGATACTAACGCAAGTGGTAAGTACTACTGTAGATATGACTCTTACGAATGTTTTAAGATACTAACGCAAGTGGTAAGTACTACTGTAGATATGACTCTTACGAATGTTTTAAGATACTAACGCAAGTGGTAAGTACTACTGTAGATATGACTCTTACGAATGTTTTAAGATACTAACGCAAGTGGTAAGTACTACTGTAGATATGACTCTAACAAATGTTTTAAGATACTAACGCAAGTGGTAAGTACTACTGTAGATATGACTTACGAATGTTTTATTATACTAACGCAAGTGGTAAGTACTACTGTAGATATGACTCTTACGAATGTTTTAAGATACTAACGCAAGTGGTAAGTACTACTGTAGATATGACTCTTACGAATGTTTTAAGATACTAACGCAAGTGGCAAGTACTACTGTAGATATGACCCTCGAATTTTTTAAGATACTAACGCAAGTGGTAAGTACTACTGTAGATATGACTCTTAAGAATGTTTTAAGATACTAACGCAAGTGGTAAGTACTACTGTAGATATGACTCTTAAGAATGTTTTAAGATACTAACGCAAGTGGTAAGTACTACTGTAGATATGACTTACGAATGTTTTAAGATACTAACGCAAGTGTTAAGTACTACTGTAGCTATGACTCTTACGAATGTTTTAAGATACTAACGCAAGTGGTAAGTACTACTGTAGATATGACTCTTACCAATGTTTTAAGATACTAACGCAAGTGGTAAGTACTACTGTAGATATGACTCTTACAAATGTTTTAAGATACTAACGCAAGTGGTAAGTACTACTGTAGATATGACTCTTAAAAATGTTTTAAGATACTAACGCAAGTGGTAAGTACTACTGTAGATATGACTCTTACAAATGTTTTAAGATACTAACGCAAGTGGTAAGTACTACTGTAGATATGACTTACGAATGTTTTAAGATACTAACGCAAGTGTAAAGTACTACTGTAGATATGACTCTTACAAATGTTTTAAGATACTAACGCAAGTGGTAAGTACTACTGTAGATATGACTCTTAAGAATGTTTTAAGATACTAACGCAAGTGGTAAGTACTACTGTAGATATGACTTACGAATGTTTTAAGATACTAACGCAAGTGGTAAGTACTACTGTAGATATGACTCTTACGAATGTTTTAAGATACTAACGCAAGTGGTAAGTACTACTGTAGATATGACTCTTAAGAATGTTTTAAGATACTAACGCAAGTGGTAAGTATTACTGTAGATATGACTCTTACAAATGTTTTAAGATACTAACGCAAGTGGTAAGTACTACTGTAGATATGACTTACGAATGTTTTAAGATACTAACGCAAGTGGTAAGTACTACTGTAGATATGACTCTTACGAATGTTTTAAGATACTAACTCAAGTGGTAAGTACTACTGTAGATATGACTTACGAATGTTTTAAGATACTAACGCAAGTGTTAAGTACTACTGTAGCTATGACTCTTACGAATGTTTTAAGATACTAACGCAAGTGGTACGTACTACTGTAGATATGACTCTTACGAATGTTTTAAGATACTAACGCAAGTGTTAAGTACTACTGTAGATATGACTCTTAAGAATGTTTTAAGATACTAACGCAAGTGGTACGTACTACTGTAGATATGACTCTTAAGAATGTTTCAAGATACTAACGCAAGTGGTAAGTACTACTGTAGATATGACTCTTACAAATGTTTTAAGATACTAACGCAAGTGGTAAGTACTACTGTAGATATGACTTACGAATGTTTTAAGATACTAACCCCATTGGTAAGTACTACTGTAGATATGACTCTTACGAATGTTTTAAGATACTAACGCAAGTGGTAAGTACTACTGTAGATATGACTTTTACGATTGTTTTAAGATACTAACGCAAGTGGTAAGTACTACTGTAGATATGACTCTTACGAATGTTTCAAGATACTAACGCAAGTGGTAAATACTACTGTAGATATGACTCTTACGAATGTTTTAAGATACTAACGCAAGTGGTAAGTACTACTGTAGATATGACTCTTACGAATGTTTTAAGATACTAACGCAAGTGGTAAGTACTACTGTAGATATGACTCTTACGAATGTTTTAAGATACTAACGCAAGTGGTAAGTACTACGGTAGATATGACTTACGAATGTTTTAAGATACTAACGCAAGTGGTAAGTACTACTTTAGATATGACTCTTACGAATGTTTTAAGATACTAACGCAAGTGGTAAGTACTACTGTAGATATGACTCTTACGAATGTTTTAAGATACTAACGCAAGTGGTAAGTACTACTGTAGATATGACTCTTACGAATGTTTTAAGATACTAATGCAAGTGGTAAGTACTACTGTAGATATGACTCTTCAGAATGTTTTAAGATATTAACGCAAGTGGTAAGTACTACTGTAGATATGACTCTTACAAATGTTTTAAGATACTAACGCAAGTGGTAAGTACTACTGTAGATATGACTTACGAATGTTTTATTATACTAACGCAAGTGGTAAGTACTACTGTAGATATGACTCTTACGAATGTTTAAGATACTAACGCAAGTGGTAAGTACTACTGTAGATATGACTCTTACGAATGTTTTAAGATACTTACGCAAGTGGCAAGTACTACTGTAGATACGACCCTCGAATGTTTTAAGATACTAACGCAAGTGGTAAGTACTACTGTAGATATGACTCTTAAGAATGTTTTAAGATACTAACGCAAGTGGTAAGTACTACTGTAGATATGACTCTTAAGAATGTTTTAAGATACTAACGCAAGTGGTAAGTACTACTGTAAATATGACTTACGAATGTTTTAAGATACTAACGCAAGTGTTAAGTACTACTGTAGCTATGACTCTTACGAATGTTTTAAGATACTAACGCAAGTGGTAAGTACTACTGTAGATATGACTCTTACCAATGTTTTAAGATACTAACGCAAGTGGTAAGTACTACTGTAGATATGACTCTTACAAATGTTTTAAGATACTAACGCAAGTGGTAAGTACTACTGTAGATATGACTCTTAAAAATGTTTTAAGATACTAACGCAAGTGGTAAGTACTACTGTAGATATGACTCTTACAAATGTTTTAAGATACTAACGCAAGTGGTAAGTACTACTGTAGATATGACTTACGAATGTTTTAAGATACTAACGCAAGTGTTAAGTACTACTGTAGATATGACTCTTACAAATGTTTTAAGATACTAACGCAAGTGGTAAGTACTACTGTAGATATGACTCTTAAGAATGTTTTAAGATACTAACGCAAGTGGTAAGTACTACTGTAGATATGACTTACGAATGTTTTAAGATACTAACGCAAGTGGTAAGTACTACTGTAGATATGACTCTTACGAATGTTTTAAGATACTAACGCAGGTGGTAAGTACTACTGTAGATATGACTTACGAATGTTTTAAGATACTAACGCAAGTGGTAAGTACTACTGTAGATATGACTCTTACGAATGTTTTAAGATACTAACGCAAGTGGTAAGTACTACTGTAGATATGACTCTTACAAATGTTTTAAGATACTAACGCAAGTGGAAAGAACTACTGTAGATATGACTCTTACGAATGTTTTAAGATACTAACGCAAGTGGTAAGTACTACTGTAGATATGACTCTTACGAATGTTTTAAGATACTAACGCAAGTGGTAAGTACTACTGTAGATATGACTCTTACGAATGTTTTAAGATACTAACGCAAGAGGTAAGTACTACTGTAGATATGACTATTACAAATGTTTTGAGATACCAACGCAAGTGGTAAGTACTACTGTAGATATGACTCTTACGAATGTTTTAAGATACTAACGCAAGTGGTAAGTAATACTGTAGATATGACTCTTACGAATGTTTTAAGATACTAACGCAAGTGGTAAGTACTACGGTAGATATGACTTACGAATGTTTTAAGATACTAACGCAAGTGGTAAGTACTACTTTAGATATGACTCTTACAAATGTTTTAAGATACTAACGCAAGTGGTAAGTACTACTGTAGATATGACTCTTACGAATGTTTTAAGATACTAACGCAAGTGGTAAGTACTACTGTAGATATGCCTCCTACGAAGTTTTAAGATACTAACGCAAGTGGTAAGTACTACTGTAGATATGACTCTTCAGAATGTTTTAAGATACTAACGCAAGTGGTAAGTACTACTGTAGATATGACTCTTACGAATGTTTTAAGATACTAACGCAAGTGGTAAGTACTACTGTAGATATGACTCTTACGAAGTTTTAAGATACTAACGCAAGTGGTAAGTACTACTGTAGATATGACTCTTCAGAATGTTTTAAGATACTAACGCAAGTGGTAAGTACTACTGTAGATATGACTCTTACAAATTCTTTAAGATACTAACGCAAGTGGTAAGTACTACTGTAGATATGACTTACGAATGTTTTATGATACTAACGCAAGTGGTAAGTACTACTGTAGATATTACTCTTACGAACGTTTTAAGATACTAACGCAAGTGGTAAGTACTACTGTAGATATGACTCTTACGAATGTTTTAAGATACTAACGCAAGTGGTAAGTACTACTGAAGATATGATTCTTACGAATGTTTTAAGATACTAACGCAAGTGGTAAGTACTACTGTAGATATGACTCTTAAGAATGTTTTAAGATACCTAACGCAAGTGGTAAGTACTACTGTAGATATGACTCTTAAGAATGTTTTAAGATACTAACGCAAGTGGTAAGTACTACTGTAGATATGACTTACGAATGTTTTAAGATACTAACGAAAGTGTTAAGTACTACTGTAGCTATGACTCTTACGAATGTTTTAAGATACTAAGGCAAGTGGTAAGTACTATGGTAGATATGACTTACGAATGTTTTAAGATACTAACGCAAGTGGTAAGTACTACTTTAGATATGACTCTTACGAATGTTTTAAGATACTAACGCAAGTGGTAAGTACTACTGTAGATATGACTCTTAAGAATGTTTTAAGATACTAACGCAAGTGGTAAGTACTACTGTAGATATGACTTACGAATGTTTTAAGATACTAACGCAAGTGTTAAGTACTACCTTAGCTATGACTCTTACGAATGTTTTAAGATACTAAGGCAAGTGGTAAGTACTATGGTAGATATGACTTACGAATGTTTTAAGATACTAACGCAAGTGGTAAGTACTACTTTAGATATGACTCTTACGAATGTTTTAAGATACTAACGCAAGTGGTAAGTACTACTGTAGATATGACTCTTACGAATGTTTTAAGATACTAACGCAAGTGGTAAGTACTACTGTAGATATGACTCTTACGAATGTTTTAAGATACTAACGCAAGTGGTAAGTACTACTGTAGATATGACTCTTCAGAATGTTTTAAGATACTAACGCAAGTGGTAAGTACTACTGTAGATATGATTCTCACAAATGTTTTAAGATACTAACGCAAGTGGTAAGTACTACTGTAGATATGACTTACGAATGTTTTATGATACTAACGCAAGTGGTAAGTACTACTGTAGATATGATTCTTACGAATGTTTTAAGATACTAACGCAAGTGGTAAGTACTACTGTAGATATGACTCTTACGAATGTTTTAAGATACTAACGGAAGTGGTAAGTACTACTGAAGATATGATTCTTACGAATGTTTTAAGATACTAACGCAAGTGGTAAGTACTACTGTAGATATGACTCTTAAGAATGTTTTAAGATACTAACGCAATTGGTAAGTACTACTGTAGATATGACTCTTAAGAATGTTTTAAGATACTAACGCAAGTGGTAAGTACTACTGTAGATATGACTTACGAATGTTTTAAGATACTAACGCAAGTGTTAAGTACTACTGTAGCTATGACTCTTACGAATGTTTTAAGATACTAACGCAAGTGGTAAGTACTACTGTAGATATGACTCTTACAAATGTTTTAAGATACTAACGCAAGTGGTAAGTACTACTGTAGAAGTGACTCTTACAAATGTTTTAAGATACTAACGCAAGTGGTAAGTACTACTGTAGATATGACTCTTACAAATGTTTTAAGATACTAACGCAAGTGGTAAGTACTACTGTAGATATGACTTAGGAATGTTTTAAGATACTAACGCAAGTGTTAAGTACTACTGTAGATATGACTCTTACAAATGTTTTAAGATACTAACGCAAGTGGTAAGTACTACTGTAGATATGACTCTTAAAAATGTTTTAAGATACTAACGCAAGTGGTAAGTACTACTGTAGATATGACTCTTACGAATGTTTTAAGATACTAACGCAAGTGGTAAGTACTACTGTAGATATGACTCTTACAAATGTTTTAAGATACTAACGCAAGTGGTAAGTACTACTGTAGATATGACTTACGAATGTTTTATAAAACTAACGCAAGTGGTAAGTACTACTGTAGATATGACTCTTACGAATGTTTTAAGATACTAATGCAAGTGGTAAGTACTATGTACTGTAGATATGACTCTTACGAATGTTTTAAGATACTAACGCAAGTGGTAAGTACTACTGAAGATATGATTCTTACGAATGTTTTAAGATACTAACGCAAGTGGTAAGTACTACTGTAGATATGACTCTTAAGAATGTTTTAAGATACTAACGCAAGTGGTAAGTCCTACTGTAGATATGACTCTTAAGAATGTTTTAAGATACTAACGCAAGTCGTAAGTACTACTGTAGATATGTCTTACGAATGTTTTAAGATACTAACGCAAGTGTTAAGTACTACTGTAGATATGACTCTTACGAATGTTTTAAGATAGTAACGCAAGTGGTAAGTACTACTGTAGGATATGACTCTTACAAATGTTTTAAGATACTAACGCACGTGGTAAGTACTACTGTAGATATGACTCTTACAAATGTTTTAAGATACTAACGCAAGAGGTAAGTACTACTGTAGATATGATTCTTACAAATGTTTTAAGATACTAACGCAAGTGGTAAGTACTACTGTAGATATGACTTAAGAATGTTTTAAGATACTAACGCAAGTGTTAAGTACTACTGTAGATATGACTCTTACAAATGTTTTAAGATACTAACGCAAGTGGTAAGTACTACTGTAGATATGACTCTTAAGAATGTTTTAAGATACTAAGGCAAGTAAGAAGTACTACTGTAGATATGACTTACGAATGTTTTAAGATACTAACGCAAGTGGAAAGTACTACTGTAGATATGACTCTTAAGAATGTTTTAAGATACTAACGCAAGTGGTAAGTACTACTGTAGATATGACTTACGAATGTTTTAAGATACTAACGCAAGTGGTAAGTAATACTGTAGATATGACTCTTACGAATGTTTTAAGATACTAACGCAAGTGGTAAGTACTACTGTAGATATGACTCTTACAAATGTTTTAAGATACTAACGCAAGTGGTAAGTACTACTGTAGATATGACTCTTACGAATGTTTTAAGATACTAACGCAAGTGGTAAGTACTACTGTAGATATGACTCTTACGAATATTTTAAGATACTAACGCAAGTGGTAAGTACTACTATAGATATGACTCTTACGAATGTTTTAAGATACTAACGCAAGAGGTAAGTACTACTGTAGATATGACTCTTACAAATGTTTTAAGATACCAACGCAAGTGGTAAGTACTTCTGTAGATATGACTCTTACGAATGTTTTAAGATACTAACGCGGGTGGTAAGTACTACTGTAGATATGACTCTTACGAATGTTTTAAGATACTAACGCAAGTGGTAAGTACTACTGTAGATATGACTTACGAATGTTTTAAGATACTAACGCAAGTGTTAAGTACTACTGTAGCTATGACTCTTACGAATGTTTTAAGATACTAAAGCAAGTGGTAAGTACTACTGTAGATATGACTCTTACAAATCTTTTAAGATACTAACGCAAGTGGTAAGTACTACTGTAGATATGACTCTTACAAATGTTTTAAGATACTAACGCAAGTGGTAAGTACTACTGTAGATATGACTCTTAAAAATGTTTTAAGATACTAACGCAAGTGGTAAGTACTACTGTAGATATGACTCTTACAAATGTTTTAAGATACTAACGCAAGTGGTAAGTACTACTGTAGATATGACTTCTACGATTGTTTTAAGATACTAACGCAAGTGGTAAGTACTACTGTAGATATGACTCTTACCAATGTTTTAAGATACCAACGCAAGTGGTAAGTACTACTGTAGATATGACTCTTACAAATGTTTTAAGATACTAACGCAAGTGGTAAGTACTACTGTAGATATGACTCTTACGAATGTTTTAAGATACTAACGCAAGTGGTAAGTACTACCGTAGATATGACTCTTAAGAATGTTTTAAGATACTAACGCAAGTGGTAAGTACTACTGTAGATATGACTCTTACAAATTTTTTAAGATACTAACGCAAGTGGTAAGTACTACTGTAGATATGACTCTTACAAATGTTTTAAGATACTAACGCAAGTGGTAAGTACTACTATAGATATGACTCTTACGAATGTTTTAAGATACTAACGCAAGTGGTAAGTTCTACTGTAGATATGACTTACGAATGTTTTAAGATACTAACGCAAGTGGTAAGTACTACGGTAGATATGACTTACGAATGTTTTAAGATACTAACGCAAGTGGGAAGTACTACTGTAGATATGACTCTTACGAATGTTTTAAGATACTAACGCAAGAGGTAAGTACTACAGTAGATATGACTCTTACAAATGTTTTAAGATACCAACGCAAGTGGTAAGTACTACTGTAGATATGACTCTTACGAATGTTTTAAGATACTAACGCAAGTGGTAAGTACTACTGTAGATATGACTCTTACGAATGTTTTAAGATACTAACGCAAGTGGTAAGTACTACGGTAGATATGACTTACGAATGTTTTAAGATACTAACGCAAGTGGTAAGTACTACTTTAGATATGACTCTTACGAATGTTTTAAGATACTAACGCAAGTGGTAAGTACTACTGTAGATATGACTCTTACGATTTTTTAAGATACTAACGCAAGTGGTAAGTACTACTGTAGATATGACTTACGAATGTTTTATGATACTAACGCAAGTGGTAAGTACTACTGTAGATATGACTCTTACGAACGTTTTAAGATACTAACGCAAGTGGTAAGTACTACTGTAGATATGTCTCTTACGAATGTTTTGAGATACTAACGCAAGTGGTAAGTACTACTGAAGATATGATTCTTAAGAATGTTTTAAGATACTAACGCAAGTGGTAAGTACTACTGTAGATATGACTCTTACGAATGTTTTAAGATACTAACGCAAGTGGTAAGTACTACTGTAGATATGACTCTTAAGAATGTTTTAAGATACTAACGCAAGTGGTAAGTACTACTGTAGATATGACTTACGAATGTTTTAAGATACTAACGCAAGTGTTAAGTACTACTGTAGCTATGACTCTTACGAATGTTTTAAGATACTAACGCAAGTGGTAAGTACTACTGTAGATATGACTCTTACGAATGTTTTAAGATACTGACGCAAGTGGTAATTACTACTGTAGATATGACTCTTACAAATATTTTAAGATACTAACGCAAGTGGTTAGTACTACTGTAGATATGACTCTTAAAAATGTTCTCAGATACTAACGCAAGTGGTAAGTACTACTGTAGATATGACTTACGAATGTTTTAAGATACTAACGCAAGTGGTAAGTACTACTGTAGATATGACTCTTACGAATGTTTTATGATACTAACGCAAGTGGTAAGTACTACTGTAGATATGACTTTTACGAATGTTTTAAGATACTAACGCAAGTGTTAAGTAGTACTGTAGATATGACTCTTAAGAATGTTTTAAGATACTAACGCAAGTGGTACGTACTACTGTAGATATGACTCTTAAGAATGTTTCAAGATACTAACGCAAGTGGTAAGTACTACTGTAGATATGACTCTTACAAATGTTTTAAGATACTAACGCAAGTGGTAAGTACTACTGTAGATATGACTTACGAATGTTTTAAGATACTAACGCAAGTGGTAAGTACTACTGTAGATATGACTCTTACGAATGTTTTAAGATACTAACGCAAGTGGTAAGTACTACTGTAGATATGACTTTTACGATTGTTTTAAGATACTAACGCAATTGGTAAGTACTACTGTAGATATGACTCTTACCAATGTTTTAAGATACCAACGCAAGTGGTAAGTACTACTGTAGATATGACTCTTACAAATGTTTTAAGATACTAACGCAAGTGGTAAGTACTACTGTAGATATGACTCTTACGAATGTTTTAAGATACTAACGCAAGTGGTAAGTACTACCGTAGATATGACTCTTAAGAATGTTTTAAGATACTAACACAAGTGGTAAGTACTACTGTAGATATGACTCTTACAAATTTTTTAAGATACTAACGCAAGTGGTAAGTACTACTGTAGATATGACTTACGAATGTTTTAAGATACTAACGCAAGTGGTAAGTACTACTGTAGATATAACTCTTACAAATGTTTTAAGATACTAACGCAAGTGGTAAATACTACTGTAGAAATGACTCTTACGAATGTTTTAAGATACTAACGCAAGTGGTAAGTACTACTGTAGATATGACTCTGAAGAATGTTTTAAGATACTAACGCAAGTGGTAGGTACTACTGTAGATATGACTCTTACAAATGTTTTAAGATACTAACGCAAGTGGTAAGTACTACTGTAGATATGACTTACGAATGTTCTAAGATACTAACGCAAGTGGTAAGTACTCTTGTATATATGACTTACGAATGTTTTAAGATACTAACGCAAGTGGTAAGTACTACTGTAGATATGAATCTTACGAATGTTTTAAGATACTAACGCAAGTGGTAAGTTCTACTGTAGATATGATTTACGAATGTTTTAAGATACTAACGCAAGTGGTAAGTACTACGGTAGATATGACTTACGAATGTTTTAAGATACTAACGCAAGTGGTAAGTACTACTTTAGATATGACTCTTACGAATGTTTTAAGATACTAACGCAAGTGGTAAGTACTACTGTAGATATGACTCTTACGAATGTTTTAAGATACTAACGCAAGTGGTAAGTTCTACTGTAGATATGACTCTTACGAATGTTTTAAGATACTAACGCAAGTGGTAAGTACTACTGTAGATATGACTCTTCAGAATGTTTTAAGATACTAACGCAAGTGGTAGGTACTACTGTAGATATGACTCTTACAAATGTTTTAAGATACTAACGCAAGTGGTAAGTACTACTGTAGATATGACTTACGAATGTTTTATGATACTAACGCAAGTGGTAAGTACTACTGTAGATATGACTCTTACGAATGTTTTAAGATACTAACGCAATTGGTAAGTACTACTGTAGATATGACTCTTACGATTGTTTTAAGATACTAACGCAAGTGGTAAGTACTACTGTAGATATGACTCTTAAGAATGTTTTAAGATACTAACGCAAGTGGTAAGTACTACTGTAGATATGACTCTTACGAATGTTTTAAGATACTAACGCAAGTGGTAAGTACTACTGTAGATATGACTTACGAATGTTTTAAGATACTAACGCAAGTGGTACGTACTTCTGTAGCTATGACTCTTACGAATGTTTAAAGATACTAACGCAAATGGTAAGTACTACTGTAGATATGACTCTTACGAATATTTTAAGATACTAACTCAAGTGGTAAGTACTACTGTAGATATGACTCTTACAAATGTTTTAAGATACTAACGCAAGTGGTAAGTACTACTGTAGATATGACTCTTAAAAATGTTTTAAGATACTAACGCAAGTGGTAAGTACTACTGTAGATATGACTCTTACAAATGTTTTAAGATACTAACGCAAGTGGTAAGTACTACTGTAGATATGACTTACGAATGTTTTAAGATACTAACGCAAGTGTTAAGTACTACTGTAGATATGACTCTTACAAATGTTTTAAGATACTAACGCAAGTGGTAAGTACTACTGTAGATATGACTCTTAAGAATGTTTTAAGATACTAACGCAAGTGGTAAGTACTACTGTAGATATGACTCTTACGAATGTTTTAAGATACTAACGCAAGTGGTAAGTACTACTGTAGATATGACTTATACGAATGTTTTAAGATACTAACGCAAGTGGTAAGTACTACTGTAGATATGACTCTTACGAATGTTTTAAGATACTAACGCAAGTGGTAAGTACTACTGTAGATATGACTCTTAAGAATGTTTTAAGATAATAACGCAAGTGGTAAGTACTACTGTAGATATGACTCTTACAAATGTTTTAAGATACTAACGCAAGTGGTAAGTACTACTGTAGATATGACTTACGAATGTTTTAAGATACTAACGCAAGTGGTAAGTACTAGTGTAGATATGACTCTTACGAATGTTTTAAGATACTAACGCAAGTGGTAAGTACTACTGTAGATATGACTCTTACAAATGTTTTAAGATACTAACGCAAGTGGTAAGTACTAGTGTAGATATGACTTACGAATGTTTTAAGATACTAACGCAAGTGTTATGTACTACTGTAGCTATGACTCTTACGAATGTTTTAAGATACTAACGCAAGGTGTAAGTACTACTGTAGATATGACTCTTACGAATGTTTTAAGATACTAACGCAAGTGGTAAGTACTACTGTAGATATGATTCTTACAAATGTTTTAAGATACTAACGCAAGTGGTAAGTACTACTGTAGATATGACTCTTAAAAATGTTTTAAGATACTAACGCAAGTGGTAAGTACTACTGTAGATATGACTCTTACGAATGTTTTAAGATACTAACGCAAGTGGTAAGTACTACTGTAGATATGACTCCTACGAAGTTTTAAGATACTAACGCAAGTGTTAAGTACTAGTGTAGATATGACTCTTACAAATGTTTTAAGATACTAACGCAAGTGGTAAGTACTACTGTAGATATGACTTACGAATGTTTTAAGATACTAACCCCATTGGTAAGTACTACTGTAGATATGACTCTTACGAATGTTTTAAGATACTAACGCAAGTGGTAAGTACTACTGAAGATATGACTTTTACGATTGTTTTAAGATCCTAACGCAAGTGGTAAGTACTACTGTAGATATGATTCTTACCAATGTTTTAAGATACTAACGCAAGTGGTAAGTACTACTGTAGATATGACTCTTACAAATGTTTTAAGATACTAACGCAAGTGGTAAGTACTACTGTAGATATGACTCTTACGAATGTTTTAAGATACTAACGCAAGAGGTAAGTACTACTGTAGATATGACTCTTACAAATGTTTTGAGATACCAACGCAAGTGGTAAGTACTACTGTAGATATGACTCTAACGAATGTTTTAAGATACTAACGCAAGTGGTAAGTAATACTGTAGATATGACTCTTACGAATGTTTTAAGATACTAACGCAAGTGGTAAGTACTACGGTAGATATGACTTACGAATGTTTTAAGATACTAACGCAAGTGGTAAGTACTACTTTAGATATGACTCTTACGAATGTTTTAAGATACTAACGCAAGTGGTAAGTACTACTGTAGATATGACTCTTACGAATGTTTTAAGATACTAACGCAAGTGGTATGTACTACTGTAGATATGACTCTTCAGAATGTTTTAAGATACTAACGCAAGTGGTAAGTACTACTGTAGATATGACTCTTACAAATGTTTTAAGATACTAACGCAAGTGGTAAGTACTACTGTAGATATGACTTACGAATGTTTTATGATACTAACGCAAGTAGTAAGTACTACTGTAGATATGATTCTTACGAATGTTTTAAGATACTAACGCAAGTGGTAAGTACTACTGTAGATATGACTCTTACGAATGTTTTAAGATACTAACGCAAGTGGTAAGTACTACTGAAGATATGATTCTTACGAATGTTTTAAGATACTAACGCAAGTGGTAAGTACTACTGTAGATATGACTCTTAAGAATGTTTTAAGATACTAACGCAATTGGTAAGTACTACTGTAGATATGACTCTTAAGAATGTTTTAAGATACTAACGCAAGTGGTAAGTACTACTGTAGATATGACTTACGAATGTTTTAAGATACTAACGCAAGTGTTAAGTACTACTGTAGCTATGACTCTTACGAATGTTTTAAGATACTAACGCAAGTGGTAAGTACTACTGTAGATATGACTCTTACAAATGTTTTAAGATACTAACGCAAGTGGTAAGTACTACTGTAGATTTGACTTACGAATGTTTTAAGATACTAACGCAACTGGTAAGTACTACTGTAGATATGACTCTTACAAATGTTTTAAGATACTAACGCAAGTGGTAAGTACTACTGTAGATATGACTTACGAATGTTTTAAGATACTAACGCAAGTGTTAAGTACTACTGTAGCTATGACTCTTACGAATGTTTTAAGATACTAACGCAAGTGGTAAGTACTACTGTAGATATGACTCTTACGAATGTTTTAAGATACTAAAGCAAGTGGTAAGTACTACTGTAGATATGACTCTTACAAATGTTTTAAGATACTAACGCAAGTGGTAAGTACTACTGTAGATATGACTCTTAAAAATGATTTAAGATACTAACGCAAGTGGTAAGTACTACTGTAGATATGACTCTTACGAATGTTTTAAGATACTAACGCAAGTGGTAAGTACTACTGTAGATATGACTTACGAATGTTTTAAGATACTAACCCCATTGGAAAGTACTACTGTAGATATGACTCTTACGAATGTTTTAAGATACTAACGCAAGTGGTAAGTACTACTGTAGATATGACTTTTACGATTGTTTTAAGATACTAACGCAAGTGGTAAGTACTACTGTAGATATGACTCTTACCAATGTTTTAAGATACTAACGCAAGTGGTAAGTACTACTGTAGATATGACTCTTAAAAATGTTTTAAGATACTAACGCAAGTGGTAAGTACTACTGTAGATATGACTCTTACGAATGTTTTAAGATACTAACGCAAGAGGTAAGTACTACTGTAGATATGACTCTTACAAATGTTTTGAGATACCAACGCAAGTGGTAAGTACTACTGTAGATATGACTCTTACGAATGTTTTAAGATACTAACGCAAGTGGTAAGTAATACTGTAGATATGACTCTTACGAATGTTTTAAGATACTAACGCAAGTGGTAAGTACTACGTTAGATATGACTTACGAATGTTTTAAGATACTAACGCAAGTGGTAAGTACTACTTTAGATATGACTCTTACGAATGTTTTAAGATACTAACGCAAGTGGTAAGTACTACTGTAGATATGACTCTTACGAATGTTTTAAGATACTAACGCAAGTGGTAAGTACTACTGTAGATATGACTCTTACGAAGTTTTAAGATACTAACGCAAGTGGTAAGTACTACTGTAGATATGACTCTTCAGAATGTTTTAAGATACTAACGCAAGTGGTAAGTACTACTGTAGATATGACTCTTACAAATGTTTTGAGATACTAACGCAAGTGGTAAGTAGTACTGTAGATATGACTTACGAATGTTTTATCATACTAACGCAAGAGGTAAGTACTACTGTAGATATGTCTCTTACGAACGTTTTAAGATACTAACGCAAGTGGTAAGTACTACTGTAGATATGACTCTTACGAATGTTTTAAGATACTAAAGCAAGTGGTAAGTACTACTGAAGATATGACTCTTACGAATGTTTTAAGATACTAACGCAAGTGGTAAGTACTACTGTAGATATGACTTACGAATGTTTTAAGATACTAACGCAAGTGTTAAGTACCACTGTAGATATGACTCTTACAAATGTTTTAAGATACTAACGCAAGTGGTAAGTACTACTGTAGATATGACTTACGAATGTTTTAAGATACTAACCCCATTGGAAAGTACTACTGTAGATATGACTCTTACGAATGTTTTAAGATACTAACGCAAGTGGTAAGTACTACTGTAGATATGACTTTTACGATATTTTTAAGATACTAACGCAAGTGGTAAGTACTACTGTAGATATGACTCTTACCAATGTTTTAAGATACTAACGCAAGTGGTAAGTACTACTGTAGATATGACTCTTAAAAATGTTTTAAGATACTAACGCAAGTGGTAAGTACTACTGTAGATATGACTCTTACGAATGTTTTAAGATACTAACGCAAGAGGTAAGTACTACTGTAGATATGACTCTTACAAATGTTTTGAGATACCAACGCAAGTGGTTAGTACTACTGTAGATATGACTCTTACGAATGTTTTAAGATACTAACGCAAGTGGTAAGTAATACTGTAGATATGACTCTTACGAATGTTTTAAGATACTAACGCAAGTGGTAAGTACTACGCTAGATATGACCTACGAATGTTTTAAGATACTAACGCAAGTGGTAAGTACTACTTTAGATATGACTCTTACGAATGTTTTAAGATACTAACGCAAGTGGTAAGTACTACTGTAGATATGACTCTTACGAATGTTTTAAGATACTAACGCAAGTGGTAAGTACTACTGTAGATATGACTCTTACGAAGAGTAAGATACTAACGCAAGTGGTAAGTACTACTGTAGATATGACTCTTCAGAATGTTTTAAGATACTAACGCAAGTGGTAAGTACTACTGTAGATATGACTCTTACAAATGTTTTAAGATACTAACGCAAGTGGTAAGTACTACTCTAGATATGACTTACGAATGTTTTATCATACTAACGCAAGTGGTAAGTACTACTGTAGATATGTCTCTTACGAACGTTTTAAGATACTAACGCAAGTGGTAAGTACTACTGTAGATATGACTCTTACGAATGTTTTAAGATACTAACGCAAGTGGTAAGTACTACTGAAGATATGACTCTTACGAATGTTTTAAGATACTAACGCAAGTGGTAAGTACTACTGTAGAAATGACTCTTACGAATGTTTTAAGATACTAACGCAAGTGGTAAGTACTACTGTAGATATGACTTACGAATGTTTTAAGATACTAACGCAAGTGTTAAGTACTACTGTAGATATGACTCTTACAAATGTTTTAAGATACTAACGCAAGTGGTAAGTACTACTGTAGATATGACTCTTAAGAATGTTTTAAGATACTAACGCAAGTGGTAAGTACTACTGTAGATATGACTTACGAATGTTTCAAGATACTAACGCAAGTGGTAAGTACTACTGTAGATATGACTCTTACGAATATTTTAAGATACTAACGCAAGTGGTAAGTACTACTGTAGATATGACTTACGAATGTTTTAAGATACTAACGCAAGTGGTAAGTACTACTGTAGATATGACTCTTACGAATGTTTTAAGATACGAACGCAAGTGGTCAGTACTACTGTAGATATGACTCTTACAAATGTTTTAAGATACTAACGCAAGTGGTAAGTACTACTGTAGATATGACTCTTACGAATGTTTTAAGATACTAACGCAAGTGGTAAGTACTACTGTAGATATGACTCTTAAGAATGTTTTAAGATACTAACGCAAGTGGTAAGTACTACTGTAGATATGACTCTTACGAATGTTTTAAGATACTAACGCAAGAGGTAAGTACTACTGTAGATATGACTCTTACAAATGTTTTGAGATACCAACTCAAGTGGTAAGTACTACTGTAGATATGACTCTTACGAATGTTTTAAGATACTAACGCAAGTGGTAAGTAATACTGTAGATATGACTCTTACGAATGTTTTAAGATACTAACGCAAGTGGTAAGTACTACTCTAGATATGACTCTTACAAATGTTTTAAGATACTAACGCAAGTGGTAAGTACTACTGTAGATATGACTTACGAATGTTTTAAGATACTAACGCAAGTGGTAAGTACTACTGTAGATATGACTCTTACGAATGTTTTAAGATACTAACGCAAGTGGTAAGTACTACTGTAGATATGACTCTTTCGAATGTTTTAAGATACTAACGCAAGTGGTAAGTACTACTGTAGATATGACTCTTACGAATGTTTTAAGATACTAACGCAAGTGGTAAGTACTACTGTAGATATGACTCTTACGAATGTTTTAAGATACTAACGCAAGAGGTAAGTACTACTGTAGATATGACTCTTACAAATGTTTTAAGATATTAACGCAAGTGGTAAGTACTACTGTAGATATGACTTACGAATGTTTTAAGATACTAACGCAAGTGTTAAGTACTACTGTAGATATGACTCTTACAAATGTTTTAAGATACTAACGCAAGTGGTAAGTACTACTGTAGATATGACTCTTAAGAATGTTTTAAGATACTAACGCAAGTAAGAAGTACTACTGTAGATATGAAACACGAATGTTTTAAGATACTAACGCAAGTGGTAAGTACTACTGTAGATATGACTCTTAAGAATGTTTTAAGATACTAACGCAAGTGGTAAGTACTACTGTAGATATGACTTACGAATGTTTTAAGATACTAACGCAAGTGGTAAGTACTACTGTAGATATGACTCCTACGAATGTTTTAAGATACTAACGCAAGTGGTAAGTACTACTGTAGATATGACTCTTACAAATGTTTTAAGATACTAACGCAAGTGGTAAATACTACTGAAGATATGACTCTTACGAATGTTTTAAGATACTAACGCAAGTGGTAAGTACTACTGTAGATATAACTCTTACAAATGTTTCAAGATACTAACGCAAGTGGTAAATACTACTGTAGAAATGACTCTTACGAATGTTTTAAGATACTAACGCAAGTGGTAAGTACTACTGTAGATATAACTCTTACAAATGTTTTAAGATACTAACGCAAGTGGTAAATACTACTGTAGAAATGACTCTTACGAATGTTTTAAGATACTAACGCAAGTGGTAAGTACTACTGTAGATATGACTTACGAATGTTTTATCATACTAACGCAAGTGGTAAGTACTACTGTAGATATGTCTCTTACGAACGTTTTAAGATACTAACGCAAGTGGTAAGTACTACTGTAGATATGACTCTTACGAATGTTTTAAGATACTAACGCAAGTGGTAAGTACTACTGAAGATATGACTCTTACGAATGTTTTAAGATACTAACGCAAGTGGTAAGTACTACTGTAGAAATGACTCTTACGAATGTTTTAAGATACTAACGCAAGTGGTAAGTACTACTGTAGATATGACTTACGAATGTTTTAAGATACTAACGCAAGTGTTAAGTACTACTGTAGATATGACTCTTACAAATGTTTTAAGATACTAACGCAAGTGGTAAGTACTACTGTAGATATGACTCTTAAGAATGTTTTAAGATACTAACGCAAGTGGTAAGTACTACTGTAGATATGACTTACGAATGTTTTAAGATACTAACGCAAGTGGTAAGTACTACTGTAGATATGACTCTTACGAATGTTTTAAGATACTAACGCAAGTGGTAAGTACTACTGTAGATATGACTTACGAATGTTTTAAGATACTAACGCAAGTGGTAAGTACTACTGTAGATATGACTCTTACGAATGTTTTAAGATACGAACGCAAGTGGTAAGTACTACTGTAGATATGACTCTTACAAATGTTTTAAGATACTAACGCAAGTGGTAAGTACGACTGTAGATATAACTCTTACAAATGTTTTAAGATACTAACGCAAGTGGTAAATACTACTGTAAAAATGACTCTTACGAATGTTTTAAGATACTAACGCAAGTGGTAAGTACTACTGTAGATATGACTTACGAATGTTTTATCATACTAACGCAAGTGGTAAGTACTACTGTAGATATGTCTCTTACGAACGTTTTAAGATACTAACGCAAGTGGTAAGTACTACTGTAGATATGACTCTTACGAATGTTTTAAGATACTAACGCAAGTGGTAAGTACTACTGAAGATATGACTCTTACGAATGTTTTAAGATACTAACGCAAGTGGTAAGTACTACTGTAGAAATGACTCTTACGAATGTTTTAAGATACTAACGCAAGTGGTAAGTACTACTGTAGATATGACTTACGAATGTTTTAAGATACTAACGCAAGTGTTAAGTACTACTGTAGATATGACTCTTACAAATGTTTTAAGATATTAACGCAAGTGGTAAGTACTACTGTAGAAATGACTCTTAAGAATGTTTTAAGATACTAACGCAAGTGGTAAGTACTACTGTAGATATGACTTACGAATGTTTTAAGATACTAACGCAAGTGGTAAGTACTACTGTAGATATGACTCTTACGAATGTTTTAAGATACTAACGCAAGTGGTAAGTACTACTGTAGATATGACTTACGAATGTTTTAAGATACTAACGCAAGTGGTAAGTACTACTGTAGATATGACTCTTACGAATGTTTTAAGATACGAACGCAAGTGGTAAGTACTACTGTAGATATGACTCTTACAAATGTTTTAAGATACTAACGCAAGTGGTAAGTACTACTGTAGATATGACTCTTACGAATGTTTTAAGATACTAACGCAAGTGGTAAGTACTACTGTAGATATGACTCTTAAGAATGTTTTAAGATACTAACGCAAGTGGTAAGTACTACTGTAGATATGACTCTTACGAATGTTTTAAGATACTAACGCAAGAGGTAAGTACTACTGTAGATATGACTCTTACAAATGTTTTGAGATACCAACTCAAGTGGTAAGTACTACTGTAGATATGACTCTTACGAATGTTTTAAGATACTAACGCAAGTGGTAAGTAATACTGTAGATATGACTCTTACGAATGTTTTAAGATACTAACGCAAGTGGTAAGTACTACTCTAGATATGAATCTTACAAATGTTTTAAGATACTAACGCAAGTGGTAAGTACTACTGTAGATATGACTTACGAATGTTTTAAGATACTAACGCAAGTGGTAAGTACTACTGTAGATATGACTCTTACGAATGTTTTAAGATACTAACGCAAGTGGTAAGTACTACTGTAGATATAACTCTTTCGAATGTTTTAAGATACTAACGCAAGTGGTAAGTACTACTGTAGATATGACTCTTACGAATGTTTTAAGATACTAACGCAAGTGGTAAGTACTACTGTAGATATGACTCTTACGAATGTTTTAAGATACTAACGCAAGAGGTAAGTACTACTGTAGATATGACTCTTACAAATGTTTTAAGATATTAACGCAAGTGGTAAGTACTACTGTAGATATGACTTACGAATGTTTTAAGATACTAACGCAAGTGGTAAGTACTACTGTAGATATGACTCTTACAAATGTTTTAAGATACTAACGCAAGTGGTAAGTACTACTGTAGATATGACTCTTAAGAATGTTTTAAGATACTAACGCAAGTAAGAAGTACTACTGTAGATATGAATTACGAATGTTTTAAGATACTAACGCAAGTGGTAAGTACTACTGTAGATATGACTCTTAAGAATGTTTTAAGATACTAACGCAAGTGGTAAGTACTACTGTAGATATGACTTACGAATGTTTTAAGATACTAACGCAAGTGGTAATTACTACTGTAGATATGACTCCTACGAATTTTTTAAGATACTAACGCAAGTGGTAAGTACTACTGTAGATATGACTCTTACAAATGTTTTAAGATACTAACGCAAGTGGTAAATACTACTGAAGATATGACTCTTACGAATGTTTTAAGATACTAACGCAAGTGGTAAGTACTACTGTAGATATGACTCTTAAGAATGTTTTAAGATACTAACGCAAGTGGTAAATACTACTGTAGAAATGACTCTTACGAATGTTTTAAGATACTAACGCAAGTGGTAAGTACTACTGTAGATATGACTCTTAAGAATGTTTTAAGATACTAACGCAAGTGGTAGGTACTACTGTAGATATGACTTACGAATGTTTTAAGATACTAACGCAAGTGGTAAGTACTACTGTAGATATGACTCTTACGAATGTTTTAAGATACTAACGCAAGAGGTAAGTACTACTGTAGATATGACTCTTACAAATGTTTTAAGATATCAACGCAAGTGGTAAGTACTACTGTAGATATGACTTACGAATGTTTTAAGATACTAACGCAAGTGTTAAGTACTACTGTAGATATGACTCTTACAAATGTTTTAAGATACTAACGCAAGTGGTAAGTACTACTGTAGATATGACTCTTAAGAATGTTTTAAGATACTAACGCAAGTGGTAAGTACTACTGTAGATATGACTTTTCAGAATGTTTTAAGATACCAACGCAAGTGGTAAGTACTACTGTAGATATGACTCTTACGAATGTTTAAGATACTAACGCAAGTGGTAAGTACTACTGTAGATATGACTTACGAATGTTATATTATACTAACGCAAGTGGTAAGTACTACTGTAGATATGACTCTTACGAATGTTTTAAGATACTAACGCAAGTGGTAAGTACTACTGTAGATATGACTCTTACAAATGTTTTAAGATACTAACGCAAGTGGTAAGTACTACTGTAGATATGACTCTTACAAATGTTTTAAGATACTAACGCAAGTGGTAAGTACTACTGTAGATATGACTCTTACGAATGTTTTAAGATACTAACGCAAGTGGTAAGTACTACTGTAGATATGACTCTTAAGAATGTTTTAAGATACTAACGCAAGTGGTAAGTACTACTGTAGATATGACTCTTACGAATGTTTTAAGATACTAACGCAAGAGGTAAGTACTACTGTAGATATGACTCTTACAAATGTTTTGAGATACCAACTCAAGTGGTAAGTACTACTGTAGATATGACTCTTACGAATGTTTTAAGATACTAACGCAAGTGGTAAGTAATACTGTAGATATGACTCTTACGAATGTTTTAAGATACTAACGCAAGTGGTAAGTACTACTCTAGATATGACTCTTACAAATGTTTTAAGATACTAACGCAAGTGGTAAGTACTACTGTAGATATGACTTACGAATGTTTTAAGATACTAACGCAAGTGGTAAGTACTACTGTAGATATGACTCTTACGAATGTTTTAAGATACTAACGCAAGTGGTAAGTACTACTGTAGATATGACTCTTTCGAATGTTTTAAGATACTAACGCAAGTGGTAAGTACTACTGTAGATATGACTCTTACGAATGTTTTAAGATACTAACGCAAGTGGTAAGTACTACTGTAGATATGACTCTTACGAATGTTTTAAGATACTAACGCAAGAGGTAAGTACTACTGTAGATATGACTCTTACAAATGTTTTAAGATATTAACGCAAGTGGTAAGTACTACTGTAGATATGACTTACGAATGTTTTAAGATACTAACGCAAGTGTTAAGTACTACTGTAGATATGACTCTTACAAATGTTTTAAGATACTAACGCAAGTGGTAAGTACTACTGTAGATATGACTCTTAAGAATGTTTTAAGATACTAACGCAAGTAAGAAGTACTACTGTAGATATGAAACACGAATGTTTTAAGATACTAACGCAAGTGGTAAGTACTACTGTAGATATGACTCTTAAGAATGTTTTAAGATACTAACGCAAGTGGTAAGTACTACTGTAGATATGACTTACGAATGTTTTAAGATACTAACGCAAGTGGTAAGTACTACTGTAGATATGACTCCTACGAATGTTTTAAGATACTAACGCAAGTGGTAAGTACTACTGTAGATATGACTCTTACAAATGTTTTAAGATACTAACGCAAGTGGTAAATACTACTGAAGATATGACTCTTACGAATGTTTTAAGATACTAACGCAAGTGGTAAGTACTACTGTAGATATAACTCTTACAAATGTTTTAAGATACTAACGCAAGTGGTAAATACTACTGTAGAAATGACTCTTACGAATGTTTTAAGATACTAACGCAAGTGGTAAGTACTACTGTAGATATAACTCTTACAAATGTTTTAAGATACTAACGCAAGTGGTAAATACTACTGTAGAAATGACTCTTACGAATGTTTTAAGATACTAACGCAAGTGGTAAGTACTACTGTAGATATGACTTACGAATGTTTTATCATACTAACGCAAGTGGTAAGTACTACTGTAGATATGTCTCTTACGAACGTTTTAAGATACTAACGCAAGTGGTAAGTACTACTGTAGATATGACTCTTACGAATGTTTTAAGATACTAACGCAAGTGGTAAGTACTACTGAAGATATGACTCTTACGAATGTTTTAAGATACTAACGCAAGTGGTAAGTACTACTGTAGAAATGACTCTTACGAATGTTTTAAGATACTAACGCAAGTGGTAAGTACTACTGTAGATATGACTTACGAATGTTTTAAGATACTAACGCAAGTGTTAAGTACTACTGTAGATATGACTCTTACAAATGTTTTAAGATACTAACGCAAGTGGTAAGTACTACTGTAGATATGACTCTTAAGAATGTTTTAAGATACTAACGCAAGTGGTAAGTACTACTGTAGATATGACTTACGAATGTTTTAAGATACTAACGCAAGTGGTAAGTACTACTGTAGATATGACTTTTACGATTGTTTTAAGATACTAACGCAAGTGGTAAGTACTACTGTAGATATGACTCTTACCAATGTTTTAAGATACTAACGCAAGTGGTAAGTACTACTGTAGATATGACTCTTAAAATGTTTTAAGATACTAACGCAAGTGGTAAGTACTACTGTAGATATGACTCTTACGAATGTTTTAAGATACTAACGCAAGTGGTAAGTACTACCGTAGATATGACTCTTAAGAATGTTTTAAGATACTAAGGCAAGTGTTAAGTACTACTGTAGATATGACTCTTACAAATGTTTTAAGATACTAACGCAAGTGGTAAGTACTACTGTAGATATGACTTACGAATGTTTTAAGATACTAACGCAAGTGGTAAGTACTACTGTAGATATAACTCTTACGAATGTTTTAAGATACTAACGCAAGCGTTAAATACTACTGTAGAAATGACTCTTACGAATGTTTTAAGATACTAACGAAAGTGGTAAGTACTACTGTAGATATGACTCTTAAGAATGTTTTAAGATACTAACGCAAGTGGTAAGTACTACTGTAGATATGACTCTTACAAATGTTTTAAGATACTAACGCAAGTGGTAAGTACTAAGGTAGATATGACTCTTACGAGTGTTTTAAGATACTAACGCAAGTGGTAAGTACTACTGTAGATATGACTCTTACGAATGTTTTAAGATACTAACGCAAGTGGTAAGTACTACTGTAGATATGACTCTTACGAATGTTTTAAGATACTAACGCAAGTGGTAAGTACTACGGTAGATATGACTTACGAATGTTTTAAGATACTAACGCAAATGGTAAGTACTACTTTAGATATGACTCTTACGAATGTTTTAAGATACTAACGCAAGTGGTAAGTACTACTGTAGATATGACTCTTACGAATGTTTTAAGATACTAACGCAAGTGGTAAGTACTCCTGTAGATATGACTCTTACGAATGTTTTAAGATACTAACGCAAGTGGTAAGTACTACTGTAGATATGACTCTTCAGAATGTTTTAAGATACTAACGCAAGTGGTAAGTACTACTGTAGATATGACTCTTACGAATGTTTTAAGATACTAACGCAAGTGGTAAGTACTACTGTAGATATGACTCTTACGAATGTTTTAAGATACTAACGCAAGTGGTAAGTACTACTGAAGATATGATTCTTACGAATGTTTTAAGATACTAACGCAAGTGGTAAGTACTACTGTAGATATGACTCGTAAGAATGTTTTAAGATACTAACGCAAGTGGTAAGTACTACTGTAGATATGACTCTTAAGAATGTTTTAAGATACTAACGCAAGTGGTAAGTACTACTGTAGATATGACTTACGAATGTTTTAAGATACTAACGCAAGTGGTAAGTACTACTGTAGCTATGACTCTTACGAATGTTTTAAGATACTAACGCAAGTGGTAAGTACTACTGTAGATATGACTCTTACCAATGTTTTAAGATACTAACGCAAGTGGTAAGTACTACTGTAGATATGACTCTTACAAATGTTTTAAGATACTAACGCAAGTGGTAAGTACTACTGTAGATATGACTCTTACGAATGTTTTAAGATACTAACGCAAGTGGTAAGTACTACTGTAGATATGACTCTTACAAATGTTTTAAGATACTAACGCAAGTGGTAAGTACTACTGTAGATATGACTTACGAATGTTTTAAGATACTAACGCAAGTGTTAAGTACTACTGTAGATATGACTCTTACAAATCTTTTAAGATACTAACGCAAGTGGTAAGTACTACTGTAGATATGACTCTTACGAATGTTTTAAGATACTAATGCAAGTGGTAAGTACTACTGTAGATATGACTCTTACGAATGTTTTAAGATACTAACGCAAGTGGTAAGTACTACGGTAGATATGACTTACGAATGTTTTAAGATACTTACGCAAGTGGTAAGTGCTACTGTAGATATGACTCTTACGAATGTATTAAGATACTAACGCAAGAGGTAAGTACTACTGTAGATATGACTCTTACAAATGTTTTAAGATACTAACGCAAGAGTTATGTACTACTGTAGATATGACTTACGAATGTTTTAAGATACTAACCCCATTGGTAAGTACTACTGTAGATATGACTCTTACGAATGTTTTAAGATACTAACGCAAGTGGTAAGTACTACTGTAGATATGACTCTTACGAATGTTTTAAGATACTAAAGCAAGTGGTAAGTACTCCTGTAGATATGACTCTTACGAATGTTTTAAGATACTAACGCAAGTGGTAAGTACTACTGTAGATATGACTCTTACAAATGTTTTAAGATACTAACGCAAGTGGTAAGTACTACTGTAGATATGACTCTTACGAATGTTTTAAGATACTAACGCAAGTGGTAAGTACTACCGTAGATATGACTCTTAAGAATGTTTTAAGATACTAAGGCAAGTGTTAAGTACTACTGTAGATATGACTCTTACAAATGTTTTAAGATACTAACGCAAGTGGTAAGTACTACTGTAGATATGACTTACGAATGTTTTAAGATACTAACGCAAGTGGTAAGTACTACTGTAGATATAACTCTTACGAATGTTTTAAGATACTAACGCAAGCGTTAAATACTACTGTAGAAATGACTCTTACGAATGTTTTAAGATACTAACGCAAGTGGTAAGTACTACTGTAGATATGACTCTTAAGAATGTTTTAAGATACTAACGCAAGTGGTAAGTACTACTGTAGATATGACTCTTACAAATGTTTTAAGATACTAACGCAAGTGGTAAGTACTACTGTAGATATGACTCTTACGAGTGTTTTAAGATACTAACGCAAGTGGTAAGTACTACTGTAGATATGACTCTTACGAATGTTTTAAGATACTAACGCAAGTGGTAAGTACTATTGTAGATATGACTCTTACGAATGTTTTAAGATACTAAAGCAAGTGGTAAGTACTACGGTAGATATGACTTACGAATGTTTTAAGATACTAACGCAAATGGTAAGTACTACTTTAGATATGACTCTTACAAATGTTTTAAGATACTAACGCAAGTGGTAAGTACTACTGTAGATATGACTCTTACGAATGTTTTAAGATACTAACGCAAGTGGTAAGTACTACTGTAGATATGACTCTTACGAATGTTTTAAGATACTAACGCAAGTGGTAAGTACTACTGTAGATATGACTCTTCAGAATGTTTTAAGATACTAGCGCAAGTGGTAAGTACTACTGTAGATATGACTCTTACAAATGTTTTAAGATACTAACGCAAGTGGTAAGTACTACTGTAGATATGACTTACGAATGTTTTATTATACTAACGCAAGTGGTAAGTACTACTGTAGATATGACTCTTACGAATGTTTTAAGATACTAACGCAAGTGGTAAGTACTACTGTAGATATGACTCTTACGAATGTTTTAAGATACTAACGCAAGTGGTAAGTACTACTGAAGATATGATTCTTACGAATGTTTTAAGATACTAACGCAAGTGGTAAGTACTACTGTAGATATGACTCGTAAGAATGTTTTAAGATACTAACGCAAGTGGTAAGTACTACTGTAGATATGACTCTTAAGAATGTTTTAAGATACTAACGCAAGTGGTAAGTACTACTGTAGATATGACTTACGAATGTTTTAAGATACTAACGCAAGTGGTAAGTACTACTGTAGCTATGACTCTTACGAATGTTTTAAGATACTAACGCAAGTGGTAAGTACTACTGTAGATATGACTCTTACCAATGTTTTAAGATACTAACGCAAGTGGTAAGTACTACTGTAGATATGACTCTTACAAATGTTTTAAGATACTAACGCAAGTGGTAAGTACTACTGTAGATATAACTCTTACGAATGTTTTAAGATACTAACGCAAGTGGTAAGTACTACTGTAGATATGACTCTTACAAATGTTTTAAGATACTAACGCAAGTGGTAAGTACTACTGTAGATATGACTTTTACAATTTTTTAAGATACTAACGCAAGTGGTAAGTACTACTGTAGATATGACTCTTAAGAATGTTTTAAGATACTAAAGCAAGTGGTAAGTACTACTGTAGATATGACTTACGAATGTTTTAAGATACTAACGCAAGTGGTAAGTAATACTGTAGATATGACTCTTACGAATGTTTTAAGATACTAACGCAAGTGGTAAGTACTACTGTAGATATGACTTACGAATGTTTTAAGATACTAACGCAAGTGGTAAGTACTACTGTAGATATGACTCTTACGAATGTTTTAAGATACTAATGCAAGTGGTAAGTACTACTGTAGATATGACTCTTACGAATGTTTTAAGATACTAACGCAAGTGGTAAGTACTACGGTAGATATGACTTACGAATGTTTTAAGATACTAACGCAAGTGGTAAGTGCTACTGTAGATATGACTCTTACGAATGTTTTAAGATACTAACGCAAGTGGTAAGTACTACTGTAGATATGACTCTTACGAATGTTTTAAGATACTAACGCAAGTGGTAAGTACTACTGTAGATATGACTCTTCTGAATGTTTTAAGATACTAACGCAAGTGGTAAGTACTACTGTAGATATGACTTACAAATGTTTTAAGATACTAACGCAAGTGGTAAGTACTACTGTAGATATGACTTACGAATGTTTTATTATACTAACGCAAGTGGTAAGTACTACTGTAGATATGACTCTTACGAATGTTTTAAGATACTAACGCAAGTGGTAAGTACTATTGTAGATATGACTCTTACGAATGTTTTAAGATACTAACGCAAGTGGTAAGTACTACTGAAGATATGATTCTTATGAATGTTTTAAGATACTAACGCAAGTGGTAAGTACTACTGTAGATATGACTTACGAATGTTTTAAGATACTAACGCAAGTGGTAAGTACTACTGTAGATATGACTCTTACGAATGTTTTAAGATACTAACGCAAGTGGTAAGTACTACTGTAGATATGACTCTTACAAATGTTTTAAGATACTAACGCAAGTGGTAAGTACTACTGTAGAAATGACTCTTACGAATGTTTTAAGATACTAACGCAAGTGGTAAGTACTACTGTAGATATGACTTACAAATGTTTTAAGATACTAACGCAAGTGGTAAGTAATACTGTAGATATGACTCTTACGAATGTTTTAAGATACTAACGCAAGTGGTAAGTACTACTGTAGATATGACTCTTACCAATGTTTTAAGATACTAACGCAAGTGGTAAGTACTACTGTAGATATGACTCTTAAGAATGTTTTAAGATACTAACGCAAGTGGTAAGTACTACTGTAGATATGACTCTTACGAATGTTTTAAGATACTAACGCAAGTGGTAAGTAATACTGTAGATATGACTCTTACGAATGTTTTAAGATACTAACGCAAGTGGTAAGTACTACTGTAGATATGACTCTTACCAATGTTTTAAGATACTAACGCAAGTGGTAAGTACTACTGTAGATATGACTCTTACAAATGTTTTAAGATACTAACGCAAGTGGTAAGTACTACTGTAGATATGACTCTTACGAATGTTTTAAGATACTAACGCAAGTGGTAAGTACTACGGTAGATATGACTTACGAATGTTTTAAGATACTAACGCAAGTGGTAAGTGCTACTGTAGATATGACTCTTACGAATGTTTTAAGATACTAACGCAAGTGGTAAGTACTACTGTAGCTATGACTCTTTCGAATGTTTTAAGATACTAACGCAAGTGGTAAGTACTACTGTAGATATGACTCTTACGAATGTTTTAAGATACTAACGCAAGTGGTAAGTACTACTGTAGATATGACTTACGAATGTTTTAAGATACTAACGCAAGAGGTAAGTACTACTTTAGATATGACTCTTACAAATGTTTTAAGATATCAACGCAAGTGGTAAGTACTACTGTAGATATGACTCTTACGAAGTTTTAAGATACTAACGCAAGTGGTAAGTACTACTGTAGATATGACTCTTCAGAATGTTTTAAGATACTAACGCAAGTGGTAAGTACTACTGTAGATATGACTCTTACAAATGTTTTAAGATACTAACGCAAGTGGTAAGTACTACGGTAGATATGACTCATACGAATGTTTTAAGATACTAACGCAAGTGGTAAGTACTACGGTAGATATGACTTACGAATGTTTTAAGATACTAACGCAAGTGGTGAGTACTACTTTAGATATGACTCTTACGAATGTTTTAAGATACTAACGCAAGTGGTAAGTACTACTGTAGATATGACTCTTACGAATGTTTTAAGATACTAACGCAATTGGTAAGTACTACTGTAGATATGACTCTTACGAATGTTTTAAGATACTAACGCAAGTGGTAAGTACTACTGTAGATATGACTCTTCAGAATGTTTTAAGATACTAACGCAAGTGGTAAGTACTACTGTAGATATGACTCTTACAAATGTTTTAAGATACTAACGCAAGTGGTAAGTACTACTGTAGATATGACTTACGAATGTTTTATTATACTAAAGTAAGTGGTAAGTACTACTGTAGATATGACTCTTACGAATGCTTTAAGATACTAACGCAAGTGGTTAGTACTACTGTAGATATGACTCTTACGAATGTTTTAAGATACTAACGCAAGTGGTAAGTACTACTGAAGATATGATTCTTACGAATGTTTTAAGATACTAACGCAAGTGGTAAGTACTTCTGTAGATATGACTCTTAAGAATTTTTTAAGATACTAACGCAAGTGGTAAGTACTACTGTAGATATGACTCTTAAAAACTTTTTAAGATACTAACGCAAGTGGTAAGTACTACTGTAGATATGACTCTTACAAATGTTTTAAGATACTAACGCAAGTGTTAAGTACTACTGTAGATATGTCTCTTACAAATGTTTTAAGATACTAACGCAAGTGGTAAGTACTACTGTAGATATGACTCTTAAGAATGTTTTAAGATACTAACGCAAGTGGTAAGTACTACTGTAGATATGACTTACGAATGTTTTAAGATACTAACGCAAGTGGTAAGTACTACTGTAGATATGACTCTTAAGAATGTTTTAAGATACTAACGCAAGTGGTAAGTACTACTGTAGATATGACTTACGAATGTTTTTAGATACTAACGCAAGTGGTAAGTACTACTGTAGATATGACTCTTACGAATGTTTTAAGATACTAACGCAAGTGGTAAGTACTACTGTAGATATGACTTACGAATGTTTTAAGATACTAACGCAAGTGGTAAGTACTACTGTAGATATGACTCTTACGAATGTTTTAAGATACTAACGCAAGTGGTAAGTACTACTGTAGATATGACTCCTACAAATGTTTTAAGATACTAACGCAAGTGGTAAGTACTACTGTAGATATGACTCTTACGAATGTTTTAAGATACTAACGCAAGTGGTAAGTACTACTGGAGATATGACTCTTACGAATGTTTTAAGATACTAACGCAAGTGGTAAGTACTACTGTAGATATGACTCTTACGAATGTTTTAAGATACTAACGCAAGAGGTAAGTACTACTGTAGATATGACTCTTACAAATGTTTTGAGATACCAACGCAAGTGGTAAGTACTACTGTAGATATGACTGTTACGAATGTTTTGAGATACTAACGCAAGTGGTAAGTACTACTGTAGATATGACTCTTACAAATGTTTTAAGATACTAACGCAAGTGGTAAGTACTACTGTAGATATGACTCTTACAAATGTTTTAAGATACTAACGCAAGTGGTAAGTACTACTGTAGATATGACTCTTACGAATGTTTTAAGATACTAACGCAAGTGGTAAGTACTACTGTAGATATGACTCTTACAAATGTTTTAAGATACTAACGCAAGTGGTAAGTACTACTGTAGATATGACTCTTAAAAATGTTTTAAGATACTAACGCAAGTGGTAAGTACTACTGTAGATATGACTCTTACAAATGTTTTAAGATACTAACGCAAGTGGTAAGTACTACTGTAGATATGACTTACGAATGTTTTAAGATACTAACGCAAGAGTTAAGTACTACTGTAGATATGACTCTTACAAATGTTTTAAGATACTAACGCAAGTGGTAAGTACTACTGTAGATATGACTCTTAAGAATGTTTAAAGATACTAACGCAAGTGGTAAGTACTACTGTAGATATGACGTACGAATGTTTTAAGATACTAACGCAAGTGGTAAGTACTACTGTAGATATGACTTTTACGAATGTTTTAAGATACTAACGCAAGTGGTAAGTACTACTGTAGATATGACTTACGAATGTTTTAAGATACTAACGCAAGTGGTAAGTACTACTGTAGATATGACTCTTACGAATGTTTTAAGATACTAACGCAAGTGGTAAGTACTACTGTAGATATGACTCTTACAAATGTTTTAAGATACTAACGCAAGTGGTAAGTACTACTGTAGATATGACTTACGAATGTTTTAAGATACTAACGCAAGTGGTAAGTACTACTGTAGATATGACTCTTACGAATGTTTTAAGATACTAACGCAAGTGGTAAGTACTACTGTAGCTATGACTCTTTCGAATGTTTTAAGATACTAACGCAAGTGGTAAGTACTACTGTAGATATGACTCTTACGAATGTTTTAAGATACTAACGCAAGTGGTAAGTACTACTGTAGATATGACTTACGAATGTTTTAAGATACTAACGCAAGAGGTAAGTACTACTGTAGATATGACTCTTACAAATGTTTTAAGATATCAACGCAAGTGGTAAGTACTACTGTAGATATGACTTACGAATGTTTTAAGATACTAACGCAAGTGGTAAGTACTACTGTAGATATGACTCTTACGAATGTTTTAAGATACTAACGCAAGTGGTAAGTACTACTGTAGATATGACTCTTACGAATGTTTTAAGATACTAACGCAAGTGGTAAGTTGTACTGTAGATATGACCCTCACGAATGTTTTAAGATACTAACGCAAGTGGTAAGTACTACTGTAGATATGACTCTTACAAATGTTTTAAGATACTAACGCAAGTGGTAAGTACTACTGTAGATATGACTCTTACGAATGTTTTAAGATACTAACGCAAGTGGTAAGTACTACTGTAGATATGACTTACGAATGTTTTAAGATACTAACGCAAGTGGTAAGTACTACTGTAGATATGACTCTTACGAATGTTTTAAGATACTAACGCAAGTGGTAAGTACTACTGTAGATATGACTCCTACAAATGTTTTAAGATACTAACGCAAGTGGTAAGTACTACTGTAGATATGACTCTTACGAATGTTTTAAGATACTAACGCAAGT
Source organism: Ceratothoa steindachneri (assembly GCA_963969495.1). Classification (NCBI taxonomy): domain Eukaryota; kingdom Metazoa; phylum Arthropoda; class Malacostraca; order Isopoda; family Cymothoidae; genus Ceratothoa; species Ceratothoa steindachneri. Next base: position 34,572,757 of record OZ018338.1, read on the forward strand.
GGTAAGTACTACTGGAGATATGACTCTTACGAATGTTTTAAGATACTAACGCAAGTGGTAAGTACTACTGTAGATATGACTCTTACGAATGTTTTAAGATACTAACGCAAGAGGTAAGTACTACTGTAGATATGACTCTTACAAATGTTTTGAGATACCAACGCAAGTGGTAAGTACTACTGTAGATATGACTGTTACGAATGTTTTGAGATACTAACGCAAGTGGTAAGTACTACTGTAGATATGACTCTTACAAATGTTTTAAGATACTAACGCAAGTGGTAAGTACTACTGTAGATATGACTCTTACAAATGTTTTAAGATACTAACGCAAGTGGTAAGTACTACTGTAGATATGACTCTTACGAATGTTTTAAGATACTAACGCAAGTGGTAAGTACTACTGTAGATATGACTCTTACAAATGTTTTAAGATACTAACGCAAGTGGTAAGTACTACTGTAGATATGACTCTTAAAAATGTTTTAAGATACTAACGCAAGTGGTAAGTACTACTGTAGATATGACTCTTACAAATGTTTTAAGATACTAACGCAAGTGGTAAGTACTACTGTAGATATGACTTACGAATGTTTTAAGATACTAACGCAAGAGTTAAGTACTACTGTAGATATGACTCTTACAAATGTTTTAAGATACTAACGCAAGTGGTAAGTACTACTGTAGATATGACTCTTAAGAATGTTTAAAGATACTAACGCAAGTGGTAAGTACTACTGTAGATATGACGTACGAATGTTTTAAGATACTAACGCAAGTGGTAAGTACTACTGTAGATATGACTTTTACGAATGTTTTAAGATACTAACGCAAGTGGTAAGTACTACTGTAGATATGACTTACGAATGTTTTAAGATACTAACGCAAGTGGTAAGTACTACTGTAGATATGACTCTTACGAATGTTTTAAGATACTAACGCAAGTGGTAAGTACTACTGTAGATATGACTCTTACAAATGTTTTAAGATACTAACGCAAGTGGTAAGTACTACTGTAGATATGACTTACGAATGTTTTAAGATACTAACGCAAGTGGTAAGTACTACTGTAGATATGACTCTTACGAATGTTTTAAGATACTAACGCAAGTGGTAAGTACTACTGTAGCTATGACTCTTTCGAATGTTTTAAGATACTAACGCAAGTGGTAAGTACTACTGTAGATATGACTCTTACGAATGTTTTAAGATACTAACGCAAGTGGTAAGTACTACTGTAGATATGACTTACGAATGTTTTAAGATACTAACGCAAGAGGTAAGTACTACTGTAGATATGACTCTTACAAATGTTTTAAGATATCAACGCAAGTGGTAAGTACTACTGTAGATATGACTTACGAATGTTTTAAGATACTAACGCAAGTGGTAAGTACTACTGTAGATATGACTCTTACGAATGTTTTAAGATACTAACGCAAGTGGTAAGTACTACTGTAGATATGACTCTTACGAATGTTTTAAGATACTAACGCAAGTGGTAAGTTCTACTGTAGATATGACCCTTACGAATGTTTTAAGATACTAAGGCAAGTGGTAAGTACTACTGTAGATATGACTCTTACAAATGTTTTAAGATACTAACGCAAGTGGTAAGTACTACTGTAGATATGACTTACGAATGTTTTAAGATACTAACGCAAGTGTTAAGTACTACTGTAGATATGACTCTTACGAATGTTTTAAGATACTAACGCAAGTGGTTAGTACTACTGTAGATACGACTTAGCAATGTTTTAAGATACTAACGCAAGTGGTAAGTACTACTGTAGATATGACTCTTACGAATGTTTTAAGATACTAACGCAAGTCGTAAGTACTACTGTAGATATGACTCTTACGAATGTTTTAAGATACTAACGCAAGTGGTAAGTACTACTGTAGATATGACTCTTACGAATGTTTTAAGATACTAACGCAAGTGGTAAGTACTACTGTAGATATGACTCTTAAGAATGTTTTAAGATAATAACGCAAGTGGTAAGTACTACTGTAGATATGACTCTTACAAATGTTTTAAGATACTAACGCAAGTGGTAAGTACTACTGTAGATATGACTTACGAATGTTTTAAGATAATAACGCAAGTGGTAAGTACTACTGTAGATATGACTCTTACGAATGTTTTAAGATACTAACGCAAGTGGTAAGTACTACTGTAGATATGACTCTTACAAATGTTTTAAGATACTAACGCAAGTGGTAAGTACTACTGTAGATATGACTTACGAATGTTTGAAGATACTAACGCAAGTGGTAAGTACTACTGTAGATATGACTCTTACGAATGTTTTAAGATACTAACGCAAGTGGTAAGTACTACTGTAGATATGACTCTTACAAATGTTTTAAGATACTAACGCAAGTGGTAAGTACTTCTGTAGATATGACTTACGAATGTTTTAAGATACTAACGCAAGTGGTAAGTACTACTGTAGATATGACTCTTACGAATGTTTTAAGATACTAACGCAAGTGGTAAGTACTACTGTAGATATGACTCTTTCGAATGTTTTAAGATACTAACGCAAGTGGTAAGTACTACTGTAGATATGACTCTTACGAATGTTTTAAGATACTAACGCAAGTGGTTAGTACTACTGTAGATATGACTCTTACGAATGTTTTAAGATACTAACGCAAGAGGTAAGTACTACTGTAGATATGACTCTTACAAATGTTTTAAGATATCAACGCAAGTGGTAAGTACTACTGTAGATATGACTTACGAATGTTTTAAGATACTAACGCAAGTGGTAAGTACTACTGTAGATATGACTCTTACGAATGTTTTAAGATACTAACGCAAGTGGTAAGTACTACTCTAGATATGACTCTTACGAATGTTTTAAGATACTAACGCAAGTGGTAAGTACTACTGTAGATATGACTCTTACGAATGTTTTAAGATACTAACGCAAGTGGTAAGTACTACTGTAGATATGACTCTTAAAAAAGTTTTAAGATACTAACGCAAGTGGTAAGTACTATTGTAGATATGACTCTTACAAATGTTTTAAGATACTAACGCAAGTGGTAAGTACTACTGTAGATATGACTTACGAATGTTTTAAGATACTAACGCAAGTGGTAAGTACTACTGTAGATATGACTCTTACGAATGTTTTAAGATACTAACGCAAGTGGTAAGTACTACTGTAGATATGACTCTTACGAATGTTTTAAGATACTAACGCAAGTGGTAAGTACTACTGTAGATATGACTCTTACGAATGTTTTAAGATACTAACGCAAGTGGTAAGTACTACTGTAGATATGACTCTTAAGAATGTTTTAAGATACTAACGCAAGTGGTAAGTACTAGTGTAGAAATGACTCTTAAGAATGTTTTAAGATACTAACGCAAGTGGTAAGTACTACTGTAGATATGACTCTTACAAATGTTTTAAGATACTAACGCAAGTGGTAAGTACTACTGTAGATATGACTTACGAATGTTTTATGATACTAACGCAAGTGGTAAGTACTACTGTAGATATGACTCTTACGAACGTTTTAAGATACTAACGCAAGTGGTAAGTACTACTGCAGATATGACTCTTACAATTTTTTAAGATACTAACGCAAGTGTTAAGTACTACGTAGATATGACTCTTACGAATGTTTTAAGATACTAACGCAAGTGGTAAGTACTACTGTAGATATGACTCTTACGAATGTTTTAAGATACTAACGCAAGTGGTAATTACTACTGTAGATATGACTCTTATAAATGTTTTAAGATACTAACGCAAGTGGTTAGTACTACTGTAGATATGACTCTTAAAAATGTTTTAAGATACTAACGCAAGTGGTAAGTACTACTGTAGATATGACTTACGAATGTTTTAAGATACTAACGCAAGTGGTAAGTACTACTGTAGATATGACTCTTACGAATGCTTTATGATACTAACGCAAGTGGTAAGTACTACTGTAGATATGACTCTTACGAATGTTTTAAGATACTAACGCAAGTGTTAAGTACTACTGTAGATATGACTCTTAAGAATGTTTTAAGATACTAACGCAAGTGGTATGTACTACTGTAGATATGACTCTTAAGAATGTTTCAAGATACTAACGGAAGTGGTAAGTACTACTGTAGATATGACTCTTACAAATGTTTTAAGATACTAACGCAAGTGGTAAGTACTACTGTAGATATGACTTACGAATGTTTTAAGATACTAACGCAAGTGGTAAGTACTACTGTAGATATGACTCTTACGAATGTTTTAAGATACTAACGCAAGTGGTAAGTACTACTGTAGATATGACTTTTACGATTGTTTTAAGATACTAACGGAAGTGGTAAGTACTACTGTAGATATGACTCTTACCAATGTTTTAAGATACTAACGCAAGTGGTAAGTACTACTGTAGATATGACTCTTACAAATGTTTTAAGATACTAACGCAAGTGGTAAGTACTACTGTAGATATGACTCTTACGAATGTTTTAAGATACTAACGCAAGTGGTAAGTACTACCGTAGATATGACTCTTAAGAATGTTTTAAGATACTAACGCAAGTGGTAAGTACTACTGTAGATATGACTCTTACGAATGTTTTAAGATACTAACGCAAGTGGTAAGTACTACTGTAGATATGACTTTTACGATTGTTTTAAGATACTAACGGAAGTGGTAAGTACTACTGTAGATATGACTCTTACCAATGTTTTAAGATACTAACGCAAGTGGTAAGTACTACTGTAGATATGACTCTTACAAATGTTTTAAGATACTAACGCAAGTGGTAAGTACTACTGTAGATATGACTCTTACGAATGTTTTAAGATACTAACGCAAGTGGTAAGTACTACCGTAGATATGACTCTTAAGAATGTTTTAAGATACTAACGCAAGTGGTAAGTACTACTGTAGATATGACTTTTACAAATTTTTTAAGATACTAACGCAAGTGGTAAGTACTACTGTAGATATGACTTACGAATGTTTTAAGATACTAACGCAAGTGGTAAGTACTACTGTAGATATAACTCTTACAAATGTTTTAAGATACTAACGCAAGTGGTAAATACTACTGTAGAAATGACTCTTACGAATGTTTTAAGATACTAACGCAAGTGGTAAGTACTACTGTAGATATGACTCTTAAGAATGTTTTAAGATACTAACGCAAGTGGTAGGTACTACTGTAGATATGACTCTTACAAATGTTTTAAGATATTAACGCAAGTGGTAAGTACTACTGTAGATATGACTTACGAATGTTTTAAGATACTAACGCAAGTGGTAAGTACTACTGTATATATGACTCTTACGAATGTTTTAAGATACTAACGCAAGTGGTAAGTACTACTGTAGATATGACTCTTACGAATGTTTTAAGATACTAACGCAAGTGGTAAGTACTACTGTAGATATGACTCTTACGAATGTTTTAAGATACTAACGCAAGGTGTAAGTACTACTGTAGATATGACTCTTACGAATGTTTTAAGATACTAACGCAAGTGGTAAGTACTACTGTAGATATGACTCTTACGAATGTTTTAAGATACTAACGCAAGAGGTAAGTACTACTGTAGATATGACTTACGAATGTTTTAAGATACTAACGCAAGTGGTAAGTACTACGGTAGATATGACTTACGAATGTTTTAAGATACTAACGCAGGTGGTAAGTACTACTTTAGATATGACTCTTACGAATGTTTTAAGATACTAACGCAAGTGGTAAGTACTACTGTAGATATGACTCTTACGAATGTTTTAAGATACTAACGCAAGTGGTAAGTTCTACTGTAGATATGACTCTTACGAATGTTTCAAGATACTAACGCAAGTGGTAAGTACTACTGTAGATATGACTCTTCAGAATGTTTTAAGATACTAACGCAAGTGGTAAGTACTACTGTAGATATGACTCTTACAAATGTTTTAAGATACTAACGCAAGTGGTAAGTACTACTGTAGATATGACTTACGAATGTTTTATGATACTAACGCAAGTGGTAAGTACTACTGTAGATATGACTCCTACGAATGTTTTAAGATACTAACGCAAGTGGTAAGTACTACTGTAGATATGACTCTTACGAATGTTTTAAGATACTAACGCAAGTGGTAAGTACTACTGAAGATATGATTCTTACGAATGTTTTAAGATACTAACGCAAGTGTTAAGTACTACTGTAGATATGACTCTTACAAATGTTTTAAGATACTAACGCAAGTGGTAAGTACTACTGTAGATATGACTTACGAATGTTTTAAGATACTAACGCAAGTGGTAAGTACTACTGTATGTAGATATGACTCTTACGAATGTTTTAAGATACTAACGCAAGTGGTAAGTACTACTGTAGATATGACTCTTACGAATGTTTTAAGATACTAACGCAAGTGGTAAGTACTACTGTGGATATGACTTACGAATGTTTTAAGATACTAACGCAAGTGGTAAGTACTACTGTAGATATGACTCTTACAAATGTTTTAAGATACTAACGCAAGTGGTAAGTACTACTGTAGATATGACTCCTACGAATGTTTTAAGATACTAACGCAAGTGGTAAGTACTACTGTAGATATGACTCTTACGAATGTTTTAAGATACTAACGCAAGTGGTAAGTACTACTGTAGATATGACTCTTACGAATGTTTTAAGATACTAACGCAAGTGGTAAGTACTACTGTAGATATGACTCTTACAAATGTTTTAAGATACTAACGCAAGTGGTAAGTACTACTGTAGATATGACTTACGAATGTTTTAAGATACTAGCGCAAGTGGTAAGTACTACTGTAGATATGACTCTTACGAATGTTTTAAGATACTAACGCAAGTGGTAAGTACTACTGTAGATATAACTCTTACAAATGTTTTAAGATACTAACGTAAGTGGTAAGTACTACTGTAGATATGACTCTTACGAATGTTTTAAGATACTAACGCAAGTGGTAAGTACTATTGTAGATATGACTCTTAAGAATGTTTTAAGATACTAACGCGAGTGGTAAGTACTACTGTAGATATGACTCTTACGAATGTTTTAAGATACTAACGCAAGTGGTAAGTACTACTGTAGATATGACTCTTACGAATGTTTTAAGATACTAACGCAAGTGGTAAGTACTACTGTAGATATAACTCTTACAAATGTTTTAAGATACTAACGTAAGTGGTAAGTACTACTGTAGATATGACTCTTACGAATGTTTTAAGATACTAACGCAAGTGGTAAGTACTATTGTAGATATGACTCTTAAGAATGTTTTAAGATACTAACGCAAGTGGTAAGTACTACTGTAGATATGACTTACGAATGTTTTAAGATACTAACGCAAGTGTTAAGTACTACTGTAGATATGACTCTTAAGAATGTTTTAAGATACTAACGCAAGTGGTAAGTACTACTGTAGATATGACTCTTACGAATGTTTTAAGATACTAACGCAAGTGGTAAGTACTACTGTAGATATGACTCTTACAAATGTTTTAAGATACTAACGCAAGTGGTAAGTACTACTGTAGATATGACTCTTACGAATGTTTTAAGATACTAACGCAAGTGGTAAGTACTACTGTAGATATGACTCTTACGAATTTTTTTAAGATACTAACGCAAGTGGTAAGTACTAATGTAGATATGACTCTTACGAATGTTTTAAGATACTAACGCAAGTGGTAAGTACTACTGTAGATATGACTCTTACGAATGTTATTGCTAAATAATTCTTCGGCTAAACTTGAAAGGACTTTGGCAAACAAATCCTATGAAAGAGAATGTAAAAACAACATAAGGCTGACAAATTTTGTTAGAATCAGTCGAATAGTTATGATGTTATTGCCAAAACAAAATAATTCCCCGGCTAACCTTATGATACCTTAGTAATTATATCATTAAAAAGAGAATGGAAAACAACATAAGGGTTTTAAATTTCGCTAGAATGGGCGGAATAGTTATGATGTTATTGCCAAATTATTGCCCGGTACCGACCGACAGACCAACATAGATATAGAGTCGCCCGAGAATAGATTCACACGCGATTAAAAATGAGACATCATTTTACGAGTAGCCTAATACGAACTTACCTCTATCCATCATCTATCCATTCCCCCATTTCCTTATTCTAATTAATAATCATCTTGTTGGATGCTTCAGTTTGCTTTCCTTTCTGAATGAAAAATAGGCTCTCTGAAATCTTTGTACCTACCAAATTCTTTTTCTTTCCTCTAATCAAATTAGAAGCAAGCGTAAGGTTTATTTGCCTCAGGACATTCTGGTTCGCGTAGATTAAACTTAGGTTTACTTTGCAGAAAAAGAAATGTGAAAACAATTTTCTATTCGAGGTACAGGCCTATTTTAAAGGCTCCTCGTCTCATATTTCAGTTGTACAATGAATTTATAGAAAATACAACCGCTGTCCTTATTTCCTATAATTCATCTTAGAGCTGAGGGATGAAACTACAAGCCTTGGGATTAGTTATGGCCCTTGAATACAAAATTGTTCTAGTGTTGCTTTTTTTCCTCGATCGATCAACGTAAACATTACGCCATAAAAAGAGTTGGGTTGGTTTCTGAAGCACCTTAGAAAGGACGTACTTAGAGTCATGGCAAATTCTGTGGTTCCTAAGGTTTATGGCTTAATCTTATTTAACTACAACGTTCACATGTGTCTAGGGCATCTTACAAGAAAATTCTTATAATATGCATAAATTTCATAGGTTTTCTGCCCCCAACCACAAAAAAAGAGGCGAAGGAGTTCTGGGATTCGTTCGGGCTGGATATCATCTTAAGGAGTAAATCCTGTGCGAAGGCTCTCCCTTATGGCCTTGACAACGGTCGGGAGTTATCCTAATTTACGGACTTTCGCTTTTCAAGGTCTTTTCAAGGATCAACCACAGGCGCTTAATCGGAATAAGAGCGAGGGAATTTCAATGCTATGGATCCATTTATATGGCAATGGTGTCCGGCCACCTTCGTTACTCTTGACCGATGACACCTGGCTCTTAATCATGCGGGAAAATGCATTGAACTCCACCAAAATCCTTAGGGATTATTCGTAGGAGTTGCTCTTAGGGGACATGGCGTTTTAGGGACGAAATTTGCAGATGTAAAAACTATTAATAATGAATTACAGTTTAAACCTTTCTTTACTGTACTGTACTAATAGTAAAAACTGTACACTTTAACCGTTTCTTTACTGTACTGTACTATTAGTAGGGAGAGGAAGGGGGTGGGTCACCACATCCCTCTTCCTTCCAGTTGGGAAATGATCGTTTTTAACATACTTTCCTTATCCCCCCCCCCCCGCCTCATCTTTCTCATCTATTACTATCCCCAGAAGGCGTCGTGTACCATACACAACCCAGATGGTTTGAATGTATTTATTTAATAAAAAATCCTGTGCTTTGGAAACGGGGAACCTGACATAGGATCAAGAGATAGTAATGAATGCAATTAATTTCAAGCTCTAACCAAATCGCCTCTTAATTATATTAACTCGGGCAGATTATTACATTGACCTTACCATTGTTAAATAATGTTCGATTAACTTTACACAAAGAAGTATCTGGACTTTGTAAAGATGAGGCATCCCGAGGGTTTTCAACTCTAATATAACCTAACCTAACCCAATATATCCTACCTAACATGATACAACTTAATCTAGAATAAGTTAGTTGAGGTTACGTTTAGTTAGGTCAGGTTATATTAGGTTAGGTTAAGTTAGGTTAGGTTATATTAGGGTCGAAAAAAACTTGGACTGCCTCATCCTTACAAGATCCAACTATCCCAATCGCTTTAAGTTAAAAGTTGATACTTAATACTGTTCTTGGGTAAAATTTGAGGTTTATATTCCAAGGTTTAACTTTAAACGAGATTGGGAGGAGAGATTGTCAAATAGCAAGAAGAATGTAGGAAAACCTAAGTTTGCCATGCCCTAACTCTTGTATTGTTGTGACAGATCTCTCTCCCTACCTCTGTCAAACTCACCACCAACCTGCCTTGGCTGGAAATTATAAATTTATCGAGAAATGTTCGTTCTGGGGATGTTCTAAGATGAGTAAAACATGAATAAATGAACGTGAATGATAATAACGATAAAACAATTTTGTTAGGATACTTCACGATAAAATTATAGCTGTCTGCGTATACGTCTGTATCAATGGAAGCAGGTGTTTGGCGTTCAGCTTGAAGATCGCTACCTATCACTAACTAAATCCTAAAACTAACCTATAATTCTAACACAAACCTGACCAAACCATAACCTAACCTATCCAACCGAACCCTAACTTACCTCAATCACACTAAACCTAAAGGTGGCCCGAGACAACTTTCAGCTGTGGTGAAAAGATTCCACATCAATGAAATACTTTTCGGTAAATATTCGTTTTTGCGACTTAGCAAATAGTAAATAACAATCTTTTTAACATAAAAATAAGTGAAACTGGTTCTTATTTGTAGTGCAAACGTAATAAACCAAGGCAAAACCTAAACTATCCCGTGGAACCAAGTAAACTTAGGTAGGCCCTATGATAACAATATGCTTTGCTTGGCCTTATTATGTTTGCACAACAAATGAGTTTTTTTATTGTTGCATCTAATAAATGTAAAAAATATCATTTTATACCATTGGAACATAAGCACGTAACCTTGGGTTAGGACCTAAATTCTAGAAAAAGTTAGAGGCATAATTTACTTTTTTAAGGTCTTTATAAAGACTCACCACATCCCTTACGCAGTGCTGAGAAAGAGTCTTTATTAATGCGAGTTTGATACCATCATATATGACTAAAAGATGCATAAAATACTTTACAGGCACGCGTTAGAGGACGAAAACATACATCTTAACATCTTTCCAATGTTATGTGTATGAATATCTCGTTTCTGTGAGCCTACAAAATGTGCAAGATTTCTCTTTACGAAAAATATGCTCTAAAGAACAATTTGTCCGCAAGCAGACCTTGTCGGTGTGACGTCACATTTATTCGCGTTATTTAACACTTACACTCTAAAATTCTTCATTCATTTTTATTTTTCACATATATATAATTTTGGTTGGATGATTAATGTCATCATTCTGTTCATTTTATAATTTTACTTTTACGAAGTTTAGTTAGGCGTCATTGTTGGAGAATTAATATAAAAAATATGCAGTCAAGCTAACCTAAGTTAACCTAACATTATTAAGCCTACCTAACTAACCTAACATTATTAAGCCTACCTAACTGACCTAACATTATTAAGCCTACCTAACTAACCTAACATTATTAAGCCTACCTAACTGACCTAACAACCTAATTAACATAACAAACTTGACCTAACCTAAACTAACCAAATTGACCTAAGCTAACCTAAACTGGCCTAATTAACATAAACTAACTTAAAGTAGCGTAATAACTCTAACCTAACGGATCTAACCAACCTAAACTAGCCTAATTAACCTAACCTAGCTGATCTAACCAGCCTAAGCTAACCTAAACTAAGCAAAATTAAACTTATCGAATTAACCTAACCTCCCCCCGCGGCTCCAACGTCCACAAGTGGATTTGTGGTTGTATATCAACCATACTTTTTACTCCCACTATCTTTACCACTTTCTCTAAGGATATCTCCTTACAAACTTTCTTTGGGAGATTCACTCGTTGGTTTTCGCTTCAAATTAATAACAATGTTCAGAAATGATAATTTTATACCATTTTGTTAGTAAAAAAGTGGGTATAAATAAATGCCTTGGGAATAAGTATGACGTCACACCTAACAAGGGGCTTATCAGATTTGTCCGTTTTCGGACAAATTCTCCTATTACGACCCGGCGCACAACGGTTAGACGCAAAATAGTAGCAACTAGAGACACCACACAGATTAGGGTGGCATTATTCAAATGAATTACCCAGTAATAACACGTGCACAAATTTGTAGAAGATTTTGTATAAATTGAATTGTCTGTCGATTTTATTGTTATATATACATATATTATAGGTGAGTACGAGTGGGTAAAAACGAATATTATCACATTTTGCCTTACAGGACAATACATTCTAAACGTCTGAGTATCGGTAACTCCCGAATTCTGCCTGTTGGCGCTTTTCTCGATAGATTACTGTTTGCTTGTTTGTTTGTTTTTCTGTTTAATGTGCCTAAAACGATACAGTAATAGGCATTTCCTTTTATAAAGTAAGCTCACCTCGAACCATAAGTTAAGGCTGATTGATTTTTTATTACTGCGAGTGCGTATGGCCTTAGAAGAGGCCACATTGGTAAATCGCCTGAGTGGCAATTACCTTATTTTTATTTTATAATTTAGTTTACCTTAATAGTTTTTCGCAACAAAAATGAAGACAACATAAAACGGGGACTAAAATAAATGATGAATTGGTATAATTCAAAGTTACATGAAAGTGAAAATGGTTCATCTAAAAAACTTTGCCTTCGCAAAAGATTAAATTTGAGATTTCGACATCGCGGCAACCAACGAGGGCATTGCAAATTTAGGGATTTTGGACATTACCGCCTCAGTCGTCTGGGATCCGTTCAATTACTGTCCGCATTAATCTCTCGTCATCCCTTCATTCGTAATTGGGGAGGAACACAATTGGGGGCCGCAGGAGATTTACAAAAGCAGTGGGGTTTATACAGAGCTCCAAGTAGTCTCCCTCTTCTATGGCTACTCACCTTCCAAATTTACCACTCTGAGCTTCCGCTCTGCCAAGTGGAAATACCCCTCGCCAGCTGAGCAAAATCACTATAACTTTATGAAGAAAATAAAATAGAGAAATAAAAAAGGAATGAAAAATAATAAACGATCAAAATAAATAAGTATGGCAATTAAAAATAAATATTGTGCCCATCCAACATTCCTCATATCCATGTAGGGTCATATTATAGGGTAAGTGTAATGTTGATATGGCTGACCTTGAGTGACCCTGCCTTTCTTCCTCATTTCTCCTAAAGAAAATCCAACACATTCACACCGACACACCGTCCTGGTTCACAAAGACATACCGTTTAGGTTCTCATTGGGAGAACGTCCTGGTATACCTCGACATCCCATCTGGTTCACAACGAAACGCCGTCCTTAGCATTTCTGAAAACAAGAAACAGGAATAGTCCCAGAACAATTTATTGGGCCACTTCACTTTTTGATACGTGGAATCTTTAACCTCCATCATTAATGGTCCTAGTCAGGTATTCTACTACTTCACTCCCTATGTATTTATACCTTCCCTCATTACTATAACGATCTATTTGTTGGTTTCTACCATGCAAGAAAGGGAAAATTAAAATTAGACTATATTACTATGATATTTTCTTCTATATTTGGTGTATGCAGTGTCCATTGCAGTGCATTTTAATGTGCGAGTGAGTGCGAGAGTTCTTTTCCAAGTTTTGGTAGTGAAATAGGACTCTCATCACAAGTTTGGCAAGTTTTTGGCAGAAACAATGGCTCAAAAAACTTTCCTGTTTCCCCTCGACTTGTTTTTCTGCTTAATATTCCTAAAATTGCGGGTCTCTAAGCCACAACCGAGAATTTTCAGTTTCCCCAGGGTCAACATTCCGTATGAGCATAAATAGAGAAGAACTCTCGATTTGTCTCACACGCGTACACGGTCAGATCACCCCATAAACAACACTTTCCGCGTCGAGGAAGAGAACAACAGATCTATGACATGGGCAATGTGGTTATAATTAGATATAAAGAATCTAGGGTAAAACAAGGGCGGAAAATGACTTTATAAATAGGAAAAACTAGAAAGAAAAACATCTCACACTAATATATAAAAGGTCGACGCAGATGTGTGAAAAACATCGAATACAAGACGGAAAATTATTGGGCCTTCGATTTAGAAGTTACGAACAAATTACTCTCTTTCTTTCTTTCTCTCTCTCTCTCTCTCTCTATCTCTATATCTCTCTCTCTTTCCCTCCCACTCATGTACACACAAACACACTTGTTTTGTCTTCTAACGTCAGGTGTTGACAGCGAGTTTAGAACTGTTTATCTAGGACTTTTCTGAGGAGCTTAGAGCTTAAATTTAATGGCCCGAACTGGTCAATCACTATATTACAGAATTATTTTTTTAAGATTCTTAATATATATATATATATATATATATATATATATATATATATATATATATATATATATATATATATATATATATTTATATATATATATATATATATATATATATATATATATATAAATATCCAAAGAAGTACAGTAACATACATGTAAATGCATCAAAGAAACCACAGTGTTAGGGTCGATTTATTTGCGCAACCAGGTTTTTCACGATGGTTTCAGGACATCGGTTGTTTTGCGACTTCTCCATTTGGTCCTGGCAGAATATTTGATCGTCTGAGAAGAACAAAAGAATGCAAGGCTCGAGGGGATGCTGCGGTTCGTTTACAAACTTCGCCGCACGTTCCTTCCGCATACCCTTTATCTTTTGCGGCAGAAGCTTGCCCTTTCTTCCCTTTCATGAGTACTAGCGGATGCCTCTTGTGAATGGTTATGGACCTCATTGAATTAATGGGATCCTTATCAATCGTAGCCTGGATCTCCTTATCCTGAACACCAGATTGGCGCTCAAACACTCTGAGATCTTCGTATTGGAGCCCCCGACGTGATTCCCAAGGAGCACATCTTGCCTTTTCCAAATTTTGGGAGGTTTGAATTTAGCCATGTTATTCCTTCTTTTCCAGGTGATGCACAACTGAGTGTACTATGATATAAGGAAGAGAGAACAAACTCCAAACAAGAAGCTTGCGCAGAATAAGAGTTGCCAACGTCGATTGCAAATTAACCAATGATCCACATATATATATATATATATATATATATATATATATATATATATATATATATATATATATATATATATATATATATATATATATATATATATATATATATTGTAGGGAAATCGATATCCCACCCTCACAACAGAGGTCCTTGTCGGTAACCGTAACGTCCTGGCATTTAGCGGCGTAATCCGATTACGTACATCCCCCCCCGGTCTTTCTCCCCTCGCCTCGAGGAGCACCAGAAAGGTCTCCCACAACCACATAATGCACTAATCATCAGATTTTAACCCCAGTGACCCTAATATTGGCAATATTTCCCCTAAGAATTGGCATTTAATTTAACTTCATATACGAAATTAGAGGAACGTCGACCAAAGACCCGGAGGTGCCTTTAGGGCTAAAGGAAAGACGCTGGAAGAAGCAACTGAGAGGAGGAGGCTTAATTCCGAAGACCTCTTCCTCCCTCCTTCCCCGACCCCGGTAGGGTGGTGAAGTATATATGCCGATAACTGCAGAAGAACGGGGGAGTTTGAGTTTGCGATTGAGACAACGATGTCCGTCTAAAGTGCCCGGCAACCTTACGAAAGGAATACAGAAAAAGCTCATGCTGAGCCAGTTCCTGGTGGTCACACCGAAATTTAAGTTAGCTTGTATTGAGAAACAAGCTCAACTATCTCTCGTCAGAGAAACCCCCTATCCGGGTTTACAACAAAACCCAAGGATAGTCCTCGCCATTGAGAATACCCCAAAGTGAATTTCCTCAGACACTCCCCATTCGTCAAAGGATTTAATCGTTTGCTCAGGCTAGTCAGTGCGAATCATTCCCAGATTAACCAGAAGATTGGAAGAAGCATACTTTCCCGGCCTTGTTGGTGAAACCATCTTACCAAGATAACGTACCTAACGCCATCCGTCGCCCACACCAAATTTATATGTTGCTTTAAGACTATCCCCGCGTCAGACAAACATCTGGGGTGTCTGTGAATACGTCTACGCGCCTACGAAACATTCTTGCGGCTACATAAAAATTGAGGCCAAGGTCAGTCTCCAACCATATCTTCGTGAGGTGTTTTTAAAGGTAAATAAATTCCATTATCTTTTTTTGAAGGTTAATTAGCGTTCATTATTAAAGTGAGCTTTTGGGTCAACCATTACTGTATATTCATTTGTGTAATTGAGTAAGTCTCACTTAAACTCGTTTAATTCATAACTGTGTAGTTTGTTTTGTTAGATTTCATTTTTTGTTCATGTAATTAAAGGTCTATTTTCTTATAAGTATTTAATTCAATCCTAGAAACGCTGAGCATGACACTAGAAACCATCAAAGATTAAAACTAACGTAATAATAATAAAATATAGCACTCTTAGAGAAAAATTAATCAAGGAGTTTTTGAAGTACGTAATAAACCTATACGTACGTATACCACCACTCAGTCCTTGCAATACTGCGATATATATATATATATATATATATATATATATATATATATATATATATATATATATATATATATATATATATTAGAGAGTGAGGGAGTGACGTTCTTTATTGACGTTTCGCCTTTAAGCTTCTTCAGAACAGAACTACAAAAGAAAGGAGATCGCTCTCTATATATGTAGGCAGATGTCATCCCAGGTCACGTCTGCTCGTCCTCGGTTGGCTTCTTAAGTTGGTCAGTTGATGTTATTGGACTCCGACCTTCCCGCTTCATTTATTATATGATCCGAGCTACACCATTGGCCAGCCGAAAAATTTCGCCCCAGTCATTGTTTGACTTGTCGGAGATAATATGCGCCACTCCAATCATTCTTCTCTCTCTCTTTGCTAAACCTTAATGAATTACTTTGATCCTACCCCAATTAAGCAAAGAACCGTATTCATTGACATGTACTACCATTGCGTTTAATGTTCTACAGACTCTGATGTCCCTCTTATGCTCATTAATTCTAGTCTTATTATTTCTTCCTGATTCGCTATAATAACTGCGGTCGCATCCGTCATCGCCATTTGATAAATAATACCTTGTCGTTCTTAGCTGTTGAATTCCTATGCTTCACTAACTCCCCAACTCTTTTTCCCGCAAGTTTGCTATCAAAATACCTGCCTTTCATATATATTTTTAATCGGATTTAAATCTGGACTTTGAGAAGGCCATTTCATCACTCTTAAGCGTTAATTGGCAAAATATTTCTGCGTTGATTTGATCCTTATCCTGTTGGAAGACGCACCCTCTGCCAAGACTAAGTTTCCCCGCCGATTGTTTCACATGTTCATCCAAAATTTCCTGATATCCCTCTGAATTCATAGTGCCTTCCATCACACAAATTTAACCAGTACCTGCATAAAAAAACCCATAACATGATGCAACCACCCCCGTGTTTCCCAGTAGATATGATGTTCTTTTCAGGCAGAGCTTCTCCAGATTTTCTCCAAACGTAATGGAGGTCGTTCATGCCAAATAACTCGAACTTAGTCTCGTCTGACCATAATATTTTACTAAGTTCTGCTTCAGTGTTATCAAAATGTTCTCTTAACGTCTCTTTTTGTGTACCGTCTTGAACAGTGGTTTCCTCCTTGGTACACGTTCATGGAGACCTTCATGGCTCAGGGAACGTTGCACTGTTGACACGTCCACGATTGTTCCACTGCGAACCAGATTTGCTTTCAATTCCTTGGAAGTGACTTTTGGCTTCTTGTTGACAATTTAAACACATGAACGCACATCTCTGTCAGTTAATTTTCTTGGTCGCCCTTTCCGCACACGATTACCACTAGTCCCATCAGCCCTAAATTGTACGATAATATTCCTTTCAGATGAAATTGGGATATTCAAACTTGCCGAAATTGTTCTATATCCATTTCCTTAGTTGTGCACCTCAATTATACCCCTCCTACATATTTCTGAGCGCTCGAATTTCTTCACCATGTTGCTATTTCTAATCATTTACATAATACTGTTAAATCAGTATTATGTTAAAGTTACCAATACTTTTGCTTCTTGTGTTTTTCTAATAAACACCATGTTTAATGTTAATAATTTGTTAAATTATCATTTATACATTATAATATATTGATTTTAGGCTAATATAATTCAATATAATACAAATATTTACATTTAGAACTAGAAATGTATAAAAAATTCGTAAATTACAAAATTTGAGATGTTTTGAAAATAGATATGCGCGCAACAAGATACTAACCTGATATAATCCCTCTTTTTAATAGGTAGATTCGAGTCATTGATGTTGGGTACTAGTTTCTTCACTGCCTTTAATGCACCATCTACTGAACCATTGATGAATAACGCCTTCACATCAAAGCTAACGAATTTCTTTTCCCTGAGGTTTACCTCACATAATCTATCTTTGAATTCGGCCGAATTCTTCAAATGATCTTTACTGGCTTTGCCCAAGTTTGAGACAAGGGTTTGGCTAGTACCTCAGCATTCTTATGAGGAGCACTCCTCACTCATGAGGTGATTGATCTATGCAGAATGCTGGCTTCTGAGTTTTATGAAGACCCCTCATTTTAGGAGGAGTCTTCATATCTGCTTCATATGTGTTCAACTACACAGCTTATGCATCTATCAACCTATTAACTCATTTGCCTTTCGAATCATTTGTCATAGCTATCTACTATCTAAGTGCCTAGTTTATATCTACTTATTTGGCTATCTTATCATTTGGCTATCATTACAAAAAACGACGCTTTAGCCAAATTACTCGAAAACTTTCGTCATTTTCAAAGGCCAAAGTACACTAGCAGATGGCGAGCACTGGACCAAATAATATTTGGTAACTAAATGTGCCTACTTTCAGGTGAAAGATAGCGGTGTTGGTTGATATGCGTGGGGTCATAAAGTAAGGTTGACAGGTCAGAAAATTTCAGGGGTAATCGGGAATGTTAAAGGTTGGAGTATATAATGTACTCGAAAGCTGCTAAGGAGTATGTTAGTGGTAGCTCTGGTATATGGGAGTCAGTGGCGGATCCAGGATAAAAAATAGGACGGGGATAACCTTAATTCCTCCCTCTGAGGAGTCTGAGTGAAGGTCATTAAACATTAATAATGGTTATTCTACCCACTATTGATAATAAATAATAGTACTCCTACATGAATGAGCACTAACTCTATCAGGTTCGATTTTCTTCCCACACATCAGAAAATTATGAATTATAGTTTTTGAACATCAGCTAAAGTCTAATACTGAAGTTAATAAATATTTTTGAGATTTATCTGCATTTTACACATGTATCATATAAGATACATTCGATCGCAACGGTTTAAAAAACTGTTTTTACATATATTCTATATTATTACATAACTCTCTCTCTCTGAATAGCAGAAACTAAATATGAGTTAAAAAGGAAATATAAACATAAGAGGGTCTGAAATTTGGGGGAGGAGTTTCAGCCCCTTCAGCTCCCCTTCCCCCGATCTGCGCCTGATGGAGGTAAGGCTGTTAATGAAGCGAATGAAAGAGCAAGAATGAGAGCAAATCATCTGAACAATCTGAGAGCGGCGTTGGGTGTAAGAAGGGTATAAACGTAAAGGAAGAAAGGGTACGTGGTATGTGCAGTGAGAGGAAAGGTGGGTACGAAATTGTCACCGAGGTGGTGGAGGAAAGTTGGTATAAGATAGGACGAAAAGAGATTTTTGAAGGGAATATGTGAGGGGGTGAGGTTGTGTGAACGCTTACAAGACCCCATAAAGTGGCGGCTTGATTATGTGAATGAGTAAGAGGCGGTTAACTGAGCCTCGAGTGTCTGATAGGGGTGGATGGAATGGGTTTGTGGGGTGAGTAGTGAGTACAATTTCTGTCCGCGGAGGAACTCTGACTTGACTAGACGCCATCGAATGGTGAGGAGGGGGGGGTATCGCTAGATCGTGCTAGGAGGCAGTAAAAGTGTTGGAGGCGAAGGGCGGGGCAAGAGGGGCAGTTTTTAATTTTGTTGATATAAATTCCTTAATAAAATAACTATAGCAAAGATTGATTGAATTCGTGTGTTTGTGTATGAAAGTTTTTGATAAAGTATTATTTTAAGCGAAGAGGTGCGGCCTAGCACAGGTCGCAATCTCGGCTTTTTAAATGCAACAACACAAAATGTGCATCCACAAATCAAGGAAATTCAGAGCAATTTAAAATTCATCGCAATATTATTATTCCCCATTAGTTATTATCTATATGTGATAATATTCATAGATTTGGTGTAATTTTGTTAAATAAAAGTCAGGAGTTTAGGTTAGGTTTGGGCAGGATGCGCTTAGCTGCGTCACGCTTGCTGGGTCAAGAGCTTCGCCAATTCGTCTGTTAAAATTATGCCATTGGCAGATCATGGACGAGACGAGCAATGCCCCCCCCCCCCCTCCCTCACTCACTCTCTCTCGGGGGTGAGGTAAGATTTATTTATTCTTTTTTAAAGATGACGTAGGAGGTAACTCATGAGCCCCAGATCCATTGTTCCTGATTTTAAAACTCATTTTCCCGAAACGACTCCTCGGTGCAGAGGGAAATCGGGGCTTTCGGGATAAAGAGCATTGTGAAAGATGAGCCGCTCTCGTAGATTAAGAATCGCGGAAGACAATGGCGATATTAGTTCGGGGGCCTTAATTTACTAAGTGAACCTAGTGAATTCATAAAATACTACTCTTATTAACTACAGGGTCCATATATATATACAACTTTCGAATGATATCATTTTATATTTGTTTAATATTTCTAAATTATAAAACCTACTCAACACCTAAACTTTCTCCTTAATTACCTGTACCTATGCACACCTGTTTAAACACAATCTAGATAAATTGTTAATAAAGCGTGTTCACTAATGCTGTGAAGTGACAAAGGTCATGGGAGAGCAGGACTTACAGGTGGAGGTGAGGTGCGCCATCGTCCCGTTTCGTCATGGAAATTTCCTGACCTGTCTCAGTTGTGATTTGAAATCTGGCGTGTAAGTGTGAACACCGGTTAAACTGCATCGTGGCGAGGGGAGGTAGATAAAGTGGAGTTGGCACGGGATAATGAGTGTCAGATGTATGAGAGATTCGATTTCTAAAACTGTGTGGACGTCCAGTATCCCTCGATCTACGGTGTCACGTACCGAGAATACGTCATGGGAGGCGTTACCGCCCCCCGTGGACACCGTAGTGGGCGGCCATGGGCGCTTGATGATACTGACCAGCGGCGTCTGGCAGGCATTATCTATAGTAAAAGACAAAGAACAAGGGCTCAAATCATATCCACATCCAATGTAGGAGCTAACAGACACATATCCATCAGGTCACTGCAGCGTTCTTTATTTTCCATTGGATATGGGAGCAGAAGAGCCACCAAAGTGCCCCGTTCTCACTATGATACTGGTCCCAGCTCCCACCTCTGCTCGTGACAAATTGGACACTAGACGAATGACAAACTGTGACATGGCTCGATGAGTTGCGGTTCCAGTTATTTGAGGTTAAATGGGGGTTTGGTGTGACTTAGACGCCATGATACCATGTATTCCAGTAGTAAACATGGCATTGTACAAGCTGGTGGTCGTTCTGTGCTTCAATGAGTCGTAGAACGTGGAATCGGTATGACCCTCTCGCCAGCTTCAACACAACATTGACTGGCGACCGCTTGAATTTGTTCGATGGGCATCCTGGAGAGTTGCGGGGAATGGTTTGGCCAACAAGTTCACCCGATATGAACCCAATCGAGGATTTATGGGAAATAGTGTCCAGGTCTATTTGTACCCAATGTCCGGGATGAGACGGGGTAACGTCCAAAGGTGTTTGGTCCACTTGTGGAATTGATGACACGCTGAATCGCTGCAGTTCGCCCAGCTATAGGGAGTACCCACGTTAGTATGTACCTGTTAAGTGCCTTAACAAAGAAAAGTAACTATAGTATAGTTAGATAAAACGGAAAGCCTGCCTTTCACTTCCATACTTAAAAAAAACACATTTGCATATAATTCAATAGACAGATAGATCGATAGATAATAGAGAGACGGATACGAATGAAACTCTTAGTATTTCATAAAGGTTACATTTTGTTTTCAAAGCTCAGCTGTGTTTATCCCAGTCTCTCGTGTATAACCTAACTTTGTAATTCATTTTTTACCATAAACGATGCAACAGCAAATTTTCACCGTCTACCGCACCATTACCCAAATAATGCTCAAAGCTCAGATGTTCTCAATATCCCACTCTCAAGCCTTATAAATTTTTAATCAACCTTTCCAACTTTCGATGGTATTGATACAAGAATCACGAAACACTTCTGAGAACAATGCTTAGGAATCTGTTATGCTATAAAAAAAATCCTTTTCTATTCACGGTGCCACCCACTTCTAAGATAAGTTTTAAGCCCGCCCACTGGTCGTTAAAAATTAGCAAATAAACAGGTAGAGTTGGTTAGCAACCTGCCCTTCTTATGTTAACATTGGTAGATCCACTTAAAAAGCTTGTGAAAACTCCTCCCACGTAACATAGGATTGCAACACTTCCATTAAACGAGCCCATAGCTACTCCTTAAGTAATATCCTAATGGTATATCCTTTTAGAGGCGAGTCCCCTCCTTCCCCATATAAAATCCCCTGTAATCTTTAGATTAGGGCATTCTAATCATATCTTGTACTTTGAATAAAGCTAAAGCAATATAGCTCCTTTTGCTCTCCGCCAAAGCGTCGTACCGGGTTTCGAAGACGGGCAAGCAAATTAAGTTGAATTGCTGTGATCACTGAGGATCTTACACTCTCTTCCACGATCGAACCTCTCGCAAGAATCATCATTTAACGTCAGATTGCAACGTGTTCCATACTACAGTCAGTCCTTTCTCACCCAGAAGGATTCCGTTGCGCTGACTACCTGATGACCTTGACTTTGTGCCCCTTCTACCGACGGAGGGTCATTGGCGTTATACTCATAGTTACAAGGCTAGAAGATAATGGCACCACCAAGGTCAACATACATATCCCACGAATTTTGGCAAACTATTTTCAAATACGCCATGCATCAAGCAATTTCGAAAAATGTTTAGAATTAGAAATAATTTTTAAGTATATTCGAAGGCAATTTTTTTTATGTATTTTCTACATACATTGAAGGTACTTTTTAAACAAACCAATTTAAATAAGCGAAAAAGTTCTAATTTTGGACATCATTTAAATTAATCTACTAACCACACGACCGTTAAAGAAATCTATAGACGGTGCGCTGCCCCGAATTGGCAAAAAGGGTTCCATTTGGTATTCTTCCGCGAGAACAAAATATATAAACTTTTCCTATTCTTCTTAGATAGTTAATTAAAATCGACTAGTCCAAAGAATAGTACAAAATTATAATGAAAAACTCATACTATTATTATCATCTATTCAAACCCCTACATAATTTGCAAGCTTCATAATGTTAGCGTTAACTGAGCTTCTTATTGATGATGTTCAAACATTTAGTCACCATTATTTTTGTTGTGGAAGAGCTCTTTTAAATCTGCAGCCATTTTAGTACAATTATACAATTCTAGTTAGTGATTTCCTTCTTTTTATCCTTCTTACATTTCCAACAAAATGTATTCAGTCATACTTAAAGGTACAATAGCATCTAGTTGCCTAATACATCGCGTAGGTTTATTTTTGTCACCTTCCGATATGCGAGTTTATGGTGATATCCTGCTATCGGTGGATTTGTATTGTTTGTATTATAATAACTATGATGAATCAAAGTCCACTCAAGGTCAGACATATGAATAAAGTCGGTAAAGAACCGTTAAACTCAGGGGAACTACCCATTTACGCAAAGGTTGAATTTGGTGGCCTACTACATAGAACACATCGCCTTCCTTCTTTCTTTCCCTATGGTGTGTTTTAATGTACTACAATCGGAAGTCACATATTTATATAATTGCTAGAACTGACAAACAAAAGTCCAGCCCAAGGATATACAGAAAGTAAGAACAGAACTGTCGAATGAGCGAGTCTATATTTATATCAACAAAACGCATTCAGGACAGAAGTTAATGAAACGACCAGAAATAGCATGCGGCCCTTTCAACACTAGCGATTTGCTTCATTCCGTTGCTAGGCAACGGAATCAGTTGTCGGGGAGCAGACGATGCGGCGAAGGAACAATTTAGGTAATTATTGGAGGAAATTGACGTAATCAGAAGTGGGGAAATTGAGTCAGAGATATCAAACAGATATTAAAAAAAAAATAATAATAGGAAACAGAAGAAAAGAAGTAGCAAAGGAAACAGAATACGTTAACTCTATACGTTGGACTGGGTGGATGTAATTCGCACTTTGGAACGCGTTTGTATAACGGACGCGTTCGACCCTACGAACTCGGACTTTGAAATGGGGCGAACGGCAAAAGGCTTTAGAAATGGACTCGGCTGAATGCATAGGAATGAATGAATGGAGAATGGCAAGAAGTTGCCGACGCGCAACTCTCGTTACAAGTAGTATTATGAACAAGTGCATGGACTCTAGATTCTAAAATCGAATGTACTCTTAAATTAAAGTACTTTTAAGTACATTCACTTAAACTTCGCGGCCCTACTATTCTTGTAAAGATCGGGTTCGGGAGAGTTACGCGCTCTAATTTGGTTACTTGAATTTCGATCATTCTATATATTTTCAGTTTCACTAACTTTACCATTTTCTTTACGAAATTTATTCAAAAACGCCTTCATTCAAATAACTTCGTTGGTTTTACCCTGTTAAAAAAACCCGTTATATATATATATATATATATATATATATATATATATATATATATATATATATATATATATATATCCCTCGGTACACCATATGGGGTCAGATTGACCCCAAATCTTTTTTAATAACATGCCATTTAGTCACTTATTGTTTTAGCGATCTGGCCTTTCAGAAGTGTGTTTGTACTCGGCCAGTGCATAGGGACACAAAGATTGAAAAGTAAAGATATTATACTTTATGAGTGATAAGGTAGCGAACTTCGTGGGGGTCATCTGGGGGGGAGGGGGGTTCAGAGTCTAGATTATAATTAAACATGGCGCTGCCTGTTGATCTATTTTACAGTCAAAGTGCGGAAATTGAAGAAGATCCCCCAATTTTTCATGGTGATAATGACTCTCGTAGTGACTTATCAGATGCAAATGACTATGAGCCACAAGGTACTGCTGGAAGTGATTATGATAGCTAAGATAAGCAGTGACAATGTGAGTGATACTGAGAGTGACAATTCAATTGATGGTGATACTCCTCGAAAAGAGTTTTTGCTAGGAAGAGACAAAGTAACCAAGTGGTATACTCTACCTCCAAGAAGAGGAAAACACTTGCCGCAAAATATTGTTCGTGAAAAGGCTGGTGTTCACAGTTCCTTTCGAACACATAATGAACATACTGCTTTCAACTTTTTCATAACATATGAAATAATTGAAACAATTCTTGAGGCTACGAATCGAAACTCATTATTTACTCGAAACACATTGTGAGAGAGACATAATTCAACTAAATTGATAAATTTACTCATAGAAATGGGAAGATCCAAATTAAGTCTAGGCATGATTTCCCGCAGAAGGCCCATGGTTTGGTCAACCGGAACTTTGGTAAACAAAGAGTTTACATCAAAGCTCACAAGTTTTCCATCCAGTAATTGCAGGTGGTTGAGGCGGTCAACAAAATCTTGAGTGTTCATAATGTGTGCAGATAAAATTCTTCCAACTGCTGGAGATAAATGCTTGGCGAGCCATTTGGAGAGCTTATAAGTGGGAGAATTAATATTGGAAATGATTAGGCGTAAGGGACATCCCTCTTTGCTATTACACAATCTACTTGTTATTTACTTGTATATAGGTACTATGAAAATATTTTATACTTAAACTTTCCTCCGTTACTTTTAATTGTCCTTTAGTACTCAGGAAAAAGAGTGTACAAACAAGGAGTTGTTTGCACCAACAAACCACAATCAAAAAGTACTCTCAAAGTATCGCGATAAGTACTAACAGAGTACATAATTCATGAAGCTTACCTCTAATCATAACTGCGTGCGATGTAAGAACAAGTTCTTTGTACCTACCATTTTCCTCTGACCCCATATACGAGGGGCGGTCAATAAGTTCTGCGAATCGGTAATGCAAAACAGAGGAAGGGGGATATCTGTTTGTGGGGGTGTTAGGAAAAGTTATGACAAGTCAGGACCTGCAGCCGCACGCTCCTGCATCGTCTATTTAAGAAGCAGTAGCTGATCGCAGATCATCAGTCACAAATTTTTCAACAATGGAGAAGGTTGAGCACCGCGCAGTGATCGAATTTTTGATCAAGGAAGGCAAGAATGCAAAAGAGATCCATGAACACATGGTTGCAGTGTACACCGACACCGCCCCTTCCTATGCAACCATTGCTCGCTGGAATAGAGAGCTCCGCCCTGAAGATGACCTCCGTCCAGGACGCCCGTCAGATGTGACCAACGAGGACAATGTGGCCCGTGTGGAGAGGATCATCCTCGAAAATCGACGGGTGAAGGTCGAAGAAATCGAGCGAGAACTTGGAATATCACATGGAAGTGTTATCAACATCATCCACGACAATTTGGCCATGACCGAAACCTGACGCCCCACGATCGACTTCAACGTCGTCAAAGTTCAGAGGAGCTACTGCTCGTATAAAACCAAGACCTGGTGGGATTCGAGTCACGCATAGTGACAGGTGATGAAACGTAGGTCCATCACTGGAATACCGAGAACAAGCTCGAAAGCATGGCCTGGAAGCACAGGGGCTCTCCAACCCCCATCAAGTTCCGGATCCAACCGTCAGCCGGGAAGATCATGGCCACCATCTTCTGGGATTCTGAGGAGGTGTTGATGGTGGACTATGCGCCTCTTGGAAGGACCACCACAGGCCAATATTACGCCGAGGAACTGCCTGGGTTGAAGAAGTGCATCCGTCAGAAGCGGCGCGGCAAGTTGACACGCGGTGTCCCGCTCCTACACGACAATGCCCCTGTCCACAAGGCCAGAGTTGCACAAGCTCCCCGGCGCGAGTGCGGATTCGAGAAACTCAACCATCCCCCCAACAGTCCAGATCTGGCCCCTAGTGACTACTTTTTATTCCGCAAGCTCAAGGCTGAACTGCGTGGACGCCGGTTTGGGGACGATGAAGATGTCCAGCTCGCCGTAGAGGAGTGGATTGAACAGCAGTCGGGAGATTTCTGGTTGTCGGGAATTCGAAGCCTCAGGGACAAGTTGCGCAAGTGCATTGAAGTCAAGGGTAGTTATATTGAAAAATAATAAAACATTTTTCCTCATATCTTGTTTCCTTATATCCGAATTGCAAAACTTATTGACCGCCCCTCGTACAGTTGTTCTCTGAAAACATAACCTCCACTCACTAAGTACTCTTTCACTTTACAGGCCTTACAACACAAACAACACAACGCTATCACCACCTATAATAATTGCCTGTCTAATTTCCTTTATCCCTATCGATGCTTCTGAATCTCATTGGCTTCTCAACCTTTAAATATTAAATCCAATCTACAAAATTAGTTGCCTACAATATCGTTTTACCCTCCTAATTAGGGTCTAAACGAGCTGAGTCAGCCATCGCTAAATCTCATGCAATCATGTCACAAAATTAGAATTAGCATGTCTGTTTATCTCACTAAATGAGCACTGGAGATCTCATTTCACTAGACTTCGCTAAATGAGAGCACTAGATGCCAATTCATCTCTCAAAGTATCAATTCAAGATGAATTGCTTTCACTTAGAACTCAAAGAAAAGCAGTATGGTTAATTTCCCGTCTACCCAAGTGGGTTCTTGGTTCGTGCATGGAGATCTCCGGTAGGTTCTACGTTCGTACTTAGATGTCTGTGGTGTTTTATGTCTACCCTTAGAGCTTGAATATGCATCCTCTTGGCAGGCAGATTCAGGGGAATTCGGATCAAAAACTCACGAGAGACGGAAGATTTTGTTACAGTGGTCAAGTATGTAATGACCAATGGGGATGAAACTGATTTTGCGCACGCGCGAGCCTCGGCCCCCTGTCGTGAAAGGCGTTAATGTCTAAAGCATCGAAATTTTTGTATGTGTTCCGGCTTGGATTGGAACCTGGTGTTTTATATGTGCACTTAGAGCTTTGATGTGTGTCTTTTCATGAGTGGTAAGAGTAGCATTATTTTTGTACGTCTGGAGTTTGAATAATTGAAGCGTCCATGAAAACACCGTTGGATGGTGGTTACCCGAAAACAGGAATTTAATTGCACCCGCAGGAGATAGAATTGGGTATGTGATACAATTAATTTAGATGGTCGTTAATAGTTTATTTTTTATTGGATTGGGTATGGAAATTAAAGGAATTTGGCGAGTTAGAATTACTGGTAACGGATCGGATCACTTTATCCCACAGGAAAAGCAGGCAATGCTGGTGTGTTGGGGGTCTCATAATACAAGACTCAGTTGGCTTCAAGCTCGTGTCAAGTGCAGTATGAGTCAGAAAGATGCAGTTAACATCTGCAAGATTGCGTGCCTTCCAGGCCCCAATGCCAGAAGAAGGATTTGCGGTTATATATCTTGCGCACATTTTCCTTTCCAATAGGTATCTTCACCACTTTCTTTATCTCTCTTTACTACAATGCCCTCGTTGGTTTTCGCTTTAAATAAAATCCCAGCTTAGAAAGAGTATTTTATTCCGCTTTTTACAAGTCCTCAACAAACTCAATGTCAAAATGGACTGCCAACTTGTCCGAGAGATGTCATGGTACTCGTTTTCAAGGATACCATTTGAGGATGTCATCATCTCATCCTAACTTGTCTTCCTTTAATGCTGTTGACAAGTGTTTTGTGAGCTAGTCTCCTCTTCTGAATTCTCGGGCAATTTCCTGTCCTCACATTCCTACTCTCATTTTATTTGTAAACCACTTTATAGAAGCGTCCAATGGAGATGGACACTTTGGTGTATTTTATTCAGTAACGAGTCCGTAAAGTAGGTTTTCTTTTTGCCTTTTAAATGTACTGGTCATTGCAATTATACGAGCACCGTCTACCCTCAAATTTAGGCATCTCTTGGCTTCTCAATTGCTTCTTGTCTTTCATAGAACATTTAATTCATTACTTCTTGGAATACAATCAAAATGATTAATACTTTAATCAATCTTTTCGATAGCAATTTGGAATAAACAAATTGATTTAGAGCGAAATTTAAAGGTTGTTGCCTCCAATTTTGACCAAGATTCTTGTTTAAAAAGCTTCCGATATTTTGCAACGAAGCTTCAACCCATTAATTTTCGAGAAAGGTTTTCCTTAGCCAGAGAACAAAGGAACGACGCTATGGTTATAGATAAGGAAGATGGGGCTTATAGAAGACGGATAGCGGGGGAGGGGGAGCCTTTACCGGGTAGGATTTTTTCAAACCAGTTTTTCTTTTCGGCTGGACTGGCTCGATCAACCTTACAACTCCAGGTTAACCCACAAATGGTATATGTACATGTATGAACGTCTGCCGTGATTCATAAAACCTAGGTCATATGTGTAAGGGCATGTAATAAGCCTATTAGTAGGAAACCTACTAGAACATGTTTGTGAAGAACCTCCTCCCCCCCATTCATTAAATTCTTCAACTGGATGCGATCATATGATAAAGTGGTTTGAAGATGAATGTAACTGTATAGCCATCTCTGTAGGTAGACATATTATTGATAAGGAAACTGGTTTAACAGAGGAGGTAATTATCCATTTTAGAAGAGAGAGGATATATATTTAAGAGGAGGAGAAAAATGGAGGACAGATATTTAGGAATGGAGAAACATGGGGGAGAGATATTTACGAAGTAGAGAAATAGGGAGGAAGTTGGAGACATGGATGGAACTGCATATATATATATATATATATATATATATATATATATATATATATATGCATAAATTTACTCTAACCTGGAATTTTTTTAAAATAAAACTATTCCCGTTTTTAGAGAAAAGCTCCTCACATCGCTACAATTTCCTTGACGGTTTCACGGTTATTGCAAATTCTTTGTATTATTATTTTGTTTATCTTCGCTTCTTTTCTTTATCAAATGCATATGGAGCTAACCAACACTTCTTCGCTTATAGGATATTTGCAAGGGTCTTTTTGAGGGGTTATGTGGCTGTAGAGTTGTGGTTGGAGCGATTTTTTGAGATACGAGGAGCACTTGATGGAGCAGGTTTGGTTTCCGGTCATCCCATAGGTTTTGCCAGTTGGTCAAAATAATTAATTCCTGGGCACAAAAACAAATGTTTTTTTTTATAAAAATAAAACTAAAGATAGAAAAATAATGCAATTAATGTTGAAAAGATATAAAAACTGTGTAAACCAGAATTTACCTTTACCGAGTAGAATGTATTGGCAGAAAGTGTTGTAGTAGAGGTAGGAGGGATGGAAATGAGAGGCTAATGTTTGGAAGGCGAGTCATCTTCCATGAAATCATCAGAAAGTTTACATTCTGATACATTTGTGCTGGTTGGAGAAAAAAAACACATTCCCATTGTTTGTTTTTCTTTCATATTTCTTTAATATCATTTCACATTTGGTTTAAAAGAGTTGATGTTCTCAGTCACCATAGCAACATCAAAGGGCCAATTTTCCATTAATGCTTTCAAATAAGATTAAATGGAAAACATTCTTCTGAGTATCGCAGTGGAAATTTTGGCATTGCAAACCTTCCTCTCATTCACCCCTGGGGAAGAAGTTTCTATTGTCCTTTCCTATGTGTTTCCTCTTGTCGTTTTCTACCATCACCTCATCTAACTACATGAATTTATTTACTACTAGCTCTGGTTTCTTCGAAATCTCTACTTGGCACACTGTCAGATTACTCCAAGCAGAGTTTATTGCCCTCATTGAAACCTCACCAGGTACTGCCTAACATTCTCACACACTGGAAGATATTGAAGTTACTCTTCCAAAAGTCCTCCAGAGTAAGATTAGAATCAGAAGTACTTAAACAAACCACGTGTTTGGGAGAGATAAATACCTCATTTAAAAAAAAAAACAGAGTAATTTAATTATCTAAGAAGTGTACAAAAATCAAACATGAAGAAAATGATTTAAATTCAGCATCGCCTCATTCCTTACTTATATGATCCTGTTAAAACGCATAACTCTAACATCCCATGTGTCCTAGTATAAGTTCTGTCGGTTCAGTTTATTCCTTATCTATATGGTTCACTAAGTCCCTTGTTGGTATAATTTCCCAATCTCAGATGAAAAAAATACTTATCTAATTAATAAACTCCTACTTTCACTCTTGTTAGTTTTGGTGTATCTTCTCTCATACCAAAAGTTCCAATTGAGCACATTTTTCATTTCATTATTAAATAATTACATGGTATTGATCTTGCTGGGCTTATTAATGCTTTTATTGACCTCATCTAGCTATGTTTTAAGAATTGTAAATTCTCCTTCAATTATAAATTTGACCTGCAAATGCTTGGTTTGGCCATGGGTATTTGTTTAGCAATTCCCCATTTTAATTTATACATCAGAGTTTTTCGAGACTCGAATCTTACCTACCATTCTCGTTTTTCCTATTGTTTATCTGGTTGTTTTGATTCACATTTCTCTGGAATGGTTTAAATATTTTGTTTATCACAAAGCCACTAATTCTTAATTCGCATAATCATTATTATTCTGGCAACAATGAAAAAGTTGATATTTGAATCAAACTTCCATTAATGATTTTTTTTTGTATTTATC
The DNA here is from genome assembly GCA_963969495.1 of Ceratothoa steindachneri. Lineage (NCBI taxonomy): Eukaryota > Metazoa > Arthropoda > Malacostraca > Isopoda > Cymothoidae > Ceratothoa > Ceratothoa steindachneri. Next base: position 34,604,265 of record OZ018338.1, read on the forward strand.
TCTTTTTTGTCTCTTTTCGCTTGACAATATATATATATATATATATATATATATATATATATATATATATATATATATATATATATATATATTATTTGATGGTGAAATCAAGTTCCTCGTATTGGGAGGAAGTTAAATTGAATCGGAATTGGTTGTCTGTTGTCTCATTTTGGAATTGTTTTGAAGCGACTTTGTCAGACGTGAGATGACATCCATAGACAGAGCGGGACGCAACGGCCCTTGACGACCAAACCACTGTCAAATAATCGATTCGCATCAAACAGTCTTCGTCTTTATATTTTGTTTATGAAGACTAAAAATACGAGTTTCTCGTCAATACTTTTGACGTCTTGGCATCTTCACAAGCCGTGAAACTTAATGCTTCTTAATGGTCATTTAGATGTTAGTGTGGAGATGTGGAACTGACCAGTACATTGGACAACATAAGAGAAAACAGGCGTTCCATAGCAACGGCAAATGTACGGCAGAAGAAAACGAGAGAAGAACAAAAAAGAAAGGTAATAAACTGATGAGTGAGGAATAATCATGACTGATAGGTTTCTATCCATTTTTGTGAACTAGGTTCCTTTTGGATACCTAGTAGTACATCTTTAGGCAAATAAGGACTCAAGAACGAGTCCGGGTATGGCGGAGGTCAAGCAAGTGATTTAAAACTTGTAGGCAGCTCAAGATGTCTAGACAGATGCTTCTATTCATTCGGAGTTAATTATTTTCGCTATCATCCTAAATCCTTATTCGTATTAATAACACTACGTTCGCATGTCCGAGTCTCGGTGACACCACATACGAATTAGTTCAATGAGAGTTTGAATTTTTCCTATCTGTGTCCTTTTTATATTGAGAGACATGAAAGTAATAAGAGACATGCGAGAGAGGACAATGGAGAGGTGTTGGTATGCTGACTCTATATTAAAAAAGATCAGTGACAGAAATGAGAATGATAGACATGAGGAAGAGAGGGTAAGGAGGAGATGTTTCTATGGCAATTCATTTTAATATTGAGTAATGTTGCTATGGCAACTCATTTTAACATTGTGAAAGAAATGAGTGAGTGATAAGACACACGCTCAAGATCGAGGGTACGAGAGAGATGTTGCTATGGTAACTCCTTTTAATATTGCGAGAAATGAGAGAAATGAGGAGATGTTGCTATGGTAACTTTTTAATATTGAGAAACATGAGTGAGAGAAATGAGAGTAACAAGGGAAATGCGAGAGAGGACGAGGGAGAGATGTGTTGCTATGGCCAGTTATTTTAATTTTGAGAGATGAGTGAGAGAAATGAGAGTAATAAGGGACACGCTAGAGATAAGGGTACAAGACAGATGTTTCTATGGTAACTTATTTTAATATTAAGAGACATGAGTCAGAGGAATGAGAGTGATAAGAGACACTTTAGAGAGAAGGTACGAGAGAGATGTTGCTATGGTAACTTCCCGCGAATTTTATGGGTCCTATACACCCCCCCCCCCTTATTCCTTCCCCATCGATCGATCCTTCCGACACCTGATATGTTCTTTTTACTGCTTTCTTCTTTATGTGAAGCTGCTTCAACTTCCGCGTGACGATACCTGCATTGTCTAGACAACCCGAAATACCAAGCCCCTGGTCGGGGGCATCTAGCAGCAGACATGCAGGTTCAAGCCCTTGAATGTTGCCCCTTTTTTATGCTTCACCTTCACAATTGGCCGTAGTAGATTTCCTTTCCGAGCAGTGATTGAGCAAGAATGGGTCACTTGAATCTTAATCTCGGTAACACATAAAAGCAGCGATAACGAAAGAGGTGTTAAAAGAACAAGGAAGCAAGTAGTGGTAGATGCCCTTCTACCCTGTGAGGTTAGGGGGGTATTATCTCGTCTTACCCACGTTTTTAAAGCGTTTGGCTTGGTATTATTTGTATGCTACTGACGGCTGCATTCGAGAGGCGAGAACCAGATCAGGTCTTGTGACTTTTGCAAGGACGCATTGTTTATTACCTCCTGCCATTCCTGATTGCACAAGGCACAAGTTCTAAAGTTCTTCCTTGTTCTCACTTCCTCGCTCGGCTTCAATATATCAGTTCTCCTATGCATATGAAAAGGCAATATTAGGCTCTCCCAAACCCCCATTTTAAGCCTGATGGTCTATTTTAGCTCACTTTTGACCTTCAAACATTGTTTTACTCGTGTTTCCTCTATTAAAAATAAACTGATTCGTCCACCAACCCGTAGGAAAGCGAAAAGCAATGATTACGAAGGCTTTCGCCTGGATTATGACCCCCACCTTTCAATCAATATCGCTTGATTTACTTTATTGGTAAGTGGATCGAGCCTCGGGCACGAATATCTCCATTTGTGTAAATAAGACGAACAAATAATTGAAAAGCAATAAAAAAGAAAAACTCTAATACAAAAAGAGAATAATAAAGGACCTTACTAGTAAGCGTGGCTAATTCTAAGGATTTGACTCTTCTAGGAACCTCGCTAGTAGTCACTAGGTCCACTTATGGAGAACCTGAACTAGCTACATAATAGGGAAGGTTCTAATTGATTGTCCAGACAGACTTTGGACCATTTAAGATGGTTGTCTAGACACTGAACGGTGTCATAACTCATGGTTTCTATCAACTAGTTCTTAATGTTCTTTAGGTGTTTTCACGTGCAAAACCTAACCTCCATTTGGCCTTGGTTATTGCTCCTATTAATTGGCACTAATTTATTTAAAAGCAAATAAAAGAAATGAGGAACAAAGTACTTACCTTGAAGGACAGCGTTAAAGTATATCACCACGATACGAACCCTAAGTCCATTTCAAATTACTGAGTATTAGTATTATTAAAACGAAAAGGCAAACACCAACGAGAGAATTGCCGCGAAGTAATCAACTTGGAGTTTTCTTGTTCTCGGAAGTAGGAACAGATCATAGATAGTTATATTGGTTCCTCACTATAAATGCTCTTTCCCTCCTTTATCGCCAATCTAGAAGGAGAATGAAAGTTCGTACTTTCGAACACCTCATTGTCGCAAGTAAGAACGTATATGAGGAAGAGGGTCCCGCCTCTCTGAAATATGAACAGATCATAGCAACTATGTTGCTTTTCAGTTTCACACTTCTTTATCTCTTTTACATTCTCCAGATGGAATTTTTTGTTCGTACTTACGAACCAGAAATTTCAAAAGTACAAAGTATCATTGGAAAAAGTATTCTATTCTCGCCTCTTTTACTCACTCTTTTGTTCGTTATTTCCGAGGGCATTCAATGTTCGTACTTCAAAATCATTTATCTCAAAGGTACGAACATTCGTGGGAAAGTAGCGAGTTCCCAATCCGTCTTCCCCGTTTCATTTACCCTATGTTGTTCTCCTCTTTATCCACACAGGGCACTTATACTCGTTGTGGGCCGCCACCCTCTTCCCGTGTAAAAATATCTTCGCTTCCATCAAGCACCCGCCGAGTGGGAAGTAGCAGCACCTTCTTCAGTCTCAAAGTGGGGGGGGGGGCTTTATATGGCTATTCAGGGGGTATCCCTCCCCTTGGTTGAAGTTAATTATTTCATGCCCCTCTTTAGTGAAGGGGTACACCTATACACTCACACAGCAACATTCATGTATATAAATAAAAAAAATGGTATATTCACAAAGTGGGGCGCAAGGGAAGCAATACTTGCAAAATTCATCCACAGGAAAATGAAAAGAGCAATCCAAGTACTTTCGAACTACATATCTTTTCAAGTTTGAAAGTAATTGGATTCCTCTTTTCATTTTTTGTGGGCGATTTCTCCCACTCATGCGAATTACGCCCGAGTGTTCTATGTAGTCTCTATGGCTACATAGACATGTGCATTATATATATTTTCATTTCCCTTAATTCATCACTTTCTTTAAGAGCAACCTCCCCCACCCACACATACACACCAAGGAGGGGCGAAACTCTCAAAAAAATCATTTGCGAATGAAAAAAACGATTAATACCATAATATTCTACCACATTATACCACTTCACCTAACTTTGCCATTGTTAAGGAGGGGGGGAGCCCTCAAAGCATACTACTGATACTACGGTTTAGTACTATTATAACTCGATTAATTAATATTTTTACTTCATAATTATTGAGATAAAAGACCCGTCATGATCAAGGTCTTTACGAGCAACAGTGAAATCATTACATGGATGAATTCATACGCGCGTACATGCCAACACAAAATGTGTACACGTGTATATCTTTTTTAAAATATGGCACCTGCTTGCGGTCAGGTTAATTTGCTAAGCATTTTATTGAACTCTTATAGGCAAAATATATTTTTAACTAAACGATCCCATCTTTGCCTCAACCTCTTAAGGGATTATCCCGAGTTAAATCGTGCGAATAATTTGTTCCTTCCAGAAAATGAGTTAACTCGTCCGAAACTTAACTTGGAATTTTTGACAGGAGTGAATCAGGTCACGTTTTCTGTTTCATTTGAGACAACTGAATGGGCCATATGGAAATGGTCTACCCATAGGTCAAAAAATCCCCTGCCCCCAGGCGAAATGCCCATTGGATTACATAAATGGCTTAATGGGTCAAACTGGATCATTTGAGGGCGTCGATGACCCCATGACAACGGAATCGGGCAGGGTAATCCTTCAGTTCCTTGAAGGTGTACCAGCCCATTTCTAGGGTGGTGTACCCACTGAAGAACGGGGGGATAAGGGTTAGATAAAAGAGGGAGATAAATGGGAGGGATAAGGAGAGTAAACGGGGTAAGGGGTGATAAAGAGTAACGAGTCCACTTCAACTCTAAAGGCTCGGACAGGCGGGGAGGGGGGAGGGGGGTGGTACGTGTGATCCGTCTGGAGTCTGTTCGTTGAAAAAGAAAAGAGCGCCCAAAGTACGAACTTGATTTCATTGAGAGAAAGCGGGAGAAAGAGAGACAAAGAGGAAATAATAATAATAATCATAACTATAACCGTAACCACAATATTTGTCTTTCTTAGATTTCCTCTCCAATGCACGCAGTCATGAAATGCGGTTGCCATAGCAATCAATTGTTTGCCTCGGCACTGCATCGGGCAGGCTGGGGGACGCTCCTGATCCCCGCCAACCAATTGGTTGTCTCCAATACACCCCTCGAACACACCTCAAAATAAGTGTGTCCATTGACTACTTCCACCTTCACTCTCACAGTCACGGGACAGAAAGGGGGTTTAGCCCCCTCGTGGGGGGCACAAGACCCAAATGAATCAAACCAACCCAAAACAAAACAGAAATCAAGTGTTGATTGAATCCCTAAATCCAGAAGAAAAATCATGAAAGGAACATCTCTCATGTGGAAGCACAATACAGAAACCCCATCGAGTACTCTTACACAAATTACCAAACTTCCATCGAGTAATCTTACACAAATTACCAAACTTCCATCGAGTACTCTTACATAAACCACCAAAATCCCATCGAGTACTCTTACACAAACCACTAAACTCTCAGCCAAATTTTGTTCAACACACAAAATTCAGAAGGAGAAACCTGGTAATTCACTTTAACTGCCAAGGCGAATGGTCGTCGCCGTATATCGGATCGACCACCACTAAACTAATAACCAGAGAAGAGGAACCACACATTTAGACCTTACTAAATCAAAGAGTCCTTCACAACAACACATGGATGGGTCAACATAAAAGGTGCGGTGGGTAACTTGTCGCTGTTGGCACCGCTGAGTTCTGCACACGTGTGCCATCTGGCGTCGGTTCTAACTTCTGCCTATCAGAGTAGACTCATTTATGCATCATCTGTGAAGGAAACAATACCATGGCTGAATTCAATCCTCACAAAATTTTGGAAAAGGTTAACCTGTGATCCCTAGAATTCACACCGGGAGCTTCAATGCGAAGAGCTAAGAGTGATTGGGTGTCAACTTGAGGACGGTGCAGATGATCAGTAAAGAGTTGGATGAGTCAGGCTATGATCACGAGGGTACTCCGTGGGTAGTCGTCCCCTTCCTATCCTAAATTTGTCACTGAGATTCAGGCCATCATTGACAATGATCCCAGTAAGTCAATGAAGTACGTAGTCAGGTCCAAGGAAGCGAGTCATCGTCTCTCATCAGACAATTGGTGCATGAGTACATCCGCTACTACTCATACAAGATGGGAAAATACCTTCTTCTGCCGCATAAGATGACGGACAAGGGAAAAGAAAGTAGTGCGAAGCTTGTGAACAAAATGAATCATTCTCTCAATCCTGGTATACTTTGGTTCTTTCTGGACAAGAAGAATCGCTGTCAGAACGATGTGGTGCACTTACAAAACAACCGACGGCCTGCTCTGTCCCCCATAGATGTACGGAGAGTCATGAAAAGAATGTTCCCGGTCCAACTCATGGTGTTTGTGCTAGTCAGTAGTGAGGGCCACGTTATGCTCTTGTTTATCTTCCCAGAAGGTCTCAGACTCAATACGGAGAGCTACATCAAGCGCCTAAATGAGTTGATGTTTCCTTGGATCCAGGAGATGGCCGTTGGAAGGCCGTTCGTCTGGCACTAGGATTCTTCACCATACCACACAAGAAGTAGGGCACACTCTTAGATGTCAGACAGCTCCTTTGACCACATGACTCTGAACATCTTACCTCCCAACTCCCCACACTTCAACCCCTACACTATTATGTGTGGGGCATAGTTGAGAGAGCGACCAACAGGTCTCCGTGCACCACTAAGGTGAAGCTTAGTTCCAGAACCGCCACACTTTTCATACACTTAATAGGGTGAATATATGTTTATTTTCATTTATATTGAAGTTAGGCGACATGTTACCTGCAGCACCGTGTAGAGTACAATCCAAAGAGATCAGAACGCCAGTATATATTATAACCTGTCCAAGAACTTTTGCCAAAGAAAATCTAAGACTTCCAAAATTAAAGCAGGATAACCTACTAGTATAAACTACGTTTGGGTCAAAGTTATGTAAATTTGGGTGAATAAAACTAAAGTTATCAGCAGATAAACAATTTACTAGAAAAATGTATATGTTCAAAATGATCTGAACGCTTAGCTTTCTTGTAGAGAGAACCGGCATTGTTTTTATAGCACTCAACTTCACCTTAATCTCGTGTAGAGGTTAGTTAGCTTATTATCTGGGCAGCTTTCACGCCTCTCGCTGACCGTAAGCTGATCGTAGAACTGCTCCATCAAGATGGTTTTTCAATTCGAGCCATTGCAGAGACTGTCAAGCGCTGCTCAAAAAGTGTAGTCCATAATATTCTGTCAATCTATGACAAAAGCAGGTTTATATAAGGATGGTAAATCAACCGGCCTGCTAAGGAAGGCCTTAAAAAAGGGAAGACCGTGTCATTACCCAAATTGTGAAGAAGGATAACTTCAAGACTGCTGTAGCAGTTTATTTAGAGATTAATGATATTTTGGCCATAAATGTCTTCAGGCAGACTTCTTCCCGGCGGCTGGAGTAAGACGATCTTCACACTCTCTCACACATGGCCAAGTCAGTGATCAGTCCAAAGAACAGAAAGGGTCGTCTTACATTCGCCACTGAGCATGTTACCTGTAGGGGTGCCCAATGGAGCCAACTCCACTTGAGTGATGAATCTAACTTTAATTTGTTCTGATCCAATGTTAAGGGGTTCATTCGTCGCAGAGTAGGCGAAAAATTGTCTAAAGTTTGAAGTTTGGCTGAGGAAGTCTCATGGTATGGAGCGTGATTTCGGTAGAAGCCACTGGACCACTTGTGCTCTTACGGAGCACAGGGAATGTACAACTGTACAAGGAATTACTGCGATAGCATGCTTTGCCTCACCTGCGAGCTTCCGAAGCTCAACATACCATTTCATGAAGAATAACGCCCCCTGCCACATAGCAAATCGGTGAAGACCTTCCTGGATGATGAGCATACATCACTTTTATGAACTGGCCTACCACAGTGTCCGGACCTGAATCCTATTAAATGTGTTTAAAAGACCCTCGGAGAGAGGTCGAAGAAGAGTAACTCGAAAACAGTTGAAAAAATCTGGCAAATTCTTTAAGACGAATGGAGCAAAAGAGTCAGAGTTGGTTCCTTTCCGTGGCAAGATATGGCAAAGCAGCATCGAGAATAAAAGCATCGACACTAAATACTAATTACTTATAACCTGCACAAATATTTTCCCCTAAAAACCTAATCGTTATATACCAACTGAAAGTTGTTCCCGCGGTAGCTCTTCTAATTTTGGACACTTCAATTTTTCTAGTAAATTGCTTATTTGCTGATACGTCTTACTAGGCCAAATTTTCATAAATAACATTTACCCATACCTAGTTTATACCTGTAGGTTATTGACACCAATTTTTTAAGCCTTGATTTTCTCTGGTAAAAGTTATGAATGATGTCATATTAGAAATAAAGGCGTTCCAATCTTTTTGGATGGAAGTGTAGAGAAACTATGAAGAAACCTCAAAACCATTCCTAGATCTAACCATGGACAAAATCTAAAGTCAGTCGAAGCCGTCCTAATCAAAGAAACCCAATTAAAGAAACCTATTTTAATGACATTGGTACACTTAAATTTTACAAATGGTATAATTCCATAGGTAGAGAGGGATAAAGAGAAACGACAAGTGGTACCTGGTTCTTCATTGCTGACGTTTCGCTCCTCTGGAACTTCCTCAGGGTAACAAGACCTAAGACAAGAAATGAACTCTGATCATCGTCAGTTTTTCTTTTTTACTTCTCTTCATTATCCGTTATTCCTTTTCCATTTCTCTCTTATTTACTCTCTCTTTATTATCTTTTATTCCATCTCTCTCTTATTTTTATCTCTCTTCATTATCCACTATTGCATTTCTCTTATTTTTCTCCTTTTCAATTTTCCATTTCCCTCTTAGTTTTATCTCTTTATATTTATTTCCATTTTCTTTTCTCTCTTATTATTAGTCATTCATTTTCCGATTCTCTCTTGTTTTTTTATCTCTCACTATTATCCATTTCCATCATTATTCTCCTAAAATTGCCTTTGCCTCAGAGTGCGTCAATTTCCTTCCTTCCTTCCCGACATGTTCGGAGCATGTTCATTTCGTGTCTACGGCAAGGAGCCCATTTTCAGGCCACGACATGACCGACATAACGGGGCGTCACGCCCTCGATAGGGAGAGGGGGAGGGAGGAAGGGCTAGCCACCCCCACAGAATGCCGGGGTTAATTAATGTCGGCGGTGGCGGAGTAGCGGCAAAGAGGGGCGGGGGGGGGGATGCTGCCATCTGGCGCATGTGTTTAAAGATCGCTGTCCTGGAGTAAATTGAAACAGACATCCTACTATTGATACTACTCATACTAGTATTAATATTGCTACTACTGCTATTACGTGGCAGGGTATGAGGTATGTTGTACCGGCGGTGGTTTGGAAAATATGTTAAACTCTCACCACTGAGTTATGTGCTGGACGTCAGGTGCAAGTCGGTGGTAGCAACTGTACTGGTAACTGAGGCCGAGAAAAGTAGGCCAAACTATAGCTATTATAAAATAAGGCAGCGATGGCATGACAGCGTTCCGAAAGGAACGAATTCCATCGCTCGGTTCATTTGCGGATCGTTACCGGGAAGGTTTTCTGCGGTTCGCCGGTCACCATTTGTGTTGCACATAGTCAAGAAGAACGACTTCCTCGGTCCTTATTCAAGGATGCGACCTGTGATCCTCCTTTACAGACGTCGGGGTTACATGGCATCATGACACAAGTGCCAACTTTTTACTTTATGTTTTGCAAGGGTTCAACCCCCTTTTCTCGTTCCAATATCGTCACCCAGGGGGTTCGAATCCCCCCAGACCCAGGCGATCGGCTTCTGGCTCCTGCTGGTGTCCAAACCAACCCGTTATTTCGTCATACCATCTAACCATCGCCCTTTAAAATCTGTTAACGGACCTTTCTCATTAGTAAAGGCCACAAACCACTAATAAACACTAGTCAAAGAACGTAATAATTATAATTTAAATTATACATCAAAATTGACAAATAACACAGCAACAACCACCAAAAGGCCTCACCAAGACAAATAGTCACAGGAACAAAACGGAGAGGGTGAACAAACAGACAGACAGACAGACAGACGGCATATTCGATAGTCAGACGCTTTGGGGGACGTGGATAATAACCCAGAGTGAGAGAAACCTTTCATAAATGACAAGGGTCAGTGAGACTCAGGTTGCTCAAAGCGATTCAAGCTTCTTTTTGTCGATTAAAATAAAGGTTAAGATACCAGATTGATATCAAAACGATTTATTCTTGACACACAGAGAGAAAGAGTGTGTGTGTGTGAGAGAGAGAGAAAGAGAGAGATATGGTTCCGCAATGATAACTTTATACATGATTGACGAAGTCAAGTAAAGACCGAACGTCCTCGAAACTGCTGGTCAGATTGACCCAGAGATTCAAAAGGAAAATGAACTTACGACCACCTGGATCTAGCTTGTACCCCCCCCCCCTCCCCACTAAAAAAGTTTTGCAGGCCACAAAGCCTCACTTCAATCGTTGACACTCGGGTACAATCGTAAAATAATTTGGAACAGGGGCATTGTTTCAACCGGGTGTGCAAGTGACGCCAATGCAGTTTTGTTTTCCCCACCTCGTCTCGAAAATTTAAAATTTTGCAGAATTTCGTCAATTTAATATTAAAATTTAAGGCTAGAATTGGGTTATAATTTAAAACCATTTAAACCAAATATTTTTGTGGTATAATAGGAGTTGAGGGAATTTAACGGAGTTTATGGAGTCAAAAATAGAGTTAATTAGTGTTAAAGTTTGTTTGCAATTTAGGAGATTTGGGGAACGATTTAAATTCAGTGGGGGGAGGTTTCGTAATTGAAATAGTTGCTATTTTGCAGTTTGCTTATTACTTTCTATAAATTGTATATTTTCTAAAAATTTGGGGATCCAGGATGTCGGTAACCAACGAAGGAATTCCAAATGAAACACCCAGTACTTTGCTATCAATTCTGTTACTCTTAAGAGGCCAATTATCCCTCCATTTATATATATATATATATATATATATATATATATATATATATATATATATATATATATATATATATATATATACACATATGTATATCACAACCTAAATGTGCAGATGTATTTCACCAAACCTTGTTTTTTTGTTCGCTTCGCTACCATTTGGCAATATCTAGAGTGCTTCCCATTACACAATTATCTTATCTGTTTATCCTGAAGGAGGGATATACCAAAACGACATCCTACATCGCTGTATTTGAAGAGACGCACACATTCACATACCCTCGAAACTCGTCGAACACTGCATTAAACTGGTATTTAAACTTGACCCACAGGAAAAAAGAAATCAGGCATATATTACCAATATCAACACTATAAAATATACTCATTCTCTATTTAGACCAATAAAAACACTTATTATTAAGCACAGCTCTCTAGATTTTGAAATATTTATTTAAAAAAAAACAACCCCAAATATTACTATTATCATTTCCAGCACACACGAGAACAGCGTCCAGTCTTAAAGACACCCAACAAGTAAGTGAGTACCCACATCGTGAAGTGTTACGGAAGATGCGTTGCTGAATATTCCTCAATTATTTTGTCTTGTATACATCGTTAAAGGATTCCAGCTTCGTATTCCTTAAGGTCATCCTCGCATTACTTTATAATTGGGAAAAATAAAGGTTTGGTGGTACAACTACATAGGATCTTTCGTGTAGGGCTATTTATTCTGGTTAAATGTTTGTTTATTGTTATTATTAACCTTACTTCTCAATAAGTTAGGCCAACTGTATTCTTGAGGTTTATTATACATGTTTAGTGGAATATTTGCGTCATTATACACGCTTGGTTGAAGGTGCGAATACAAGCTTTTCTATGCTCAAGCCAAGCCAAATAATGTAGCCGCCCTTGACATAGATTTAACCTTTTCACTTTGTGTTTTCATTATTTTCTGTTCCCTTGTTGCTGATTTTTTAAAAGTCTTATCCTTAATGCATCAAGCTCGATCACAATAACACCGAGGGTATTAATTTTAGAGTCCCAGGGTATGTTGACGTGAACTTTGGGGGAGGTGTATGGATGCGTCTTTTATGTGTATAAAGTTGACATTGAACTTGGCCTATTTCCTCGTTAAAAATTCCACTGGGCCTTTCTTAAGTCTCTGTCTGCACTTCAAAATAGGTTTCGACTCGCGTACTTCTGAGCCAGAGCCGGTTTCTCGTGTCACTCGACCAAAAGAACGAGGCCGGCCGTTGCCAGAGCGGGGCTCGACGAATCGTGATTGGAAAACAGCGTTCGATTCGGGAAATCCGCTGTTCGTTTGTTTTCGGGTGGCCCGGAGAGCTTTTCTTTTCCCTTAGCGGTGGAGTCAATGTTGAAGGAAGAAGAAGGCCGGGGTCCTGCTTTTATATGTGCTTGAGGTAAATAATGACGAAGACGCTTACGGATATTCTTGCGTTTCTCTGAGACATGGAAGCATGGCAACCAAGGAGGCAAGGAAGGTGGTAGGTAAGGAAAGCGGACAGATAGACAAGCTGGCAAAGGCGGCAAGAGAGAAGGTACGCAGGATTGGAAAGCAACGTCAGGTGGGTAACCAACAGACAAAGCAAAGCAGGGTTGTCAGGCCGAGCTTATCCCTAGCACATCTAGGCCATTAAGAATAAATTTAACATCGACCCTCCCCCACCACCACACACACACCCAACTTGCTTTCACGTTCCTCCTTCACCTTTTGTTGCGTCTATTTGAATTTTATAAAGGGAAGAGTGGAGAAAAAAAATATTGACAAGGAGCAGGAATAAATAAGACATTTAGACCGGAACACTTTATCCTCTGAATGTTAGGGCCAGTGGGTAGTGTGCCTTTAAATCCTTCCGGATCGAGTTCGTAAAAAGAGCACTAGTACTCTGAGCCTGGTGATCCTTTAAAACACAGTAGGCAAACGGGACGAAAAGAAGATAAATACAAATAAAACAAAGCATTTAATTGAAAGCAAATAAAAGAAAACTAATAAAACGCTTAAATGAAGAATATAAGAAAAGACAACCCCGACAAAAAACTAATAAAAAACCCCAATATAAAAAGGACTTATACAAACAAATAAAATAAACTTAATAATACCTACAAATGAAAGAAAACTAATAAAAACGATAATTAAAACACCAAAATAAAAGAAAACATTATTAAAACGCTCAAATAAAAAAGACAATACATAAATAAACAACAAAAACAGCAAAACCTCCTGACAACTTAAGCCAATGTGCAGAGTTCAAGGAGGACAAACACCGGCGGGGGCGATACGACCTTAGCACATGCTCACACTTTTGTTGTTCTGGATGAACACATTGTTGGACACATGGCTGAATGAGGAGATGCCAAGGTCAGTGTGTGTGTGTGTGTGTGTGTGTGTGTGCGCGCGCGCGCCCGCGCTCGCATTTGCAATGCCGAGCACAATAAGCAACGCCGGGATTGGTTTGCATAAGAAGCCAAGACGGAGCCGAGAAACAGCTGGGGGCGGACGGAGATCATAAACGGCCTCCTCGAAAAGGACTTTAAATAAAAGGTTCCTAATCAAATAGCGCACATGTGACATGAGGATGATGATGATGATGGTGATGATGGCAATAATTGGAATATAAGACAAGTGACATGAAGATAATGACAATAATTATAATAGCACGGCATGTGAAATGATGATAATAATAATAATTATAATAACAGGGCACGTTACATGATGATGAAGATAATAATACTGATTATCCAACTCCAATCCCAACCGTTTTCTCACGCAAAACACTTCTTTTTATTTTCCTTTGTTTTTCTACTTCTGTACTCCCTTTTCTCTTCCTTCTATTTCTCATGATTACTATCAGTAGTAGTACTATTATTTACTTAAAATTAGAAGTGAAAACCAACACGGCCATCCCAACCCCCCTATGTGCGGAGAGATTCTTTAAGAAAGTAGTGAAGTTAGTTGAAGTGTAAGTGCGAAAGATATGTAGCCAGAATACGCTAAGGAGGAAACTACTTGGGGTCTGGAAACCGGCACGGTGTACCCCCGAGTTAACCAACGTTCACAAAGAAATTAAATCCCCCTCTTAAGAAAGGGGTGTAATAACCCCCTCTTCAATTTGGGTGGGGAATCTGCCCCTTCCCCCCTACCCACATGAAAGCGCTCGTATGAATGGGACAGAAATTCTCGAAGATGCGAGCGTCAGTGCGGATAAGTTCAAACTGGTATTAAGGAGGAACAACTGGAGGCTTAACCCCCCCACCCCTACCCCGCCCCTCCGGGTTCACAATCCAGGGTTAACGAAGTTTCGCCATTGCGTTCTTTATCATATATATTTTCACGTATTTAGATTTATCCACATTTTTAATCTGTCTGTACATCACCACTTCCGATTACGGCGAAGTTAAGACACATTTGGTGTGGTGAGTGGTCGGATGGGTTTCCGATTCATGGTCGACTTCACGGCAGCTGCCAAACGTTGTATATACCGGTGGTTCGGAGCCCACGTAAAATAGTAGGCTCCATTGAGAGATAAAAGCTCCCCAAAAGAGTCCAGATGGGCGGTAAAACCCCGACTATTTTTCTTCTCTGGTCTGTGAGTCAAAATTCCCTCTTCGGTTACATCTAATTTTCTAAACGAAAAAGTCCCCGGTACATTTCCACATCCACAGTAGATAAAACACCTCAAATAGACCAAGGAAGCCAAGTCCACGGGATCCCTCCCTTTGCATCTTAATTAACCCTTCTTCTTATCCCTCCTCACCATAATCAACCGGTGAGGTTGGCTGACATCAATGCCACTTATTACGTATCAAACACACACACACACACACACACACACACAGGAAGAACCTTCAAGTTAGTATCAGGGCAAAGTTTTTTATATGTTTGTATGGTTGGAGTATAGTGGCATGACCAGTGCAGCATAGTGGAGTGGTCTGACCCGAGTAATGATTGGTTTAGTAATGGGGGAGGTTCGTTTGGGATGTTGTTTGGTGGTAGTGTGTTAGATAAAAGAACCACAAGGCATCATTGGATATAACGCGGGAATTTTCAATGTCAAGTCTGCTGGGGTCTTGCGCTGTTTTCAGCACACAGCGATATCAAGGCAACTTCGGCGCTGGTGTTCCGTGAGATACCTTCCCTACATACCCCTACCCACGGATTATTTCCTATTAGTTAATTCCGCGGTGGTAGAAGTTATTTCCATATTTAAAACTTCAACAACTACCAGTTTACCATAGAGTGTGATCGCGCGCTTATCAATGCCACAATATCTACTCTCTCTCCCCTCCCAACCCCCCTTTAGGTCCTATAAGCACAAACCACCCTGATTTACCACAAGCAAAATTAGCCCGTTATAGCTGTAAGAGGTGATATATATATATATATATATATATATATATATATATATATATATATATATATATATATATATATATATATAGAGAGAGAGAGAGAGAGAGAGAGAGAGAGAGTGAGATACACGGAGCTACACGGAGTTTCAAGGAGCTACAAGGACAAGAAGTACCCTAGGAAACCTTAACGATCCACTCAAAGAGGGTACTTTTGGGCTAACAGTTAAGCAGGCACATGTCTGCACAACGACTTAAGTGCCAAAACGGCCACTTTTCAAGACTTTGTTCATTCTTGACTTGAACTGTTCAACATAATTGCTGTTGACAATTTCCACTGGAAGTGCGTTCCAGCTACCGCAGATGCTGTATATGAAAAATTTACCACACAGATCACGGTTGTAACGCTTAAGTTCAAGTTTGTAGCCGTGATTTCTCGTTCTATCCTCACTAAGTTGGAAAATATCCGTGTAATCTATATTATCGAAGCCTCGAAGTATTTTAAACACTTCGATGAGGTGACCAGGCAGTCTCCGGGTTTCCAACGGGAACAGATCTAATTCCCTTAATCTATCTGCATAACTTTTATGTCTCATAGAGGGAATCAGTTTGATTGCCCTGGCTTGCCCACGTTCCAATCTCGCAATATCCTTTCGAAACGAAGGACTCCAAAATTGTACGGCATACTCCAGGTGCGGTCGGACAATTGAGTTGTACAAACAAAGTACAATTTCCTTGTTTCGATATCCAAACTGGTGCTTTATGTAGCCTAGCATACTTTGGGCCTTTTTCTCCGCCTCAATGCACTGTTTCGAGAACTTGAGGTCACTAGTGATTGTTACACCCAAGTCCTTATCAGTGTCGGTAGATTCAATAGCAGTGCCCTTAAGGATATACTGAGATTGAGGGTTCGGTGGCCGATATGCATCACTTTGCATGTTTTCACGTCAAATGGTATTTGCTACGTGTCAGACCACTCCCCAATCTTCCGAAGATCATCTTGAAGGCGGGCAGTATTTCCTTCCTTTGCGACGTTCATACCAAGCTTGGTATCATCGGCAAATTTATTTATAAATCTTCGGAACCATGTCACCGTCCATGTCGTTGACGTAGATGATGAATAGTATTGGTGCCAGTAGAGAACCTTGAGGAACACCGCTAGTAACGGGCACCCACTGAAAAGCCTGTCCATTCAACACTACCCGTTGCCGTCTGCCGTTTAGCGAGTTTTCTATCCAACTTGATACATTTCCGTCTATGCCCAGCGCACACACTTTCCAATGGAGGCGGCGGTGTGGTACCTTATCGAAAGCTTTTTGAAAGTCTAAGTAGATAACATCCACCACCTTATCGCAGGCGTACTCACTAAAAACGAAGTGGAAGAATCTCACAAGATTCGTTAGGCATGACCGGTGCCTTCGGAACCCATGCTGGGAACTCTTCAATCGCAAGTTGGACTCTAAATATGACGTCATTTTGTCTACCAAGATGTTTTCCCTGATCTTACAGACTATTCAATAGAGAGAGAGAAAACAGACACCTGGGCGACCCTTTTTGTCTGCGCAAATGGAAGTGCGAAATTATGAGACGCCGTGAAACGCCGTGGTGACCTGAAAGGCCGCCATCGCAGAAAGCCGCGGCAAGGTTGAGAGCTCAAAAGTTCCCATCTGGAGTCGGACAAAGTTTCGCCTCACCGGCTTAAGAACCTTTTCGCGATCGGGCTAAAAGGGCGAGACTAC
Organism: Ceratothoa steindachneri; assembly: GCA_963969495.1. Lineage (NCBI taxonomy): Eukaryota > Metazoa > Arthropoda > Malacostraca > Isopoda > Cymothoidae > Ceratothoa > Ceratothoa steindachneri. The sequence goes on from OZ018338.1 coordinate 34,621,341, forward strand.
TTTTGTCTGCCGATGAGTCAGGCCCTGGAACCATCCTCTTCGAACGAAGGGGATAGGACCCCGTTCGTCCCCATTATAAATACTCCGGCACCGGAGTTGGAAGTCAGTATCCGCCGACCGCCCTGCCCCGTCACTATCCTCTGCCGCCCCCTGTCGGTACTCTGCACAATTCTCGCAGAACCCTTCAAGCTCCAAGTATTCTGGATAATTCACGCAAGTCTACCTCGTACCCGTTTTCAACAGCTTCTCAAACGCAACGCACCCACTCTTGATTCGTGTTTTACTCGAAAGCAAGATCTAAGTTCATCCCGTAATAGTCATTGCCAAGAGACTATTACTTGGACTTCGCGCTAAGGCAAGGATTACTCCCTCGGACCGAATCTTCAAGGTAAAAACAACGCGCAACTCTCCTATGCAAGTGCTCTCTCTTCTCCCCCCGTCCTCCTGCTGTAAGCTTCCATCATCGGTTTCGTTTACGCTCAAGGTCATTCGAGCGACCCTCGGTTAATATTGTTCGTTTGTTTGTACGTTGACCATCCCCACCAAGTCTCAGCCCTTTTAGCCGCTGAGACTCTTGTGTAGGTATAATGTGTATATAGTTTGTTTTAAAACTCCTTTTAAACTTGTAAAATAATATTAATTTTCATATTAGTAAAGTTATTTTTGCACCAGTTTTTCTATTATCTCGGAACCTCCAAGATAGTCGACTGTTTGGCCAACCTCCATTTAGTTAATTCGACCTCTGCTGGTATTATGAACCTCCCACGCGCATAGCTATTCGACCTCGACTGAGAAACGCTGAAAGGGTTAACTTGACCCTATTCCATGACAATAGCCATAGCACGCCACCTCATAAACACCCTCCATGCATACCAATCACATATAATACAGGGACCCCCGAAAACAGGCCCCAAATTCAAATAGGCTTCATTTCTTAATTTAAAAAATAGTTATAAAATGAAGCCTATTGAAAGTTGGGGCCTGATGTTGGGGCCCTCAGCCACCAACATCAAGCATCAGATTGAGTGAACTCATCGTTCACTATTCCTCCTCAAACTTACACCCATTTTCCCCATTTTCATTCACACTTCTCTCAGATATCAAGCAGCCAGGCGACATCACCATACCTTGTATTATTCCCACACTCTCACACACGTCTGTTAAACAATCAATCCAGCTATCTTTCACTCTTACTCAATGCACTTCACGCACTCCAATAGTCACTTCAATCATTCTTAACGCCTGCCATACTGCTTCTCTTCATGGTCATAAGCTTCCTCTAGATCCATTCACGCACCACACAATTCACCCTTGTTACCCCTTCTTTATTCAGTTGCCTCAGTGCAAATACTTGATACTCACACCCTCTTCCACGCTTAGCCAGGGAGTGAAATATGCGTGGAAGATAAACGCAGATCCACGTGTAGGCGCAAGGCTTTGAGAGCAAACACTACTCCAGATGTTAGCTACACTATGCTGGTCCATGGTCTACCTGACACTCTATCGGGGGTATCCTAACAACCGCACCAATTATGGTTAAAGGAAACCAAACAAAGGGACTCCTTTGAACCGAATCTATAAGATCAAAAGGTCAACTGAATTAAGTCGCGTGCTCTCAATTATTCTGAACTTATGACCATATGACCTCACAACTTTCAGATCCTTCAACAAGTGAGGCAATCCGACCCATAGTTAGTTTTCTTTTAATAATTCCCGGACTAACCTTGGGAGGACTTTGGCAATTACATCATTCGAAAGACAAAATGATTTTAAAATTTGTTTGAATAGGAAGAACAGTTAAGCCACTTTTGCCTCTCCACCAAAAGTAAAATGGTTACCATCCGACCAACGACCTACGGACCAACATAGTCACTTATTGAGTTCCCGGCACCGACTCAATAAGAGCCAAGAGAACGCTTAAAATAAGCGTTCTCTCAGATAGCCAAAAAAGAGAGCCAATCGATAGAGAGTTTTTTGGCTCTCTGAGAGAACATCTATTTTAAGCGTTACCTTCTCGTGTATGTGAGGAGAGCTCCTTCCGAGGGCTTTGACGAAGCCTGTGTTTGGAACAATAAGAATATGAATATGTACTGAAAAATCCTGTATGCAGATGCATTAAATCATTGTATTGATACTAATTGGATATATGTACATCTTATTTTGAGTTTATTGAGTTATGTTGTATACCTTCTTAATTAAGATAAGTTCATTATTAACCCAAAAGGATGCATTAGCTTATAGAGACACACTTCAATAAAAAAATATAACTCAAGAATGACTCATGATTTCCGGATTTGCATTCTTGTAAAATGCGAGTTGACCAAAAGGTGTATTCAGGTATTAACAATTAAAAATGAAAATGTCAATATAAAAGAGCTTAGAAATGCCAAGTGTAAAAGGATCTTACCTTTAGGTCACCACACATCATCCAATTGTGGGTAGAGTAATTTATTGCATCCAGCACTTTTTCATATTTTCATAACTTTCAGTAAGTTGGATTGAATGGCCTTATAGGAACGGAAACTATCTTGTTACCAATATTCAGTAACACAGCTTTTAAACTTGTACTAGAGGAATCTATGAAAAGTCTCCATTCTAAAGGGTTGTAGGGAATTTCAAGGGCCTCAACAAGTCTTTTAATATTGGCGCAGTATACTAAAGAGCTGGAAGAATGCTGTAAAAAATAGCTTCGAAACTCTTGTTCTCTATTTCTGTACCCCCCAAAATTGTTGTTTCTTTAGCGAGAAGATTACTTTCACGAAGTCGAGAGCAAAAGAAGTTGTGCATTCTCGGTTGAAAGGCCCAGATCACTAGTCAGGTCATTTAACTGAACTTGAGTGAATGGTCTCGCGACCATATCATGTGTGGAAACCTGATAAGACTCAGATGTGTCATAATCTTGATCAACTTCCATATTAATCTCTTCATGGACCTCTATATGTTCATGAGGAGAAGGTATAGGAATTCCTGGGCCATGGGGCAGGGGTTTGATGGCAGAAGGAACATCCCGATATGCCACACTATGTTTATTCTTCTTATTTATACCTGTGGAAAATATAATTGCATATTACATAAAGGAATTGATTTGGAGTTGCAGATAGTACATAAATGTTTAGTAAAAGATATGTTCATGCTGAAGTAAACTATGTTAGTTTTTAATTTTATGCTAAGTCTATGCATAATGATGACATTTTCAGGAGCCAGTATGATACAGAAAGCTTAAATACTTGATACAATGCTCACTTTTAAGATTTGTCATGTAAAAATAGCGGTCCGTATTGTGGTCCTTGCCCTCTCTCCACACCATAGGAACACCAAAAGAGAGAGTTGCTTCGGTAAGAGTTGTGCGTCGCGGACGTTGAGCGTCCCGTTGAATCGAGTTGGTGCTTCGATAAGAAGAAAGTGGCTCCTTGACTAAAGGTTGGATGGAGTCCATGGTTGTACTTAGTTGTGTGGAAAGAATTAGATAAGGACTCCAGAAATTTGATGGGATGTTTTCGTATGATGATGAGAGTCACTCCGATCGATGATGATGCTTTTTGAATTTTTGAGGTCACTTGAGGCGATGATGATGATTTATTATGTCACTCTGGGCGATGATGATGATTTTTAATTTTTATGTCACTCCCGGGTCACCACTTGTAGCGAGAGGGGTCTGTTTTTTCTTGTGGATGTCCGACCAAATAAATTCGGACTTGGATTTCTAAAACAACTTGATGAAAATATAACTTTATTTCGGAATTTGAGGTTCTTATAACGAATGGCTGGAGCTTGGTGAATCCATCCACCGAAGTGGAACGGATCACAACGATGAAGAAGTGTCCTCGATTGTTTCTATGGCTGATTTGCGTTCCTAAGCATAATCTCTCGTGTTTTATAGAAGGTGAGCGCGAGCATGGGGGGGAGAGATAGAGAGAGAAGGGAGAGAGACGAGAGAGAGAGAGAAAGAGAGAGAGAGAGAGAGAGAGAGAGAGAGAGAGAGAGAGAGAGAGAGAGAGAGAGAGAGAGTGTAACAAGAAGTAACAAGGAGTAACAAGGAAAGTAAGTACCCTAGGAGACCTTACGGTCCATTCAAAGAGGGTACCTTTGGACTAGCAATCGAACAGGCACATGGCTGCTCAATTGTTTTGCGTCCCTGAACGGCTGCTTTTCAAGACTTTGTCTAGTCTTGACTTAAACTGGTCAACAGATTCACTGTTGACAACTTCCACTGGAAGTGCGTTCCACTTACCGCAGAAACTGTACGTGAAAAAATTTCCACACAGATTGCGGTTGTAACGCTTCATTTCAAGTTTGAAGCCGTGATTGCGCGTTCTGTTCTCACTCAGTGTGAAAATATCCCGGTAGTCAACATTGTCGAACCCTCGAAGTATTTTGAAAACTTCGATGAGCTGACCACGCAGTCTACGGGTTTCCAGCGAGAACAGATTTAATTCTTTTAGTCTATCCTCATAACTTTTATGTCGGATAGAGGGAATCAGCTTGGTTGCCCTGGCTTGTACGCGTTCCAACCTTGCAATATCCTTTCGAAACGAAGGACTCCAAAATTGTACGGCATACTCCAGGTGCGGCCAAACCAGGGAGTTGTACAGACAAAGTACTATCTCCTTCTTACGTAACCCAAACTGGCGGTTTATGTAGCCTAACATCCTTTGGGCTTTCTTCTCTGCCTCAATGCACTGTTTTGAGAACTTGAGGTCGCTAGTGATAGTTACAACCAAGTCCTTCTCAGTGTCACTCGATTCAAGAGCAGTGCCCTTATGAATATACTAAGATTGGGGGTTTCTGTGGCTGATATGCATTACTTCGCATTTGTTCACGTTAAAAGGCATTTGCCACGTGTCCGACCACTCCCCAATCTTTCCAAGATCTTCCTGCAGGCGGGCAGTATTTCCTTCCTTTGCAACGTTCATACCAAGCTTGGTATCGTCGGCAAATTTGGAAATCTTGGCAACCATGTCACCGTCCATGTCGTTGACGTAGATGATAAATAGTAGTGGTTCCAGGACAGAACCTTGAGTCACCCCGCTAGTAACGGGCACCCACTTAGAAGCCTGTCCATTCACCACCACCCGTTGCCGTCTGCCACTTAGCCAGTTCTCGATCCAGCCGGCTACTTTTCCGTCTCTGCCCAGCGCTCGCACTTTCCGGAGAAGGCGGCGGTGTGGTACCTTATCAAAGGCTTTCTGAAAGTCTAAGTACACCACATCCACCGCCTTGTCCCGATCGTGCTCACTGAACACGAAGTGGAAGAATTCCACAAGGTTCGTGAGGCATGACCTTTGCCTTCGGAAGCCGTGCTGGGAACTCCTCAGTAGCAGGTTTGACTCTAAATACGACGTCATTTTGTCCACCATCATGCTTTCCATGATTTTACCGACTATCGAAGTCAGACTGATAGGTCGGTAGTTCGACGGTTGGCCTCGGTCTCCTTTCTTGAAGATAGGAGTCACCTCCGCTTAACGCCAGTCTCTAGGAACGCATTCGGTCCGGATTGACATGTTAAAGATTGCGCTCGGGTGTCGTGGCACTTGATCGCGCACTTCTTTCAACACTTTAGGTAGAAACCCATCCAGGCCAGGTGACTTATTCGTCATTAGGTCACTGATCTTCTTTTTTATTTCCCCTTCGGTGAAGTCCATATCCTTCAGCTTTTCCCCCGAGTAGGAATCCATTGACTGGGGGATGGGACCACACTCTTCAATAAACACTGAAGAGAAGTAGTCATTGAGGAGGTTAGCATTTTCTGCATCTAAGTGCTTTAATGTCCCCTCCTCATTTCTCAAAGGGCCAATCGTTCGACGGATTGGTTTATAGCTGTTCACATATCCAAAGAACTCCTTGGGATTCTCTTTACAGAGTCTCGCCACTCGGAGTTCTTCAGAACGCTTAGCCACCCTTATGCTGGACTTCACTCTCCTTGCTAGCCTGCGGTATTCGTCAAAGTCACCCGAGATCTTCGATTGTCGGTACACAGTTCTCTTCTTCCTAAGCAGTTGGCCGATTTCTCGATTAAACCACTTTGGTTAAACAGGAGACCCACGGGGGCAGTTGTACAGAGAGAGAGATAAAGGGGAAAGAGAGGAGAGAGAAAGAGGAAGAGAGAGAGGAGATAAAGAGAGAGAAAGAGAGGAGAGAGAGAGAAAGAGAGAGTTACAAGGAAAATAAATACCCTAAAAGACCTTACGGTGCATACAAGGAGGGTACTTTTGGCGCAATCCTTAAAGATGTTCGTTGGCAACCTCGAAGATCACTCGCGAAGATCTTAACGGTGATTTCGCAAGACTTTATCTAGTCTTGACTTGAACTGGTCAACAGATTTACTGTTGACAACTTCCGTCGGAAGTGCGTTCCAAATAGCACAGATACTGTATGTGAAGAATTTCCCACACAGGTCACGGTGGTATCGCTTCAGTTCAAGTTTGTAGCCGAGATTTCTTGTTCTTCCCTCGCTGAGCTGGAAAATATCCTCGTATTCCAGTCTGTCGAAGCCTCGAAGTATTTTAAACACTTCGATATGCTGACCACGTAGTCTCCTGGTCTCCAGCGAGAACATATCTAATTCCCTTAATCTATCTTCATAACTTTTATGTCTGATAGAGGCAATCAGTTTTGGTTGCCCTGGCTTGAACGCGTTCCAATCTCGCGATCTCCTTTCGAAATGAAGGAATCCAAAATTGTACGGCATACTCCAGGTGCGGTCGGACGAGAGAGTTGTACAGACACAGTACTATATCCTTGTTACGATATCCAAACTGTCGCTTTATATACCCTAACATCCTTTGGGCTTTCTTCTCCACCGCAATACACTGTTTCGAGAACTTGAGGTCACTAGTGATCGTTACACCAAATTCCTTCTCAGTGTCGGTGGATTCAAGAGCCGTGCCCTTAGGAATATAGGGTGATTGGGGATTTTGGTGGCCGATATGCATCACTTTGCATTTGTTCACGTTGAAAGGCATTTGCTACCTATCAGACCGCTCCCCAATCTTTCGAAGATCATCTGGCAGGTGGGCAGTATTTCCATCCTTTGCAACGTTTATACTAAGCTTGGTATCGTCGGCAAATTTATAAATCTTGGCAACCATGTCACCGTCCATTTTGATGACATAGATGATGAATAGTAGTGGTCCCAAGACAGAACCTTAAGGCACTTCGCTAGTAACGGGTACCCACTCAGAGGCCTGTCCATTCACCACCACCCGTTGCCGTCTGCCACTTAGCCAGTTCTCTATCCACATGCTACTTTTCGGTCTATGCCCAGCGCTCGCACTTTCCGGAGAAGGCGGCGGTGTAGTAAATTATCAGAGGCTTTCTGGAAATCTAAGTACACCACATCCACCGCCTTGTCCCGATCATGCTCACTGAACACGAAGTGGAAGAATTCCACAAGATTCGTCAGGCATGACCGTTGCCTTAGGAAGCCGTGCTTGGAACTCCTCAGTAGAAGCTTGGACTCTAAATGCGACGTCATCCTGTCTACCATGATGCTCTCCATGAGTTTACCGACTATCGAAGTCAGACTGATAGGTCGGTAGTTCGACGGTTGGCCTCGGTCTCCTTTCTTGAAGATAGGAGTCACCTCCGCTTTACGCCAGTCTCTAGGAACGCATTCGGTCCGGATTGACATGTTAAAGATTGCGCTCAGGTGTCGTGGCACTTGATCGCGCACTTATTTCAACACTTTAGGTAGAAACCCATCCAGGCCAGGTGACTTATTCGTCATTAGGTCACTGATCTTCTTTTATTTCCCCTTCGGTGAAGTCCATATCCTCCAGCTTTTCCCCCGAGTAGGAATCCATTGGCTGGGGGAGGAGACCACACTCTTCAGTAAACACTGAAGAGAAGTAGTCGTTGAGGAGGTTCGCATTTTCTGAATCTACGTGCTTTAATGCCCCCTCCTCATTCCTCAAAGGGATAATCGTTCGCAGGATTAGTTTACGGCTGTTTACATATCCAAAGAACTCCTTGGGATTCTCTTTACAGAGTCTCGCCACTCGGAGTTCCTCAGACAGCTTAGCCGCCCTTATGCTGGACTTCACTCTCATGGCTAGCCTCCGGTATTCGTCAAAGTCACCTGCGATCTTCGATTGCCGGTACACATTTCTCTTCTCCCTAAGCAGTTGGCCGATTTCCCGATTAAACCACTTTGGTTAAACAGGAGACCCACGGGGGCATTTCAGAGGGATGAAACGCGATTGAAGACTCATGAATGTGGTTTTTAAACTGTTCCACAAGTCTTCAACAGCTTCGCGTTAGTCAGGCTAGCACGAAGGCCTTCAAAGTCTGCTTTTCTCAAATCAAGTTTCCTCGATTTACTAGTTGCAGGCCCTGGCTTCAGGACTTTGACTACAAATCTAATTAGTCGGTGGTCACTGCCACTGGGCTCTTCGCCAACAGAGAGGTCCTCAACGATGTTATCCTCAGAGGTTAAGACCAAGTCGAGGATATAGTTTCCTTTCGTTGGCTTTCTCACCCATTGAGTGAGGAACTCGTTGTTCGCGAACTCCAGGAGTAGTGCGTTCTCGCCACAGGGTTCTCTGGTTTCCGAGTCAACTTGTGTGTTGAAATCCCCATGACGATACACGTTTTGTCTTTTATAAGTTCGCCCAACAGCTGGTACAGACTCCTGTCCTGTTCTAAGAGTTGGGCAGGGGGTCTGTACAGCATCAGGGTCCTGTATCTGGAAGGACCTATCTCTCGGTCAACACCTAATAGTTTATGGTCAGATACGATATTGAATTCCGTCGAGTTGAGAGTATCCTTGACATACAACATCACACCGCCTCCCTCTCTGACTGGCCTATCTTCTAGGAAGAGCTGGTAACCGAGAATCGTGAATTCACCTTCAAAATCTCGGCTTGAGGTTTTTATTCACGACTCCGTTATGGCCACCATCTCAGATTATTAGGTTGCAACGAGGCCACAGAGCTCAAGAAACCTATTCTTGATTGACCTCGCTTTGAACAGAAGAACTTTGAGGGAGTCCCCCAGTGTAGGGCTCCCTACGCTCTTCCGTTTCCCGGCTTCTTTTGTGTGGTAGTACCCCTCTTTTCCACATCTAAGAACGTCGTTCCAGGAGTGACACGGGCATATTGTCTTACGTCTGTCTTCACTCTGGGTCGGACGTTCCTCTGCTCCCGCTCCACGACATTCTGGATCAAGTTACAGAGTACAGCCTTTCCCTTGAATGAAAGGTGCACTCCGTCCCTTTGGTAGAGGTCGTTTTGACCGTAAAAGGTGCGGTAAGGGTCCAGAAAGAAGACCCCCTCCGTCGTACAGAGGTCAAACAGGCGCTGGTTCAAGGTGAAAGTTTCTTGAGTGAGCTGTCCGGCTAGGACCTCTTCTTGGGAGTATCAACACAACGACCCGTCTGCGAGTTTTCAATCCGCTGTCATCTACGGCTCCTATGACCGTGCTGAGAATTTTCTCACTGGGGCCTACTTGGCCTCCTCGGAGCTAGAGGTCATTGCCACTAACCATCAGGGCAACGACTGAATTCTCGGAGATCTGAGATTTCTCAGCCTCTACCTTGAATTGGTGGTTACCCGCACTGGCTGGCAGCATACCTTTACACTAGTGCGAAGGCGGGCCGCTAGCAGGGGCTGCAAACATCGTTCTTGGGAATCGCCCATAAGGGTAACTCTCGGACATTTCTATGCAGAGGTTTAAGGCTTTCCTTCCGAAAGCGAACTCTCGGTTCCCTCTTTCTTCTCGATCTTATTTTTCTTGCTCTTCTTTTTTTCTTCTTCTTTTTATTATTCATCTTTTTCCCCCTATCTTCTTTTGCTATATACTCTTCTGTTTCTACCTTTTCTTCTTCTGCTTCTACTTTATCTTCTGTTTCAACTTTCCCTTCTTCCTGTTTCTTTCCCTTCTTTTTCTTTTTCTTCGTTGGTTTATTCTTAGCATGCGGACATAGCTCTGTGGGTATTACTGCAGATGCAGTGTTTACTACAGGGCTTGAGGTTAGTTCTGCTATCCTGACCTCGAGCCTGCGAATTAGTCCGGCGTGTTCCAATTCCATGCAGTTTATTTTCTTCTTCAACTTCCTAGACCTCTCCTCGAAAGCCCTGCATGTTTTTTTTAACTCCTTAATTTAGCCGTTTAGAATACAGTCGGTGAAGGAACTGGCCGGGTGGCATTTTGAATAAAAACCCTTCCGGAAAGTGCATATTGCGCACGTGTATTTGAGTGCTCCTGGTTCTTTCTTGTCGGTCATTTTGAACACTTTATGAAAGTAGAAGCTTTGCGACCAATCAGTAAATAAAAAAGGGGGGTAGCGATTTTGCCCCGCGTGACTCGCTCCCGCCTATCCTTTGGAGACTTTTCGGATCTTTCAGAAGGCACGCTCCATGTGTTGCTGTTTGTCCGCCGAGGCTTTAAACCTCGGCGTGCCGTGGTTCCTAACCAAGCAGCACTGACCGTCCCCGAAGGGGCCATCGATTTCTCATCAGGTGAACAACGGAGCACGCCCCGTACTAAACTCCTAGTAGTTCCCTTCACGACGGCCAAGATCTCGGAGCACCGTTCAATGGACATCCCGCCACACCAAGAGACTCGACCCAAGGCTTTTTATTTGCTTGGCAACCAACCTGGGAACAAAGGGCCGTCACCACGGACCGATGCTACCAGAGAGAGGCACCCGTCAACGGGCACTGGGAACGGTCAATAATTACGCGCCAGGGAAGGGGTTAACGGGGCACAACCCTCATCTTATTCATCGTGCCCCAACGCCTAGGACACCTCTAGTCCTAGTTTCTCGCAACCAGTGAGCGTCGATTGGCGTTGTTTATAGAGGTTCCAAAGCCTTTCTTATGACGCATGAGGTAGCTGCCAGGTCCTTATATTTAGAAAGATGGAAAACAGGGTGAAAATGACTTGATAGTAGTATGGTATAATAAGTGGAAGAGATAGGATAAAAGTAAAAAAAGGAGAAAGATAGAGTAGAAAAAGGAATGACGCACTTAGTCTGGAACCTCGTTTCCCACCAAATCGACAAGGGAAGCCCGACCAGGGGTACCCAAAAGAGAGGTACCCTCGCCGACATAGCTCGAAAAGTCGAAGGTACACACAAGCTCTCTTCCCGCGACAAGGGGGCGTCACCTCTTCCTCTACTCAGAGAGAAAGAGAGAGAGAGAGAGAGAGAGAGAGAGAGAGAGAGAGAGAGAGAGAGAGAGAGAGAGAGAGAGAGAGAGAGAGAGAGAGAGAGAGAGAGAGAGAGTGAGAGAGAGAGAGAGAGAGAGAGAGAGAGAGAGAGAGAGAGAGAGAGAGAGAGAGAGGGCGTGGTCGTGTGAACCTAACACACTCTCGAGGGAATTAAAAACAAAATTATTAGTGTTAGATGTCAAGGGCCTATAAATACTGGTTATAGGGCTTGTGCTGATGGAGATTTAAGAGGAGATGAATGAAGCTCACACAGTCGTTAGGCGATGACTAAGTGTAAGAAAGAACGTGTATATGAGTGTGCACAACTTTTGCATACATGATCAACACACACACACATACACACACATATATATATAAATATATATATATATATATATATATATATATATATATATATATATATATATATATATATATATATATAGTGAGTGAAAAAAACATCCTGTACCTGGTCAAAAGTTTATTTACCATAGTTACACAACAGCAAAGTAATCGAAAATTGAACATCTTATGTATTTTGTACGTTGAATACAAATTCGGTATTAGAATACACAAATAATAAAGCATAGATATTATATCGACAAAAGTATTAGATAAAGGCCTCAAAAGGTATCCAACACACCCACAAAATTAGTTTTAAAGCGATAATAAATAGTTCTCAAACATTCCAGAGTGGTTTACGCGACAGGAATGCTGTAGAACTTTTTAGAAAAATAATATACTTCGTCCACGTGAAACAGCGGACCTCAGTCAGTGTCTGAGAGCTGCATGACAAGGAGGTCATTGTTCAACACTCTAATTCTGAAAAAGGCGAAGACTAAAGAATTGCCAAAAAGGAGCAGAGAATTAATTGTTCAGTTACATACGAGGGGCGGTCAATAGGTTTGGCGAATCGGTAGGGCAAAACAGAGGAAGGGGGATGGCTGTTTGTGGGGGTGTTAGGACAAGTTATGACAAGTCAGGACCTGCAACCGCACGCTCCTGCCTCTTCTTTTTAAGAAGAAGTAGCTGATCGAAGATCTTCAGTCACAAATTTTTCAACAATGCAGAAGGTTGAGCATCGCGCAGTGATCAAAGTTTTTGACCAAGGAAGGCAAGAATGAAAAAGACAACCATGAACGCATGGTTGCAGTGTACACCGACACCGCCCCTTCCTACGCAACCATTGCTCACTGGGATAGGGAGTTCCGCCATGGTCGTGAGTCCCTTGAAGATGACCCCCGTCCAGGACGCCCGTCAGACGTGACCAACGAGGACAATGTGGCCCGTGTGGAGCGGATGATCCTCGAAAATCGACAGGTGAAGGTCGAAGAAATCGAGCGTGAACTTGGAATATCACATGGAAGTGTTATCAACATCATCCACGACAATTTGGCCATGACCAAGGTCTCTGCCCGTTGGGTCCTTAGAAACCTCACGCCCTATGATCGACTTCAACGTCGTCAAAGGTCGGAGGAGCTGCTGCTCCTGTACAACCAAGACCCGGCGGGATTCGAGTCACGCATAGTGACAGGTGAAGAAATGTGGGTCCATCACTGGGATCCCGAGACCAAGCTCGAAAGCATGGCCTGGAAGCACAGGGGCTCTCCGACCCCTATCAAGTTCCGGACCCAACCCTCAGCCGGGAAGATCATGGCCATCATCTTCTGGGATTCTGAGGGAGTGTTGATGGTGGACTATGCGCCTCGTGGAAGGACCATTACAGGCCAATATTACGCCGAGGAACTGCCTGGGTTGAAGAAGTGCATCCGTCAGAAGCGGCGCGGCAAGTTGACATGCGGTTTCCTGCTTCTCCACGACAATGCCCCTGTCCACAAGGCCAGAGTTGCACAAGCTGGCCTGCGCGAGTGTGGATTCGAGGAGCTCAAACGTCTCCCCTACAGTCCAGATCTGGCCCCTAGCGACTACTTTTTATTCCGCTAACTCAAGGCCGCAATGCGTGGACGCCGGCTTGGGGACGATGAAGATTTCCAGCTCGCTGTCCAGGAGTGGATTGAACAGCATTCGGGAGATTTCTGGTTGTCGGGAATTCGAAGCCTCAGGGATGAAGGCGCAAGTGCATTGAAGTCGAGGGTAGTTATATTGAAAAATTATAAAACACTTTTCCCAATATCTCGTTTCCTTATATCCGAATTGCAAAACTTATTGACCTATCCTCGTAAAAGTGGTTTTGGCTATAGAAAAATTCCATCAATACTAAAGATACCAATCTCAACCATTCGTGACACGATTCGCCGGTTCACGTCATATCAGTCCACTGCATGTCTACCACGTTCAGGGCGTCCATCTAAACATATAGTTCGTAAAGTAAAGAAGAATCCTCGTGTGACTCGATCTGAACTTCAGAAAGTTTTGGAAACAGCTGGTACAAATGTATGAAAAAATACAATTAAAGCAGTTGTTAGGAACAAGGGGTTCCATTCTGGCACTCCGAGAAAGACACCGTTTTTGAAACCAATTCATGTCAGAAATCGTCTGAATTTTGCCTTGAACATTTAGAGAAGCCTCCAATTTTGGGGGACGCTGTACTATCGTCTGACGAGACGAATATTGAGTTATTTGGGCAGAATAGTGTTAGTCACGTTTAGAGGCAGGAAAACTCAGCGCATAATCCTAACAATACAATCCCAACAGTGAAGTTTGGAGGAGGCAGCATAATGGTATGGGGCTGCTTCTCCTCTGAAGGTCCTGGAAGACTCCATATTATTGAAGGGAAAATGAATACTCAGATGTATCGCAGGATTTTGGATGACATTCCAGGGATGGACATTCTAGCAGGACAAGGATCCAAAACATACAGCCAAGGGCACTGCAGCGTGGTTTCAGCAGAAGAAAATAAAGGTTATGGGATGGCCAAGTCAGTCGCCAGACCTAAATCCTATCGAGAACCTGTGACGAGAATTAAAACTATAGATTCAGAAAAGGGACCCAAGGAATCTAACAGATTTAAAAAGAATAGGCCAAGAAGAAGGGGCCAAGATACCTACAAATATTTGTAAGAACTTCCTAAGTAAATATCTCAAAGGTTTGGAAGCTGTACTAGCGACAAAAGGTCATATCACCAAATACTAACTGGTTTTCATAGATGTATCGGATACTTTTTGAAACGTTCATTTGATATTTTTGCCGTAATCATAGTAATGTTCTACTATTTTTGCAATATGATACCAATTTGTATTCAACGTACAAAATACATAAGATGTCCAATTTTCGATTACTTTACTGTTGTGTAACTATGGTAAATAAATTTTGGACCATGTATCATATATTTATTGCACCCACTATATATATATATATATATATATATATATATATATATATATATATATATATATATATATATATATATATATATATATATATATATATATATATATATATATATAATTATCTTTCCCGAAAGCGAAAGAATGATGAAATGAATCCAGCAAACTGCAAGTAATATTTTCTACGAAAATGTTATTTCCTAATTCGCAAAAATTCCGTACAGGGTTGGGATTCGAACCGTGCATACTGAGGGAGCGAGCAACCGCTTTGATCTCAATTAAACCATCCCTTAGACCACTTGGCTAAGCTTCGCAAGGTCGATCGGGATTATTCGCGTATTTATCTCAACTCTTTTTTGTCCTTTGAATTCCCTATTAATTTCTCTCTCTTTCATAGTATTTTTTTAAAATAGTATTTTTCAAAGTAGTATTTTTTTTAAAGTAGTATTTTGTTAAAGACTGAAAAAAGGCGTGTTATCGAACAGTTTTTTTGGTTTTGTTTTTTGGTCGGAAATCTAATCCATAGGGATTGAATTGGCCGAAAAGAAAACAACTTTGCGCCGCCCTACGCCGAGACCTCCGGAGCATCAAACAAAAGCTGCCTTTGAAGATTGTGATTAAAAAGAAGGTTTTTTCACTAAGTTTAGATACTTTCACTACAGTTTCTTTTTTGCTTTAAGGTTAGATTTAGGTTAGGTTAGTGAAGATTATATTTAGATAGTTTCACTACAGTTGCTTTCTTACTTTAACGTAAGGGAAAGTTAGGTTTAGATACTTTCATTAGTTTCTTTCTCAATTTAGAATTAGGTTAGGAGGGGTTGTTATTTTAGTTGGTTATTTATGGGTTAGTTAAGTTAAAAGTTGGTAATGTAGGTTTGGTTAGGTTTGGAGGGGTCGGTTAATTTTAGGTTATTATTTAAGGGTTGGTTACGAGAAGTTAGGTAGGGTTAGGGTAGGTTACCTCTATCTCGGTAACGCCTTTTTGGGAACAAAAATTAAGCTCAAATTTATTTATAACAAATAACAAAGATTTTTTTTCTGTAACAGTTTTTATGCTCCTAATTTTCACACTTACCCACATTTTTATTGCTATCTATAAAAACAACAACAAAGGGAAACCAATAAGGGCAATTATTTTGTAAGCTATTCATAAAATGGTAAAAGTTGGGGTAGTAAGAATGTGCGTAGAGTAAGTACACGAGAAGCCAAAAGGGGAGACTACTTAGAGCGCTGAGCGAGAGGGGAGGAGGCAAACGTTAGGGGAGTGGTCGGACACGTGGCAAATGCCTTTTAACGTGAACAAATGCGAAGTGATGCATATCGGCCCCCTAAACCCCCAATCTCAGTATATCCTTAAGGGCACTGTTATTGAATTCACCGACACTTAGAAGAACTTGTGTGTAACTATCACCAGTGACCTCAAATTCTTGAAACAGTGTATTGAGATGGAGAAGAAAGCCCAAAGGATGTTAGGGTATATAAAGCTACAGTTTGGATATCGGAACCAGAAGATAGTAATGTGTCTGTACAACTCCCTCGTTCGACGGCACCTGGAGTATGCCGTACAATTTTGGATTCCTTCGTTTTGAAAGGACATCGCGATATTGGAACGCGTTCAAGCCAGCGCAACCGAACTGATTCCCTCTATCAGACATATGTGTTATAAAGATAGATTAAGGGAATTAGATATGTTCTTGCTAGAGACCCAGAGACTACGTGGTCAGCTTATCGAAGTGTTTAAAATACTTAGAGGCTTCGACAGACTGGACTACGGGGATATTTCCAGCTCAGCGAGGGGAGAACAAGAAATCCCGGCTACAAACTTGAACTGAAGCGATACCACCGTGATCTGTGTGGGAAATTTTTCACATACAGTATCTGTGGTAGTTGGAACGCACTTCCGACGGAAGTTGTCAACAGTAAATCTGTTGACCAGTTCAAGTCAAGACTAGATAAAGTCTTGCGAAATCACCGTTAAGATCTTCGCGAGTGATCTTCGAGGTTGCCAACGGACACCCTCGAGGATTGCGCCAAAAGTACTTTCCTTATTTGGACCGTAAGGTCTTCTAGGGTACTTATTTTCCTTGTAGCTGTTTGCAGGATACTTTCAAGACTTTTTTATTAGTCAAAACCAGCGAGGGCATCTGCAGAATGTTTTTAAGCAGAGATATGTGAAATGTCAAAGATGAATGAACTGAAAATGTGTGGAAGATTTTAAACCGCATATCCAGCTGCAAACGTCAGGGCCTGGGGGAAAGGAAGTCTTTTATGTCATGGCTCCCCGCTATTTAGAACCTAACTCAACTTTCTCCGCACCCATTTATTCTTTCCTCACTTTCTCCCTCCCCCTTACGCCCCGACGTTTCTCCCCTCACGATCTTTTACCCCTCTACCTCCACCCCCCACCATTAAGTTTAAAGAGGCTCGGTATTGCCAAAAGGTTATTTGGTTTTTAAAAACTGACATGAATGTAATCAAACACTGCCCCCCTTCCCCTCCAATCTAATCGATAGCTTCCTCCAGTTTTTTTATCCTTCCCTTGTGAGATTTAAATTTAGATGGACTGTAATAGATCTAATGTAATCTAATACTATAATAAATTCATAATTTCCAAAATATGCTTGCCAAAAAGGGGGGTTTGGGGCACCTTATACAGTCGGGCAAATAATTATCCTTAACGTTGTAGAAAATTCAAATTGTATTAAATTATATTTTGTTTCATCATTACACTGAGATAGTTTAAGCAAAATAAGGTTATATGTACAATTATCTAATAAAAAGTAATGGTAACATATATATTTTTAGTGGAATTTAGAAAGTCTATTTAAAATGATAAAGAGTTTGTAAATAAGTATGAGTAACTTAGAATTAATATAGATTTTTCCGTGTTTCATGTTCTGAACGATAATTCTGTTTCGAAGTGTGTCTACTTTTTACGAACATTCGTACATAAGTATGAGAGGTTAGCTGGCAATGCGGGCGCTGCCGGGGTCAGTTTGCCACAAGATTAAAGAACATTATTTTCACGTCCAAAGCGCTATTGTAAGAGAGAACGAAGCTGTCAAGGGTTACAGGAAACTCTCTGAACAGTTTCATATACCAATAAGCTCCGTGCAGTACATCATTCAGGAATGGGGGAGGGAAGGAATGTGAAACAAAAGATCCCAGAACAACAATGAAAGAATTGGTTGATGGACTGACGTCAATCGGCCTCATCCTCATTTACATGACACTATGCAACACATTGTTAAGAGAAGGACTCCGCAAGTACCGGGCACGAAGGGTTTCTTTGCTGACGAAGAAGCACGTTGAAGTCCGCAAAACGTTTGTTACAGAAATGTTACACAAAGAAAACTATTATTTCACCAAAATTCTTTGGTCAGATGGAACAAAAATAGAATAATTCGGCAATAACTACCATAAGTTTGTTTCGCGTTAACCTAATACCGCTTACAAATAGAAAAAAACTACCAAGAGTGAAGCATAGGATGAGGTAGCATGATGTTTTGGTCTGCTTTTCATCGGCAGGTACAGGCGAACCTCACACCATAGAAAGAACGATAAACTCAGAGGAATACTGCAAAATTGTAGAAAGGTATCTCAGTAGCTACGAAAGAAGACTCAAGATGGGTGTTCCAGCACGATAACGACCCTAAGCATAAGTCAAGGCACACAACTGAGTGGCTCAAAAAGGCGCCGTATTAATGTTATTGAGTGGCCTAATCAATCCTCAGACATGAATCGTATAGAACATATTTGGAAAGAGTTGAAAAGGAAAGTTGGAGAAAGGGAACGCTACATTCTAGTTGATTTAAAGCGAGTATGTGTTAAAGAATGAGAGAAAATCTCAGTTGATGTGTGCAAGAAACGTATTTCATCTACAAGAGACGTTTGGACGCTGTTCTGGTTAACAATGGACAATCGACAAAATATTAACTTTATTTCTTTTGTCATGTTATGAATATTTTTTGCATCTATTCTGAATATCCTTTGCTTCTATTATTATACTTTACGATAGTTTTACAAGTTGTTATTATTTCTGTTACATATTTATATGTTTTTATTTATTGCAAGTTTTATGCTATTCCGATGCTCCTAAATGTAATGAATTTCATAAAATACATTTTTCTAGAACGCTACGGATTATTATTTGACCAACTGAATATGAATATTAAGGAAACTAGGGCAACTCGTGACTAGAACTCGATAGTTTTCGATAAAGCCCTATGAATCCCTATCTAAGTATTTATACTCACTGCTGTAGGCCCAATTCTATAGAAACTCAGCCTGGACACAAACGAGCCAGTAAGCTATGTTCACTCAACTCCCGTATCTTTCTAAAGTCTTTGAAAGGCCAGTGTCATTCCTGATTCTTGATGACAGGTCCTACTTACACATTGATGAGGTCGTCCAGTCTAGCTTCAAGGTTGGACACGGCAGTGAATCTTTTCTTTGCATCTGACCGCCTTCGTTGAGCGGCTGATGGTGGTCAGCTTCCCATCTAGTAGTTCTTGGTTTCTCATCAGTGTTTGAGAGTGTCAATATCACTGTTGTTCTTCATCGTCTACATGAATTACTGCGTGTTTCATGAACCACCCGTGAATGGGTTCGATTTTATCCTCAATCGGTTCCTATCAGGGGGGTGATATATCCAAGTGGGCTGATCTGACTTTTGTTGTTCTGCAAGTCTCTGTTCGTTGGTCAGCTCCTTTTTTCGTATTTATATATTCATCTTGAAACTCTTATGTGTACCTTCAGTCTACATATGATTTTATTTCTATGCTGATGACACTCAAGTATACCTCTTCCGACAGAGTCTCTTTTGCTGAGACTCTTGGAAATCTTGTATCAGCATACACCATCATTTCTGAATATCTCGACAGATTTCTGAAACCCAAACACGACAAAACTCGTTGCTTGTGGGAACTCCTTTCGGATAAGGCTTGTTTTAAAGCTATTGTTATCCTTTTATTATTGTAGGTTGAGTTGCGAGTCCCCTTTTCAACACTGTTCAAAATATGCAGGTCACTTTTGATAGTCAACTATCATTCAAAGCTCCTGAAGCTCATGTCTACAAGTCTTCTCTCTGCCTCCTCCGTAATCTTAACCGAACCCAGCCTCACTGACTAAAATAGTTATGAGATCACCCTGCACGCTTTCGGTACCTCTTACCTTGACTACTGTAACCTCCTTTTCACTAGATCCCATGCTACTACTCGTTGCAGTCTTCATCTTGTTCAATTATTTTCAGCCTCTGTTCTCCTCCAAGGACGTTCTCTCGTGTACCTCCTGTTCCACGAACTGCATTCGTTACCCATTCTAACCCATACCACCTTCAAGAATCTCCTTACCTACAAGTTCTTAAATACTACGGTATCAAATTAACTGTATTCCTCTCTGAATCTATCCCCGGATTCGGATCTCTACGTTCCGGCTTTGCCCCTATATTCCTTGTACCTTAGTTATCCGAGATGTATGGGCGATTGTGATTTCTCGATTTTTGCTCCTAATATCGGAAATTAGATCCGCATAAATTAAATGACACTCACTAATTGCGAACCCTTCAAGTCTGTTTATTTTGTGCTGTAAACAAAGAGGGATCCATTTTTAAATAGTAGTGTAACCTATGATGAAAAATAAATCCTCTACAATGTCAGTAAGTCGTCTTGTGAATGGTTAGACAAGATTAAAAACCCAATCCATATACCAAATCATTGTTGCACCCACCAAAATTTCTGGTTGCAGTTTGGTAGAGGAGTGAAGGAACTATTGATTTTTTCGTTTTGGAACCAAGGGCAACAATAACAAATTGGTGAAATTCACTCAAGATTGGTCATCAAATAGTCTTACATTGGTCAATATACATGGACTAGTTATACATTTTAACAATGCCAGACTACATATCTCTCAGCTTGCTGTGTCTAAACTTGAAGATTTGAAGCGCTGTAGCAGCATCCAAATTTACCTGGTATTTCCCCCCTAGTAATTTTCCGTCTTTTCAAGCACTTTAAAATCCGTATTCGCAAAGATGTTTATTAATAAAGAAGACAGTTCGTGTTTTTACTGAATTTGGAACTAATATACTTAAAAAAATGGGATATTTTAGCAAATAGTTTATATTTTGATTAGATAGACAGTATATTTTCATCCCATCTTCAATTTACTATTAAAAATATTTCATGAGAAACAAACTAATGTATAGCCGCAGATCCTACTGCAGGAATTAGGGCCAGGAAGGTGATTGCAACTAAACTACTGCCATTGGAGTCAGGAGAGCAGAAAATCCCCCAGACAGCATCGTTGACTATGCAGACATGACATACAAGTGAGAAAGCACACAAGAGATGCTTTCAATACAGAATTTGCTGCTGTTGTAGTGCTTCCAGTTGTTACCGCCTAAATTAGCCTTTTCTTATGCGGGATTTGGTAGTGGACGGTTGATTAATGTTAGGTTATATTGTCCCTATAGGTAGTGTAGAATTTGGAGCATAAACTTATTATGGGTTCGAACTTTGCGCACAATCCGTATTAGATATATCGATATGTTAATGACCAATGGAATTTAAAGAGTTTAATAATACTCGTCGACAATTAAAATTATTCAGACCTACTCGTATTTTAAGGTGCATTGATAGTGTTGTGCGCTGATTTCGAAAATTAATCCACTTTTGTGTATCGCTTCTTGTTACCATGTTGGCAATTGTGCCTGAATGTCGAAGGTAATGTAATTGCATGAACCAGTTCCACTTCTGTCTTAGTGATCTCCATTAATATTAATATTTTAGTTTGCAGATTTGTGATGATCTTGTAGTTGGAATGTTGAGGCAGTGCAAGATTGATCTTGGCTTATTTTCTGGCTCTTTCACTCTCAAGTCACAGCAGTGCACCATTGATAAGGAAGTCAACATTTACCGATTGTAATTTGGCTGTCCTCTTGCGGATCAAGACAGAAAATAGGTGGTGCATATGGCGTGTACAGGTTGTTTAAATGGATTACCAAACTGACTCAACAAGAGAAGAAAAAAGCCAATGTATTTAGCGTCCCCTTGAAAAGGAGGAAGCAGAAAAAACATGTTATAGATTTTTATTTCTTCAAAGTCAACTTGTCTCGATTTTCCCTTAAGAACAAACACAAGATTGTCCACACTAGTTTGAAGGATAGCATTGAGAGTAGCGATGGCGAAGACGAATATGGTGACGAAGAACGTACTGGTATGGGTAAAACAGTACGGACGTCATAAGGTGAAGATGAACCTAAACAGTTCTCTCAAGAAGGTCTCCTCAAGAAGGACGTTCGAGGAACAGATTTCAGGAAATGGAGTTTTAACCGTTTGTTGATATTTTACACTTCCTATTTTATTGTTCATATTTTACAGTTCGTAGATCCTATTTTACAGCTCATATTTTACAGTTGCTAATTTACTGTTCCTATTTTACCCTTCCTATTTTACAGTTCCTATTTTTCTGTTCCTATTTTACCGTCTATTTTACAGTTTCTATTTTACAGTTCCTATTTTACAGTTCCTATTTTACAGCTCATATTTTGCAGTTCATATTTTACAGTTGAGTGAGTATTATATCTTTTTGCAACGACATTAATGGGTGGTTGAACAGCTTATCGCAAGAGTATGACCCAGCTCAGGGGCACCTATCCAGGTGTCCAGTGAAGAGAAGTCTAGAGGCACTGCTGCTGAACAATGTGTTTTCTTCCTTCGAACTTTTAGAGCGCAATAGCAACGAGGCCGAATCACGAAGAGAGCAAGGAAGGAGAGATCGTCCAAAAGTATGGAAGTGAGACGAAGCGGAAATAATGTAGAACAGGTGTTTCTCATGCAGATATTGGGGGCCAGGGGGGGAGCACAGCTGCAGACATTGGGGCCGGTAGGGTGTGCCCTTCCTCCAGCTTGGTATCAGCTTCTTCTGGAAAACTAGGGTCGGGGGATGGGGGCGCCGCTGCCTTTAAGTACCACGTGTAGCAGTCTACAGAGGGCCCGCCCCCCCTTACTGGTCAGAAGTGAGAGAGATGATTTGTAAGAAAGTGGAAGATATAGAGCCGTCAGACAGTGGGGCAAGGAGGGTGCATAACTGCTGTCAGTGGTGCCGAGAGGCCATGCCAGAGGGTCCGTGACCGCGGGTACTAGGAGCACCATGTCACAGGTGTAGCAGTCTACATAGACTACCCCTCCCCCTGCGGGGCTGCACAATGGGAACAGGGAACCCACTATGCGTGTAGGACATTCCGTGCACATGACTGTTATGAGAACATCGAGGAATTTATCGATGGCATAAAATGCCATAGATGCAAATCGAAAACGCGCTCATGTTGACAAAGTGCACTCATGTTCACAAAGCGCACTCATGTTCAGAAAACGAACTCATGTTCACAAAACGCTCTCATGTTCACAAAGCGCACTCATGTTCACAAAACGCACTCATGCTCACAAAGCGCACGCATATTCACAAAGCGCATCATGTTTACAAAACGCATCATGTTCACGAAACGCACTCATGTTCACAAAACGCTCTCAAGTTCACAAAACGGACTCATGTTCACGAAACGCCCTCATGTTCACAAAACGCAATCATGTTCATAAAACTCTCTCATGTTCACAAAGCGCACTCACGTTCCCAAAACGCACGCATGTTAACAAAGCGAACTCATGTTCACAAAGCGCCCTCATGTTCACAAAGCGCACTCATGTCTACAAAACAAACTCATGTTCAAGAAACGAACTCATGTTCACAAAACGCTCTTATGTTCACAAAGCGCACTCATGTTCACAAAACGCCATCATGTTCACAAAGCGAAACTCATGTCCACAAAGCGCGCTCATGTTCACAAAGCGAACTCATGTTCACGAAACAAACTCATGTTCACAAAACGCTCTCATGTTCACAAAGCACTCTCATGTTCACAAAACGGAGCATGGATACTAAGGTTCTGGAACGAAGAAATGCTTGCAGATTACTAGTGTTCGATGTTGTCCAGAGACGAACCTGAAATGGAGCGCCAGAGGAAGTCCAACGCTCAATGGTTTTAAAATAGCTGCTTTTTGTTTTAAATGATTTAAGCGGCGCCACTGAATATTTTGATGACCTGTGTAATATTCCCATCACAGGTCCAAAACTGACCTCCTTTTGTTTTTCTTGAAAGGTTAGTTTGTAATAATGTATCAAGTGTATATATACTTCATGTATCTGTATATACTTGATATTTCTGCATATAACCACAGTATTGGGCGAAAATATAAGTGACCTTATGAAAAAATGATACCTGATACTCTAAAATAAAATATAAATTCTAAATTTAGATAAAAAATAGGCACAGAAAAAAGTACAATTCATCTTTGATCGGAAACAAAATCAATTTGGTTGACCTGTGTGATTTAAAGTTGAAACAAGAGAGCTCGGTAAAATGAATGACCTTTTTGGTTACCTGATATTTACTTACAATTGCGTTTCAGTTTCCCATTTCTTCCATTATTCTTGTTTTTTCTTTATCAACTAAAAATGTTGCTGTTAGTTTCCTTTCATTTATTCTACCAAATAAAAAAATAAACCAGGAAGGTACTTAGTGGCCAAATGCCCAAGAAGGATTATTTCTGACCATATTACTGATAGGCTTCGACAATTTTTAATAAACAACCGAAAAAAGTAAACTCTAACAAATTCATGAACCCACAAGTTTATCCCAAACACCCCAATATACTAGAAAATATAATAATATTCACATCATATATATTTATAGAACAAACAAAAGCGACTATACCTACTAGAGCTCTATTTAGCATAAAGGGGGGTCTAGAGATTATATGAAAATATTAAAAATAACCACAAATTTATTAAAACAGTTGAATATTTTGTGTATGGAATACAGATGAGACAGAAAATGGGAGTTGTATTCATGTATGGAATCTAAATGCCATATGATACGAAAAGAGAACAAATTAGTGTTGGATTCAATCACTGTCAAGAGATCATTTGCAGATTTTTAATTAGTAGGAATATATAGTTTTCAACCTAATTATATACCAAATTATATAATAACAAAGTATGACAAATTTAAACAACTTAAACTAGTAATTGCAAGAAATTCAATGAAGAAAAATTAAATGAAGCATAATTTTAAATATAAACTGTTCAAGAGCTATGAACAAAGGAACTCTTCTGAATAACTGACTTAGTAGAATCATTCTTTGCAACATCTTGCATGGCTTTTCAAAGGTCATTTTTGTTGTTACATTGCTTACCATCTGCGTAATTATCTATCTTCAAGATGGTCTACAAGTTTTCGATTAGGTTTAAATCGTAACTGTTGGGAAGCCAGTCGATGATTAAGTCTCTTCAAATCCTTTCCACTCCCACAATTCTTAAATAACTTGGAGTCATGAGTAAAGAACTTGGTTGCCTCTTGAAACAAGGTAAGAAATTTTCCCCTACATACTCGCAGTACCCCTTGATTTCATTTTGACGCCATCATCTGCTTTGGAAGTTCCGACTATCTTGTCTCCAATAATAGCAGCCAAATTCATCAATACTCTTCGTTATCGATTGATGAACTGCTTCACCTGGCGTCCATTGATAGCCCAGCCTCTTGCCCAACTATCCGGCCTACTGACAGTGACTATTGATTCGTTTGTGATGGTAACTTTGCCCTAGTCTGTTTTCATCTATGTATGGACCCACAGCAGACGTTATTTTCTCTTTTTCCGGTTAGGAGAGGCTTTTAGCAATGGAAATCAAAATAAAGACAAGCTAATAAATGATAGAATTGCCCTAAAAAAGGTCCGATCATCTGTTCCACGACAGACGTCAAGACCAATTTACCATTTCTAAGTTCATTGTAACTGATTTTCAAGTTTGATTTACCCTTCAGTACACACAATTAAATCCACGATGATTTAGTTGATTTTAGGAACTGTAGAAATAACTTGAGAGCCTTACGCCTTGTTTCTCTCGAGAAAGAATGGACCCCATCAGCTTGCAAAAAATGCTTTGCTGCTAGCTTGACGGATTTAAGCCCCTTCTCTTTTCATTTGAGAAAGATCTCTAGGGACAAGTGCTCAACATTCTGGTTCAACCCTTTTCTTTCGTGGCCGAATACCATTCATTCTCTTCATTTGTCTTCACCGTGCGACGATCACGCTCCAAATCATTTGAAATTTTCAGAGAAAACTTTCCTTCACCAAATTCCTCCACAACATAATTCTTAGGTGGGAAGAAAGTGCCATTTTCCTCTCCATTTTATCGGAAAATTCTTCTTTCAAAAGATATCTGGAGGGACGCTGAAATAGGCTTTCAGAAAATCATTATAAACTAATGACCAAAATAAATAATGTTGTATTTACTTAATTGTGTTTACTACATTCGGAAACATATTTAAAACTAAAAAGGTTGCATGAACTTGGAAGCTAAAAATGAATTTAATCTCTAAACACATTTTTGTGGATACAGCTTCGGATTTCTAGCATCAAGGTGCCGGGTTCAAGCTCATGCGAAATCGGACACAAAGGTCAGCGACGTAGGGGTGTGGGCAGCGATTAGAGGGGGTGATTTGCTCACCGCCGCTGGGGTAGCTATAGATATTACAGACATCACACGTAGCCAATTAAACACCGCTGTCTTTCCTCTCCCTGCTTCACACCGCAACATACGACCCTGTCGATGAGTAGTATCCACATATCCCCGAAGTGTTACGGGTCCCCCTTCACCCCGGGGTGACGAAGACTCCTAATTAATCGCTAGTGCGAAAACACAGTGACCTTCCCCCTCCCCCCCAAATATACGAGGATCGACTCCTGATGCGCCCACGGCTATGCCCTTGTTGGCAGTCCCCAGAATATGTGTTTAACTAAAAAGAATCCTGGCGTTCTCGGGCTCACCAGCGGTTATCAGTCCGATCTTTATGTTGCTTTCATTATCCAGTCCTGGGATTGTCCTGTCCAAGAGACGGATTACTTGTGTATTTGATTTTCCACACC
The DNA here is from genome assembly GCA_963969495.1 of Ceratothoa steindachneri. Classification (NCBI taxonomy): domain Eukaryota; kingdom Metazoa; phylum Arthropoda; class Malacostraca; order Isopoda; family Cymothoidae; genus Ceratothoa; species Ceratothoa steindachneri. The sequence goes on from OZ018338.1 coordinate 34,647,757, forward strand.
CAAACATAAAGCAATGCTTGCCCACCCTGTACATACACGAAGGTTTGTCCGGTAAAACAATTATTCAAAGAAAACCGAACATAATTAATCCTCATCAGTAGGGTCCACTTATGTAGTGCCCCACTTGCCTACTCATAACGTTAAATATGTTGCCCCTCTCCCCCTCCCCCTCATCAAATTAAATGGAAAACCAACGAGGGCATTCCTGAAGGTCGTTCAAATGAGAGATCTGCAAAGAAAGTCATGAAGATAGAGTAGACATATGCAGAAGTGACATGGGATGAACATGTAGGGAACGCATTTCTACAAAGGTCAACTACAGCATGTTTTCCATTGTACACCTGGTAACCTCTTGCGTGGGATAGCAATAAAAAAGAAGCGAACATATAAGGGAAGAGGAGGGGAAGAAAGCAAGCATGTTAAATACTACCAGCACCTCACTGGACCTAAGAGCGATTGTGTTACCCCCTTCTCCCGCCCCCTAAATGAGGTGAGTGTACGAAGGCTGATACGCGTTTAACCTCCAAGAAAATTAACAGCCAACTAATATCTGTAGGTTTTTGAAAGAAAATGGCGATACAGGAGGTAAATGGAGATGATGAGAAGGAAAGCAATACCCGGTAGTTTCAACTTAGCATTTAATAAAACAACTAAATTTCCATTGAAATAGAGACCTTATGACCTAAGCATAGGTGATCGTGTGATTCTTAAATATTTTAAATAAATCGACCGAAGCTCCGTTGCCATAAAACCCTCATAATGGCAAGAACATTTGCTAATATTTTCCCCGACATACTTTGTAAACAAGCTTGAAATAACTGCGCTAAAATCAATTTACATTCGGTGTATTCTGAGGTAAATGGTACTTTCAATACCATATAATTCATTTCACACCTTTCCAATATCATAGGAACTACAATAGGATTTAATCAACCTCTCACACTGAACAAACATGGAATTCGGTCCACTGAATATCAATTACCAAAGAATTCCAGCATGAATCAACATCTTAGCGTCTAATTCCTTTGGGAAGACTTGATCACATTTTATCTATGTACTTCTTTTGTTTTATATATCTTCTGTAATTCCTAACCCTTTTGGAGGTATAGCTATAAACCGGATGGAAACACGACTCGAGTTGACTTCGCGATGGCCGCCGGGTGGCCAAACTAGTTCCTATACTACGCGAAATTTTAGGTCTCAACTAAGAGAAGCTTAAAAAATAATGACAAATCAAGGATGAACTTACACCAAAACCCAACATTTCGTTTTGACAAGTCAAAAATGGTTCAAATATAAAATAAAAATGTCTCCCATTTTAAATGCAGCTAACTCCACGTTTTCTTTTAATTAGAGATTTAGGGGACACTTGTATTCTTTAAATACTTTTCATGGTTCTTTTAATTACCACATGATCTGAACGATGTGGCCCAGATTAATTTAGATATCTATGGGCCCATCTCAAAAGAAGATTTTTCATAAATAGAACATAAGATAAAGTTGAAGATCGGCGACACGCCCGCCAAAGTGTATGTTTTCAGCCGAAATCTATTGGGACCAAGTTGCTATTATATTTCGTTCAAACGCGCATGAATATGCGCGTTTGAATCCTAATTCAAATCTACAAGGCGCCTTTTCCATGTAAAAAAATCCCAGAAATAAACCAAATGGAAAGTGCTTTTTACTTACTTTATTGTGTAAAATGCATTTTATATACTTTAATTAATTTATAATCGGCCAAATACCAATGTTATAATTTTTTCTCGATCACTAAATAAACCGGAAGGTTGTAGAACAGGTTTAGTGGAAGTTGTACACGAAGAACCCATGTTGAAAATGAAATTCCGGTATAAAAGATCCTCTCTTCCCCACAAAAAAGGCTCAACAAAAACTAGTTCCTCTAAAAGATCTAGCTAAGTTCCACTATAAGATCTAAATAAGTTCCTTTAAAAGATCTATCTAAGTTCCTCTAAAACAATGGTTCCCAACCGATTTTTGCTTATGGCCCCCTTATAAACCTTATTTTTTCCTGTGGCCCATAATCATTATGTTCAGTAGGTAATATGCAGTTTAAACTCTACTTTAAAGGATAAAAGATATTAAAACAGTTATTTGTATTTAGGTACAATTATATTTGTCACATATATAGGACTGTAAACATAGCAAAAATTAAACAGTGGCTAACATAAATGTAATACTCTTTTAAAATAAATAATTAGCCTTACAAAAAATAAAATCCTTTAGTAACATGGAATAAATATATCATCAACTCTTTATTCATTCAATGCGATCCTTGTGCTTCATGCAGTTTCACAAGTTTTTCAATATCAGGGTCTATAGTTGTTAGAGACAGACGAAGATCACCTCTTCTTACTATTTTTAAGCGGCTGCGAGCTTTTGATAGGGGGTGGGACACTTTACTAAAACCCGACTCAACCAGATAAGAAGTAGGAAAAGCAATAAAATATAATTTTACTTCGTCCCAAAGCAAAGGGTATTTCATAGCAATTTCCTGACTTGTCCATAAGTTCCTGACACCATGCTTAAATCTAGCCAGAGAAGTTTGATCACTCTGTAACTCAATGAGGCTTTCTTGTAATCTGATATCAACATCAGCTGCATTAATTCCAAATGGGTCTACCACTCAACCTGGAATGTCCAATTGTAGAAGATCTCTGAACCTAACTTTCATATCACTATGCAATTTTTACAAATGATCAATGTATACTAAAATATCATCTTCTTTCAGCTCACTCTCAATAGTGCGGAGGGTTGGAAACTGTATCAACACTTTTCCCCCCATATTTGTCTTGAATAGCTTAATTTTTCCCATAAGTGCACAAATAGACTCTTTGCAAGTTAAAATATTTGCCTTTTTACCTTGTAGTTGTTTGTTCAAGATATTTAGCTTTTCAAATATATCTGTAAGGTGTCAGACTATGTCACATTTGGCAGCAATGATTCTTACTCCGAGCTGCTTACCATTCAGAAATAACACAACACTATCCCAAAGTGCAATGAAGCGATTCAGACAATTGCCCTTAGAAAGCCATCGCACCTCTAAATGCAAAAGTTGTCGCTCAAGCCCTTCTTCATTGGTAGCACAGAGTTGTCGGAAGAGACGCTCTTGAAGTGGATTTGACTTGATATGGTTGACTGTCTTGATTACACTATCAAGTGAATTTTTCAGACGTCCTCTTAGGTTTTTTGCAATCAGATGTTGACGGTGGACAACACAGTGTATGCAAAATAATTTAGGTACAGCCTCTTTTAAATATGCAATGAATCCCCTATTTCCACCTAACATAGCAGCGGCGCTATCAGTTGCACAAGCCATAAATGTCCCAAGTGGAATATCATTTTCTTTGAAATAGGTCACTGCTTCTTTGAAAATTGTTTCACCTTTAGTATCTGTCACAAGGCTGCGAGAAAAAACATTTCTTCTCTGAGTTGATCTTTATCCAAAAACCTAACATATGCCATGAGAAGGGCTTCGTTATCACGTAATAACTAGTAAAATTACTACAACTTCGCAGTAGTAGGGTAAACAAATAAAAGCTACTTACATACTATAACGCCGAACCACTTGATAAACAGATTGTAAATATTTAAAGTTCCACCTGAAGTATTTTCATCAAGCCAACAACAGTGCCAGGCGCATAACGATCAAGCGCACAATTGAGTGCGCCGCAGAATAAGCTTGTAAGATGCAAAATATTTGTTTACAGATTAATGTAAATCCTATTATGCTAATAAAATTTTTAAAAAAAGGAAAAATATATGTATTGATATTTTTAAAATGTAATTCAACTGCATAAATTAAAAATTAGGTACTGCCCTAACTATAAGTCAGGTTTCAAAAAGTTGAGTCCTGTGGCTCCCTTCATGGATCTGTGGCTCCCATAAAGCTTAAATTTTTCCTGTGGTCCCCTTCAGATGTGACATGGCCCCTGGTTGGGAAACCCTGCTCTAAAAGATATAGCTAAAGTAATAAAAATAGTAAAAAAATTGAAAAATAAATATATGAAAAAATAAATATAAAGTGATCTTAAGTGGGAAAAAAATACACATTCATTATTCATTCAGTTATGACGTCAGCCCTCCCACACGAATCTCCGAATTGATTTTGCTTCCCTACAAGTCGCAGAAACGATCTGGTAAAAAAAACCCCCAAACAAACATGGGTATTCTATAAACAATTACGATTATATATTGGGGGGCTGTGTCCCCCAGACTCCCCCAATTGATTGAAACTCAGGGTCATCACAGTGCACCCCCCCCCCCGGGAGCAGTCCCAACACGAGCAGCATCCCCTCGAATTTAGTAAAAAAAGGTGAAAGATATTGGAACATGGACGAAATATTTTGCGTTCCAGAAGCGAGAAACATCGGAGGCAAGCGCGTGCCGCGGATCTTCAGGTTTACCGAACAAAATTTTATAACATGTATCCGCGCGCATCAATGCCACTTAAAGACCTTTTCCTCCCACCCCATACATCTCCCATTAGGCTAAAGCACGTAGAGCTCATGTTGTAAAATAAGGTAGGCTTGTGGCACCGAAATTGTAAGATTTAATATGCCCAGCGAGAAACTCAACAAATGGACGCGCGGGAATCTATCAAATCCTAAAAGGATATTTTTATAAGTAAAAGAAATAAATGGCCACAAGTATTAACTAAATAACTAAAGGGAATTAGAAAATGCAACAATATATATATATATATATATATATATATATATATATATATATATATATATATATATATATATATATATATATATCAGTCAATGTAGGAAAAGCAATTCGTCAAAGACGCGCTATCAAAGGTGGATACTTGAACAAAAATATGCACACAACATATAAAAGTGGTTCCATTTTCGCGTTAGAAGGTCAGCTGTATCTAAAAAAAAACTTGGGATGCAGGTGCAGACTGAAAACACGATAGCAGATGTAATTGTTTAATTAACAGCGGCCATCGTTTGAATAGCGACATACTGCGAAATTCAGTCGTGTCTGAGTATCTTGACCTGACACAAAATCTCTATCTCCTGAAATTAGCTCCACCCAAACCATGGAACAAGCTCCACCCGAAAAACAAGAGTAGATAATAATAGGCCACGCCCATTGTTTCAAAGAGAAATATATACTACCCAATTCACTCTAAAAGGAGTCAGTCCGTATTCATTATAACTCGGCAGTACACATTCGATTCTTAAGTCAAAATATAGAGAATCAATCAATCCCTCCTCGTACAACCGTCATGAAACAGGCCTTGTCACGGTTTATAGAGTGCTCCTCTCGCAAGGAGGTAGACTCTGTGACCGGTGACTCCTCTAAGAACGAAGAAGTAGTAGGCGTGCCGAATCCTCTTCACCAAAATAAAGGACCCGCCTTAGCACCGCTCACCCCCTTTTACTTTTTCAGCTATAAGCATACCCATATTTTTAAGGCACTACTGGCCCTTCGTAGTGATGTGGGCGTTATTTTCTATAGCATCAAGGCTCCTCCAGGGTAGAAGGACCGACCCATACACGCCCATAAAAAAAATACCATACCTTTGTAACTAGATAAGAAACTATTTAATCAAAAACTCACACAATCAATCTTTTTCATGATCATCACACATTTCTTCCTAAATCTATTGCACCCATTCTTCTTACATCCCCATACTACACTACCTCTTAATTCCTATTCATATTCGTCTCGCATATTGCAATCACCTTCACACTCCCTCCTCTTTCAAACATTCCCTTCCTCTCGCCCCTTTCTCTCATCACATATTATCTGTAACATTACACATAGACACTCATTTTTCGGCGAACCCATAAACGTAATGGGTCGATATTAATGTAGGCTCTTTGGCATAGAAGAGGCCGCTTCCCAGACCAGTGAACCATATCAGGGTTTAGTCGTCTTCTATAACATACCCAGGAGACACTATGGCTATTCTCAAGCCTCGCGCACCACAGTTATGGAGAGGAAGAAAATACATGGCATGGAAGGGTAGAGCTTGGTGTGGCAGAACGTCTCCTGCCAAAAGTTGATTATGAAAATACAGACAAAGAAGAGAAAAGTCTGCCCACAGGAAAAGAAAATGTGATTCCGAATGATTTACACTTTATTTACCAAGTCCTTGTTAATATAGACAAAGGCGCTCGGAATTATTAATGTACAGGTAATTTTCATATTTTGCCTTAAGTAATATCTGTCACATAAAAGAAGGAGAATTGCCTCACCTCCAAGGTCTTCAGCTCTCCAAGAAGCCTCCTCATTTGACGATTCGAGCGCGAGATTTTTTCTACCCATTTTTACTTCCCCTAACTTCACACTTTTAGGAATTACCTAATTACAAAACGGCAAATTCCCACAACTCCGCAACAAAAGTAAACCACAAATATTTATGCAATTTGATCGATAAAACCAACATGGAATTAATATCATGTGCGAGATTAAGAAATATGCGTTAATAAAATAAGATATTAAGCTCTATATTACGGTTCCGACCTAGTTTGTATGGCGTATATTCACCTGCCCCAGTGTTTTGTCCTATGGAAACATTATTAATTTTTTCTTTTATTTTAATATTTTAAGTTCTTTTGCTTTTTACTGAGTAAGGTTAGGTTAGGTTTGTTTTTTTTTTGTTTTTATGATGATCATAGATTAATTGAATTTTCTTAATAACGCAGAAAGTTGCTAAAAATAACGTCCAAGGGTGAACACAAAATTGGCTTGTGACGTCATTTCGAACATACCCACTTTTAAAACAGCTTTTTGCCCACTTTCTACTCTAGGGAAATGCAATAATTCTATGATCATAACTTAATCTCCGTAAAACACGAAAAAAACTCAAAATATTTAACTAAAAAAACAAAAAACAATAATGTTTACATTTGGACTAATCACAAAGTAGGTCGGAACCGAAATATCGTTCTTGATGACTTTCTTTTTATTAATTGATATATTTTAATGTCACGCGAAATATTACTTATCTGTTGTAGGAATTTACGTTATACAGAAACAAAGACATTCGCTCTAATGCTAGTCAGGAGAGAATAGGAAAATGAAATGAGAGGTGGGGATGTCGAATATTTAATAGCATGTTATAAGACTATACACTAACCATACACTTTGTACTAACGATATACAGATTTCGCAAATAAGGTAGTTTAGTTCCAGTTTGATTTATTTTGGCTCTGCTTCAGCATTTTTTTTATGATCACCTATATTCACATTAGTGTAATATTGAATAAGAGCAGCACACGCGTTTTAAGCTACTAAAGCTTGTAATATGTCTTCGTGTCATTGTAATAGTGTCCTAAGAGTAATAATTCGATGGCGGAGAGAGTCTCTCACACTTTATAAAATCACAAAAAGACAATTTTTAAACCCGATTCGGCCACCAAAGAATTCTACGAGGCCATTTTGAAATGCTTAAGTTACGCTCGCTCGTTTGTTTTTAATGTGAATATTAGCTACTTTTTATTTTCCAAAAAAACGATGTAGAAGGTTAGGGGTATTAAGGTATTTAATTAATTTTATGTTTAAAAAGGTTGTTAATAAAAATTGATTTATCCTCACACAAAAGGGTTAGATCACGAACATTAAGTTATGCACAAAGAGCTAGCCTCACCGCGCACATACGACACTATCAGTGCCGTGGCGAGCTAGCGATCTATTGGTGGAGATAAAGAGATACCCCTACAGGGCTAAGTTGCTCCACGCGCATCATCATACATATCGCCAATCACAACACTCTATTCCTTTCCTGCCTTCGGTCTCACCAGCAATTGTCATTCCGATTTTTGTGCATTTCATTATCCGATCGGTGGATTTCATCCTCGATGCGAGGGGTGAATAATGACGAGGGAGGAACGCAAAGTACTAAGGCACGCATAATTAAAATGCATTTTACTTTGCTTTATGTCAAGTATAAAAACTTCGGATTTTCTCATTATTAGTGACTATTAATCAAATGTTTAGAAAGTTTCGTGCAAGTAGATAAAATGACGCCCTCTTCCCTCCACACGCCTTATACTACATTCCTATCATCATCGAAAAAGTTTAAAACTTTCAATATTCTATTTCCTACAAAAATCTCTAGGATCTGTGTTCAGCTATGTTTCCGTTATGTCAATCAAAACAAAGTTTTCCATTTTTACTATGATAAATTGACTAAGACGGGCTGCTCTTGACCAAGGTAGGCGCAGCAAGAGTATAAGGACTTTTACATAATATTTTGATTCATTTTCCTGACAGATACTAGATAACACATAGGAGATAACTGTTCACAGCAATGTCATAATCATGCATTAAATTAAATTTCTGGAAATCTAGCATACAAGCCCGCTATTTGGGGAACAAGATCCAGGAATTGAATGTTTTATTTGCGTTGAAAGATTGTGATATTATCGTAGTTACTGACACATGGATTGAAAGTGCTAATAATGTCCTTTTTGGAAACGATAACTTACCAAGCAATAAAATGTGTAGTAGAGATAATCTGGAGGAAAAACTGTCGGCGTATTTTCTACATAAAATTAAACTAGTTGCAATAATGAAAAATATCATTATAAATAATATATCTAAGATTTTAGGTATCGATTTCATGATGAATAATAATAAAATAAATTTTATGTGATCTACAGGTGGCAAATTTTTAATTGCTTTCGAACTTAATTAGACTAAAAGTAAATGTTATAAGCAATGACTTTAATTTCCGAAAGTAGATTTTAGAAATGAAACGAAGATTATTGCAGGGACTCTACTTCTAGAATTTATAAACGATAAATTCTTGTCACAAAAGTATACAAACAATATCTTATGCTAATTTTGAATAATTAGAAGAAGTTAGTATAAAGTATACACGTTTACAAAATACTTGGTCTCAGTGATCACAACATAATTCGATTCAATATAAATAGCCCTACATAGGATCTTCAGAGCCCACAAGTACTTTCGGAATTAAAATCTTGTAATTTTGATATTTTCACGTCTAATTAGGACAATTTAATTGTGCTGAAACTTTAAGCAGTGAAAATGTTCAAGAAATTTCTAAGATTTGTCAGTGTTCATTTGCTAATATAAATAACGAAATAGTGCGCTATTATCTTGAGCTCATAATATATGAAATCAGGTGCTGTGTATAAATGATGAGCTTAAAATGAGCACATGGGAACGTAACCGACGGTATAAAATTCTTAAAATTAGCAAATGAGTCCATAATCGAAAACGATACCTTTATTATCGTCACCTTATTAAACATAAAATAAGATGAGCCAAAAAGAACTATGAAACGGAACTATCATAGTTGTTAATAAATGAACCCAGACGATTTTATGGGTAAGAAAATAATCGTGAGGCAATCATAAAGTGCATTGAGCCCCTTCAGGATGCCAAGGGAATCCTTATTGATGATCGGGACCAGGTGGAGAAGATATTTAATGAACGTTTTCCAAAAGCTCTTACGGTTGAGGATAGAAATAAGTTAACTACACTACTATTCGTAATAAATTTTAATGAAGCGACTACATCTTTAAATATTGACATGACTGAAAATAAAAATAGTTGTTATATTAAGAAAATGAGAAGTTAAAAAATGCCAAGTATCGATTAAAATATATCAAATCGACCTTTAAAAAATAGGAAACACAATTAAAAAAAATTGTCAGCAAGTGAATCATTTCTAAGAAGCTCAAAGAAGGAAATATACCGCAATTTATTTGCTAGATGAAGTCCAAATCTAAGCATTTTACGGATTATTTGAGCTCCTCTAATGAAAATTATCTAGTTCGACAATATGGAATTCATTTAAATGATGTAGGAAATTCAAGATTAGGTTGTCTATTAGAAAATAGCATCTAAAATATTTATACAGTGCAAACACTAGAAATTAATATCTAGTGTAACAAACAGCAAAAGGTCTTCGCAGTATTACACAAGGAAAACTTTGCATTGGCTGCATTGACTTTGCATTCACAAAAGCCATAAATACACCCTGGAAATTATCGTTGCTAAACTCTTAGAATCTATTGTTAGAGATAGGATCGTAGAACAACTGGAAGTATATTACTTAATCAATGACTCACAGTACCCATTTTAATACGGACGCTCATGCTTAACAATTTTAATTTAATAAAATGATCCCAAAGTATACCAAAATAAATATAAAGATGTAGTTTATCTCGACTTTTTAAAGAGTTTTTCACATAAATTTTCAAATAAAAGACTCTTGATAAGGCAAAATGCTCTTGAATAGTGAAACTGTATAAAAATGGATTAAATAATGACTGTAAACTAACAAGCAGAGCATTTTTGTTAATAGAAATATTCATTATGGACAGTGATTCGTAGGGAAGTCACTCGGGGATCTATTATTGGACTATTATTTTTTTTTTAATATACAGTATACAAAAGATTTTGATCTGAATTTATTATGTAATATCTTAAATAATGAAGATGACACGAAACTAGGTACCAAGAAAAATTATCAGTGATTGTGAAAACTTACAAAAAAATAATTGGATAGAATAGGAAAATGATTGGATAAATAGAAAGTGAAATTCAACGCAAAGAATTGTTTGGTAATGTACATAGGTCATAATGTATTTAAAGGCCCAAAGAAATGGAGATTGGTAACACAACCCGGAAAAACGCTAAGAAGAATATTACATCATATAAGCGATGAGCGCTTGATGACACAGGTTCAAATCCAACTTCTTTATTCATTTTCATATAACCGTTAAAATAGTTTGCCCTATCTTTCCGTTTCTACATCTCCCATTTTCCTTCTTAAGCATTCATTGGTTCACGCAATAATCTCCTTAGCGTTTTTCAGGGGTGGGTTACCAATTTCCATCTATTTGGGCCTTTAAATACATCTATATATCACGTGTCATGTGATTTTTAATTATTATAGGCTATAATAATAATCAAAGAGATTGTAGTATTGATGCTCAAATTTTAGACAGTCAACATAAAAAAAATTAGGCGTCTTATTTAAGGTAATCGAAAAATTTCAAAACAATGTACTGTGGCCTAACTAAGTCAAATTGGTTTCTAGGATGTAGGGTTAAACATTTTGCGTTAATCATAAGATAGTGCTTTTATATGAGATGGAGTATGAGATGTAATTCTGACTTCCATATATAACAAAGAACATTCAATAAAGGAACTCATCCAGCGTCAAAATTTTTGAGCTTAAAAAATAATCATATGATGACTAACTGATGCCCCTAAATTTACTTACACTGGAAGATCAGCTTTAACACGTTCAAACTATTGAAGTCTAAAGAATTCTAAATGGCTTCTTATATAAATTATGATTCAATACGTCAGGGGCTACTACAAATAATGGTTTCAAGCTAGTAAACAAAAAATTTAACACTGAGATAGAGCAAGGTTTCTTTTCTTATAATATAACACAATATTGGAGTAACCTAGCTAAGAATGTCACTGAAAGCATTACAGTAAATTTCTGTTTTTTGAATAGAAACAATAAGTATTATTTGAAATATATCTTTAAAGAAATAATACTCATGAAACTAAGTATTTGTCCATATCTTCTCTTCATTTTATCTTTTTTTCTCATCTGAATTTCCTCCTTTCCCTTACTTCTTGTACTAGCCTCCAGTGAATCTTATTCTTTTCTGGTTCTTATTTCTGTAATACACGCATTAAAAGGCAGCTAATGCTGCGACGACCTTTTGCAGTTTGCTACAATAGATATTAATTTATAATATTTGCATTGTATAAAGATTTTGCACGTTGATTTCTAACAGACAACCAAATCTCGAATTTCCTACACCATTTAAACAAATTGCATTCTGTCCAAATAAATCCTTTTCATTAGAGTAGCTCAAATAATCCTCAAAGCGCTTTGATTTGGACTTCATCTGGGTAAGTAAATTGTGGTAGTTTACGGGGAATTTATCGTAGCGTGAAAACAAACGAAAATCATCGTTTGGCCTTATTATTGAAATAAGAGCTGGTATTTTTGTTAGTTAAACAAGCGATCAAATCTCTACAGTGCCGTCATATAATTGTCCGCTTAGTAAACAATTTCTGTCTTGCTTTAGCGATTAACTTTGTATGTATACAAAAAATGAATTTCGAATATGAGAATCGTCTAAAAGAATAATTTGCCCTTTTTCTACCAACTTCGTCTAATACAGCGTGAGTTTCTTATAGTGAATTGAAAATTTTCTTTGATCCTTGGTCTGGCATCCTTTATCACACGTATGAACCATCATCGTTACTTTCAGAATTGTTTATTACTCTTTTAATTATTTAAGTTTTAGGGCAGGGGAAGATTTACATTGAGAAGTTTGCATTTTTCCAGGAAACATTTTGATGTAATTTAGCTATTGCATCTACAATTTCATGTTTGAAAACGTTTAAGTCGCCGACGCTATCTTGTGTCCTGCGCAAGAGCAAATAGACTTCATTTATGAACAAATAGATTTTTGTTTCTAAGTGTTCTTAAACGAAACAAAACGATTAATAGGACTATTTATATCGACATTTTTTTGAAAAGTTCCTTCATTATAGCTAAATTCGGAACGAGAACAGACTAAGTTGTGTACGTACATCGTAAACAGTACTCTAAGAAAGGTACAGTAATTAACTATTTTTTGAGAACTCAACAATATCAATTTGTCATTTTGAACAAAGTCAAATTTAAAATATTTTAGTTACCCATCAAGAATAAATTGCAACCCCTTTTGCAATATCTTTATCTATGTTATTAGAGTTCATCATTCTAAGTAATTAGTTTGTTATATTTATATAGGTTCTAATATATTTTTATTAGCCTGACCTCCAGGCAACCTAGCAACCCTATGCCAACCTCTTAGTTTCTTCAACTTCAATCTAAGAACTTACACTCGCCGTCCCTACAACTTACACATGGGATAGAGAACCAAAGAAAATAATGAATGGAATGAGATAAGAAAAAAGACACCGTGGTTCGGATCTCACTTTAAGCTGTAAGTCCAATGTCTGCTTAGGTCACATATGTTGTCTCAGACTATATTTCTCGCTGAGATATCCTTAACCTTTCTTCTTCCCCTCCCTCTCATTCCCGCCTCCAATTTACCCCCATTTCGAGTCCAAGACTCGGGTGGAGGGGGTTCTTAGGACTACAAGGGAATACTAGGTACTCGTTCTCGCTTGCCTTGGCACTCAACGTAGTACCAGGGTGTGGGCGTGGGATCGGCCAATATATTTCTTTTTATCCCACTTTCCTTTTGATTTCATTTAATTTCTTAAATCTGCCATGGTTAGCCTAACGAACCTACACATGGCTGCTGTCCTCGAATAGCAGTAGGCATATGACCAGCATTAACTTCACTCTTGTTAGCTTAAGGACTAAATACAACCACTGTTCTACAGTGGTAAACATATACCAAAGTTGATGTTTGCCTTAGCAATTTCAGGGAGACATCCGTGCCGCCTTGTGACCCTTTCTTTACATTAGTTATCTCGATCATTAATGGTTTTTACAAAGGGAATCAAACAAAGGCAATATAGCGAACGAAGGACGATTTATAAGTACTCAATGTTTCTAGCGATACAATATTAGGTACATATGGTTTTAAATTTAGTTTATATTTGTTAAACAATCGTAACTATTATTTTAATTAGTAAAATATAATAGAAAATAATCACAGAGTTACAAAAGGTTTCGAGCACCAGGCAAAGAATGGTGGTGTCAGGAAAACCCACATCATTATGAGGAAATCGAACAGCACCATGCACACTTGATCCAGTGGAGAACGAGTTATGGAAATGATTTGAGTGGTCCATATTGTTGTAACACAAGTATTGCTACCATTGATTATCCGACCATGCTTCAAGAATGGTTCATTCCATAGACGGGTATAAGAGGATGTGAGAAGTCATCAATTTTTTAATAAGATAGAGCACCGGTACATTAGCACATTTGCTCTCCCCCCATCCCACGATCACCACCAGGTAAGAGAAATCTTGAAAAGGAAAGTTAGTGGAGGATGGATTGAAAATTGGTACGACATGATTATGTCCTCCTCAACTGAAGTGCGATAATTCGCTCTGGCTTATAGTGAAAGGTGAATTTCCCATCTTTGCTTTCAGACGGCTGACAACCTGAAAACTGCCCTCAGACTCTCCTTCCTCGAAACGAAGCCATCAACATGGAAAAAGATTTCTCCAAGAACGTAAAAAAAATCAAATTCTGAGCTAAAAATTGAGTTAAAGAGAGTTGCCAAGGGAATTTATGCCCTGCAGCAACATGTGTACTTAGCACCTAAAAATTAAAAGAACTTGGAAAAATTCAATAAAAGGAAATAAAAATTTATAAATAAAAACCCCCGCAAAAGAATAGAGGGAAAAGGAGAATATTTCCTCAACAAAATGTCTGTCGCATTTTAACGTTAAAAGGCTCCAATTCAATTATGGTGACACATCTGATCAAAATATGAAAAGCCTTTTAGAGGCGACGTTTTAATGGACTCTCCATTTAATACCAGGGATAAAGTAGTTCCAATGATACCGACTTCCTTTTAATCCAATTACTTAGCGGAGGATTTGGGCTCAACTTCTCTATCAGGGCGGATTTATGATTCTAATATTTGCTTCGATTTTCACCTGCACCAATTCAAGCAATTAATTTTTTTTTTATACACTTGATCTCTGTAAGTGAACATGTATGGCCCAGACTGGGTGATCTTTGTGCTCTTTACCTGCCTTAGTACTGGGATATGCAGGGTGGCTACTGCTTTGTCCCCTGTACTCGGGGCTGATTCCAGTGATGGAATGTGCTTCCTTCTTCTTTTTCTTGCTTTTTTGTGGTTTGCTTTCGTGTTTTTGGTGGTGTATTGTTTTGTTTGTGCTAATTTTTGCTTCTAATTTAGGTTAATTTTGATTGCAGCAACCGAAGGGAGGAGGTAGTCTTTATAAGTTTGTATGTTGGGGTCCCTGTGTTATTTTGGGTATAGAGGGCTCAAGATACGTAATTGTAAAAGAGTGATATAATCCCCTATAATTCCTTTGGAAAGGTCTTAGTTATTAAGGACGAAAGCTCTTGGAATCCGCTTTTTCATGTCGGGGATTTAGTGTTATTCATATTTTTCCTCCTGGCTTTCTTCTTCCGTCAATTTTCATCGGTTTTATTGATTATTTTCACACCCATAACTTATTTCTCGATTAGTTCGGGGGTATGGGAGGTGAGTTGCGGAACCTCCGAATCCTTAAAAGCTCTAAGTAGTTTCAAGGTTATTCGGGCTGTGAACCTTCGAAACATTTTCATTTCCCCTAAGTTCACCACTCAAGAATATCTGCAGCTGACATCTGGAAAACTGCGTCAATTCGTGTCCCAATGACTCTAGGTGCGTTCTCTGCCGACCCAATGCCTGTAGGATGAGCTGCGAGTATATATATCTCCCACACCTTTTCACTTCCTCTATCTTCAACGGGGGCGATGGGGAATATCGCGCAACTCATAGCCTATGTTCCCTAAATGTTGGCACACCACCTTCACGTGGTGCCCCTGTTTTTTAACTGAGCGTGTGCCCAACGTCCGAACACCAGGCGGGATATCCTGGTTTGGGTATCTAAGGGTACCCACCAACCTTTTGGGGCAGTTGTGTGTATGGACGCCAGCACACTTCTGGCCCATATGGTTGTCTTTGCTGTGGCCCTGCAGTTAGTGAATGGCATCACAAGGGCTAGGTGACCTCACACCAACATAAAAGGTGGGTGAGGGGAACCCCATGAGGCGGTTTGATGACCAAACACTGGCATCACTCCGGCATCCCCAAATTACCTTGTGGGGCGACTGTGTGTCTGAACCCCAGCGCACTTTCGGCCCACTTGGTCCTAGTCAGTATGTGTACTCTGTACGAGTCGACGGATGTACCCACTGGGGGGCATCGTCCGCAGGACCGTGCCACGGAGGTAGGTTTGGTTGCCTGGGTCGTTGTTTTGCTTTCGGGAGGTCTTTGCACCGCAGTCCAGTAAAACTCCGTTATGCGGCTCCGCTGTTTTTGAAACAACAGTGGGAGTCGGGGGGCGGGCTACCCTGTCTGGACTGTATGGGCGCTCTCCGGACTCACGATGGCGATTTGGTACATGTCCTCGGCTCCAGAGACACCACTTATAAAAATCAAAATCATATGGGTAAACTTTCCAAAAACTCATCCCAGAGACCGCCGGCCTCTGGTCACCGTGAAAAAAGCAGAGATCTTCGTCGCTTGGATCCTTTTGGATCAGAAGTAGACGAAGAACTGGATTATGACCGCTTTATAGTACTCAAATCCAGCAACGAACGTTGTCCTCTTAACAAAGCTGACATCTTTGATGTCTTTGACGACTTCGTAAACAAGTGTGGCGAACCTGCTCAAATGTGGCCGCGCAATGATGGCGCATTGATTGTCGAGGCCAAGTCTAATGAGCAGCAAAAGAGAATTCAATCTCTTGAAAAGTTAGCCTCAGTGAGTGTATCATCCGCGTCTCACCCGACATTTAATACCTCCAAAGGTGTTATTCGATCGGGTGAACTCATTGAGTATGATATCGACAGGTTGGTGACAAAACTTGCCAATCAGAAAGTAACGAGTGCACATCGCATTTCTAGGTTTGTGAATGGCGCTAGGGTCCCTACCGCCACCATAATCCTAACATTTAACAGATTGGAACCGCCCAAGTACGTCAAGGCTGGCTACCTTAACATCCCAGTCAAGCCTTACGTCGAAAACCCCCGGCGGTGCTTCCATTGCCAACGCTTTGGCCATGTAAGCAAGTTTTGTAAAAGCGAAAGGATTTGTGTAAACTGCTCAGCAGAATTTCACGGAACACCCTGTTCCAAACAGCCGTGCTGCCCCAATTGTGGCGGAGACCACTCTGCCACATCACAGCAATGCACCTTCTTCCTCTACGAGAGAGAGGTCATTGCTGTTCGAAATAAAAACAGGGTGAGCTATAAAGAGGCTAGACGAAGAGTTAGAGAGACTTACGTTCAGCCTGGCGTGAGCTTCGCGGATGCTCTGCGCACCGCCACGCCAAAGAAGGGGAGAAGCCAGAGACCATCTACAGGCTCTCCTGAACAAACAAGAAGTCCTCCACAACCAAAACCCAGGTCTCCGCGCAGAGATGTGCCTCAACAGGTAAGGGGTTCTCCTAACCCTAAATCCGCATCTCCACGCACACCTGAAAAGGTTAAGAGCCCCCCTCGACCGAAACCACGATCAATCGGTAGAGAAAACTCTTCACCAAGAGTGGCAAAACACTTTGCCACCGCTCCACAAGACGTGGATGTGAATCGGATTGGGCCGCAGGTGGTGTCTATTCCAGCTCTGGACATCCATCCTGCCCCCAAAGAACAGAGAACTACAGCCCCAAAGCGAGTAGTCAGCAACCCACCCCTTGCTGATACTGCTTTGGAACTCCTTCGAGCCCTAAGTGAGAAGGAATCAACCTGTACCCCATCACAGGAAACAGCTGAAGTAGAGGCTGCCCCCTTATCCAAGGAGGAGCCGAACCAACCATCAGATTCCAAGAATCCTTCGCCAGCCGAACAATCGCTGCCACCATCACCAGCCAAGCCGATGTCATCGGCTCACGAAATGACTGATGGAGATGCTCCCACATCTGCTTCTCCAGTCAAGACAGTCATTTCGTATAGCCAGCTAACAAAATTGCCACGTTTAAAAGAAAAGCCGAGAGCTAAATTAACGCTCCCGATGCCTCCAAAGTCATACCCAAAACCGGTAATTGGTATGACCAAAACTACCCCTACGGGTAGTATAAAACCAAAACCTCCTACCCCTAAGGGTAGGATGATTGTCTTAAAGAGGTAAGGATGTATCCAATAATTCATTGGAACATCCAAGGTCTCTTCCCCAAGTGGGAAGAACTCAAGCTCCTGTTTAAAGACTACAATCCTGATTGTATAGCTTTACAGGAAACTTGCTTGGGTACTCGTAGTTTACCCAATATTCCTGGTTTTGTGGGATACTATAAGAACCCTATAGAACCAATCCATGGTTCTGCTGTGCTCATCAACAGCAGGGTTCCCCACAACCAGATCGACCTTGCGACAGACCTGCAGGCGGTCGCTGTCCGCCTGTTCTCCCATCGCCACTATACGGTCTGCTCGCTTTACCTCCCTCCTAGTGAGGAAAAAGACACAGCCTCTCTAGCTAGAAAACTAGTAGAGGTAATCAAACAGCTCCCTCCCCCCTTTCTATTGATTGGGGATTTTAATGCTCGACACCCCCTTTGGGGGGACCATGATAAGAACCCTAGGGGAAACATGATTGAGAAATTTCTGGGCGAAAATGATGTCTGCCTTCTAAACGATGGCAGCCATACATCATTTCACATCCAGACGAGCAGCTCTACATGCGTGGACTTGTCCCTCTGTTCACCAAGCTGTAGAGCTGATTTTGACTGGGCAGTGGATCCTGACTTGCGAGGCAGCGATCACTTCCCCATTATTATAGCGCCATGTACAGGTGGCCCCCCTCCACCACCTAGTAAAAAATGGAATGCAAAAAAAGCAAACTGGCCTAAATTCAGGCACCTCTCGAGCCATGACGGGTCCTTCCCTCATGAAGATATTGACGTGGCTATCGATGACCTCCTAGTCCACGTCAATAAAGCGGCTAACTCCTCCATCCCGCTCTCCGGCTCAGCCGCTCGCGGACCACAAGTTCCCTGGTGGTCGGCTGAATGCTCGAGAGCCGTGACTGAATGTAAAATGGCTTGCCGACGTTACCATCGCTCCCCTACGATGGTAAATAAAATTGCTCGTAACAGAGCAAGGGCAGCACGGCGACGCATCCTTCGACAGGCTCGAAAGACCTCGTTGGAAGGTTACATCGCGTCCATAAGTTGGCAAACGCCTATAGACAAAGTGTGGAAAAGGGTCAAAAAGTTATTTGGCAAATCCAATGGCTTTACAGCTCCCAACATTGTCCAAGCTGGAGAATTGTTGGGGGACTTGTCCCATATTTCCAATGTCTTGGCCAGATCATTTGCTAGCATCTCAAGCCCAGATAATTATGAGATGCAATTCCAGTGCTTTAGGCTCCAACAGGAGCAGCAACCGCTCAACTTTATGGAGCCTAACATGGATAACGAGTCTTACAACCGACTCTTCTCTATCCATGAGCTCCATAATGCAGTGAAGCACTGTAGATCCACTGCCCCCGGATCGGATGGCATTTCCTATGATATGATTAGGAATATGCATCCATCCCTTCTCTCTCATTTACTGGACATTTACAACTGGATTTGGATCAAGGGCCGCTTCCCTTCCATGTGGAGAGAGGCCATAGTCCTTCCATTCCGCAAACCAGGAAAGGACGGGACGGAGCCCACCCATTACCGCCCCATTGCTCTTACCAGTTGTCCATGTAAAGTGTTTGAGAGAATGGTCAATTTCAGACTCGTCTGGTTTTTGGAGACTCAAAATCTCATATCTCCTTCTCAATCAGGGTTCAGGAAAAAGCAGAGTACGACAGACCTGCTTGTCCGAATGGAGTCACTCGTAAGAGATGCTTTTTCAAAGAAGCAGCACGCCATCGCTGTCTTCTTTGATATTGAGAAAGCATACGATACCACCTGGAGGCGTGGTATCCTTAAACAACTCCATGATTGGGGCCTGCGGGGTTACCTCCCCAGGTTTGTCGAGCAATTTCTGATGCAACGCACACTACGCGTAAGGGTTGGAGGCACCTTATCGGAGCCCGTGGACCAAGTTGAGGGTGTGCCACAGGGAAGTGTCCTCAGTGTCACCTGCTTCTCTGTGGCCATTAATAGCATTGTTAGAAATCTCCCTCCCGAGATTTCGTCGACGCTATATGTGGATGATCTGGCGCTCATTTGTTCTTCGCCCAGACTCCCATTTATCGTCCGTAAGCTACAGCGAGCTATAAGCACTGTAGCTGAAAATGCTTCCTCCAAGGGTTTCCGCTTTTCCGCAGTAAAGACCAAGGCTGTTCACTTTTATGGGCATAAGTTAGTGACATGGGACCCCCCCCATTTGTCGCTATATGGTGTGCCTATAGATTTTGAGCCCCACTTCAAATATCTGGGGGTCATATTTGATTCAAGGCTTTTTTTCCGGCACCATGTGGACGCCTTGAAAAGGTCTTGTTTAAAGAGAATGGACATAATGAAACTGTTGTCTCACACTTCTTGGGGAAGTGATCGACGTACTCTGTGGCTCCTGTATCTAGCATTGGTCCAATCAAAGCTAGACTATGGATCACAGGTGTACTCCTCTGCCTCGCCATCCATTCTCGAAAAACTAAACACTGTGCGTAACCAGGGTGTGCGCCTGGCTTCTGGAGCCTTTAAGTCCTCCCCAGTGTGGAGCCTCTACGCAGAGAACGGGGTTCTCCCCCTTCCCTATCACAGGCTCAAGTCTAATTTGAACTACCTCCTTAGACTTGAGCAACTACCGCAGACGCCAGTGTATGAGTGCATGTTCAATACACGGACAGTGGCCTCATACGATAGATCTCCATCTCTGGCTCGCCCCTTTGCTCTGCGTATTTCCGAGCACACTGCGCAACTAAGGGAGTTCTCAGTGATTCCCTTTACCATGCCAAAGACCCCCCCGTGGCTCATACCACCTGTAATGGTATGTAGGGAACTAGCTGATAGGCCCAAGGATCACCACCTGCCTGTAGTATTGAGAGCCATGTATGGCGACCACTCCTCTCAACATCGGCATAGCACTTTTGTGTTCACCGATGGGTCCAAGTCACCGGACAGAGTTGGAGCAGCTGCTGTCTTTCCATCTGAGACAGCATTGGTCCGCCTGCCAAACGCAGCTTCCGCATTCACAGCGGAACTCGTTGCTATGATGGCGGCACTGACCATCATAGCTGGCAGGCCATCTGGTTCTCATACTATCTTTACAGACTCCCTTAGTTCGCTTCAAATGTTGGGTGATGTTGGTTCGAGCCATCCGTTGGTTTCCAAGATCCAGCGGTGGCTCCTACGACTATCGCCCATCCACGAGATATCCTTCTGCTGGGTGCCTAGTCACGTGGGCATCCCAGGCAATGAGAGGGCAGATGCTGCAGCCAAAGAAGCAGCATCACTGGGGACAGCTCCAGTGGCCCCAGTCCCACTCTGCGATGCCTATCCTCTGACCAATGAATACGTGGTCGGCCTATGGCAGAAGAGGTGGAGTGAGCTCCCTCCCACCAAGCTCCACTCCATAAAACCCTCCGTTCACCCATGGCCACGTACAACTAGACATCGTAAAATGGAGGTTGCGCTTGTCCGTCTGAGGATAGGCCATTGCCGGCTCACCCATGAGCATTTAATGAGTGGGCTGCCCCCACCTATGTGCATTCTGTGTGGGGTACAAATATCTGTCCTCCATATATTTGTAGAATGCCCATTGCTAAGGAATCTCAGAAGGACGACCTTTCCCTTCATTACCAGAGAGATGGCCCCCCAGCAGGCTCTGCGGGGCATCTTTTCTGAGACCCATTGCTTCTTTAACGTGACTAGGATACTAACCTTCCTAAAAGAAAGCAATCTTTTAAACAAAATTTAAAATAGTTTTATATATTTATTGTTGATCTATTCATAGTTTATGTTTTTACATTTTGTTGAATTTTTTAATAGTCTATTTTTTGTTAAAAGATTTTAACTGACTTAATATTGCCTATTAAACTAATTTTGGTCCCAAGGACATTTCTACTTTTTCATGTATTTTAATATGGCAATATTTTTAAAATAATAATTTTAAATTCACTGCCCATAAGTGAATTTGGCTGCGAGATAGTCCATCTGGGCTACGCAGCTTTTAAATTTTAAATGCACTATTCATTCATTCATTCTATCTTCAACACTTTTTTTTACATATCACTCCTTACTAACTCTCTTGTGGACATTCTTTCGGCAGTTTTCGCTTTATTTTCTTATATAGATCAAAGATTCACGTCCGCATGTTTTATGCCATTGATATTCTGTGCATCTTCCTTTTTTCGATTTTACACATTCCCTCTAAATACTTCAATTCTCACCTCTACTTTGCCACACCATGGTGTGCCAAAGTACGCCCTCAGCTTGTACCCACCCCCTTGTTCAACCCTGTGGTACATTCAAATCATCTGCCCTCCTTTCCTCCGATCTCGTCCTTTTTTGCTCTTCTACACATTCACTCTCAACTTCTCTGCGTACACTCTACAACAGTCGTCCCCATCCCCCGAGGAAATTGTAGTTAACTTAATCTCCAACGAAATGAGATGCTTTAAAAGCAAATTATACTTTGATGAGACATTTTATGATATAATCCTTGAGATTATTTTAATTTAAAAAGAGTTTTCATAGATTTCACATTTTTTTCCATCGTTATTCTTCTGCATATAATTTTGTTTTTCCACCATTAAAGGTATTGAGAGAAAGAGCTATAAGCAGTTTGACATAAATTCAAGCCGCAACTAGACCCCATCCAGCGATTAATCATAGCAAATGCATCCCTCCACTCACACAATTTTATTCTTACCACATTTTACCAACCTTTTTTAAAAGAGTCTCAGGCTGCTCCTATTTTTCACCAATGCTCTTCAGCACATACAAGCACGATTTACTGTTTTTTTCCTCCTATATCCAAATTGATTTTCCGCAATCGATATTTTTCAGATCAAAACTTGGAATAAGATGTGCGAATGTATCTCCACACATACCAGTTTCGTAGCTGTCAGTTAAACTTTAAGATACGCAGATGTTGTATGCGGTTGTGTGGGAAAGGTTAACCACGTTAACCACTTTCGACTGTATCCAGCACGCCACGGTCACACTCCTCACTCATGCAAAGCAAGTGACTGCATCCTGAGCACAAGCTTAAGATAAAGAAGCAGAGTGTAATGGGTGATGCAAGTAACTCTCTTCTCATTAACAGAATAATAAATGTATTGTATAAGCTCGCACTAGTGCTGGTTACTAGTACCTCATTTGTTATTTTTGAAGTAGAGGTCTACGTATTTGTTCTACCACTCTGGGATGGAATAAGATTGTTTGTATATATATATATATATATACGGTGCGGTGAGTAATTTGTCGCTCAACTTTAATATAAAATGCAATTAAAAGAGTTTATTTCTACATATTTATTTACCAAAGTTACGTGGGAAAGAGGTGAAGGATTCTATCATACTATTTACTTCATTCAATAAAATCGCCGTTGGCATCAACCGCGGCCTCCAGGTGGCGTCAGAACCTGCTGCAAGCTTTCTTGAAGGTCCCCCTGTTTAACTGGATGAAAACGGTGCTGATCGTGGACCTAAGCTCCTCCTGGGGGGTATACGGGGACTTGTCGATCTCTCTCAACCAAACCACGAACATAATTGTCCAGGGGTTGCAGTCTGAGAAGTAGAGAGGCTCGACTATCGGAATGATGTGGTAAAAAAAATGGTCTGAAAGCCAAGACTAGGTCTTCCTGCGGCATGGTTCACAGTCCTGCTACTATACATACGGTCTTTAGGTCAACGCCCAGATACAGGGCAACACCAACTCCTCAGGGCAGTTGATGTAGACCTCAGGGAAGATAAACAGCGGCTTAACGTGGCCCTCGGTACTGACCACACCAAACACTATAATGTCGACCGGGAACCTATTCTCTATGAGTCTCGGTACATCTTTTGGGGGTGCAGCTTGCCAGTGTTTGTTTTGCTTGCTAACTACCTAGTCCTGGCAGCAATTCTTCTCCTCTGAGAAGAACCAAAGCATGCCAGGCTTGAGGGGGTGCATAGGTTTGTTCATAGGCTTCACATCCAGTTTCTTGCGGCTGTTCTTCATCTTCTGTGACATATGCTGGCCCTTTCTCATCTTTTATGACTAGAAGAGACTCAAAGAATCCTTTTTCCCTGTTTATGGACCTCATTGACTTTCTGCTATCGTTTTCAATGATAGTCTGAATCTCCACAATTAATTTGGGGGTTCTTTTCGTATGAGAACGCTTAGATTGAGTTTTCCGAGCCGTCGTACCCTCTGGCATCTTGTGAATATGTGTTAGACTGTGTCTGGTTCCTAGTGGCAAAAAATACAGATGTTTGAGGTAGTTAGGGCAGTGCGCTGTATGTACACTGCCGTCCAAAATGATCAGAACACCTGTATTTCTATCAGAACATTATTCATAACTTTTGGCAGAGAAGATACAAGGTTTCTAAAATTGATGTACAAAAATATACATATAAATGAACAATAACGTTCTGGTCAATTCGGTTAGGTAAGGTTAATAATAAGAATTCTTTAATCCGCTCGAGAAGTCTCCTGGATTCCCTCAACCCTCTTCAGGAACGTTACATACATATATGAGGAGGCAACCCATCACTTTCTCTAAAAAGAGAAATTTCAAGAAGCCTTTTGTATAAGCTAATGTTTAACTTCAACAGAAAACGGAGAAAAGGCTTCTTGAAATTTTTCTTTTTAGACAAAGTGATGGGTTGCCTTCTCATATATGTATGTAACGTCTCTGAAGAGGGTTGAGGGAATCCAGGAGACTTCTCTAGCGGATTAAGGAATTCTTATTATTACCCTCACTTAACTGCAATAACATACAGATATAAACTAAGTATAACTATAGGTTATGAAAATTTAGATGAATTTAACCAGTTATTAGCATATAAGAAATTTACTAGAAAAAATGAATTGTCTAAAATGTTTAAAAGCTTAGGTTTCTTATAGAGTGAACCGGCAATGTTTGCAAATATTAACTAACTTCAATTCAATTTCATTAGCGTAAGGTTATTCTTTTGCGAGTGCCTGTGACCCTATGGGTTCACGCACATTAAGCAAAAACTACACAAACATTCTCTTGCCACCTGTCGTCCTAAGAAATCGGTCACACCTCTCTCAGTCTCGAGTTGATCGTAGAGCTGCGCCACATAGATGCTCTTTCAATTGGAACCATTGTAGAGACTGTCAAGCGCTCTCAAAAAGTGTATTCGATAATATACTGATATAAGGCTGGTGAATCAAGCGGTAGATCGAGGAAGACCTAAAAAATGGCAGGACTGAGTTATTATCCAAATTGTGACGAAAGACCGTTTCAAGATGGCTGCAGCAGCTTCTCAAGAGAGATGATCATCTTTACGCCCCCACACCCGCAGTCAAGCCACGGTTCGTCCAATGAACAAGAAGGCTCGTCTTGCATTCGCCAGTGAGAAAAGAGATGCAAAGAGAACCAATGGAGCCGAGTTCTCTTCACTAACGAATCTAAGTTCAATTTGTTCGGACTTGATGTCAGGAGTTTTTTGCGCCGCAGAACCGCGAAAGTTTGTCGGTCAACTGCACCAAACGGAGTGTAAAGTTTGGCGAAGGAAAAGTGTCATGGTTTCGGTATAAGGCACTGAGCCACTTGTGCGCTTACGGAAACCATTGCAGATAGCAGTGCTGGGAATTGCTGCGAAATCATACATTCTCCATCTGCGAGTCTCTGAAGCTCAGCCTGTATTTTTTATACAAAATAACTTCCCCCCCCCCCCCCCGTCGTCCTATGACAAACGGTCAAGTCGGTGAAGACCTTACTGGACGACGAGCACGTATGACTTTTATGCAGTGGCCTGCGCTGAATACAGACTTTTTTTTTTAAGAGCTCATCTGACGACTGCCTACTTGGGCATTAGTCGCCGTACAGATTTGAATTCCATTACAAATCATTATAATTAATAGATGGGTTGATAGTCTTACTTTAATAAATTATGTGTAATCTTGGCCAAGCTTGTTTCTGTAGCTAATCAATTGACCCAGGTAACCCTCGTATTCACGAAACAGACATAATAGATATGATACTTTTGGATTACGCGGTTTCGTTTGTTTTTAAATCAAAATTTTGGTAAAATATTATGCTATGAGCGCCACCACTACTGGAGAGATCCTGATACGAACACCACCACTACTGGAGAGCATAGGTGGGCGCGGTAACCGATGAATCGATAATCGATAAATCCAAAATTATAATACAATATTGATTATTGATTATATATAGCGTTATTTTATAATACAATAGTAAAAATATTTGAATACTGTTTCTTAGTTTCTTACCTGGTGAGACTCTCCTTCATCTCCTCATAGGTTTTGAGAATCCTCTTCACAGCTCGGCCCTACTTATTTCTGCCTCCAAGGCACGCGCGGCTCGCCCCTGTGCTAAACTGGAACCAAAAACTGAACTGAAATTATCGATTATCGCTAGTTTGGGACCAGAAGTATCGGCGATACCGATTAATTGATACCGCGGAAAAAAAATATCGGATAACCCGATATCGTTATCGCAATAACGCTCACCTATGCTGAAGAGATCCTGGTACACTAGTGAGTTGGCAATAAGGGAATAAATGCGTCCTTTCATTGGAATTTTGATTCAATTGACTTGTAGAAAGATTGGGAAGGCTATGTTGGTTTATGTAGTAGCAAAAAATACGCATTTTTCTATGGTTATTATTGCGTTTTCCCTTTATTTAATGAGGTAAGTCGGCTGCTTTTGGATATTTATTTGAATCAGACGCTTTTCTAAGTTTGCAATTGCGCTTTTATGTTGTTAGGAATGATAGGTTTAGTGTTTTAGGTTGTTTAGTTAAACAAAATGGGGTTATTTAGTTATAGTCGCATTTTTAGGTTACTTTGAAACGTTAGGTTTGCTGGTTTGGGTAGTTTTGTAACAAGAGGAGTATTTTAATAGTCGTGTTGTTTTTTCAACAAATGCCCAAACGAAGTATTGTGATGTCATACTCGAAAGGGGTCATCTCCTGCCCTAATTTTGTATTTCTATGCCCTTGCCGACCTATTCCTAGAGTCAGGCATTTTTTTTTAATAAATTTTGAATAAAGAGAAACCTGGAATTAGGTAGAATTTATTTGCAAAACCTACGGCGCTTTTATTATAATATTTTACTATTTTTTTATTAATGAAAATTCTTTGAATCTCCAAGTTTAATTTAACCCAAAATATTGGAAGGTTTTCTCAAATAAATCCAAATTTAGAGTCGGTTAAAAGTCAGAAATTCCCATTTAATTCCTCTTTTGAGAAACCCCCATTCAATTATTCCTTTGGAGGGACCGAAATTAATTCCAAAATACGGTGACTGATCCAAATTGATGGTATGGGGGGGCTCAGTACCCTCCCTGACATCATGCATGAACATTCAGTTAATGGCACCACTCTCGGGGCTCTTTCCATGCTAGTCAGAATCTATAAATTATAAGGAAGGAACGCCCCGTCGTTCCTTCCATACACTTAATTTTACCTGCCTCTGGGGAGGGAGGGGGGAGGTACCTACCTCTTCCCCTTGAGTAGTTAGTGCAACTGTGTAGGAGGGCCGTGGAGTAGTCCCAACAATGGTGTAAGCAACACGGGGTGGGGCTATATTGTACGGGGCGATATGGGCCGGCAAACCCCACTCGCCCATTGATTAGGAGAGGAATAAATTGAAAAAGTGAAAAGTTTCGTTACCTAACGAGCTCTCCCCTAGCGGCCATCTTTATAACGGGAGTTCGGAGTCTGGCGTACAAATACGCCATAAAGCCAAGATGGCCTCGGGATTGAGTGCCACATTTAATATCATTAACGGCTTTGCAGCCTTGGCCCAATATTTTTGGACACCTCGGAAATTTTAAGAAAATAGATAAGTGCCAGATCGTAAAGTTTTTATTTGCATATCAATATTAATAAAACAGTGAATTAGGAGGAATAAATAACAATGTTATATAGGCCATAAGCAATAAAGAATAATTTAAAAAATTAGCTAAAACATGTAACATCAGCAACATATAAGAGATGAGCAGATGAAGCTCAGTGAAAATTACAGCAAAACCAAACAGATACAGTAAACTCTGTAGTGCGTCGAGAGTTCCTCTGCAGCGATGAGAGCATTTATTTTTATAGCCATGCTCTCCATGAGGGTGCCTTAGCTGAGAGGTGTAATGCTAGTCCACTCCTCGGTGAGGACAGCCTTCAGTTCTTTATTGGAGGCTTGCTGACGACTTCTTATAGAATCGTTCATATATTGCAACAGGGTTTCCAATGGATTCATATCCGGAGATTGAGGGGGCCAGTCCAGGAGAGCATTATATTGCTCTCCTGGAATTAGTGCATGGCGGATGCAGAGATGGGACATCACCTCGCTAAAAAATCATACTCCGGACATTTCTGGAGAAGTCTCGAGCTGAAGGCAGCAGATCATTACTGAACTGCCACCATGCTTTACTGCCGGCACTATGCACTCTCAACTCCACTACTTCCCTGGCATCCTGTGCATTCTAACCTTGTCTGGGGTCAAGAACAACTGAAACGTGGAATCATCAGACCACTGACGCATGGTCCAGTTGATGAGAGCATGATGTGCCCAAGCCAGCCACTCTGCTTCTGCTGGAGGTTAATCAGCGGCTTCTGGCAGCATTTACATGACTTCAAGTCTTGCGCAAGTAGTATGTGAGGGACTCTCGGACTGATGTATTAACCTGGTTCCCTCAGTCTATCCATCTTGCAGATGGACTGCGGTTTTCTTATAATCCCGAAGGCTTACGTGAGCCCTGTAGTCACGTTACATACCGACCCTGATTTGTCCAGAACGAGGTCGGTCCTAGATATTCCAACTTTCTTTGATCCTTTTCAACACTTCTGCAAAACCGTAATGTGATCGAATATTCTCCGGGCGATTTGTCGATAGCTCAGACTCTCCGTGCAACTTGCGTATCAGACTTCTTTCCTCAACGGTATTGCTACCTATTTTCGACATTATCATATGATTATCAGATCTTGTTGACATAAGATATCATATTAATCATCAAATATAATGTGTTATATGAAGACATTTTGACTGTTAAATAACGCATACTGATACCAGGATTTCATACATTTCAAGAGCATCGACATTTTAGAAATTTCAAAGAAAGTTATAAGGAAGATCGTACTTTTATTTTTAATTCTAGATTTATTGGACACATGCACACAAACCTACATCAACATAGTCATACCCAAGAAGTAAGAAAAATTCCAGATGTCCAAAGACCTTTGGCTGCGGCTGTACTTGCATTTTCCTTTTGTCTATTCTTAAGAGATTCGTGTTTGTTCTTTTGAATGCCAGTTCTCGTTTTACGAACTTAATCTTAGTGGTAATATACCCTTCGAGCCCCAGCATTTATGGGTGGGGTTTGTTATTTCAGTTTTTGTTATACCTATTTTCATTATTCATCTTTTTAGTCGCGTGCAAGTCTATTCGCGGGCGACTCTACACCTCACTATGTCGGTCGGTTCCTGTTTTGCTTGTGTTGCTTTGGTAATAAAATTGTAACTATTAAACCGATTCTAACGAAATTTGAAACCCTTATGTTGTTTTACATTCTCTTTCAAATGATATTATTGACAAAGTCCTACTAGGTTTAGCCCACGAATTATTTTGCTTTGACAATAACATCATAACTATTCGGCCGATTCTAAGAAAATTTGAAACCCTTATGTTGTTTTACATTCTGTTTCAAATGATATAATTGTTAAAGTCCTATCAAAGTCATCCCAGGGAAATATTTGGTTTTGGAAATAACATAACTATTCGGTCCATTCTAATGAAATTTGAAACCCATATGTTGTATTACATTTTCTTTCGAAGATATAATTGCCAAAGTTCTCCCAATGTTAGCCATGGAATTATTTTGTTTTGGCAATAACATCCTAACTATTCGGCCGATTCTAAGCAAATTTAAAAACCTCATGTTGTTTTACATCCTATTTTAAATGATATAATTACCAAAATGCTCCCAAGGTTACCCCCTGGAAAAATATGTTGTATTACATTTTCTTTCGAAGATATAATTGCCAAAGTTCTCCCAATGTTAGCCATGGAATTATTTTGTTTTGACAATAACATCCTAACTATTCGGCCGATTCTAAGCAAATTTAAAAACCTCATGTTGTTTTACATCCTATTTTAAATGATATAATTACCAAAATGCTCCCAAGGTTACCCCCTGGAAAAATATTGTTTTGGCAATAACATCATAATTTCTCTGCCGATTCTAACGAAATTTGAAACCCTCATATTGTTTTACATCCTCTCCTAACTATTCGGTTGATTCTAAGCAAATTTAAAAACCTCATGTTGTTTTACATCCTATTTTAAATGATATAATTACCAAAATGCTCCCAAGGTTACCCCCTGTAAAAATATTGTTTTGGCAATAACATCATAATTTCTCTGCCGATTCTAACGAAATTTGAAACCCTCATATTGTTTTACATCCACTTTTGAATGATAAAATTGTCAAAGTCCTCTCAAGATTAGCCAGGATGTTATTGCTGACCTTTTGGTCAGCAAACCTTCTTTGTATTCATCTACCTTAATCCTTCAACTGCCCCTCCTTACTTCATTCGTTATCCGCTGAGCGAAAATGCCATCATTTCTTTTACTTAAGAACATAAGAAAAGGAGTCTTAAAAAGGCTAATCAAAGGCCTATCAAAGCTCCTGTTCGCGTCATCCAGTTCAGTCCCTCCTAGAATCCTCATCCATAAATATATCAAATCTAGTGTTAAAACTACGCAGGGAAGACGCTTCTAGTACATGACTAGGGAGCATATTCCATTCTTTTACTACCTGATTTGTAAACCAATTTCTGCTAATCTCTTTCCTAAGCCTAAACTTGTCCAGCTTAAACCTATTGCTACCTATCATATACTGTTCACAACAATAAGAACCTTACCTATGTCTCCCCTATTATAACCTTTAATCCACTTGAAGTCTCGAATCAAGTCCACTCGGACTCTTCTCTTTTCTAAGGTATGTAGATTTAGTCTCCTAACCCCTTCACCCTAAGGTAAGTCACTCAACCCATGAATCATTTTACTCATCCTTTCTTGCACAGACTTAAGCAAACCAATATTCAGCTAATAATCTGGTGACCAAACTTGTACCACATCGTTAAGATGAGGTTTAAACCAATACCATGTCCAGATTTTGCATTACACTAGCACTCCTATTTCTCACACTCCTCTCAATAAATTCTAACACCCTCTGTCTAATATTTGCTTGTATTTATTTTTTTGTATTTTTATTCCATTCGCTACGTTTTTATATTTCCATTTTGGTTTCGTTAAATTTTCTTCATCCTAATCATTATATTTCGCCAAAGAGTACCATAGGAGAATTGATGTCCTCACTTACATGTATCTCTATTGTTTGCATGTCCATCACCAGAGTAAATCTATATAATATTGGAGGAAATTGATTGTGTATAAAACCACTACTCAAGGGGTGCTCTTAAGTTTAGAGTCCATCGAAATTTCTTCCTCTGATCAGTAGGTACCAATTGTTTATCTACACCAAATTCTCATCTGATAGTTCGATGGCTCTCAAATGAATGTTAATTTTTTTCATTACGAATCTCTCTCCTTTACCTTCTCTTCGCCCTTGAACCTAACAACCCACCAGCGAATGGTTTTAAGCAAACTCCCAAACCTTGCAAGCTCGGTGTAAATATACAGGGTTATTTACAAAGAATGAACCGATTTCTTTACGCGATATTTTATTAAGGAAAAGGAATAGAAAACTCAGGCAAAGTCACAACTATTCTAATCGCAATCAACTTCTATTTTCTGTCTTACAAGTGTTCAATGTGGCCACCACCTGCAGCACGGGCAAAATCACTGCGATAAAAGAATTCCTCCCAGACGCGTACCAGCATATCACGATCCACTTAGTTGTTCGTTGTTGTTATTCGATGTTTGAAGTCATAGAGGTTGTGGGAAGGGGTGGAACATAAACGCGATCTTTTACATATACCCACAAGAAAAAATCACACACGATGAGGTGTGGGTATCTCGCAGTCCAAGCACAAAGAGCAAGGTCTTGGGGCCCCCTTTCGACCAATCCATCGCTAAGGCACTTTTTCATTTAAAAAAGCTCGAACCATCAAGTGCTAATGGAGGCGGTGCTCCATCTTGTTGAAAAATGAAGTCATGCAAATCTGCTTACAAGGAAGTGAAGAGCCAGTTTTGGAGCATATCGAGATAGGTTTGTCCTGTAACGGTGTCTCCTTCAAAGAAAAATGGACCATAAACCTTGTCCCGAGACAGAGCACAGAATAGGATCACTTAGGGGAATTTATTTCATGCTTAACTGTTTCATGTGGGTACTCTGTTTCCAAATACGCACATTGTGACAATTAACCATGCCGCGCAAGTGAAAAGTCGCTTCATCACTCAAAATTAAACGTGAACTAAAGGTTTTGTCTTCCATCATCTCCAGCATCGAATCGCAAAACGCCATCCACTTGCTTTTGTCATCTTTGGTAAGTGCCTCAACGAGGCATAGTCTGTATAGTTTCAAATGTAGCCGTCTTATAAGCACACGCCAAATATTCGATTGAGGGATCGCAATAGCTCGATTTGTGAATTTCCGCAGGCTCCCCTCAAACGCAGCACGGGTTCTCACTATTTGTTCCGCCGAAACTCGTGATCGTCCTGGACTTGTTCATTTAGGTACACACCGACTCTCTTGAAACTGTCGAATGTTCTTAGGAGAGGGCGGATTAATGTCGAATCTCACTCGAAAAGCACGTTACACCGTGACAACCGAATTTGTTTTCGCCAACTCGAGAACGCCGTCTTCTAAGCACACGCCAGATATTCGATTGAGGGATCGCAATAGCTCGATTTGTGAATTTCCGCAGGCTCCCCTCAAACGCAGCACGGATTCTCACTATTTGTTCCACCGAAACTCGTGATCGTCCT
This sequence comes from Ceratothoa steindachneri, assembly GCA_963969495.1. Lineage (NCBI taxonomy): Eukaryota > Metazoa > Arthropoda > Malacostraca > Isopoda > Cymothoidae > Ceratothoa > Ceratothoa steindachneri. Next base: position 34,680,479 of record OZ018338.1, read on the forward strand.
GGACTTCTTCATTTAGGTACACACCGACTCTCTTGAAACTGTCGAATGTTCTTAGGAGAGGGCGGATTAATGTCGAATCTCACTCGAAAAGCACGTTGCACCGTGACAACCGAATTTGTTTTCACCAACTCGAGAACGCCGTCTTCTAAGCACACGCCAGATATTCGATTGAGGGATCGCAATAGCTCGATTTGTGAATTTCCGCAGGCTCCCCTCAAACGCAGCACGGATTCTCACTATTAGTTCCACCGAAACTCGTGATCGTCCTGGACTTCTTCATTTAGGTACACACCGACTCTCTTGAAACTGTCGAATGTTCTTAGGAGAGGGCGGATTAATGTCGAATCTTACTCGAAAAGCACGTTGCACCGTGACAACCGAATTTGTTTTCGCCAACTCGAGAACGCCGTCTTTTAAGCACACGCCAGATATTTGATTGAGGGATCGCAATAGCTCGATTTATGAATTTCCGCAGGCTCCCCTCAAACGCAGCACGGATTCTCACTATTTGTTCCACCGAAACTCGTGATCGTCCTGGACTTCTTCATTTAGGTACACACCGACTCTCTTGAAACTGTCGAATGTTCTTAGGAGAGGGCGGATTAATGTTGAATCTCACTCGAAAAGCATGTTGCACCGTGACAACTGAATTTGTTTTCGCCAACTCGAGAACGCCGTCTTCTAAGCACACGCCAGATATTCGATTGAGGGATCGCAATAGCTCGATTTGTGAATTTCCGCAGGCTCCCCTCAAACGCAGCACGGATTCTCACTATTTGTTCCACCGAAACTCGTGATCGCCCTGGACTTCTTCATTTAGGTACACACCGACTCTCTTGAAACTGTCGAATGTTCTTAGGATAAGGCAGATTAATGTCGAGACTCACTCGAAAAGCACGTTGCACCGTGACAACCGAATTTGTTTTCGCCAACTCGAGAACGCCGTCTTCTAAGCACACGCCAGATATTTGATTGAGGGATCGCAATAGCTCGATTTGTGAATTTCCGCAGGCTCCCCTCAAACGCAGCACGGATTCTCACTATTTGTTCCGCCGAAACTCGTGATCGTCCTGGACTTCTTTATTTAGGTACACACTGACTCTCTTGAAACTGTCGAATGTTCTTAGGAGAGGGCGGATTAATGTCGAATCTCACTCGAAAAGCACGTTGCACCGTGACAACCGAATTTGTTTTCGCCAACTCGAGAACGCCGTCTTCTAAGCACACGCCAGATATTTGATTGAGGGATCGCAATAGCTCGATTTGTGAATTTCCGCAGGCTCCCCTCAAACGCAGAACGGATTCTCACTATTTGTTCCACCGAAACTCGTGATCGTCCTGGACTTCTTCATTTAGGTACACACCGACTCTCTTGAAACTGTCGAATGTTCTTAGGAGAGGGCGGATTAATGTCGAATCTCACTCGAAGACACGTTGCACCGTGACAACCGAATTTGTTTTCGCCAACTCGAGAACGCCGTCTTCTAAGCACACGCCAGATATTCGATTGAGGGATCGCAATAGCTCGATTTGTGAATTTCCGCAGGCTCCCCTCAAACGCAGCACGGATTCTCACTATTAGTTCCACCGAAACTCGTGATCGTCCTGGACTTCTTCATTTAGGTACACACCGACTCTCTTGAAACTGTCGAATGTTCTTAGGAGAGGGCGGATTAATGTCGAATCTTACTCGAAAAGCACGTTGCACCGTGACAACCGAATTTGTTTTCGCCAACTCGAGAACGCCGTCTTTTAAGCACACGCCAGATATTTGATTGAGGGATCGCAATAGCTCGATTTATGAATTTCCGCAGGCTCCCCTCAAACGCAGCACGGATTCTCACTATTTGTTCCACCGAAACTCGTGATCGTCCTGGACTTCTTCATTTAGGTACACACCGACTCTCTTGAAACTGTCGAATGTTCTTAGGAGAGGGCGGATTAATGTTGAATCTCACTAGAAAAGCATGTTGCACCGTGACAACTGAATTTGTTTTCGCCAACTCGAGAACGCCGTCTTCTAAGCACACGCCAGATATTCGATTGAGGGATCGCAATAGCTCGATTTGTGAATTTCCGCAGGCTCCCCTCAAACGCAGCACGGATTCTCACTATTTGTTCCACCGAAACTCGTGATCGCCCTGGACTTCTTCATTTAGGTACACACCGACTCTCTTGAAACTGTCGAATGTTTTTAGGATAGGGCAGATTAATGTCGAGACTCACTCGAAAAGCACGTTGCACCGTGACAGCCGAATTTGTTTTCGCCAACTCGAGAACGCCGTCTTCTAAGCACACGCCAGATATTTGATTGAGGGATCGCAATAGCTCGATTTATGAATTTCCGCAGGCTCCCCTCAAACGCAGCACGGATTCTCACTATTTGTTCCACCGAAACTCGTGATCGTCCTGGACTTCTTCATTTAGGTACACACCGACTCTCTTGAAACTGTCGAATGTTCTTAGGAGAGGGCGGATTAATGTTGAATCTCACTCGAAAAGCATGTTGCACCGTGACAACTGAATTTGTTTTCGCCAACTCGAGAACGCCGTCTTCTAAGCACACGCCAGATATTCGATTGAGGGATCGCAATAGCTCGATTTGTGAATTTCCGCAGGCTCCCCTCAAACGCAGCACGGATTCTCACTATTTGTTCCACCGAAACTCGTGATCGCCCTGGACTTCTTCATTTAGCTACACACCGACTCTCTTGAAACTGTCGAATGTTCTTAGGATAGGGCAGATTAATGTCGAGACTCACTCGAAAAGCACGTTGCACCGTGACAACCGAATTTGTTTTCGCCAACTCGAGAACGCCGTCTTCTAAGCACACGCCAGATATTTGATTGAGGGATCGCAATAGCTCGATTTGTGAATTTCCGCAGGCTCCCCTCAAACGCAGCACGGATTCTCACTATTTGTTCCGCCGAAACTCGTGATCGTCCTGGACTTCTTCATTTAGGTACACACTGACTCTCTTGAAACTGTCGAATGTTCTTAGGAGAGGGCGGATTAATGTCGAATCTCACTCGAAAAGCACGTTGCACCGTGACAACCGAATTTGTTTTCGCCAACTCGAGAACGCCGTCTTCTAAGCACACGCCAGATATTCGATTGAGGGATCGCAATAGCTCGATTTGTGAATTTCCGCAGGCTCCCCTCAAACGCAGCACGGATTCTCACTATTTGTTCCACCGAAACTCGTGATCGTCCTGGACTTCTTCATTTAGGTACACACCGACTCTCTTGAAACTGTCGAATGTTCTTAGGAGAGGGCGGATTAATGTCGAATCTCACTCGAAAAGCACGTTGCACCGTGACAACCGAATTTGTTTTCACCAACTCGAGAACGCCGTCTTCTAAGCACACGCCAGATATTCGATTGAGGGATCGCAATAGCTCGATTTGTGAATTTCCGCAGGCTCCCCTCAAACGCAGCACGGATTTTCACTATTAGTTCCACCGAAACTCGTGATCGTCCTGGACTTCTTCATTTAGGTACACACCGACTCTCTTGAAACTGTCGAATGTTCTTAGGAGAGGGCGGATTAATGTCGAATCTTACTCGAAAAGCACGTTGCACCGTGACAACCGAATTTGTTTTCGCCAACTCGAGAACGCCGTCTTTTAAGCACACGCCAGATATTTGATTGAGGGATCGCAATAGCTCGATTTATGAATTTCCGCAGGCTCCCCTCAAACGCAGCACGGATTCTCACTATTTGTTCCAACGAAACTCGTGATCGTCCTGGACTTCTTCATTTAGGTACACACCGACTCTCTTGAAACTGTCGAATGTTCTTAGGAGAGGGCGGATTAATGTTGAATCTCACTCGAAAAGCATGTTGCACCGTGACAACTGAATTTGTTTTCGCCAACTCGAGAACGCCGTTTTCTAAGCACACGCCAGATATTCGATTGAGGGATCGCAATAGCTCGATTTGTGAATTTCCGCAGGCTCCCCTCAAACGCAGCACGGATTCTCACTATTTGTTCCACCGAAACTCGTGATCGCCCTGGACTTCTTCATTTAGGTACACACCGACTCTCTTGAAACTGTCGAATGTTCTTAGGAGAGGGCGGATTAATGTCGAATCTTACTCGAAAAGCACGTTGCACCGTGATAACCGAATTTGTTTTCGCCAACTCGAGAACGCCGTCTTTTAAGCACACGCCAGATATTTGATTGAGGGATCGCAATAGCTCGATTTATGAATTTCCGCAGGCTCCCCTCAAACGCAGCACGGATTCTCACTATTTGTTCCACCGAAACTCGTGATCGTCCTGGACTTCTTCATTTAGGTACACACCGACTCTCTTGAAACTGTCGAATGTTTTTAGGATAGGGCAGATTAATGTCGAGACTCACTCGAAAAGCACGTTGCACCGTGACAACCGAATTTGTTTTCGCCAACTCGAGAACGCCGTCTTCTAAGCACACGCCAGATATTTGAATGAGGGATCGCAATAGCTCGATTTGTGAATTTCCGCAGGCTCCCCTCAAACGCAGCACGGATTCTCACTATTTGTTCCGCCGAAACTCGTGATCGTCCTGGACTTCTTCATTTAGGTACACACTGACTCTCTTGAAACTGTCGAATGTTCTTAGGAGAGGGCGGATTAATGTCGAATCTCACTCGAAAAGCACGTTGCACCGTGACAACCGAATTTGTTTTCGCCAACTCGAGAACGCCGTCTTCTAAGCACACGCCAGATATTCGATTGAGGGATCGCAATAGCTCGATTTGTGAATTTCCGCAGGCTCCCCTCAAACGCAGCACGGATTCTCACTATTTGTTCCGCCGAAACTCGTGATCGCCCTGGACTTCTTCATTTTAGGTACACACCGACTCTCTTGAAACTGTCAAATGTTCTTAGGATAGGGCAGATTAATGTCGAGACTCACTAGAAAAGCACGTTGCACCGTGATAACCGAATTTGTTTTCGCCAACTCGAGAACGCCGTCTTCTAAGCACACGCCAGATATTTGATTGAGGGATCGCAATAGCTCGATTTGTGAATTTCCGCAGGCTCCCCTCAAACGCAGCACGGATTCTCACTATTTGTTCCGCCGAAACTTGTGATCGTCCTGGACTTCTTCATTTAGGTACACACCGACTATCTTGAAACTGTCAAATGTTCTTAGGAGAGGGCGGATTAATGTCGAATCTCACTCGAAAAGCACGTTGCACCGTGACAACCGAATTTGTTTTCGCCAACTCGAGAACGCCGTCTTCTAAGCACACGCCAGATATTCGATTGAGGGATCGCAATAGCTCGATTTGTGAATTTCCGCAGGCTCCCCTCAAACGCAGCACGGATTCTCACTATTTGTTCCGCCGAAACTCGTGATCGTCCTGGACTTCTTCATTTAGGTACACACTGACTCTCTTGAAACTGTCGAATGTTCTTAGGAGAGGGCGGATTAATGTCGAATCTCACTCGAAAAGCACGTTGCACCGTGACAACCGAATTTGTTTTCGCCAACTCGAGAACGCAGAACGCCTTTTGCTGAGGACTCGCCAATCTTAGGGGGAAAAAACAACTGAACGTTGCCAGAGGAACGACGCGACGCGACTATAGTGCTCCTGTGGCAGCCATTCAAAACTTAAAAACTTTTCTTTCAAATAGTCACTGACTCATTCCATGATGATGCTTGAAAAATGAAGCAATGAGTCATGAAACCGGTTCATTCATCCGTAATGAATACAGTAGTGATCAAATTATTAGGGATTTCTTGAAAATTCGTAAATTTTCTGGAAAAGGTTTATATAAAGTTATTTTATTGACAAGTAATCAATTTTTTTCATACATATGGCAAAACTATCCTTTCTTACATTGATTAATACTACCCTGTTTGACCTCCTTCAGCCGCTTTAAGTACGGTGACTAAAGTTCTGCATAAGTGCTTGATTCTGTCAGAGTGAAACTAAACGTAGATAAGACGTTCTAGGAGCTTTGATTTAGGTGATAAGGGAACGTCGTGCATTTCGCTCTAAAAACGTTAGGTCTCAGAAATAAACGCCGTTGATACGAACTTTTAAGAATGAGAGTGAAAGAAAATCCGAGAAACTGAAAAATTGGCTGAAAAACTACATTCATCTCATTACACTGGTCATCGTCATTCTCCTTTCTCGACTAAAAAGTAAACCATATTTAGTAGTTTGTTACAAGAGAAGAAAAGTTGGTTAGGTACCAAAACATTAAACGTTCTAGACAATGAATTAGTGGTGGGGACAACTAATACCCCATATGAAACAGGATCCTCATCCATGGAAGATTATCTTGAGCGTTTGGCGGGATAGAAATGGTCTAATCCTTTTGTGAACTTCTTAAACCGAATCAACAAAGAGGTTCACCCTGCTCACTTGGACTGTCTACATGATGCTGTAGTTGAAGGAAAATGCAACCATTAATCAACAGAAACAAGGTCAAAGGCCTAGGTCGCGTGCTCTCAATTATTCTGATTTATGACCTTATGACCTTGAAGACTTTCAATGAGTGGAGCAATCCGACCCATAGTTAGTTTTTGTTGAATAATTCCTGGACTAACCTTGGGAGGGCCTTGGCAATTATATCATTCAAAAGAGGATATAAACAACATTGAGCGTTTAAAGTTTCTTTAGACTCGAACCAACAGTTACGATATTATTGCCAAAAAACAAATTGAAAAGTAAAATGCTTACCATCCGACCGTTGACCTACGGACCGACATAATAACTCATAAAGTCGGTGCAGCGGCTCAAAATTCACCAAGGCAACGCGCAAAAACATATCGCAATAGATACCATACAAAACTTAACAATTATGATTGGGAACCTATGAGACATCCTCCATAGTCATCCGACTTAGCCCCATCAGATTACTACAATTTAATAAGTTTAGCGAATCACCTGAAGAGAATGAAGATGCCCGCAACAAAAGAGGTTGAATACCTTAAATAAACTTGCTGAAAGTATATTACTTATTTAACTAATAAATAAATACTTATTTAAATATAAATAACTTTAACGAGTTGTTTGATGCCTCTACGTAAAATAATTAGAAAGATGGATAAAGGCAGCGTTATTTATGGGATCGACCTAATCGTATAGAAGCTCATCTGCAAGAAAACGAAAGCCTTTCAGCGTGTCCGCAGGTGGTTTAAAGCCTACTCCACCTGTTCCGTATTCTTCCGCAATACCTTAAAAACACAGGAACGATTAAAAAGAAGAAAGTGTGCGAGTAAATTCTGAAACTAGTGATGATTCCCCACAGAAAAAAGAAAAGAAAAGAAACCTCTCGGGATGATAATGTTCATACTTGTGTCACACAATTTTTGTGAACTACTTTCTATAAAAAAACGCTTCTCACATTCAACCTCCTCCGGCCAGGTCCGGAATCTCCTCCTCTCTTTCAACTCTAGTGGTGGCCAAAAGTTTTAAGACTACTTTATTCTCTCATATAAAAAAAAATAATCGAACTAATGAAACGTTGCATTTTGTTTTCATTTTCTTTTTATCATAATTTGAAGGTGAAATGTACAAACTATTTAGAGCCCAAACCAATTTGATTAATAAATAGGGTCAATTGATGTCCGCAATTAAAATATTCACAATGATACCCCTTGGTCTTCAGGACGTCTCCAATTCTGGAGACCAAATTTCGGAGGAGACCTTGACTGATAATGTTCCATCCATTATGTTCGATAAGCACCTGCAACCCGTCACAATTGGATGGCTGCTGTTTATCAACCGCCAGTTTGATTATCATCCACAAATTCTGTACTGGGGGTTCGAATCTCGCCAATTCCTGGCCAAGGTTGCAAAAGTTCGATGTTATTTTCAGCCAAGAACTTTGTTATTGCGTTTGCGTTGTGAGAAAGTGCGCCATCGCGCTAAAAAATACAGTCATCATCCACAAATCGCTCCTGAACTATTGGGAAAGGTTACTTATGAAGTGCGTTCTGGCACCATTTTGAGTTCATGGCAGGGTTCTCGGGTAAAATTGTTAGTGCTCCAGATCCCTTAGATGAGAAGTATCCCCAGAGATAGAAAGTGGCCGGGTATCTGACCCTGGGCAGGATATATGACTCGTGAAAGCGCTCCGCCTAACCCAGAATATTTTAGAAGCTCCAAAAAAGCGGAAAGAAGCTTCATCGGAGATTTGCCTCACTCTTCAATAGGCCATTATTCATATTTCTAATAAAAGTGGAGCCTCTCCGTACGATTCTTCTTCATAATATTTTGCTTCTTTGCCTCTTTTCTCGACTTGAGACCTTTGTCGAAAAGTTTCCGCCTCACAGTGTGTGTTGAAACACTCACACCTACTTCTTTCTAATCGTGAGCAAGCTTGGCACTGGAGGCAACCCGATCCTTTAGCTGGAACTTTAACAGGAGGCGAACTCGACCTTATTTGAAGCAATGGGGAGTACAGAAAACATCTTCACACCAATGTACCCAGTCTTTTTAATTTAATAATGGTCCAAAAAATAGTGCTCCTTTATACAATACCATTAGCAACAAACTCCTTTCATTCTAGGACACGTTCGTGCATAGAAACAATAATTGCACACCTTATTTTGGAAAGAACTACACTAGCGGCCATAATATAAGGGTCAGTAAGAACAAGTTATGAGGAAATATACAAACAAACTTCCAAAAGTTAAGGGTCTCTTAGAAAAAACGAACTACCAACCGAGGTGTTTGTGTTTAGGAGATTGTTGATGAGCTAACAGTTACTTATTACTTATTATGATCATATATTATTGGAACATTCAACTGTCAACATGGCGGCTTGTGAGAGACGACCGGTGTCATGGGATGAACAACATAGGATCTGTGCCTTTACCAAGAGGGTGAGTCAAATTCTGTGATAGCAACTACTGTAGGAAGTTCTAAAAGTGTTAGGAAACGAAATCTAGCTCGTTTTAAGTCATCAGGATTGATAGATGCTAAACCCCAAATCTCTAGACCTCGTGAAACGTTACCAAGACAGAATGTTACTGAAGGATAGATTTAAGAGTGCTGCTGAGATATCCCGCGAATTCAGCTCCACCTCCGATGTCAACGTATCGCGCAAAACAGTTTCCTTTAGGTTACTGGCACCGGCAAAAAACCTCTGATATCCATGAAGAATCAAAAAGCCCGTCTTCGTTACGTTTAGGAACATGTCGTTTGGACAGAAGAACAGTGGGCGCAGGTTCACTTTAGCGATGAATCAAAGTTTAATGTAATTGGTTCCGATGGCGGGATGTACGTCCGACGAAGATGTGGCGAAAGGTTATCTCGTATATGTGTAAAGAAGGCAGTGTAAGGGATGGAGAGTGACCTCTGCTGCTGGTCCTGGTACATTTATTCGCCTACAAGGGACTGTTAATGCTGAAATCTACAAGCAGATTTTTAGGACACATGCCCTTCCACATCTCCGATCCTCGTCAGTTCAACCTCCTATCTTCGTGCAGGACAACGTTCCCTGCCACAGTGCGTAGAGAGTCAAAGATTTTTGAGGGATAAAGGGGTTAATCTCAACCGTATAGAAAAGGTTTAAGAAATTATTGGAGATGTGTCGCGAAGGAGAAATCGAAAGAACCAAGATGAACTCTGGGAATTATTGAAAAACGGATGGAACAAAATTACTCAATCAATTTGCAAGAAATTAATTCAGCCCTGTGGTAATAGATGTCGGGAGGTCATTGCTAGTAAAGAGATTTTCACAAAATATTAATAGTAAAGGTTTCATTTTTGTTCTTGATCCATTTTACATTGTTTTTCTAACTGGCCCTTAACTTTTGGCCTCTGAAATTTGGAAGATAGTTTGTTTATTTCCTCCAAACTTACGAAATATTTAATCCATTCACCTGAAATTTTCACGAAAGATAGATATTAGATAGATATAAATACCTGTATAACATGTAGTCTCAACGTTTCGTTAAACCTTTATAATAAATTTTTAAATACAACTTGTTATTACTGGCGCTTATATTCTGGCCGCTAGTGTATTTCTGGAATTTATAAAGATTCAAACATTAATTTCTGCCATAAAATATCACGAAATTGATTATAATTACACAAGATCATTCATTTAACCCTTATTTGCCATCATTTTACCCTTTTGATTGAATATTAAAGTTCCAGGGAGTAAAACTCGACCTTCTACAGGACAAGGACCAGAACCCGATTCTGTATTCAGAGAATAAATGCATTTTTTTCTTATTATTTTTTGAAATTTTGACTTTTTAATGAACCTTAAACAATTTAAATATTAATATAATAATTATTTTCACGCAAATTAAAAAAAAAACGCATAAAACAATTAAATATTCATTACTCTCAAAACATTTGTCTATGAATGTGGAAGCAAAACCCGGTTCAACAAACGAACTGGACTGATTGATATCGCACAAACCAAGCAAATGGCTCCTAATGATTGATGACTTCGCTGGCAATGTTGTTATTACGCCTTCCAGCGGGAAATACTGTCGCTATAAGGTATATAAGGCCTGAATTACCAACAGAGGCAGCACAAATGCTGCGAACGATGAGCTAATCACGCTCCAGGAAGCAAAAAATAAGCGATAATGGACACACCCTACCAAATCAAGCCATTCCCCGACTATGTTTTGCATATTATCTCATTAAAATCGCAATAAATTCGCGAATAATGGCCACTTTATTCTGCCTATGAAAAAATTCAACAAAAATCCGGTTTACGAGTATTTAGCCCCACTCTTAAACTAGGTAATTCTCGTATTTTGAGATTATCGGACAAATCTTAAATGGGCGAATAAAGGTCATAAAACATATCAGGATGAGATTTTCGGCGCTGACACCACATTTTGAGAAGGATCCATATTTTCCCTTATTTGGGGACCGAAATAAATTGTTTTAAGGGGCGAACCTACGGAACAGTCACGCCTAATTTATTTTACAGCTCGCAAGAAATAAATTGGTTTCTCTTCGGTCTTGATTTAATCTTCGTTTAGTAGCTTCTACCTTCCTTCGAAGTAAGAGATTGCAAGTCCTTCTTCATTAGAATTCATTTATATTCATTGAAGTTTCTTCTTCTTCTTCAACAAGAAGTAGGCATAAATTTTGGTTAAGAGGTAAAGAAAATAATATTTGTCTACTTATGCTTCCTTACTTACTTACCTATGGAGATCCATCGAGTTCCGATTTCGACGTCTCTCCTCTCGTGATGTGTGGCGATGACTAGTGAAGTAGTTTGATAACTAGTAGTGTGACTAGATGTGTGATGAAGATAAGATCAGTTTTGGTGGCCTCGGTGACTTCTTTGATGCCTCCTATGAAGTCTAAATTCTGAGGCACACCTTCTCCCACATGTGGGAGGGGGAGAATCTCCATTTTGCCGCTCATGCTGCCTTTGGCGCTATTCTTCAAGGGTACACACCAGGGATGCCTCAAATTCTTCTACGGCTTGGTAACAGGTTTCCCCCCGTATCTTGGTTGTTGGCAAGTTGCTCCAAGCTGGATGGGTCCTGTTTACACATCTTGAGGGTTGTTTTGAGGTGGTCTTTGAGGCGCTTCTTTTGCCTTCCTACACTGCGAGGACCAATGGCAAGTTCTCCATAGAGGAGAGTGCGGAAAGTCGGTTTTCTCTCATACGATAGACATGGCCCACTAATCTAAGCTGGCCGTAGATGATGGTGACATGAGGAACGCGGTCTGCCCAGGGAATCCCAAGGATTCGTTTGAGGCATCTGATGTGGAAAGCCTCAAGACTTGATGTGAGCCCTGTATACAGTCCAGGCTTCACAACCATGTTGAGGTGAAACAAATATTTAGACATTTAAGTTTGTTGATATATATTCTATCATCCTTTAAAAATAAATGGTAAACTTACAAGTATATTTTGATGAGTTAATAAAGAAAATTAAAAACTTGTGATACTTGCAAGCCTATTTTTTTTTATTGGCGAAAAGACAAAACACAGAATCTGATTAACAAAGACGTATACATCTATTCATAAATGGCGTGATGTATTTCGGCCAAAGACTTTAATTTTGGTCTCATCAGAGCAAATGCATATTCATCCAAATTTGATCTGGCTTCTATATGTGCTCATGAGCACACATACGTAGTGCTAACAAGGGAACGTTCTCCAAGATAGGTGTTAGCTTTAATAAATTTATTTACAGAATATTTAGGTCAAGAATGTTCGACAAAGTTTAGATTGAACTGATATGTTCCAAAAATTACAAAATTAGGTGTTGTTGTTTTTTGCATAACCTCATTTTGAATCCAACTGTGATTCCTTAACTTCGTGCCATCATGAAAGCGCTGTTGGTTGCATTCTCCCAAAATGGAAGACCTCCAAGACCACTTCAAACCTTCCTTAGAGTGGAGCTCAGAGGAAACTATCTCAACAAACTCGACGACGGAGGTTGAGATCAATTCTTTGAAGAACTCTTTGATAACTCGATCGGAATTGCAGGAAATTCTGCGTACGGCTGAGACATCATTTACGACAGAAGCAATTAGTATTGAGCTCATTAGGAAACCTCTCAACTCTCTATAACAGCGCAAAACCCCTGTCTTGAAGAACGTTCCCTTGTTAGTACTTCGTATGTGTGCTCATAGGCACATAGGGAAGCCAGATCAAATTTGGATGAATATGCGTTTGCTCTGATGAGACCAAAATTGAAGTCTTTGGCCGAAATACATCACGCTATGTTTGATAGCGTGATGCAATCGCCTATGATCATAACACCATTTTCACAGTCAGCCATGGAGGCAGTAGCACTATGGTGAGGCGCGTGTTTATCTGGGGTTCTTCATAACATTGATAAAAAATTAATGAAGCAAAGTACCGGCAACTATTGGGCAATACCTTACAGTCAACTGTGGAGAAGATTAAGATACAGAATTATTGGATTTTCAGGAAAGACAATAATCTGAATCACACGGCAAAAGGAACAGGTGAGTGGTTCAAGGAAAACAATATTAATGATCTACCGTGATATAGTAAATCCCTTGAAAATATTGCCAAGGCTTGTGTTTCTGTTTCTGATTTGTATTTTTTGCGCAGTGTATCGTAGCAGGGATTGATCCCGATATGTCAGTTGATGCAGCGGTTGTACAACACCCATACTTCTATGAACTCTCGGCTCTTCTTAGTACTGTCTTATTTGAGTGATGTTTTGGTGTAGGTGTAAGCGTAATTATTTATCAAATGTAGTCCCTACTATCTTCATGTGAGGATTATATATAAGTTTTGTGAGGGCTGAGTAGTTTAAGTCTGGTGTATGTGTGTATATTTGTATTTTGTACATGTAGTATCTCGCAAGCCGTAGAGTGTCGTCTGTGTCTTTAGAGGATTTGTGGATATAAGCCACTTGTCCTCACATTCTGTATTGTTGTTAAGTCTCATTTGTGCACGGTACGCGATTCTGTCCTGGCCTTGGCCGGATATGAAAATGGTTGGTCTCGTCGTGTGTGTCTGCAGTTTTCCGATGGTCGTGGGGTTTATTTAGTGTATATTATTTACAGTGTAGGACAAGCACGCTACCGTACAGTACACCTGTGCGTGGTATAATTGAATGTAATGTTGCGCTGTTGTATTTTATGTGACATCTCCTGTTGGTGAGGTAATGGGAGAAAAGCCTTCTGGTGCAGAAAGGGAGCTCTATGTTGTTGGCTAGTTTCCAACAAAGTCCATCATGCCACATATTGTTGAATGCCTTCTCCACATCCTTGCTGATGGAGAGTGTTTTTCGTCATGCTTCTCGTGATTTTTGAATCATGTCATGAGCTATGGTTACACCCAGTTAAGTGGACTGGCCTCTCTTGCAGTCATATTGGTATCGGTAAACCAGTTACTCTTCTCTAGAAAATTCCGGAAATGGGTGCCATGCGCTCGAGTATTTTGCCTAAGTGCTATAAATAGGTAATATGCTTTTTATTTTTCGCGTTTTCGGGTTTTGTTTTATTTGGTAAGTAGAATTTTGTGTAATGCTTTAAATATCTATGAACAATGTCTAGAAAAGAGTGAGATATTGACCATAGATCTGTCAGTGTAGGGAAAATCTCTTTGGGTACGTGATTAATAATTGTGGGTGGGAGGCAGGGAGGGCCGGGGGAATGTTTTGGTGTTGTTTTGATGTAGTGTTTTGTTTCCTCGACCGTTAGAGGGGTGGTACGTACCATAGGTTGGGGGCAAGCTCATCAGCGTGCAGTCGACACCACTCCTGGACTCTCTCCTTTCTGGAAGTGCTCTTGTGCGTGTGGTTTGGGTATGTTGTGTGTATGTGCGTTGTCTCAGTGGGAGCTGAATGCTTCGTGGATTTCATCAGTGTCAGTGAGTGTGCGGCGCCTCTTCAATCGCCGCCAGAAGAAGGAAGGGTCATTGCAGCGAGTATCATCCTCCATGCGGGCCACCTCGTGCCACTGGCGGTTCCTTTCCAGCTGCGCGCATTGTAGGATGAAGGCATGTAAGAGTGTGAGGCTATGTTGGCTTGGTGTCTGTCATTGTGGTTATTGTAGATAGTGATGAGAATGTTTGAGTGTATGGAGAATGTGAAATGTTCTATGCATGTGTGTATTCGTGATGTGTACATGTTATGTGGTGTTCATGGCGTTCATGAGTGTGCTCTTGTAGTTTTCTAAGTGTGGTGAGTTGGTGTCCTGGAGATTGAGGTTGTGTGGTGTATTTGTGGTAAAGTGTCCTTTGAATTCCCAGTTTGTGTAGTCGTAAAGGGAGAGTGTGGGCATGATGAGAAGTGAAGAGAATAGTAGGAGACCTAGTGGGATGTGATCTGATAGCACGTGTGGACCTGTGGGTATGTTGAATCGTTGAAGCGTGTAATGTGGTCATCGCCGAAGACTATGTCCAGGAACGAGGACCCTCCGCGGTTTCCGGAAATGTGGGGAAGGTCAGACCGATGTGCTCGCAGTAAAATCGCCGCAAAGCACCGGTTCGTTACCTGCCCGCATCATTTGTGGTGTTTGAAAATAGTGTGGGGTGGTGTGAATTTAGGTCTCAAACAGAGCAGAGTGGAAATTTGTAGTTTCTTCTCTGTGTAGCTGTATTTGTGATGAACTATAGTGGGTGGTTACTATAATTAGGCCAATGTCGCTGTGTACTTTGCAAGCTAGAACAGAATCTTCATGTGTGTCTATGAGTGCGTGATGTATGCAGCGCATAACCTGAATCACCCACCTTAGTTGCGCCACTTGTATGGCAAGATAGGTGTCATAGCTTGCGGTGCGGAGTCTAGTATTTGGAGGGTGTAGACTGGTTGCGTTCAAATGTAAGATGTCAGGACTTTGTGTGTTTAGTTCCCAGTTGGGGATGGTATGGCGAACACGGTGCCTATTGCGCCCATTTAACTGTGTTAAACTAAGTGGACCTCTGTGGTCAGGAGAGAAGGGCGTGTGCGGTGGTGTTAGTCAGAGGCCGCTTTCCTTTCCCTAATCTCTTGGCATTGCACCAAGAGAGCGGAGGCGGACGCTGCGACCTTCACTCGTGTTTGTTGTGGTGGGAAGAGTTCAGCGGAAGAAGAGGAGGGTGTGGGTTTTGTGAGCTGTATAAATGCAAAGGCATGTGTGTTGGTGGGTTTGTAGGAGGAGGTCAGAGGGGCCAGAAAGGAGTGGATAAAGTGACAGCCTGGGGACGGGGGCAGTGTAAGCAGTAAAAGGGGGTTGCTGATACAGGAAAGAGGGGTAGGAACCGTGGATAGAAGGATGAGGACAGTGAAAGGGGCTGGAAACAGTGGAAAAAGAGGTGGAGGTAGTGGAAGGAGATGTGGGGGCGGTGAGAGGAGGAGTTAGGACAGTGGGAGGAAGGATAGGGGCAGTGGAAGAGTGGTGGAAACAGTGGAGGGTGGGCAGAAGGGACGACAAGACGATGCTGGGGCCAAGGGAGTGAGGAAAACAGGATAGGAGGCAGAGGATTGGAGGAAGATTAGTAGAAGGATGGAATAGGTATGAGTGGGTTCGTGTACCATGGTATGTGAAGTGCTGGCCGGCTGTTCTTGTATTAGGGCGAACTCCTTCTCAGAAAAGACGATTTGTCCGAGTCCATTTGATGCAGTTTGAGGGCAGTGGCGTATAGGAAGGACTCGTTCTCGTCATGTCTTTTGCCTCCTAGACAGCACGGTGGCTAGTTTAAATTTTGGGTTGTTGGTTGGTGTCTTGTTAGGTGAAGGTGTGTGTCGCTATGGTCAGGCTTGGGTGGCCACTGTGGCGCTGGCAGCAGCGCGAATGCTCTTGTAAAGGGAAGGGGGGTGGTAGAGGTGGTGAATATAGGTGAGGAGGAGGTGTGTAATGGTCCTTGGTGGAGAATTCCCACCAAAGAGAATTGGTTCTGTGTATTCTTACTTGGTGGTTATTTGTTATTGCATCTGATTGCTTGGTGAAGTGGTGCTGTTCAGTCAGTGTGTCTTTGGCGAGTGTGTGGAATTTATGTGCGTCTGATGTAGATCTGAATATTAGTGCTTTTCCTTTGTATGCGCTAATGATATTGGTGATTGGTGCGTCCAGATTGGTTAAAATTTTCACTGTTTAGGATAGTAGTAGTTTGCATTTGTTTCCGTTCGTGTGGAGTGAGCGTAGCAAGGTTTCACCACCCATTGAGTTTACTGAGTGCGTTTTTCTTACTTACGGTTAATGTGAGCTTTTCAACTGTGTGTTATAAAACCCCCTTCCCCGTCGCTGTCTGCTCTAAGAACAAGACTCCGATGTGATGAATACGTGAACGTGAGTATGGACCTTGTTGTGCTCCTTAGCAGGTGTAAAAACATAGCAGACTTAATGATGGATGAAGACCGAATCAACGACCGTCAACAGGTGGGTGCCACTCCCACAACGAGTTTTGGTTATTCAGAGTTACTTCCACCGTACATGAAGACGGTTTGTAGGTCCCTATCTAGTCCTGGCGGAACACACAGGGTAGGGTAAAGTTACATTTCCCGCAGTTTGAAATTTCGTTCCATTCCCGTATGGATCTGATTTCAGGTTCCACAGTGGGCTAGACCACAAACCTGATTTCCACGAAGTCTCCAATTTTGCTCTTTCAAGTGAAGGCATAGTTGTAACGAAGGTTTTATGTAGAGTCTACGTTCACGGGAAACACCTTAGCGTGGCAAGGGATGAAGCAGGAGTTAGGCTGCTATATTATGAATCAGTAGCCTGGAAAAAGCCTCTTTTAGGTACCTCCCTCAAGGGGCAAGATTTCATGTAGAGGTGTGGGAGAAACTGGAAGAGGCTGGTTGGCCCTCTTTGCAGTGCTTGAGGTGAGCGTATTCATGGAAAATGTCAGTCGTGATCGTTGAAATCCTTCCTCGGTGCTCCGTAAGTTGACATAATCTTCCCACCTACCATGACAGTTTCCTCCTCTTCCAGACAATGGACAGGAGAGATGAGTTTGCTTCAGAGTTTGATGAAATTTATATGTTCAACTCATGTGTGTGTAGAATAGAAAAGTAGACTGATGACTGTGGTAAACCACCAAGTTGGTCGAAATTCGCTGCTTAGATAGCTGATAGACCACTATCATTAAGCTTGGTAAAGCAGACTCACAGCAAAAATTCAACTCATTCTCGATCGAAGAAGATTTTTACGTCTTACTCTCGGAAGGAATCGACACGAGTATATTTACTCGCATACGAGAAAGAAAAGGAAGCTGTAGCTCACCTCATTTTCATCTATCGTCTCGATCACCTTTTCCTCTCACACACCCAAAATCCTCCCATACAGGCGGGTACTAAAAAGAGAGAAATACATTTTTAGGTCCGTCATATTTTTCACCATGACTGCCTAAATCCCCCATTCCCCGCCCCCCACCCAAGGCCCAATCCCTTAGCTAAACTAAAGGACGCTGATATTCGACCTCGTCCCAACTATGCAGAATACTAGAATATGCATAATTGGGGGTACGGGAGGAGGAAGGTTTGAGGATTAGCCCACAGCCAGAAACCAGAAACCAGATGAGCCCCTGGACAATGTGCCGGGTTGTAACCTTTGCAGATGAGTTTAACTACTTCCCCTTTGTGGGGCCCCCAAGAACACTGATGGACATACAACCGTCTCAGTGTATGGCAGGAAGTAACCGCGGTTTTTAATTCCCTCGAGTCGGTGGCACCCCCGTCTAGCGTTGGTTTATTCTGTGGTAGCCAACAAAAAGTCCGTCCATCCATTCATTCATTCATCATAAGATATCAGCCATTTTAGCGAGGGCCGGTCTACGGGATAATTGGGGGGAGGGACCCCCATATCACAGACATGAACTTGGAGTATAGAAGACTGCCACTAAGGACTGAAGCAGAGAAAACTAAACCAGAAAAAGAACTTCTCATCAGAACCTTATACACTGAATTAAAAATCGCGCTCACAAGCTGATAAAAGTACCAAACGGATACGTTGCACTCTGCCACAAACAAGAAGACGTCGAAAGGTTGGTGGCAACCAATGGGTGGAAAGCTCCTAAAGAAAATCGGCTTAACACCAAAACCGCCACCACAATTAATAGCGAATCGCTCATTTGTGTGTCGTAAAGTAGACCTTTATGTCGCCTCGCACACAAAAGAGGAACTTCAAGAAGAATTAGAAATGGAAAACCAGTACCTCAAAATTTCAGAAATCATCAAATTCGTCCACCATACTCACGTTTTCAAGGTAGTGTGTATCTCATTAGAGATGGCCAACAAATCTACGAACAACAGAATACAGGCATTTGGAATGCGGATACCACCAGCAAACATCGAAATAGAGAAATTCAGAAATGTGCAGACCTGTTTCCAATGCTATGCGATCGAAGATCACGTGGCAAGGAACTGCCCCCCCTCCCAAAGACATTAGGATCTGCTCAGAGTGCAGCACGATTGGCCATACTTTTCGCGAATGATTGAACAAATAAAAAATGTATCAACTGCGAGGGCCAGCATCCAACTATGGCCATTAACTGTCCGAAAATAAGGGGGACATAATCAACAGGAAAGAGAAGTGGAAAAAGAAGAAACCCAAAGTAGAGCAAACCAAACATATGTCAGCATAGCAAAAGTCACAGTAAAAGAAATAAAAGAAACGAAGGAGCAAAATATTAACATCAACGTGAATGAATGAACCGTCCTCGATAGACATACTGGCTTGTATCATGTTTGCCCACGTGCATAACAGCAAAACCCGGGAACATTCGCCGAGACGCTGAATCAACTTCTGGAAAAGAAGGGAGTCAGGAAAATGTGGTTCCCCCCCAACCCCCCTTCGGCATTAATATACGGCGTAACAGCCGGGAAAACACTGTAGGTAAAAGATATGCTAGAGGTGGGGGGCCACCTTAGCTGAGGGAGAATCAGAAGAAGATAATGACGGATTCAATGAAGAAGAAAAGGATACTGACAAATCTGAAAAAGTGCAAGAAGGAAAGAAAAAAAAGAGGAACCCCCAAAAGAAGAAAAGTCAAACCAAGAAAGTGCACACCGAAACGGATACACACTCATAAACTGAATCAGAATCAGGAAGAGAAAATGAAGAAAGCTTTCGTTATGAAGCTAAAGACTATAAATTAAAGTTTTTTTTGTATACGAAGCCTACCCATTGCCAAAAGAAGCAAAACTAGAGGATATTAAAAAAGGAATAGAAAAAGGAACCTGTAAATGGAACTTTGTCACTGATCACGACGAAAAAGCAATACAGCAACTGATTAAAGAAAACTGAATTAGAATCTACCCCCAGGACACGAAAATAATAAAACAGGACACGTTCGAAAGGATAGAAAACGGAAAATGGAAGAACCCTAAAGTAAAAAGCAAGTAGTTACAAAAGAAGAAATAAATATATATGGATGACAGGATATCAAGTTTAAAAATACTACATATCAACACCAACGGAGGGAAAAACAAATCAATACAGTACAGGAATATATTTCGTCAAATTTACCCTGAGGTCATCACCATCTCCGAGCACGGAGTCAAAGATGACGAGCCATCCAAAATTTTAAACTACCACACTATAAAGAGAAACCCAACCGGCAAAAGATTCGACGGGACAGCCATCGCAATAAAGAGAAACTTAATATACATACAAAAACGGGAAGTTGACGAAGCCTACATAGCCGCTACTATCGAAATTGAGTACACCCCGATCACAATAGTGGAAGGCTACCAACTACCCCGTCGCTCGTATATACCGATACACTTTGTTATGGAGCTATTACATAAAAACAACCCATCAATTCTCTTGGAGGACCTCAAAGCCAGGATTCCAGAATTATGATACCGCACAAACAACAATGCAGGGCGGAACCTAGAAACAATAATGGACAGAAAAATATTAAAAAGAATAGACGTGGAATTCCCAACATATATTACCAAAAGAGCTTCAACTAAACCGGAAATAATAATGACGACAGATAACCTCCCTTATAATGTTTATATGGAACCGATACCCAACCCGTGTAACGACCATATTGGAGTTTTAGTGACTGTAAATCAAAACCCGATACAAGTCCCAATCAAGCCTTGAAAAGTCCACAGGAAAGCCAACTGGGAGACGCACACAGCTATGTTAAATAGCCATGAATAGCCAAAAAAAAACGTGAAAAATATAGACGAAGTAGAGGAAATAACCAGAAACCTAATCGAAAATATACAGAAATCAGACGAAGAAATTGTGCCAAAAATCAAATACAAAACTCCACTACATCCAAAGTGGACAAAAGAAATGAAGAAGAAAGCAAGAAAAATCAAAGAAAAATACTCGGAAATAGGAATTTTCGGTACAAACAGACAAAGAAACAGGGAATTAAAAAGACTGAAAGAGGAAATGGTCTTTTTGATAGAAGAGCAACAAGAAGAAAACTAGAAAGAATTCACGAACAAAATCGAGGCAACGGAAAACCCAAGGGAGGCCTGGAGAATAATAAAAACAATCAAAAGAAAACCACCAAGAGAGCCAATAAAATATAAGAACGAGCAAAATGAATACCTTAAAAGCAAAGCGAAAATATAAGAGAAGTTTAGAGGACATTGGGAAAAAGTTTATACAATAGAAGATAATGAGCGATTTGACAGAGAAACAGAAGAAATCGTCATCGAAAACCTAAGAAGAAACATAGAGAGAATAACACCACTTAGGAGAGTCGATGTGAGTACAGACGAGTAGGCGGAATTAGAAGCTCTAATCACTCTGGAGGAGGGAAAAAGAACATTCGACACCTTTAAACAAAAGGCGCCAGGAAATTGCGGGCTCACAAAACCAAACTACAAAAGAGCGCCTGAAAAGATACAAATATATATTAAAGATCTATTCAATGCATTCCTGAATATCGGTGCCTACCCACGAATCTTTAAAGTAGCGAAGATGGTTTTCTTTCACAAACCAGGAAAAACACCGACATCGGTTACAAATTACAGACCAATATCGCTGCTTGATTTTCTGGGAAAGGTATTCGAGAAAATACCGAATACGAGACTAGTCGAAGACCTAGAAGACTGAGGAAAATAAAACGAGCACCAGTACGGCTTCAGGAAGAGAAGAAACGCAACTATGGCGCTAGCGATCATAACCGAAAAGATCGCCCAGGCAAAATCTGAAAAAGGATATGTGGACGTGGTACTCCGGGATGTTGAGAAGGCCTTCGATAAGGTATGAGTGGATGGGTTAAAATACAAACTCCTCCAACTAGATCTCAGCAATCCTATGGAGAGAATCCTGGCTGACTACGTAACAAACAGAGAGGCGTACATTAATATTGAAGACCACGAAAGATCCAAATTCGAGCTGAAAACTAGGTTCCCACAAGGGAGGTGCCTGAGCCCCACTTTGTACTCGATGTACACAGCGGATATGCTACCTTCATTAACACCAGGCTGCATGAATGTGCAATACGCCGACGACATCAGTCAGGTGATCTCCACTCGGGTCAAAAATCCCAGATGGCAAACCAGGACAACAGAGCGAGAGATCCAAAATATAAATGAATTCGAAGGAGATGGAGGAGTAAAACCAACCTTAACAAATTTAAAATAATACCAATAATGAGAGTAAAAAAAGGAGAGGATAACCATCAACGTCCCAGAATACAGGTACACAGTCAAAGAAATGTGCTAGGCCTGCAGATGGGGGAAAGAGGATACCACGCCCACGTAAAGGAGAGGATTGCCAGGGCTAAATCAGGCCTGAAATTGATATTCAGCCTGAAAAATCTGGAGCAGAAAAGAAAAAAGACGCTCTACAAAGCATTTTTAGAGTCGGTGCTGGTGTATCCACCAATCCCCATCCACACAACAACTAAGACAAACAAACAAAAATTACAAAGAGTACAAAATAAAGCGGTCTACCTTATAACTAATACAAGGCGCAGAGAAAGAAAAAGACGCCTCAAAATAATAGATAGGGCAGGGATGGGACCAATAAATAAAATTATTGAGAAACGACCAAAGAAATATGGCAACAAATTGAAGTAAATAACCAGGAGACTAAGAATTCTAGAAATAGAAAACATCAATTTTGACCGTCAAGTCTTTCCCCAGCAGTAGGCTCCGCCTACGGCGAGGGGAAGACCCAATAATCACCTAAAACAAAAAACAACAACAACAAAACAACCGAACAAGCAAAAACTATTTCAAAGGCATTAATGCCTGAAAACAAATACATAGATAATAAAGAAAACAAAGAACAAAATACTTAGAAGTAACCAAATAGAAAACACGATTCGAAAAGCAATTAGAATGGCATAAAAAGAAAAAAGAAGAGATCAGCCAGTATCCTAGCAATTTTAATTTTCTATCGTCACTTACACACACACACACATACACACACACACTCTAGCACTCACCCCCCTATATAAATAAAAAAACAACAAAAAAACCCTCTGCATGCTATATTCTAACTATTTCCCCTTCTTCTCTCGCCTATTTTTGAAGTTGATCATCTATTACATTAGGATCAGTAAGGCTGAAAAGGTGGGAAAGAAACGCAGGTATAGGAAGAACATAACTATTGAGTGGTAAATGAGTGAAAGGAGGCAGGAACTATTTGAATATAAATGAATCGACAGAAGATTCACTTGAACATCAAAAAATAGGGAGGAAACATGAAAAATAAATCTTGATTGACAGATAAAAATAAGGCGAGTTTCTAGTGCAGTGGTTCGTATGAGGGACTGATTCCAATATGTGGGTTGAGGCAGCCGTTGCCCTACACACATACTTCTACGAACTCCCGGCTCTTCTTAGTATTTTCTTGAGCCACGCCTCTGGCTCCATCTTACTTCATCTAGTGTCCGCGTGTGAGTCAATGGGTCACAACCGCCAGCAGGGGATCTAGTTTGTAGTGCGCTGCGATGATCTTTAACCCGCACCCACAGCTTCAAGTAGGAAAAATTATACTCACACAAGTATGGGAAATTATGGGCGGTCATGGTGGTTGTACCCTCGTAGGTAGCTGGCGAATGAGATTGCTTGTGTTTTTTCGCTGAACTTAGTTGTTCGTGAAGATTTTGAAATACACCCGTTCTATCCCGTATTTGCAATTAAGAATGATTACTATAACCACCTTTCAAATGTTGATATTACTATTTATTCGTTTCTTCACTTGCCTTATCTTGTCCTACTCATTTTTACCCATGAATGAACCAACACCATAGGATAATTTGATTTCCATCTTTAT
Organism: Ceratothoa steindachneri; assembly: GCA_963969495.1. Lineage (NCBI taxonomy): Eukaryota > Metazoa > Arthropoda > Malacostraca > Isopoda > Cymothoidae > Ceratothoa > Ceratothoa steindachneri. The sequence continues at coordinate 34,704,086 of OZ018338.1, forward strand.
CTTTAAAATAATAAAGGTTTTTTTTCTGCTCTTTCAATTTATTACTTATTCTCTTTCTTCCCTTCTTTTTACCCATGATAATTCCATTCATCAACAGACAATAACCGATTAAAAGAAGTAATCTGCTTTCCTTGAACTCGTCTGAGTAAACAACTATGGCTCCAATTGCAAAAACATTCCTTTGAAACAAAATTTCCCTCCAATTCGCCGTAGCGTTTACGAGTTCTATATTCTGAAGTAACAGAATTAGTATTAGTCATTTTCGGCAAAATATCCTCACATTCATTTCGCAAATGTGTTTTTGTCCTGGAAATAACTCACAACATGTTATTAGAAACCAATTTATTCCTCTTTGGGGCTCTATTTTTCCATAACTTCTTTGCATATTTCACCAATTTTTTGTGACTGCATTTGTTTCTGGCGGCAAAGGGGGGATCAATGTTTGTACGTTCAAATTACTGTGCTCTCAAGACATGGAAAGATTTGACAATGCTTATTATATAATTTGCAGGTACACTTATTCTAGATGAGCCAAGAATTTGCTTTTTATAATGCCTAGGTTTTTCCTTTTTTCCGATCCTGAATTAAGTTCTTGTAGTGAAGGGAGAGAAGTATTTGTAAAAGGTTCTGTCTGAAAGTTTTGGATACACGGTGCTTTTCTTTTCTTCCTTACTCATTCTTTCACGCCAAATATCCTGGACGAACTACACATTTTATTTTCTCTTTTCAGGAATTAAAAATCATTTCATTTACTCGTGAATATGGTTGAGAAATGTAAGGTAGGTAAGTACGATTATATCTATTACATTTCGGCAATAATTGTTGACAATGAATATATGTACTATAATTAGTTTTGAAACCTGTTTCGGAGCATGGTTGTGGTTGTGTGTTAGTTTGGTGTTTGTTGATAACGGAACTGATCAGCCCGTAGTTTTTTAGTTTGCTTTTGTCTCCTTTTTTGATAAAAAATGATAATGAGAGAATGATAAAAATGCAAATATCAACTCGCGTGTAAAAATCTCATTTAAACTTTCGCACATTAGGTTCTACGCTGAATAGATGCATAGCAAGGAGCCGGCCACGCGTGGGGTCTTTGTGTGACGAGATAAAAGTTACAAAAGACCCATTTTGCAGCCTCTTAAAGACCCATTTTCAAATTGGACTTAAATCCTGCCAGGACGAACAGCAATTAAAAGGACGCAGTTTGGCCTTAGGGAAACATAATGTCCAATGGAGAAGGGGTGATTAAATGCACATAAATTAGAAACAACAGCGGCATAAAGCGTCATTCCTATTTAGTTTAAAATAAAATAAAACCAACGAGCGCATGGTAAAAGGTTTGTGGAAAGTGGTTGGCAACGAAATTGGTGATGTTAGGGTTAGTTGAAGGGTTTCAAATTTAGAGTAAGTAGGGTTGTGCACCTCCCGTTTTAAAGCGCCCAAGTAATATCCTCTTTGGGTATCTCGGTCGATGTACATTCCATATGTTTTCCCTTCCCTCCATTTTTCCGAGCGCTTCTTTTCAAAGACGTGGTAAAATTACCTTTGTTGGTTTTTATTAAATAATGAAATTTGCATAAATATTAGAATGACACTAACTTACCAGCATGAGGCACTAGGAGCAAGTCTTCCTTTGAGAGCGGAGTGTATTCAGGACAAGTAGTAGTATTGTGCTTTTCCACTAAGCAGCGACCAGAGAACCGTTCATGGCCTAAGGGAGGGCCATTTGTGCTACTCGTACTTTAGGGGAGTGTGCAAATAAATTCACCTTTGGCAGGTTTCGGGACGAAAGGTGATGTGTTGTGTGCGTGAATAGGAAAAAATATATCGATGTGTCCGCCAATAAGTGTAGCTCCCTACATACACTGAAATCGCTTCTATCTGATCTCCTTAGGATTGGGTCCGGTACTTAGGCGTTAGAATTCTATCGCCTGTAAATTATTTAAAGGTCCTTGCAGGGTATGTTTGTGTTGCAGGGGAGAGGGCGAATACACAAAAAAGTGGTGTGAAACCGTTCAAAGGACCTTGCTAGGTATGTGTGCGTGTGTTCATCCTAGGACACAAGGACCCAATGACACCCCTTCACAATCTCTTTCCTACCACTGAAAGATTATTTTAAACACTCGATTAACTTTCAATACAAAATAATAAAAGAGGCTTTCAAGCCTCTTTTTTTGCCTAGAAAATTATATTGTTAAGTTTATTTAGGTTTTAGGCAGAATTTGTCCTTGATATCCTCTTGTTATTTATTTATGATTAACTCTCAGGAATCTTGACAAAGGTTTTCGATATTGATTTTCTAAAAAGGTGTTTTTCATCATAGGGAGACTCACTTTATGAAATGCTGTTTAATCCTTTCGATATATTCGGCTAACCTGTTGTTATTTATGCTATAATTTTTCAAAAGACTAAGATAATTAACATTAGATATGAATATTTCATTAATTACTTTCGGCTTGGTAAGATTACTATGAAAAATACATAATATGGTAAAAAATAGGCATTTTAATGAAAATTGTGAATCAACTGTACGTATGAAATGCTGTTGCTCGAGCAGTATTTCATCTTATGTTATAATTTAACTAATTAATATATATACCATTAGCTAATTATATATATATATATATATATATATATATATATATATATATATATATCAATACGAGGTAAATAAATGCTTAAATGCATTTATTTACCTCGTATTGATATATATATATATATATATATATATATATATATATAATAATCAGAATAAAAATGAAATAAATTATTTTTAATAATGTTTTATATATGAATGTGAATATTAATCATACATGATTTTTTCGGTTTGCGAATTACAGATGTTACTACAAATTTATCGTGATCTAATTATGCTGCATTATTTATTTATACGTCAATTTTAATATATTTATATCAATACATATTCTTGTATAATTAAAAAAGTAATAATTTACATTATTCATTTACTTATTTTTAAATCAACTGTGATGAAAATCGTATTGGGCAATCTTGCAACAACTTATGTTAAAATTACCATTTGAGCACTTACGTAGGAAGAAATAATAATAAATCAATGAACTAGTTATAATTATGAAAATTAAGTACTTGAATACATAACATTACTCATTCATTTCAATCAATCATTCTTCGCTTGAATAATGTTTCTTTCTTGCCGATTTCTGTTTGAAGGTCTATTTTGTTTTTAGTGCGTCGTTCAGTCGGAGATCGACCTCTTTCGCATCTTTACTTTTTGAGATAATATGTCATGCGTCGTTGGTTAATGGCACGTTTCCTTCCATTAGTGCATTCCATATCTTACCCACAAGCTTGAGCAAACGTAACTACCATTTGAAATCGCTCCGCTCTATGCTCTTGATCCTGTCTTGTCAGTTGTCCTTGGAAAAAGATTCATATCTTTGCCGTTGTACCTTAGGTCTCCATCCTCTTGTTCAATGCGCGTGTCGCAGTCTTCGCTGGTTGCCTTCAATGATACCTTTCGTAGTCTTAGGTTTTTAGGTGATGGTACGATGGCTTGAGTAGTTTAAGCGCATTTTTTCCTCTCGTCGTGCGATTTTTTCCTGTGTAAGTTCCATCGGGTTTGCTTCTGGTTGTCGTGTTGGGGCGGGATTATATTAAATATTAAGAAAATCGGCCGACGGCGGGTTATTTGGGAACCACGTCTCTTCTAAGCCGTTATTCCGTATTATTTTATTAACTTCCGATGAGTAAGTACCCGGTCGTGCAGTGCCCATAACACGTGCAGAAAGTATGTACACAAGCGAATTCAGCGACTGTCTTTGTTTTAGTTCTATTAGGTTTTGTGCCGTCTGATATCTCTCGACAGCCGCATTGACAACCTTCAAGTAGATTTCATTTGCTTTATTTATTCCTTTGCCTCTTTTCCCATATTCTTCTTATTCATGATGTCCCTATTCATTAGGCAGGTCATAACCATACTCTTGTGCGACCTCTGCAATTTAAACATTGTTTGTTCCGCCACTCGCGCCAAGAATGGTTTTTCTGAGCTACATTCTGAACATACCCCGATGTTCTGCTTGGACAGTCTTTGGTGAAATGGCTCTCTAGTTGATAACATTGGAAACATGCCAGTACACTTACAAATTATTCGGATTTCATCTACTCGGATGTAATTTTCAGGTGAGACGCCACTAAAAATTTCTCTTTAGCGATTCTGACTCTCTCCGTTTCTCTAAATATAATCTAAAAAACGCGACTGTTCGATTTGTCATTAAATTTTATCATCTCTCTTATTTTCTCCAACTCTGCATTCTTTCAATTTCTTCCCTCGGCCCTTGAGATGAGGGGGCTAACCTAGAGTACGATTTGCTTAGAGCAAAATGACTTCTGAGCTTCTAATGGGGTGGTACTTTTGCCTTCAATTTAATCTTTCTTAACCCTTTTGCGGACTTTTGGAAGGTACCATGTCCACATATTTGTCTGTTTCGCATAACAGTTGTTCAAAGAGCACATCATGGCCTCTGATATAACACTCTATCCCATCATCACCTTCAAAAACAATATAATTTAATTCTTTTTTGCATTTGCTTTTAGCCTCTTCCTCATCCATGCCTTGTCAGACGTTACGATCAACATTTCCAAATTCTTCCAGGCTACAAACACAAGGTTCTTAGCATATATCAATATAGCTTTATACAATGCCTCACCATTCTTCATCAATCTTACAATTTCGCACCCATATATTTTTCAACAGTCATCTGTAGATATGTAAAACAGTCATGTCGACATCACGTAACCATGTCTTGTATCCTCATACCTAATTAGTCACTACAGCCATCTTTACCTCGGAACCACACCTTCTTTTAAACATGAGCAATTTGAACTGCATTTACAAGTTACAATTCGTTCTATGCACTATTCGAGCCTGCTATAACACTTCCTCCTTATTTGCACAATCATACTCTTTCTCCACATTGCAAAAAGCCCTCATTTACCTTACATATCATCTCTTGTTTTCTCAGCCAGCTATCTCAATGCAAACACTTCATCAAACCCCTTTCTTTTACCCGATCTAAACTCACTTTGCTCAGCTCTTATCATTCCCCTTTTTATCTTTCTTACACGCCCAAAACAGAATTTTTCCATACACATACTCACTCACCTGAGCTTTCGCAGTAGTTCTAAAATTTACCTCATTTCCCGGGCTCCTTCTTCTCAACTTTAAAACTGCATGAGAGTGGTTCTAATGATAAACTTTCCATTTAGAGTAGTCTATTTTTTTTTAATATACTGAAAAGACTTTTGTGTCTGCTCTCAAAATATTTCGTGAGTGAGGTTGTCCACTTCCGCCTACCTCAGTGATTCCAGGTTATCAGTTGGGCGACTTTGTCCAACGCTTTGTAATTGAAGAATCGCCCGAAGCGGCTTTGTAGTGAAAAACAACATTGGAAAGGGAGGATCAAACAAAGGTAGTCGTTGATGGGAAAATGGGACCCCAGATTTTTCTTGACTAATTCCAGGCGGAAAAGTACCACAAGGGGAGGAGTTATCGCCTCCTTGGTTTTCCATCCGCGTTATTCGATAACGGCAGAATTTGCTTTTCCGATTGTTTCCAATGGTAGGATTTCAAAATGAGATATGTTTCCTCAATTGTTTCTAAAGAGGTGAAGTTCAATGCAATTCCATGACAATTGGTTGGTTTTCTTGGAGGAAAGTAAAACGAGGCTGGTACATTTGGTTTAAACCTTTCCAGTGGAGATAGAGGGAGTGATGTGTCAGACCAAAGATGAAACAAGTAGATAATAGACAAGGAAATGGAATGAGAAACTACCATATACTTTTGTTACTATGGACAAGTGTATCTAAAAGGTCCCAATGTAGGAACTCGAGGCCACACCAAACAAGGACTGCAACAACTCAATTACAGGGTAACTCGAAGGGCTCGTGGTCCGTGCCCATCTAAACCTGTATCCCCCTTACTGAAATGTGTGTCATACTGTGCTCTTATGTGGCAATAAAACTGATCAAAAACACACAAACCTTCAAAAGACCCGAATGAAGACTGAGAAACCAAGTAGACATGAAAGTGCATTATTTTTAGTGCAAAAAGAAAGAAACCAGCAACCAACGAGGCCATTTTCACTCAGCGAAAAAGAGTTAAGGGAAGGTGTACCCGTATCTTGCACACAGTTTCAATTCCTCCATTTCCACCACTTTCTTTACATCTTATTACAAACATCCTACCGATGCCTCCGTTGGTTTTTGCTTAAGTAATAATAATTCATGGCGAAACTCCTCAAATTATTATTATTACTTCCTCCATATTATTGCCATGATTATCATGATTATTATTATCATAATTATTAAAATTATTATTATAGCTGATTTCACGTTGAATAATGTTAACAAAATAGGAACCAATGGGGGTTGAGTGCCTTTAGAAGTTTTGGGATCTACAGGGCATGGCAGCCCCATTCGGTATTGTGGAGTACAATAGGGAAGTCAAACCACATCAGGTGTGATTAGTGTCCTGATGGAGTCCTATTATGGTCGCCTTCATGGTGGCTGCCAAATGATGTAGATACTCGTGGTTCGGATCCCACGTTAATCAGTAGATCCCCACTGAGATATAAAGGCATCTTAAATGAGGGAAGATCGGAGCTCAACATATTACCAATTTTTCTTTTCCTTTTTCTTTTCTATTCTCAATTATTATGACCTTATGACCATATGACTTTATGACCACATCACCTTATGACCTTATTACCATATGACTTTATGACCTCATGACCTTCAAAACTTTCAACAAGTGGGGCAATCGGACTCAGAATTAGTTTTCTTTTAATAATTCCCGGACTAACCTTGAGAAGACCTTGATAGTTATAGCATTCGAAGAAGAATGTAAAACAACATAAGGGTTTCAAATTATGTTAGAAACGGCCAACTATGGCGAATTAATCTGGCACCTGAGCGCTGGACATAGGTTATTAACCAAGAAAGAAAATAAGTCAAAGTTAAACTCAATAACAAATCTTTAACGGGAAATCATTTTTTTTCAGATAAATAAGTAAATGATCATAAGCTCCATAATTTTCAAAAATTGAAAATTCCAACTTGCGATTATGGGATTACGGGAGACGTGGCAACGCAGCATGCGGATCTTTATCTATTACGTCATCTCATAAGTTTCTGCCGAATTGTGGTTAATTTCTGTAAGGGTTTGGTCCAAAAATCATGGTATGGCCTCATAGATAAGATGAGTGTATGTGTAGGCATTGTCAAATGCTACCTTAGTCTCAATCACCGCTTAGATGTGAAACTAAGGACAATTTTTATATTTTGGCTGATTAATATACACCAATAATGCATTCTCGAGCGTTATTGGTGATCGCAAGAGCTTTCCTAATAATAGTCGTTTTGTGACAAAATGCAAATAATTAACAGCCTTAACTCAGCAAGTCTCAATATGACTAATCTTTTATAGTTTTTTACGATAGTTTAAAACTTCCTGTTTGAAGCCTAATTAAGGCATGTTTGCGTTATCAAAAAAGAGCTTTAAGCGACCTTCATCTAAGCCGCTGAAGATAGGCCCAAAATTGATTTATTGACAACCCATTTGAGCCAAAGAAATACACATGTATCCATCATCTACCAAGAATACGCCAAAATGAACTCACTTATCATCCACCTGTGTCATAGCGGAGAACTCTATCATTCTTGTGGAGTCACTTGGAACCCGGGTTAAAATGAGGTCGGGGCATTGAACCCAACAGTTTTTTTCGCCGTCCCCGGGGAAAAAAATGGGTAATGAGACAATTCCTCGTTGTTGGGTGACCAGGCGCTGGGTCATGGCGCATCGGGGAAACTAACTGGTCATTACTTCAAGAGGTCGTTATGGGGCACATACTCTCTAAGCCTTTCACACTTAGCTGACTGGTCATTCTTTACCCTTTCATCTTCACACCGTTCACCCTTCCACCTGTACACGAAGTATTACAGGTGCGTAATCTGTGAAAAAGTCAAGCAAGGCCTATTTGCGCTTACAACAAAGACTCCGGCAGTGACAAAATAGAATATGGAGCGTTCAAGGTCGAGGACAGATTGATCGAAAACAAAGAACAAAAAAGAAGGCAACAAGGATTAAGGATAATAAAGGTCTCCTTAATTATCTTTTTATCGATTATTAGAATAGGGGATGGAAAGGTGAGTTGGCTTGGTGATAGGTAAAGCAAGTGAGGTTCACAGCGTAGGTTGATTGGAAAATTTCTGATTAATTTATTAGTAATTTCATGGCAAATTTCTGATCAATTTGTTATTAATTTCATGGCAAATTTCTGAATAAATTAGGCAATAAATTTCTTAATAAATTGGTTAGTAAACTTCGGAATTAATTCCTTAATAAAATTGTGTATAATTTTAGATCCATTCTATAATAAATTTCTACATAAATTCGTTGGTAAATTATGTGATTATTTGCTTTTAATTTTTTACAAATAGATTTTTTGATAAATTTCTTATCAAATTCTAAGGTAAATTTAGAAATAAATTTCTGAATAGATTTTGAATCAAATTTGGGGTAAATTTGTGATCAATTCTTTTTAATTTTCTTAATAAATCCTTGGAAAATTTAGAATAAATTCCTAAGTAAATTTCGTGGTAAATTTATTAAGTTCCTTAATAAATTCCTTGTTTAATTTCTAAACAAGTTCTCATTAAAATTCTCAATATATTTCTTAAATTTTTTTTGTTAGATTTCCCTAATAAATTTAATAATATTATTTGTAATAAATTTCTTGTTGAATTTCTGAATACACTCTTTAATAACTTCCATGGAAATTAAAAAGAAAATCAGTTATAATTTGCTCAGTAAATTTCTGAATAACTGTTTTAATATTTTTTAATAAATAAATTATTGGGTAAATTTCTGATTAATTCATTCAAAATTCAGTAATCAATTCCTTGGTAAATTAGTGAATATTTTTTTTTAGTAAATTCCTTTCGTATATTTAGAAATCAATTCTTGGGTAAATTTGTGAATAAATTTATTAATTTTAAAATAAATTCTTAGTAAATTTCTGATGAATTCCTTCAAATTGCTTAATAAATTCCTCAGTAAATATCTGAATAAATTCATTTTGAATAAATTCTTCTATAATTTCCTCTGTCAATTTCTAAAATTCATTTCTTAGAAAATTCTAGTTGAATTTCTGAAGAAATTAATTAATAAATTCATCGCTAAATTTTGAATAAATTCCTCAATGATAATATAATATCATTTAATATCATATAATATAGTTACAATGAGTAAATGTTTCAGCGCGCGCGCTCGGCACTTTACGCTCACCCGCGAATGACAGTTAGTTTTGAGCGAACTACGTTGTGGCCGCAATAACAGATCGAGTGTTTTATATTATTTATTATATATTATTATATGGTACATAGGTAACGAATACTTGATTGATTGCTTAAAATCGGGCGATTCCATAGTCGGGCTAGCCAGGAAAAAACAGACATCGTTCTTATTTCTTTATTTTCAAAGATATTCACCCCAAATCTGACATGAACCACTCTGGGACTAATATACTTCGAGCTGTGAAGTCAAATTTTTATTCGACGAACAGATTCGGCGTGACGAACGAAAGTGTGACTTATTTAATGAAAAATAAAAAAATAAAAACCTTATATTTATAACCGATGTTGTTTATATTTAATTCAACTTTATTTAATAAGGCTGTGTACAATGGGATTCTTAGATACTACAGGGTGTCTACTAATATCAAATTTCAAAATTCCATACGTTTTCCATGTACTTAAAAAAAAATAAATGGCAAAATCTCTAATTAAAACTGTAATGAAAAATGGGTATATTACATTTAACTACAAACATATTTAAAGGTATATTCTAATAAATAAAATAAAGTAGGTAGCATCAATTAAAGAAATAAAAGAAGAGATCCCTTCAGGGCCCACACCTGACCAATCTAGTAAACAATTATGTTTCCATTAGGTATCATTTAGCTAGACCCCCTCTTTTAATTTCATTTATTTTTACTTTATAAATCTTTTTCATAGCCCATGGGTGAGTACCACCTATATTATTCTGAAATAGGTATAATAGGGTGATAGCTAGTAAGAATCTAAGGTGTGGACACCTTGTACTAGTAACCTATTTCATGGTTAACCTGGATTCTAATATCTACCTTACAAAATAAAGATACATAACAAATGTCAGTGGCTACGCACACTTAAATTGACTTAGGACTTTTTCTCACTAGAAAGTTTCTTCTTCTTGTAGTCACTTTTGCTCCTGATAGCTTTCTCGAGTGCATCCAGATTACCTCTTTTTATGACTCTTCTTTTGACTTTTGCATGGGCATGACTGTTATCTTTTGACACCATATTTGTGCCCATGACATGGAAGAGGGACCTGGCGATGGCAGGAACAACGGTGTTGACCAGGCTGCAACCCTTTTCACAGTCCAGCAGGCACATGCCTAAGTCATTGCTTATTATTTCCTTGTAGAAACTCACGAACACTTCTTCTGAAGAGTAGGACGCCAGGAACTTGACCCTCCTTTCGCCTGGTGTTATCATCGCCTTGAAGACCTCCACGGTCATCATGGCCATGTGGATGCACTCGTTTGAGGGGTAGTGGAGACCGCCGTGGTCCTGGAATTCAATCATCTCTCTGAAAGTCTCTGGTAGCTTGTCGGGGTTTGCCACCTGCACTGAGGGCATACAGGTGTTGCCTTCTACCAGAGCCTCCTGGCAAGAAACACAATTTAGGAGGCTGCGGGCCTTTCTGGAAAAGTAATACACAATTTGTAATCATATGAATAACAGTACAGTATTATTAATTAGATTTTATTGCTGTTTTTCAACCCGTGTTTAATAAATTTACAAGGCAATGGCTTCGCCACTCTCCCCTACGGGAAAAGCTTGCGCTTCGCTACTGAGATTAAAATTTAAAATCTAAAAAAATGCAGCCATAGTTAAATTTTTATAAATTTTCTGAACTTCGCTAATTATAATAATTTTAAAAAGGAACTCTAAACTAAATTTTCCCCCCTTTCAAAATATCATGTTGCTAAAATATAGTTATTGAAGAAGACATAAATAAATTTTCTCAACTTCACCATTTGGGTTTTGAAAAATTCGCAAAATTTCGATACTTATATTTATTTCTAAACTTCACCATTTTGTTTTTGATGTTATTAAAGAATTATTACAAATAACTTTGATAAAAAAACATAAATCATTACCAAACTAAGATGAAATTTTTATTCAAATACTCAAAAAAATACCCTTCTTAAATTATAGAGTTAGTAATGATGATAAACGACAATAAAATATAATTTTACCGTAATAACTAGCCAGAGATTATTTGATCAACCCAAGGCATCGGTGAAGGTGTAGTTTAGTTGCGTATCGTAGTCACGACTTTCAATATCACAATTATGATAAACAGTTATCTATGGATAAACAATACCATAGATTAGGGTTGCACCCGATATGCAAATTAGCCGATAACCGATATATCGGCGCCGATACAATGTTAACGAAATCAAAATAAAAAATATATATTTGAGAATATTTTTGCCGAATGGAGGAGCTTTTGCCGTATAAAAAAAATATGTTCAAGGTCGTCATTTCTGACAATTTTAGACGATCGCAATCTTGTTAAGCCTAATCGTCCTCGTTTGTTTACAAGGTATACAATACTATGAATAATAAAATCAGAGGATAATAGTTAAGTTTATTGTAGCGTAAATGCACTATTAAATATAATTAGTGTATTATTTACGTAATTATTGTTATAACTCTTAAGTTATTTTAGAAAGTAACGCGTGCATTGTGAGGTTTAAGGCGAAGTTTGCAATTTTTAGATCAATATAGCGTCCTCTCCCAAGCAACATATATGTATCATATGCTGGCTTCCCTTATTTAACACACATTATAACTTATTCACTTACATTGCAGGAGTCCACATCTTCACTACTTACAAGTACTAGAGCTAACAGGCCTACAACAGCAAATAAATACAATTAACTTATGATTTAAAAACTTTCTAAGATAGAGGCAGCGTCTCACCAAAAGTAAATCGTAACAATCACTGGAATCGCCCCCTGCCGGGCATAGTGGCAAACAACCGCGCTGACTCATCGCCCGACTATGGAAGTAGCAGAATCCGGAATTTAGTGAAGCTACCAATCAAGTATTCGCTATCTATGTATGATATTATATGATACTATATAATATTATATAATAGGGAAAGTGCGCAACTCTATTGAATCTGCCTTCATCCCACAAATAATAATAATAATAAATAATCAGCAAAGAAAAATATTTTTGTGCTGTATTTATTTGCGACAGGACTTTTCATCCTGGGCAACGCCGGGTACCTGATGCAAGTGTAAATAAATATTACTTTTATTTTCTACAGCAATTAAAAAATATAGTTAATAATAAAAATCAAAGGGAGAGTAAACATTTATCCTGAATAAACACACTTTTCCATAGTTACAAATACTTTGTTTCTTATTAAAAAGACCAAGATTTAATTAATTTTACTATGAATCGGAGTTAGCAGTGTAGACCCGTTACGAAGGCTAACATGCAAATTGGAGAAGTTGGCGGGAAATCCTGCATCTTCTGGCTTCAATGTCGTTCGATATGTGGACGGGCGAACGCCTGTTAGTAAGTTCCTAAGGAAAGGTTAAGCGTCGTTAAGTGTTTCTATTTTATTTAAAAACTATTTAAATATGATACTTGCAGTCATCAGGTAATAGATATTAAATATTGTTAAAGATACTGGTGACATTACTAAGTTTCCTTTGCAAAATTACAACCACCATTCTTCACCAAGGGGCACTGGTTCTGCGTCGGGATAAATGTATACAACTAAACATCGGTATTATTCGTCTGAGACAAAGAGACGACTGTTTGTGTGCTGTGTTTTGGAAATTCGGTGTAAAGAGAACAATGTTGCGATTGGCTATGGGTGTGATGAGCTGTGTAAGTTCTACTTTGATGCTAGAAAACCAAGGCCGTAGCTAATAAGTTAGAGATATTTCCTTCCATAATTTTATTTATGTATTTGTATGTTCAATTTTATTAGTACAATTCTATTTATTCTTACTTGCAAAGCCATCTGTGATATATAAAAATATACCTGAAATTAATCATCCCACTGTGCGTTTCCGTTTTCTGGTAGTTTGAAAAGGGTATCTTTTTTGTTCTGCTTTGTAAAGGGGTGTCCCCATTGTATAGAAAGGCACCAGTGGTAAAAAGGGGAAAAAATATGGTGTAGGTATATATTAGACGAAAAAAATTAGCCTCAGGATGATAAAGATTTTATTCCAGTAAACCAAAGTTTTCGAACTGACTAATTAATCTTAAGCGAACTTACAATAAGTCTCATTGACGCTTAGATGATCAAGAAGTTCTGTGAATTTGTTTGCTCTTTCGCACGTCACTTAAATAGAACCACTTTTGATTCGTGAACAAACCAGAACTTCTCGCTGGAAGCGCAATAGCAATAACTAGAAATTCGTCGTCTTTAATTATATTCCCTACAAACATTCTTTTCGGGGTGAATTTATTCCGACGCTTTTCAGCCGCGAGGAATCGACGCCGAACTCTTGTTTTCGTTTGTGGATGAGTTTAATTTTCCATTTTTTTTCGCTTAACATCTTTTCTTTTGCGTTTTTACCAAATTTCCGCGAAATCTAGTTATTTATATCACCTGAAAAGCTTCAGTTCCATGCGAATCAGGTTAATCGAGGTTAATTTAGACTGGAATGATCATTGGCAAATATTGCAGAGAGCAACCTGAAGTTAGTTAACCGTTCGGAACCAAACACCCGAGATGCGGTGGACATTTCGAAACAGTGAAATTTCCTCGCCACTCTCTTCAGCAATCCTTATGGCCTATAATGAATTCCAAAGTGTCGCGTGCTCTCACTTACTTTGATTTATAACCTTACCTACCTTCAAAACTTTCAATAATTCCCGGACTAACCTTAGGGGGACATTGGCGATTCCATCATTTGATCGAGAATATAAAACGATATAAGGGTTTCAAATTCCGTCAGAATCTAGCCTTAAATTAAATAGCCTGGCTGTGCCGGGCCTAACCTAGCCTAGCTTAGTATAATCTAGCTACCTTATTATAGCCTAGCCTATCGTATCCTAGTGTAGCCTAACCTGGCTTAGTAGACTCTAGTCTAACCTAGCATATTATAGTATAGCATGGCTCAGCCTAGCCTAGTATAGCCTTATCTAACGTAGCATTACCTAGTGTAACCTAGCTTACTATAGTCTAGCCTAACCAGGGATGGCTTAGAATTGTATGCCAGACCCTAGCCTAGTATAGACAAACTAGAATCGGCTACTATAGCCTAGCCAATATATCCTTGCATACGATAGCCTAGCCTAGCATACTATATGGTAGCTTGTTATAGACTATCCTAGCATAACCCCACCTAACATAATAGAGCCAAGCGTATCATATTATAGCCTAGCCTAGTATATCCTAGAATAGTATAGCATAAACTAGAATAACCTTGCATAGCTTATCCGAGTATAGGGAGATGTAGAGTCGACTTGAATTACGCAAAAGGGGTCCAGGTGGTAACCAGATTCCATGGGGAATTCTTAGTCGATTGCAACTACCAGGTTGATGCATACGCGCCGGTGGTACCGCTTGAGCATATTAACATGATAGAGCTTTCTTCCTGAGGGGGTTTCAATAAGGTAATCGACGGGGCCACACTTCTCGACTATGTGGTAGGAGCCCTTCCACTGCTCAACAATTTTTTGTCCGTGGGGAGGAGAAGCAAAACTTCTTCAACGGGGTAAATTTTCTTTCCTTGCTCTTGCATTCGAAGTATGTCTTTTACTTCTCAAAATTGATGTCGGCGTTCTGAGACGCACTTTCGGCGCACTTTTCCGGCCTCCTTCTTAAGTCCGGTTGATACGAATAAGAAATCTGGATATTTTGATCCAATTTCTGATTGGAGTAAAGTTTCTTTAGGATACTCAGGGGGCCTCTGACGTTGCTACCATATAAAAGTTCAAAGGGGGCGAACCCTAATGTACGATGGGGCATTTCACGGTAGGCAAAAAGGGCTACCGGAAGGAAGCGGTGCCATTCAGTGGGTTGATCTACACACAACTTCCTGAGATTGCTTAGAGGCTTCCATTTAGCCTCGCACATTCCATTCCCACTCGAGTAAAAATGAGTGGTAAACAGGGGCATGATTATCAATAATTTACCGACGTACTCCATTTATTCGGAAGTGAATTGACGACCACGATCCGAGAGAATTTCTTTGGGTAGGACCACACGGGAAAAGATGGAAATAAGGGCTTTGGCGCAGAAGATGCTATCGATTTTCTTGAGCGGTACAGCATCGGGGAATCGGGTGGCAAAATCGACCAGCGTTAAAACGTAACTACGGCCTTCACTCGACGATAGATGGATCGGTTCGATCAGGTCAATAGCTACTCGGAAGAAGGGTTCAGAGATTAGCGGCCCTTTCTGCAAAGGTGCAGGTATGACTCGTATTTTTATTGCTGTATTTTTGAAAATGTCGCAGGAACGACAATATCGCAAAATTTCGTCAGTCGCGCCAGGCCAATAAAAATATTTGAAGATCCTCTGAGCAGTCTTCATCTGGCTGAAGTGACCAGCAAATAGGCAATCTTGAGCGATTTGCAGGATTGGAGGGACGTGGGAGCTGGGTACACATAGTGTGCGGGACTCTGGGTTGTTTTCCTCAATGGTTTCGCGCGTTTTGTTCTGTGCTTTTGACTACAAGGGAAGAAGAGACTCAAATTCCCTCTGCCTTTTGGCGAAGTCATGGCTCATCGCACTCTGAAATTCAGGGAGACACGGGGGTTCCAGAGGTGTAGGGACTTTCAGTTCCTTCTTCGCGCGGGAACGCGTAGTAACAGGTTGAGCCACGGGGACCGAAGAAACCCGGGGGTACTGACCAATTAGGACCACACAAAACTAGATGGAGACTGCAACGACTTCAGCCCAACCAGTGAAATATGCGCACTCAATGTAGCAGTGAACAATGGGGAATTTATTGGCGCGCCCCAGGAAATCATGCGTTATGGCAAACTTATCGTGGTCCGGAGCCATAGGGAGGAGTGATTCATCGGATACAACAATGTACGTGCACCTTGTATCACGTCCGAGGGTTGAGATCCGGCACCCATTTACTGCTCCAGTTCGATTTGGAAAAGTTTACCTGATGGCCAACAGTATTCGGCGGGTTTGAAGAAGAGGGGCTGGTTTTGCATCCAGGAGATGGGGGTTCTGATTTCTTCTTTTCATTCGGATGGCAATTGTGGCTAGCTGCGTAAATGTCTGCCTCCTCGATGCATTCCTTGAGAGTACGGCACCTCCAGTCCTTCACCAAGGATCTGATTTCTGAATAAAGCGACGAAAGAAATTGGTCCTTGAGGACGAAATCGAACAGGGTGTCGTATTCATGAGACAATTTGGACTCGTCAATCCAAAAATTAAAGTAACGCTGTAGGGAGTACCCGAACTGTCGAGAGGTCTGGTTTGGTTGAATGCGACAGTGCCTAAACTAATCTCAGTAGAAGTCCGGGATCATATTATAAGCGGCAAGCAGCTCGGCTTTTAACGATGAGTAATCAGTTGTTGCCTCTGATGGGAGGTATATAAAATTATCCCTGATTTGGGAGCTCAGCGAGGGCAATAATTGTGCTACGCCGTCCGTTTCGATGTCGCAATGGTTCACCTCGAAGCTCTTTTCGAAGTGGGTGAGGTAAGCCCCGAAGTCATCACCTTCTTTAAAGACGGGGAGTTTTATTGTAGACTGCCGTGCGTCTAGTCTAGAACTTGAGAAGTTTTAGGAAAGCGTCTCTTTCTTAGCTCTGCTCATCTCCAGTTCGTGAAAGCGAATTTTCCTCTTTCTTCTCTTTCCTTTTCTTCTCTTCTTTCGGCTCTTTCTGTTATTTCTTCTTCTGGATGTAGGCTATTAGATCTTTATCACTAAGTCCGAGTGACTCACTTTGGGCCTTGAAAATTTCAAACGACGACATGATGCCACTTTTACACGACAGGGACAAGAATAAGAATTAAATAAACGCACGGCAATGAATATGGCGGAATTATAGATTTCTTTACGCACGAACGAGAGTGCTAATGGTTTTGCTAAACAAACGAAAACACGATCAACAAAGGGGGACGAAACACTATACCTTTAACTTACGGCACAAGATGAGGCCTTGAAGGACAACAATTTAATTCCGTAAGGGGAATAAAAATAATAGTTAGACACGGTCACTCGACAATCAATTCACACAAAAAAATAGCAAATGGGAACAGGAACAAATACACATCGCGAGTAGGTATGCGATGGTTATTTCTCACCTTTTAAACTCCAGAGCCGGAAGCAAGATTAGCCAACAATTAACAATTTACCCAAGGTTAACCAATAGATTTTTCAAATTTTAACCAATTGATTGGTCAGGATTAACCCCAATAAACCTGCCGTCAGTTTAATATATAATAACTATTACTATATATGTCGTAGAATAGGATCGAATTCAACCCTTCTTGCGTTTCTCAGCCGAGATAGATGACGGCTATGTGCGTGGGAGATTTATAATACAGACAGAGTGCAAGTTAACCGAATTTTAAGTTGGCCAAATAGTGGGCTATCTTGAAGGTTCCAGGACAATAGAAAAACGGGTTAAAAATAACTTTAGTAAAATGCAAATTAATATTCTTTTTACAAAGGTTAAAATGGGTTTTGAAGTAAGCATGTGTGTATAATGGGCGATTTTAATTACAGAAATATAGACTGGGAAGCTCTTGTGGGTGATCAGGAGGCTGAGGAATTTTTGAATGTTGTCCAAGATAATTTTCTGAGGCAGATTATTAACGAACCCACTAGAGGTAATAATATACTGGATTTAGTTCTGACAAATAGGGAAGAAGTTATTAAGGATACTGAGATTGGAGGAAATTTGGGTAATAGTGACCATTGTGAAATTAGATTCAAGATGAAATGGAATGGTATTGATAGTAGCATGAACAATGTTAAAATTCCTGACTTTAGACCAAATTATAATGGGCTAAGGACTTACCTGGAGGCAGTTGTACAGAAACCAGGCAATGAAATCAATTCAGGAATAGATTCAATGATATCAGTTAGTGGAGACAATAATCACCAGGAGGAAGAGATTACAATTGAAGAGGAGTATGAAAGAATAATTGAGCAATTAATTACAGGTCAGATGATTAACATTCCTTATAAGGAGATTAGGACTAAAAATAATGACCCAAAATGGATGACAGATAAAATTAAGCATTATATTGGCATTAAAAAGGGCATTTATAGGAAAATAAAAAATGGAGAGAATCACTTAAGGCAGATATATAATGAACTAGCAAGAGATGTTAAAAAGTTAGTTAGAGTAGCAAGGAGAAATTATGAAATTAAAGTGGCAAATAGGGCAAAGGAAGATCCTAAAAGTTTTTATCAATTATACAAAACTAAGGTTAGAGATAAAATAGGCCCACTTATAGATTCCAATGGAGAATTAGTGAGTGATAGGGACTCAATGGCTGGAATGCTAAATGACTTTTTTCTCTCAGTATTTACACAGGAGGATACTCTAAATATACCTGAGGTGTCAATGATCTTTCGGGGTAATGATGAAGAGAAATTAAAGGATATCTTGATCACAAAGGAGATAGTGACAAAGGAAATTGATAAAATCAAAAGTAGTAAGGCACCCGGTCCTGATGAGCTCTTTCCTAGAATTTTGAAAGAATGTAAGGATGTGTTAAGTGAGCCCCTAGCATGCATCTTTAGAAAATCATTGGAGAGTGGCATTGTGCCAGTGGCATGGAAGAAAGCCAATGTGATACCTATATTTAAGAAAGGGGATAAAACAAATATGTCTAATTACAGACCAGTAAGTTGGACATCAGTGGTAGGGAAAATGATGGAATCTATTATAGCAAGGAATATTAGAGATCACTTGGATAAGCATAAGTTGATAAAAGAATCACAGCATGGCTTTAGTAAGGGTAAATCCTGTCTGACTAATTTGCTGTCTTTTTATAGTAAGGTGTATGAAGCAGCAGATAATGATGAAAATTATGATATTTTATACTTGGACTTTAGTAAGGCTTTTGATCGAGTGCCACACTTACGACTTCTGAGCAAAGTTAAAGCACACGGGATCGATGGCAGTATATTGAGGTGGATTCAGTCATGGCTTGGTGACAGACAGCAGAGAGTTAGTATAGATGGAGTTAAATCTGAGTGGGGGTGTGTTAGCAGTGGAGTTCCTCAAGGATCTGTTTTGGGTCCCTTGCTATTCTTAATTTATATTAATGATCTTGACATAGGTATAAGTAGTGACCTGAGTAAATTTGCTGATGATACTAAGCTAGGTAGGGCCATTAGGGCTGATTCTGATGCTGTTGTAATGCAGGAGGAATTGACCATTCTGTCCAATTGGGCCGAGAAATGGCAAATGAAGTTTAACATAGACAAATGTAGTGTACTTAGTATAGGTAGAAATAATCCATTGAATAGTTATAAATTAAATGGCAGAATTTTAGGGAGGACTGATTGTGAGAGAGACTTGGGTATTTTGGTAAGTTCAGACCTTCGTCCTAGAAAGCAATGTCTAAATGCTAAGAATAAAGCTAATAGGATATTGGAATTCATTAGGAGGAGTGTAAGCAATAAGAGTGCTGAAGTCATTCTAAAACTGTATCTGGCGCTAGTTAGGCCTCATCTAGACTATGCAGTACAATTTTGGTCACCATATTATAGAAAGGATATTGATTTGCTTGAGTCTGTGCAGAGAAGGATGACAAAGATGATTGGTGGTCTAAGGAACTTACCTTATGGTGAAAGGCTCAGAAAACTAAATCTACATACATTGGAAAGGAGAAGAGTCAGAGGGGAATTGATTGAAGTCTTCAAATGGGTAAAAGGATATAATAAAGGGGATCTGGGTAAGGTTCTTATACTTAGTGAACATGACAGAACACGTAGTAATGGGTTTAAGCTTGATAAGTATAGGTTTAGGAAGGAGATTGGGAGGAATTGGTTTACAAATCGTGTGGTAGATGAATGGAATAGGCTCACTAGGCATGTGATAGAAGCCTCCTCTCTGGGTAGTTTTGAGAATAGATTAGATAAATATATGGATGAAGCTGCTAGATGGGACTGACTTTTTTTATGTACATATGTATATATTTTTCTAAGGAGTGGGAAGATTATATTTTGCGGTTGCATGAATGGACATAATCCTCTGGATGCATTTTATGTATATTGTGGATTAGATCTTACGAACTCCTGTAAAGGGTGACAATGTTGATGGCTTTTCTCTGGTAAGAAATCTTTTGTGTGTTGAATGGAACAGGAGCTGCCAAGTGTAGGCCATGAATGGTCTTTTGCAGTCTCCTTCTTTTCTTATGTTCTTATGTTCTTATATAACACATTAGACGTACACGAGTTTCAGCGACAAAAAGAGGGGAGGGACCTGGCGGGGACGGTCTCCGTACACACACAAACAAACAATACTGACCGAAGGTTCGCTTGAATGACCTTGAGCGTACACGAAGCCGACGATGGAGGCTTACACTGGGAAAGGGGGGAGTAGTATTAGTAGAGAGAGCACTTGCACAGGAGAGGGCGCGTTATTGTTACTTCGAAGATTTGTCCGAGGAAGTAATCTTTGTCTTGGCAGAAAGTTCAAATAATAGTCTCCTGAAAATGACCACTAACGGGATGAACTTTAATCTTGCCTTCGGGTTTAGAACGCCAAGTCGAGCCTGGGTGCGTTGTGTTCGAGGAGCGGGTAAAAAATGAGTACGGGGTAGACTCCCGCGAATTAAATGAGAATACTCGGAGCTTGAGGTGTTTTGCGAGGAATTGTAAAGAGTCCAACATGACGCAAATAGCAAGTACGAACGGGGAAGTGCAGACGGCAGGTACCGATGGGGGTGGGCAGACAGCGGATACTGACGAGGCGGGCAGGTGGTGGATACTGACGGGGTGGGCAGGCGGCGGATAGTGCCTTCCAACTCTGGCGCAGGAGGATATACAGTGGGGTCGAATGGGGTTTCCCCCCTCCGTCCGAAGGGGAGGGTTCCATGGTCCGACACATCGAAAGCGAGGGTAGTCTTTCCCTATTAACATGATCGCGAAAAGGTTCCTAAACTGGTAAGGCGAAACTTTGTCCGACTCCCGCTGATGGGGCCTTTTCGGGCTCTCAAGCTTGTCGCTGCTTTGTGCGATTGCGGGCTTTTAGGCCACCACGGCGTCTCATGATTTCGAATTTCCATTAGCGCAGACAAAAAGGGTGTCTGTTTTTTTTTCTCTCTCTCTCTCTCTCTGATCTCTGCCACTAACCTAACCTAATCTAACCACGGATTATTTTTACAGCTTTTTATATGGTCAACAGCGTCGACCAAAGATGTCTCTTTCTAAGTTCATTATGGACATGCTGCTGATGAGAACTCAGGCTAAAATATTGAACCTATAATGTAAATCTAGTGAAAAAAGAAGTGACACATCATTAAACAAGATGAAAAATGACTAAATACTTGGTAGTCAGCAAATGTCATGAAATATATTCATTAAAGGATAACCGGAAAAACAAAAATACAAATAGAGGAAAGATCATTGAGAAAGTTGAGGAATTAATTCTGTTAGAAACTACAAGTCAGGATACCATTGGCTATCATATAACATACAACTTCCTAATAAATGAGAAGAAACTATCAGCAGTAAAGGACAGAATATCCACGTAGCAAATATGATAAAGCGGAAGGGGCGGATGGGTTATGATTCGACCTTACAAAGGCGAGGGAAATGTCGTGCTGATCTAGCAACTTCTCCTTTTACAGAGGGTTTGGGGGAAAGTAAAATCGAATAGCATGATCCAACGCTTCAGTTTTACTTCTTTAAGAAAATAGGTGACTAATAGATTACCAGCGCAACCAACAATAGCTGGCAACCCGATGATGGTGACACCTGGATACTTCACGCCACTCGAACCTATTTAGTGGCACTGAGAAGAAATGTGATCATATTGTGTTGTTTGTGGCCACTCACTCAACACTTGCTCGCTTTACGCCAAGTGTAAGACTCACACGGTTAACATCTAAGCTCTCCATTCACGCGAGCTGCAGTCACTTGTATTGAGTAATCAAAAAGATTCCCTCGTGACATTTTACATAAAATATTACATCATTGGATTGTGTTTGCATAACAAACCGCTCCAATGGTGACCCCCATTTGAAAAATTTACACTCTACTCAATCATGCATCAAGCAACCTCATCGCTCAACAGGATTCTTCACGCAGTCACCATGGCCCAACGATAAAACAACCAGCAATCTTCTACCAAGGACAAGGCAAATTGTTCGGCGATTGAAGTGCCTCAATATTTGCCAGGTAGGTCAAACACTGCCTCCGGCTCTGCGAGCTGTTATTGAGACACAAAATGCCACGTCCACCAAGACAAAATTTCGGCTGCTCTTCTTCCAATTTTCATCAGACCTAATGGAACTAACCGCTCCATTACTTACAAAAATCATAACAGAGTAACAGAAACACTCGACTGCATTCTTTCTCAGGAACATACGGGCTTTCGAAGTATGTATAGTATATAAGATCTTTTTCAGGTTCTTCAACAATCCTAGAACAGTCCAAATGCCTCCAAAATGCTTCTATAAATTCGTAAACCAAGAACAATCCTTTGGCTCAGTAAAGACCAATTCAGTCATAAGAAAAATACAGAAACAAAAAATTTACAAAACCTACATTCATGTATTCTCTTACAAATGTATACAGTAGTGTAACATGGTCATTTGGCCTACACTCCGTCATTATAAAAAAATACAATATAATAGGAGCTGGACAGGGACGAAACATCCCATTATCTCCCAAACTATTAGTCCGAGTATTTGAGATTTTCAGGATTTTAGAGTGAGAAGAAAAGGGATTCAGAATAAATGGGATATAGTTAAGTCTCCTTCACTTCGCTGAGGACAGAATTAGTTGCCTCGAACTTAGAAGATTTACAGTCAATGAACGATTGAAATACTAATCTAATGATCAATAGTTTTACAGATATTAAATAAATTAGGAGTAACGACCAAGTTTTATAACAATTACAAGGACACGTATACTTAAGACAATTTGTGACTATTGATTGGAGCAGGCAATCAATAGAAGAACCAATTTGGTTGAAGAGCGGTGGGAAAGATCCACATCTTCACAAGTGATTTGCTTCACTACTTGAAACTTAAAGCATTGAATTTATTCATTTTACTAGTGTTTACCTATAGCTGTGGAACTCCTACACAACAACAGAGACACGTAGAAATTGAGCACAACTCAGAGAAACATGAAACATATGTGGCTCGGTTGGTTATATAAACACGCTCACGATCAATATATTATTTATTATAAATAAGTTCAAGTTCAAATTCTTCTTGATTACTCAAATCAAGTGACATGCAACTCGCTTAGATGAAAAGCTTCTTGGAGGTTGAGCGAAAGCTAGCACTTGGCATGGAAGGAGAGTGACAGCGATGGCTTTCTGCGTATTGCAATTGATTCTCCCTTTCCGGTTCCTGCCAGCTGTTTAGGCCTCCAACGGCGTGCGGTTACCAAGTGTCGCCATTATGTGGTTCCCAGCGGGTCGCTGCCTTCGCCTCATGTTAAGAATAGCCCGCGGGGAAGATAAAAGAGGTACATAGATAAGAGCACAAACAAGAGTGACAGATGTGATAAAAAGAGTAAAAGATCTGGAGTGGTAAAGGCCAGGACACATTGGAGAAGAAATTACAGCACGAAAGAAATCCTTTACTAAGAACTTTTATACAAAAAGAGACCGCGAAGAAGAGTTCGCAGAAGGTGGGCGGGTAAAATTCGTACGAGGGAAGGAGAAAAGCGGCGTTTGAGTTCTCTGGATCCATGATCTGGGGGAACTTTGTGGAGAGGCCAATGGCCAATAGGGTAATGAAGCGGGCTGGTGATGATGATAATGATGTATTTTATACAGAGCAAGGTGAAACAAATATTTGAACACATTAAAATTAGTTCCTTAAAATAAGGTTAATCTTAAAAAATACTTATTTCAATTTATGTTAACGAAAGAAAATGAAAAATTATGATACTAATCCTAATTTTTCATTTTCTTTCGTTTGGATAAAAAAAACATAAGTCATAACCAAACTAAGATGAAATTATTATTCAAATACTCAAAAAAGTCCCCTTCTTAAAATATAGTTAGTGATGATGATGATGATTAATAGAACTAATCAAACGTTGCTTTTGTTTTGATATGTTTGTTTGCATCATAAGTTGAAGGTGAAATATACAAAAAAATGGTGCCGAAACTCATTTTATTAATAAATACAGCATTTTTAATATTTACAATGATGGCCCTTGTTCTTCACGACTGCTTCACTTAGTTTTGGCATGCTGGAGATCAAAATTGTGATCATATTTTGAGTGATCTTTACCTATTTAAGTTCCCTAAGCATCTGCAACTGCTCTCAAATGGATGGATTATGTTTACCAACCGCCAGGTTGATTATCACCAACAAATTCTCCATTGAATTCAAATCTGGTGAATTCGCTGATTTGAATGTTATTTTCAGGTAATAACTTTGTTATTGATTTTGCTTTGTAAAAAAAAAACATAAGTCATAACCAAACTAAGATGAAATTATTATTCAAATACTCAAAAAAGTCCCCTTCTTATTATCCACAAATCTCTGGTAAACTATTGGAAAAGGGTTCTTATAAAGCCATGTTGGTACCATTTTGAGTTCATGTCAGTGTACTTCACTGTGGATAAGTTACATGAATAGTGAAAGAGGTCCACTATTCTGTTCCTAACGAAGGATCTTCTAGAATCTTTAAGCTAGCGGAAGGGACATTCATCATAGAATATCACTTTGCCGTATCATTTATATCTATCCATTCTTTATATTTCACTGTGCGCGCTGAAGTGTTGGCACCTACTTCTTTCCGATCGTGAGCAACCTTGGTACTAGAAACCAAGATGTATATTTTATTTAATTGGCGAAAGACAAAGTTAGGGTGGAAATAAGTATTAAGTCATTCATCACGATTATTTTTAAATTTGCTTATATAAACAATTTTTGCATCTATAATGTTCGACAAAGATCCAATGATCCGAGAAGTCTCAATCATGGTTCACTTGGCTATGTTTTTTTGCATATCCTCATTTAGCATTTTGGTTAAGAGAAAATAAATCTCAAATGATTTGAAAAGCAAGATAATTTAGCTCTACCACTAGAAGGAAGCTATAGGAGTATTTCTACAGCCTTACTGGTATTCTCTTAGCAATTTAAGTCAGCTAAAAAGGGACAACTTGCAGACCCAATACAAAACTTCCTCACATTAGAACTCTGAGGAGATTACCTCAACAAGTTCGTAAATTGATGCTTAAATTGGTATTGATGAACCCTATGATAATTAATGCACAACTTCAAGGCGAAGTGCGTAGTGCTGAAACATCAGTTACGAGCAAACAATTATTAATAAGCTCAATAGACACGCTCTCAAATCTCGATCACCAGACAAGACCACTTTTTTATAAAGGTTCACTTGTTAGTCCGACCAAAGTTTGCTCAGACTACATTGAGAAGCCAGATTAAATTTGGATGAATGTCCTTGGGTCTAATGAGACCCACAATTAAATATTGATACAAATTATAGTTGAAAATATTTTAAATAAACTTTTTTTGCGCGTTCAAACCCTTGTTTATATATATAACGTAAAATTGCAAAGAAGACAAAAGCGTTGGTAATATATTTCAATACGCAACATCTTATCTTTTTCAAACCATCGATTTCTATCAGTGCTTGAAAAGAATAAGTCTATTGAAATATATCACCTCCTTTTGATTGTTATTAAGATTTTCCAGTGTGTTGAAATAAGTATCCAATACATTTAAAAAAATGTTTATTTTACACGTTTATTATTGCAAGACATAGACCAAATTGCAATCATATATTCTGATTGATATATCATAATAAACAAGTATAAGGATTCATTGTGAAACAAGTTTAAAAAAAATATGATATAACAAAGAAAATAAAATGATATTGGAAGTGTCAAAAGTATTCGATACAGTCATGAAAATTTAGCTAAAACTTAGTCTTATAACCTCTATTGCAATGCCCAGGAAGGTAAAATGGCCCACTCTTCATTTCAGATCAGCAAGATATCTCGGGTCTCCACTTTGGATTCTTAAAATTTATTCTCGCCATAAATTTCAAATCAGGTTGAAGTTGGGTGACTCATTTAGTCATTCTAGAACCTTGAACTTTTTCCTCTGAAACCAAGATGTTGTTTCCTTAGCTGTAGATTCATGATCCTCTTGGTATTTTTAGGGCAACTTCAAGAAATCCTTTGTACATCCGTGCACTCGTCTTTACTTCGATTGTATGAAGTCCACTTGTTCTTGACGACGAAAAATCTCAAACATTCTGAATTTTAAAGACATAGAGTATATCCAGTGGCCATGTAAACGCCTATCTTCAAGAGAGAGCAATTACAATTGTTCAAGTCTAAGTTCATTGGGTTTGTTTCGCATCCTCGAATTCAGTTTTGTCGCTCTTTGCCGTACTCTCTCCTTTTGAGATGACACCAGAACTGTATATTCAAAATGTGAATGCAAGATTGATATAAAAAATGGATTAATATTTCTTTAGTCTTATATTTAAGATTTCTCGCCCTAAACGAGTGTTTTATTTACTTTTTGAACGTAGAGTTTAAAAATTTAAAGTCCTTCAAAATTAATACACCAATATCTCATTCTTTTGACACATATCCTAATCGATGACCACTTAAATTATAATTAAAGTTTCCATTTCGAGAGCTAATGTGCAGTATTTTCACTTATTGAAATTAAAATGTACCTGTCATATAAACAACCAACTAAATATCTTTTTTATTTCTTGTTGTATTTCGTCTTGAACTGAGTCGTGTTTTACTATTTGACTGAGTTTAGTATCTTCCGCAAACTTGGCCAAATTGCTTAAATTTTTTTAATTTATATCGCTTACTAAGATAAAAAATAATACCCAAGCCAAAAGTGACCTTTAACCTACTTTAGTAGTGAATTTGACCCAGTCAGATGATTCTCCATTTGTTAACACTTTTCTAAACGCCTTTTTTAAAAATTAAGGTAACTAATGTATACGGCTTAATGATCATCATATTTTTATATCATATTGTGATAAGTTTGTTAAATAAGAGCGTCAACTTGCAAAGAAACACTTGGCGTTAAAACAGTTAAACATCAGGACTGGTTCGATGAAAATGATGCTGAGGTTCTGGAATTGACCGAAGATTGCAGAGGAACTCTTAGAACTTAACTACATGATCCTCGTAATTAAATAAAGAAAAGGCGACACCCTGAAAGGCAGGCAATTATTCAGCAGAAAACGCGTGAGATGAAAGATCCATGGTGGGTAAACAAAGCTAGAGAAATCCAATCCCTGGCTGACAGAATGCTATGAGAGGTTTCTTTCGTGAAACAAAAGCTTTGTATGGCACAAGTCATCGGGGTCTCACTCCTCTTCGCACTGAAGGCGGAACAAGGCTCCTGAATAATAACGAGATAATCATTGGGCAATGGAAATAGCACTTTCAACATCTCCTAAACAGAAAAGGATAATTACGATGAAGTTGCCGTTTATGAAATTCCTGCTCGTTCATTGGTTCAATGTTATCCTGGCCCAAAACCAAGACGAGCTATAAACTTCAAGCACAGCTTTCACAGAAACCTACATAAAAATAGGTTTAACCGTCAATATCCGTAAAACACAAGTGCTTTATCAACCCTCATCGAACCCTCATCCCGATGATCGAAATCCAAGGTTAAGTCTTATAATACGTAACGAATTTGCATATCTCAGTAGTCATATTTCTAAAAAACATTAACATTGGCAGTGAAATGAACTTCATATGCCCGGTTTGAGATGGAGCATGCGGCTCTCACATCCTGTTAATAAGTCACGAACGCGTTTACCGAAGAAGATAGAAACCATTCAATACCTTTTAAAGCGGAATTAATCTTGATCTAAATGGTCCACTATTTTGTGTCTCTCAATTTATCCAAAGTGACGTTAAGCTAATAGGTCAATAGTTTTTGCGAAGAGTCTTCTCTCCTTTTTCCAAAATTGGTGTAACATTTGATAGCTTAAATTCTCGAGGAATAATACAGTCTTCTAAAGATTTGTAAAATATTTTGTTGTGTAGTGCTATAGACGAATTTTATCTTGACTCTGATGAGATTTCGTACTTTTCAATTTGTCTATATAATTTGAGAATTCGATATGCAACCATTTAGGATAGGCAATTATATTTTATTTACTAAAATCCTATTCTTTGGTTGAAACAAGAATGTGACTTATGCCTGGCAGCGTGAATACTTCAGGAAATTTTCAATTTAGGATTTGTGCAATACCTCCTGTGTCGCAAATCAGCTTTTCCCTATTTTTTAATTGACCATATATAATCTCGAATCGGTTTCCTATTATTTGCCTACGTGTTGAAGTTTTTGAGGGCTTCTTTACCTATCTTATAAAGATTAATTTGCTTCTTTTTTTCTACTTCGCTTTTTAGTCGACGACGATATTGAAAATTATTTTGGCAGTTTTAATTGATTTTTTTTTACAAGCAATTACGAGGGTTTCTTTCTCTTATAGCAAACTTTTTGCCAGTATTGTTGATCCATGGCGAGGTTCTATTTTATTTTTAATAAGATGTCGTAACATCGAAGCGATACTGTTTATATTAAAGACTTTTGTCCTGTCAACTTGTCTTAATTTACTAAGAAAAGTATCTAATTTGTCTTCCTGAAATTAAGAATTTTAGTTCTTCGGTGTTTTACTTGAAAATTCCGCTTCTTATTATTGCGCCAACATTTGCTTTTATGTTCAACGATAGAGAAAATTTACTCATTGATTATAATCAATTCAAGAATGTTTTCCTCGCGCGTTGAATCATTAATCATTTGATTGAGATAATTTTCGCGTAAAATTCGAAAAGTCGTTTTCGTTTGTTACAGATTTTTCCTGATTAAAATCTAAATTCGGAAAGTTTAACTTTCCCCAGAAAAATGTCAATCGCTGCCTAGTATCATTCTCTAGAAATTCCGATGATTCCTCCTCATTTTGTTCTTTTTCCGCAAGGGTGGAAGAGTTTGGAGTTGGGGGTTTATATACTACAGCAAAGTTAAAATTATTTTTTCGACACCTATAGAGACTACCTAAATATTTGTATTACTTATATTAACGGTATCGGGAACTATTATGTTTAAATTGTGTATTACATACAAGAGGACTCTGCCTCAGCTATTCTTATGTATATCTTTCTTAAAAAGTTGGTAATAAAATGAATTTAAATTCACCTATGAATTCTTTGTCCTATTATTTCACCCATGAGTTTGATATTGCAATAATGACAACTTTTCTAGAGCCAAGAGACTCGCAAGATCATTAACTCTATTTCTAATACTTGGCGCGTTAAGAGATAAAAACCTTATTTTTCTTGATTTCGAGCGATTGGCAATAAATATCTGTTGCCACTACACAGTTCGTTGGATTTGGATGAAAAATGTCTCGGTAGTATTTTGGTCAGCACTCTCCCAGCATAAAGGGCGTAAAAACTTGTTTAAAAGCGTTCCATATTCGCAGATCTTACTCTGTTAGGATGCAGTATATCTGACATAAACAGATCGTATCGTGAGTGAAAGTTATCTTTATATTGACGAATTGTACTGAAAAAGTACCTTTCGACCGTTATTGGTGTACGAAGCTCTCCCAATGAAGCTTTTACCAGAATCCAATCTCGGTAATACTCTTGAAAGAATAATTTTACTCCTCTTTAAATTTTTTCA
Organism: Ceratothoa steindachneri; assembly: GCA_963969495.1. Taxonomy (NCBI): domain Eukaryota; kingdom Metazoa; phylum Arthropoda; class Malacostraca; order Isopoda; family Cymothoidae; genus Ceratothoa; species Ceratothoa steindachneri. The sequence continues at coordinate 34,734,033 of OZ018338.1, forward strand.
ATAATCACCTATAACACAAAAGCAGTTCCTCCAAGCTAGAAATATAAATATATTAATACCCACATGAAATTTAAACCTGTTATTTGCAGTAGTGTTGTAGGCAAAGTCAGAAACAAAGTTAGATCAATCTTCAACTCTAGACTGGGCAGCAGTGTCTTCTTTTAATTACCGGATACCTGCTACAAAACTCATCGATTTGGTACTAGCAATAGAATCCCCGACAAGACAAACCTAATCCTTGTTCTCATCCTGCAGAGAAGCTAGAACTGAATAACCCTTTGTTGTGGCTATCTGTAATCTCTCCCTAGGTAATCTGCAGGACCACTTCGACGCCCCTGCTCAAAAGAAACGTTAGATAGAGTAGGAACTAATGCGCCCTCCCTTTAAATCACCAACTGGCTCGTCGCAAGCCTGCAGGTCAATGAATTAACCTTAGCAGAACAGAGCCAGAATCCCTGTTTTAGGCAAGGAAGTTCCATTTTAAGCTTTCGTCGATTTGTATACCAGCGACACTGGTTGAATTGACTTGAAAGTGAGCACAAAGAAAATTTCCAGTGCAGATATCACACACTCATTTCTGCCTAGCCATTTAGTCATTGTATTTAATATGATTAATTATACTTGGTAAACAAAAAAAAAATAACATACATACACGAAAAATACTTAGCAGGGAATAAATAATAAGAGGGAAGATTATTTTTTAGTAAATTTTAAATGAACAAATATTACACATGAATTTTAAAATAGAACGAGAACACACAATAAATAACTTTGCAGTGTATCTGGTGAGGGAAGATGGTTAATTAGAAAAAATTTACATGAGAAAATATTACACAGAGAAACGAATTAAAAAGGGAATGAATTATCCGGATTCTGTTTAAAATAAGTGCATAATTTTCCTCCTAAACAAGATAGCGCCCGCTAATTACGGTCTTGAAATTCTATTTTCTGATTGGCCTAGATACTCTGACGTCACTAGACTAGGCCAACCGCGTTTAACTTTGTTTCGAATAAAATATAGTTTACCATTAACTAAAGTGTAGTAGGTTGACCCCACACTTGACACTAGAATTATATAATGTTTGCCTAGAGTCGAACGTCGAGGCTAGCCGAGGATTGACTATGCGGTGACGCGAGAAGGGAGCACGCGAGACTTTGGGATATAGATCCCAATACGAGGGTTAAATAATCAAAATCGAATGCGGTTGGTCTAAATAATCAATTCTTAGAGGTTCTGGGTTTAGAGAAACTGATTTTAGAAAAATAACTTTACTATATACAAAGAAAATATTATTAGCAAGATGAGATCTGGGGTACCAAACGAGGGGGGGGGGGAGATACAAATGACATAACGGGGACGAGAGTCCGAGAGCGAATGTACGGTAATTGCTTCCAGGGAAAGCGGGAGAGTGCAAATAACGGCAAGACTCACGTAAAGATTAATTTGACCGGAAGCTTTGGGAGACGACGAGGAAGCGGATCGCTGCAAAGTTCAACTTGCAAAATTCCTTCTTCTTTAACCTCACTCAGAAATGAACGAGTGAGTACTCCAGACGAGAAAGAAGCCAATACCCGAGTGATAGATGCTTTTCCGTGTCTATCGTCTATCGGGCGGGAACTCTGGCCTTAGGTACGAGCAAGGTCTAGTAGTGAGGTGACGCGTCGCGTTAGTAGCTGGAAGCGTTGGGAGGCGGGGCATACGAGACTATACGTGGCTGCTAACCAAGACGGGACTGTACGGTACTAATTTCTCAAAGCTTTTCCCGAAGTAACTATACTACCTCGGCGGAAGCGTGTTGCTAGAGGCCTCCAAAAGGTAACGGGGATCTCATTAGACTTGGCAGGCCAGGGGGTGAGGATATTCTCCGCGAGCATCACCGGCTCGCGCGAAAATCTTCGACGTAGTAGGTTCTGGCGCCGATCAGGCGATGCAATGGAGGGGAAGGTAACCCAACACGGATCACACGCCCGCGTGAAATTCTCACTGCTCCCTTAGGGCTGTCTGGACGTGCAGGTGCATCTTTTCTCATGCACCACGGGTAGACAAGGGTTCTAGGGGGGGTGGGTAATTTTCTCTCTCTGACAAAAAGATTTTCCTTATACCGATAATAAAAGTATAAAAGAATATAACAAAAATAATACCAAACACTTAAAAAGTACACAAATTTAACTTTTCGACTATATTTTAAACAAAATGACACAAAAATTTAAATTACGAAACACAAAAACGATTTTAAATTAACTAAACAAAGCAAAATAAATAAAAATGCAACAAACGTGTTATTCACACACATGAGGAAAACCTCACAGTTAATGGTACTTAACATTTTACGATTTATTGAGAGTCTTAAGAGAGAAATTCCAAAAAACAAGCGTTGACCAGGAGGAGGTCAAGGTAGCCTCCGAGCGTGGCTATCACTACTTCGACCAAACAACTCAATCTTTGTATTACCTGATCACACTACCGACTCCTATAGGTGCACATGTACATCCTTATCAAGCAGACAAATGCATTTCTAGGTATCTTCAGTTATTAGTTAAATTGTATATTAGACAAATACTTTTCTGATGAATTGTATTTTTAGATCAATTATTTTTGCCAAATTATTATAGGAAAAAATGATTTTAGACAAACTATTTTTGACAAATTGTATTTTAGACGGATTGTTTTAGATGAATTATCCTAGATCATGTTTGTCCAGATGATGGTTAGTAAATATTAGAAGTTTACTAAGTGAATAGGTCTCAACAATGGTGCCTTCTTTAGTTCCTTGAATAGTATCCGTCTCTTAGGACTACTTACTTAAATGTACTATCCCTGCATACTATAAGTCTTTCTGAATCTCAGATCGAGTCAGTCTCGGGTTCTTCCTGACTTCCAAGCCGATCCTTATGGATGGCCGACCAAAAAATTTAGAGGGGCGCCCAGAACGTGGTAGACTGATGGCTGGCATATATAACTTGAACTAACGAATTGTGTCGCCCACTTTCGACGTATTCATAATTGCCCTGATAGTTCCTACATCCCAGACCTCTTGTGCGAAGTTAAACGATCTGATCTCTTTTATCTTTAGAGAACTTCCTGGAGTTCGGCTTGCTGAATCACGCCGCAATATTTCTTGACTACGTAGTGCGGCAGCCAGACGATGAGGTCTCGTGTGGTAAGCTAACCGATGCCAAAAACTAATGTACAAGGTGCCACGAAAGTCTTGTCACACTCTGTAAATATCGTTTTAATTTTGTATTTCAAATATTGTTTTAATTTATATTTCAGATAACCGAAATTCTAATCAACCCCTGTAAATATTTTTTTAATTTTTATTTCAGATGGCTGACACGAGCTTTCACAGTTTGGAAGGGAAGTTGATGGCGAGTGTATGTGCACATGCTCGCGTGCCACGAAAATGATTGTGTTCATACAGACCTCGATATGTAACAGTGTCAATGAAAGTGAATACTTTAAAACCAGTACACGTGTCTAATAGTATTGTTCCTCTATTGTTCTTAGTGCTTTTCGGTAGGGGAGGACAAGACTTTCGCATCACCTTGTGGAACGCTCTAGAGTATTTCGATCACAAGTACTCTAAAGTTTTGCGAGTAGTTTTTTTCTAAACATTTTGGATACTTTAGCCCCGATAATTTCAGTTTTTCTTTGGGTGATGAATCCATCCCTTGCACCCCTAATATGCCGACCCAACAAGCTTGACATTTATTGCAGAGAAACCAGTCGAGGAAATTGGCTTTGTGTAATTTCGCCCAAGCGTTTTCGTTTCTATTAAAATATCTTTGAGGAGGAGGTGGGGGGGCTCTGACAATGTATTTAAATGAGTTTCCCGATTTCAAATTAAAACGAGATTATTTATCGGAAAGGAAAGATACTTAAAGGATGAGAAGCTTCATCTTCCGTGAAGCCAGTAATGAGAAATTCTAACTGCCAACCAGGCAACAGAAGGACGACGTCGGACTAAAGCGACCCCGGGCCTTTGCGCCTTTGTTCCCGCGAGAATAAAAGCGCGCGAATGTCCCCGCCTTTAAGCATTAAATGAAGCCAATATAGGCTACTGGCTCTATTTCGCTCATCTTGCCGTATCAAAAATCCATAAATGGGGGCCAAGAATCCACTCGGCTACCAAAGTGGCATTATTAAACGGTGATGGCGCTATATTATTTAGTTACAAGGAGGGAGCGGGGCTGGTTTTGACAGAATAGGGGTTGAACCTTATTTTAACTCTACAAAAGAAATGTTATATATATATTAAGATAATATATATATATATTTATATATATATATATATATATATATATATATATATATATATATATATATATATGAGGATTGAGGTAAAGAGGGCTTGCTTCTTTTATTTTAGGAAAATTGATAAACAACCGAGTTTTCCACGAATGTAAATTGTAGATAAATTGTAGTAATGAGTCCTAGAATTAATTTAATAAAAATTCTGAATAGTTTTTGATATCAATTAATACACCTTCTCAAGTTTATATCATTACCACGCTTTAAAATTGATCGTTTTTCATCTTCCTTTTCATTAGGGAAGGTGGATTTTTTTGCCCTTCGTCGTTATGAGTCTTCGACGGGAGAAATCTCCAGTCCCTCCCCTTAAACTAGGAAGGGTAAATCATAGAAACGAGATTCAATAATGGCTCGAATCAACGCCCAAATTAGCAAGTGAATAACAACGAATTTAAACTGAGGAGGGATCAGAAATTCAATCAATGATTTCATACGAAACTGAGAATTAAATAAACGCCTCCAAATTTAATAATATAATAAATAAAAAGGTGGGGCAAATGAGTTCATATCAGTGAAGTTGATGTAATGACTTAATATTCCTTAGCGGAGGGGGGTGGGCACGTTGAGAGATATTTTGCACTTAGAGTTAGTGGGGGAGGGTGATATAGAAGAACGAAAATTAAGAGTGAGGGTGAAAGAGATTTAACATATGAGGGGGTGAAAGTTCCATCTAACCTTGGCAGATACTGGGATTGTTTGGATGAAGAAACGACGGTGGTAAAAATATATTTGATAGCTCATGGGTTAGAGGAACCGTAGTGAAGAGATCGGGGTTCGAGTCTCCCAACTTTGGAAAGACAGTTCTTTTGCCCCCCAACTCCCAGCGATTTAATTTTTTTAGCTTCCTTTTGAGTCGTTCGCTTTTATTACTTTAAAGAGGAACAAAGAGAAAATGAAAGGAAAGCAATAAGAGTTAGTTGCATCATTTAGACCTTGCATTTTGAAATACATCCCTCGATCGGATAGTGAAATGCACATAAAGATCAGCATGACAATCACTGGTAAGCCCGAAGGCATAATAGGGTCGAGATGGTGGAACTCTTCTTGACACCAGGTCGGGAGTACCCGTTCCGAATCCAGGGTATGTTGCTAGTAGTGCTCCCACATGGTACATTAGTACTCCATCGGTACAGTCTCCGAATGGAGGAGAGAATTGGTATTCGATGAACCAATGACGGGAAAGGAAATGATAATGGTGTTGTGATTGGCTATATTTGTTGATGACGTGTATAGGGGCTACCCATACCCCCTGTTTCCACCTAATTGGAGACTAGTCCCTCACATACGCTGAAGGTTTATGTCCGTGTTCGCTAAGATTGAAAACCAGCCTTGACGTCAGAATCCATCGCCGTAGCCAATAGGCTATCGAGAACTTCAGGATCAGTAGATAAGAACCATAGCCAACCTGCAGTAGATGGTAGGTGCTGGAGTCGGAAGAGCGGACGGAATCCTCCGATAATAAAATTTGGATGGAGTACAATGACTAAAATATAGTACTCCAACCCCCCTCTGTCCTCACCCCTTCCTTCTATGTATAGGGCCAACACAGGCCTCTTTCGGATTACACAGATTTCCTCATTATAATGATCTTCTCCAATTTCCTCTCCGTTTCCCACACCCGAGAAGAAACACCGAGATATTCAGTGACCGGCGTTAAGTCGCATTGGAAATGGTTAGTTGCTGGAAGGGAATCGCAAATTGCATTGGCTATTCGGCGTGTACCAGGAGGAGATCAGCAGTGGGGACGGGGGCTCATAATAGGAACCCGTTGAGAGCGACATCTAACGGTGGATGAAGCGAAGACAGCAATGGAAATGATAACGGTGCTGTGATTGGCCAGGGGGAGAACGGATAGTGCCCCACTCATAGTTGGAATCCGTTGAGAGAACCATCAATCAGCGAGATGAAAGAAAGAGAGGAAGGGAAATAATAGCGGTGCTGTGATTGCCAAGAGGGAGACAGAATGGTGGCCCCGAAATAGTAGGAAACCCGTTGAGAGCGCCATCAAACGGCAGCAGTCGCTACTAAAAAAAAACTTAAAAAGAAAAATACTGTATAAAAAGAAAGGCAAAAATGAGCATAAAAAAGGAAATTATTCAGTAAGATGCATACAAAGAAACCCAAGAAACTTAGAATAATGAAAAACCGGAAAAATCAAAAACAAAACCGTATAAAATACAATTTTAATAAAACTTAAAAATCATAGAAAAATATCAGAAGCATATAAAAAGAATAAAAAACGTCAGAAGTATAGAAAACCAAAAATCTGCGCCAAAATGAATGTCGTAGGTCAGGTTAGATTTCCTGACCTCCGCTTGCTTTCTTTGACTCGAAAGAGAACGTGGCAAGCCCACAGGATACTTTGCGATTGGGCCTAGCCCTGAATGATGCAGTTTAAACGTGGGAGCACTAAATCGATCAAGAGTGACTATTTTTCTTGATAGAATTAAATCAACTAACTAGGAGGTTCTGGATATCAAAATGGATCAAACAAAATAACCTTTACTACCGCACAAACAAAAATAAAATAATGGATGCAACATATACATAAATAAAAAAGAACTAAATGAGCAAAAGGGTTTACGCACATCAGCTACAGGCGGGAGCTGTGAGCATGTACACATAAACGTACACAAAAGACATGAGGCAAACTACCATTCCGGGTCGATCTGGATTTTTCTACCCGAGAGAAAGGCTTAGGCGGGCGGGGTACGAACGTCGAGCTCAATTGATTTTCAATGGCACGTTCGGGTTTGCACTTGGTCGATTACTACTCGGCCTGCTTAAGGTTATGAAGGAGAATACAACCTGTCTTTTAACAACCACTGCTAGCCTTGAAATGAGGAATCGAGGGAGTATTTCGCTGCGGAGAAGGTGAGTCCAATATAGCAGTATGGGAGTCTCCTTGTTCCTAGTTCTTATTTCTTCTTATTTAATTTTATTGTCTCCGAGCTCTTGGGGTAAGGGAGGCCGAGAGAAAGAATTCTTCTGTGTCGCGTCCTTTTTGGCAAAATACTAATCTTACCAAGGCCAACGCTTAACTCTTTATACGGGTTAGCCGGAAGTGGATTTAATTAATCTATATAGAGGCGCCGGGAGTAAATTTAGATCTTCACACAATCTCTCGGAACCTCTCGTTGTTACAATTAGGCTCCCTATTGTGCGTTTTATCAAACGGAAGTTAGCTCAAAGAAAAGCCGATCGCGGGTTCTTTCCGTCCTACCCGTCTCTCTCTTTCTATATCTGATCTCCATTTCTCTTATCTTTGACAATAAAAGAAACATATTAGAACCATATAAAAAAATAGGAACTCTAACCCCATCCCTTCATTAAAGTATTCCGTAAAAACGCCAAAAATCATACTAAAATTTAACCCCTGCTCCTTCATAATTGTAGAAAGAAAAAAAAGGTGAAAATACTCACGAAATACAAGAACCCTAAAAGCAACGTAAAAACGGTAAAAATCTTTGAACCCCACAAAAAGAAAAAGAAAATCCAAACTGTAAAACTTCATATAAAATCAGAAACGAAAAAACAACCAAAACCCCATGATAATCTTCCCAACGTAAAACACCAGAATCGTAGGTAAAAGAATCTCCGTTAAAACCGGATTCATTAATTAGAACTCGACAAAAATACTAAAACCCTATCAAAACCGTAAAAAAAACAAAGCAAAAAAGGAAACTTACAAAAGACCCCAAAATGAAAATCGTAATTAGAAATAATAATTTAAGCCCCACACACATTAAGTACAGAAATATAAAAACTTCATAACCATAAAAAAGAACAAAACGTAAAAAATTCCAAAAAAGAAAAATATACACCAGATACTTAAAAATACGGAAAGATAAATCTACAAAAAAATAAAACTAGAGCAATGTAAATAAAATCATTCAAAAGATCATAAAGAGAAAAAAACTACAAAAAAATAAAGAGAAACAGAAAAATTCCAAAGCGTAATAAATTAAAAACGTAAAATGAGTACTAAAAACCCCCCAAGATAACCACAAAAAGAAATAACTAAGAAACCCCACCCTAAATTAAAAAACATCACAACTGACTTCCAGAGAAAAGGGAAGGAAGGTAAAGAAAAACGTACTCAAATGAAAAAACCAAAGTATATAAAAAATCTGAATCGTACAAAATGAAAATATATGTACAAATGAAATTAAATAAAAAAACGTACAGAAAAGCAAACAATAAAAAGGCGTAAAAAACATAGTTATTATTTATATAATATCATTTTACCTATGGTAAATTATTGACATTTTTGCAATTATTACGATTATAATTTGTATCCTTTCTTACAATTAATTATGCCTATAGTTTTCTTTGTAAATTATATATTGCCATACCATCGTCAATTATTACATTTTTCGTTTATTCTTCTTTTCTGAGGTTAACAAAAGTAAACAATAAAAAGGCGTAAAAAACATAGTTATTATTAAAATAATATCATTTTACCTATGGTAAATTATTGACATTTATGCAATTATTACGATTATAATTTGTATTCTTTCTTACAATTAATTATGCTTATAATTTTCTTTGTAAATTATATATTGCCATACCATCGTCAATTATTAGATTTTTTGTTTATTCTTCTTTTCGGAGGTTAGCACACCTACTATTTTCAATGTTGAGCGCCATCGAACTAATCTAGTGAATGCTGGTAGCTACTAATCACTCTCCTTTTACCAATGGTAACTGATCCTGTGGGGTGGTAAGCACCTTAAACTTAGTTATTATTATTATAATTGTTAATATCATTATCTCCTTTTAGAATTCAAACTGTTAGTATCACTTGTGCTACCATATTGTGTACGTTGCCTTAGAAACCATTTTCTCTTATTTATTATCCGGTGAGGAAATGTCTTCATATTTCGTTCTTTGGAAAATTGTGAGGAAACTAAGTTCTCAAGTTGCATACTTAAATCTATTTATTTGTGACATGGTCTAAATATTCTAGCTTTAAATGTACTTATATATTTAGTTTTAAGTCTGGTGTTTCTTAAACCCTTTGGACTGATTTTGGTGTGCAACAGTGAGCATGTTTAGGACGAACATATCGATCGTTTTGGTAACCAGGAAAAGGTATTTATTCTTGGTGAGCCAACTAGAATTTTCCCTGCAAACCATACAAAAAATTCAGCAGTGACGAACAGGAAAGAAAAGTATCAGAACTGCAAAAAAAATATCAGCACTAACAAAGAATAAAGTTAAAAACAATAAAACCCCCAAAACATGAGAACTGTACTGAAAATAAAATCGAAAACCCGTGAAAAACTGATGGTCGTACAAAATAAAGAACAAAGGAGAAAATTTTAAAAATTAAAAAAAAAAGAAAAACAGGATTAGTAAAAAACAACTGAAAGAACAATGAGGTAAAAAATAAAAATAATCCTAAACGAATAAAACACCAGAACCGAAAGAGAAAAAAAAGAAAGTAGACGGATTCAAAATTACATTAGAAGTGGGAATAAAAACATACCAAAATATGAAAGATGTAAAATCCACCCCCCCCCAAAAAAAAAAAAAATCTGAATTATACTAAAAGAAAACAACTCAACTGTAGGAGAAGAAGACCCACCCCCAGCAAACAACATGTAGAGAAATCGAAATTCCCCCCCCCCCTCTCCAAATTTAAAACGTATAAAAAGATAAAACATCAGAAAGCTACAAAAAGAAAATATATTCGGACAATAAAAAAATTAAACCGTACTAAAAGAAGTAAATAAGGAACCATTCTAATAAAGAAAAACGAAAAATGATCTTAAACGTGCAAAATAAGAGTAATAAAAAGAAAAAAGGAAAACACAAGACAAAACACCAAAAAGTAAAAATGTCTTAAACGAAAACATTAGAATCGTAAAAAAAACTATAAAAACACAGAAAATCAAAAACATGAGCCCTCCCTTCCCCTCGTTCCAAGGGAAAGACATAAAAATCCACGCACAAGAAAAAAATACCAGAAATGTATAAAGAGAAAAGAATGAGAACCATACAAAAAAGGACAAAGTAAAATTTGTGCCCCCCCCCCCAGAAAAAAATTGCCCTGCATAAAAAAACATTAAAAAAAAAAAATAATTGATAAACTGCACAAACATAAATCAGAACCGAGTAGAAAAGAATAAACGTAAAAAAAGAAGCAAAAATAAACACCTAAACCGTATTGAAAAGAACAACCGTAAAACTATACGTCATCATCAACAGCTTTCTGTTCTTGTTACACACACGAGCACACACACGCACAAACACACACTCTTTCTCTCCACCAGCGTTAAGTTCAACTCAGCTTTAAACGTCCTTTCTTCGTTCGTTCGAATAGTGACTAAAATACAGATTTTTACGTTGATTCAATGGGAGAGTTCTTTCTTTCCTTTTTTTTAGATCCATTTCGGTTTTATTCATTTATATACTCATTTGTATTATATTTTTATCTTTCTTATCGTCCTACTAGGTCCTTATAGTTCAATTTTTCATTTAATCTGGGCTCATTTTCTATAAAATAATAGCCAAAGGTATAGAAAAAATAATAAATAGAGAAAATAAATAAAAAAAGCGTTAATTTTACCAAACATCGGAGCTTATTTGAATTATTTCCTTCGATAAAACTTAACCTCGTTGAAAAATCATTAATATAGATGTTAATGAGCTTCGACCTTTAAATGTGAGCTCATCCCCCCATATGGTAGGAATAAAACCACAATCAACGTTTTCCCTCGTTAAAAAAGACTTAATTAATGCTGACATTGAGAAAAGTTAACAATTGAGCTTATGGCGCGGAGCCATTTCTCCTCCTAATTTTGAGCCATGAATGTGGGAATATCGCAATTAGGCTGAAAAGTCTTTATTTTTACCACCCTCCGGTGAGAAATAATTGCGGATCTGTGTGTAAATGTGTGAGGGAGGGGGGATGTATGTAACTCATTTCTGGTAGCAGAGAAGCACTTTCAAAGCAAAACTAATTTAAAAAAAGGTTAGTGGAGTTATAGATGTCTGGAAATTGTTGACGCGGTTGAAATTTGAAATGGGAAATGGGAGAGAAACGTGAGTTTTATGGCGCCTGATAGTTTAACGCCCCACCACTATAAAAACAAACAACTGGAATGCAGATAAACAACAAGCAAGGACACTGAAAACTGTACCTCCCAGCAATAAAATGAAACAAAGGTGATTTTTCAAAATTGAGGTTTTATGTTTCCAGCACATACAGAGGTTGGACAAAATAAGTGGAACACTAGAAATTTAACACCAATAATTCAATGAGCCATTATAATACGAATCTCCAACCAAATTTCATTGTGAGTATTTTATTTTTATTGTAAATACATAGTTCCATCTATTAACTTTAATGATTATAATTTGTATTTCTTTTTTATTATAGATGCTAAGATGCGTGACCTCACTAAGTTTGAAAAAGGGCAAATTGTTGAAGCTCGTATTGCAACAGCTTCCGTCACCAGAACAGCTATACTCCTTTTTTTAGAGCTACCATATCAAGGACTATGTCAGAATTCAAGAAGCAGGACAAAGCCTTCAGCAGAAGGAGCGATTCCGGCAGGACTTCAAAGCACGCCTAAAGAGACCGACAAGTGTTAAAACGCATCGTGAGGCTCAAGGTTCCTCTCAATGAAGTCAGGAAGCTGCATGAATCAATTCCAAGACGCATGGACGCTGTTTGGAAAGGAAAAGGAGGACCAACTCTGTATTAAAAAAAATATTCATTGAATTTAACACGTGTTCAAATTATTTTGTCTAACCCCTGTATTTCGAAGTGTGTTTTGGGTGTAAATTCCTTGCTAGGGAACGAGTTAATGTAATTTGTGCAAATTTGTTAGTTGGCGCCCCCCTTTACCTTTACAATGATGGACCCAGTCGCCTCACCCAAAAGATAAATTGACATAAAGATAAGAATGACAAAGGAAGGCAGGCCCAAGTTCCCCATGGGTCAATTCTCTTTGTAGGTAAGGTGACAGAAGAGCGATACTACTGCATTTCGTCACCAACCAGCGAATAGAGAGCTCTGCGTGGCCACAAATTTTCTTACTAAAGAGATAAAGAGAAGGCTCCAATTTGGAAGGGAAGGAAGGTTTCTATGCTACCTCTCCTTTGTTTGAAGCTGGCGGGGAACTTTACTGGTCAGCTGGTTGCAAGACATCGCTCGGGATGCGAGATTACTCGCCGTACCCGGTTCGGAGACCGTTTTTTTAGTCCATGGACTCACAGAGCGCACGAAGTGATCTTGAACCATTGAAATCTCTTCATCACCTTCCTCGCAGCTTCGTTGTCGCCATGGTAGTTGCAAATGGAGTTTGTCTTCCGCTGGGTTTCTTGAAATGTAGTAGTTTCTGGAAACGAGCGCGCTGATGAGGGGGTCAGGCTAGATGCACATACAGAACAACTGGACGGACGTTTTGCTCTTTTCTAAATTGACTACAAGGCAGAAATCGACACCACTACGACCTACACGGCAAAGGGAGTGAGAGACAGCTACCGTGAATTTATGATTCAGTGCCATTGCGCCACAGGCTTTTCCGTGGACCTACCCAACAATGTCTAGGCCATATAATCTCATTTTCTCTCATCCCTGAATCGGATACACTCGCCGGACCCAGCGCCATTTGATGGAGCGTTTCTATGATCCTTTCTTCAAATAGTGCTTGTTCTAAAAACCTTACTCTGAATTTGATCAAATACCCTTGTCTGAGGAGGGTTTGTGCCCAGTACCTTCACTTGCATTGTGACGAGCTGGTATTGTCTCTCATGGAAGAATTTTGCCACTTCAATGAATTTGATATTTAGAATTTGGACGGGTTTGGTTTGGCTCCTTGAGACCCCCTCCAATCAAGGGTGAGCTGATCATGCCTTCTATTTTTTCCCCTTTTATTTTGTTGTTTTATGTTTTATTTTTCTTGTTCTATTATATTTATTGTTTGTTTTCTGTGGCTGTACCCTCGTTGGGGTCCGGCAGTTAAACATCTAAAACTATAAAAAACTATAAACCACTCAGAGATGGTTTTATCTTTGCCAACGCCAATGTCATTAAAACCTTTTCCTTAAGGGCGAGGTTAATCCAGATTTCTCTTCCCCAAAGGCCATAGGCCAAATTAAATAGTACCATATAATTCCTTCATCCTTGAAGCCTAAGCATCGCATTAGATTTATTTGTCTATCTTCAGTAGTTTAAGAATGATCAGCAAGAGCTGATTTTCCATTATGTTAGATCCGGATATCGAATTCATCCCGATATACCTTTTTACCTTTAACAGATAAAAAAAATTGTGGAAGTTTTCTCAATCTACCTCATCTAAGGTAAACGGTAGTTGCAATCCTATAGTTTTACCACGCTCCATAATTGTATTGAGAATCACTGAAGATTGCAGCTCCAAATATATACTTTGTTCTCGCAAATCCCAATCTTTATCCCTATGCAAATCATATTATGCATCTTAGTAGGTCCTATGTTTGTCAATCGCTGTGTATTTTCAATACGATCAGGCTATTATTTGTTAGGATATGGGCGAACAAATGCCAGAATTTGTCCGATCTTGCTTTGCTTAAAAAGTTGATTAAGTGAAACAAAATCCGGATCTGGATCCACATCAAAATATAAAGAGCTCTTTCTTGGCCCAAACCCTACCTGTATATTGAGGGGGGCAGGCAAATTTTGGAACAAATAAAAAAGAAAAAAAGTAGCATAAACGAGTTTCCAACAGCTTTCTGCGTCGCCGGACCACTAGTTAGCCAGCAGCGAATCCACTACGCCATCCTGAGTCTAAAAAAAGACTTATTTAAACTAAGCTTTCAAACTGCTCACTCGTACTTCTCGGCACGCTACACTACCCATCCCAAAACTTCATCGTAATCCGTCAATAGCATTTTTAGATATCTTTTATTCGTACTTTTCTCTCCCTAAAAGTTTATACTTCTGGATCTAAAAAAATCGTACTTTCTAAAACAAAATGGCAGTATTTCAAAGTACTTATTTATTTGTATGAACTCTACAATGCTCTCAGATCCTTTAGATATACTCTCAGCCTGTTTTCATTTTTCATGAAAATATGAAATAATGCCCTCGTTCTTTATATATGATCCGTCATCTTTGCACATTCAAAAGCTACAGTGACGACCTGGACAAGCAGGAGAAGATCGAATTCATATAAAAAATGAAAATATAGGAAATTGTTAGGTAACCCTAAAGTCATTATCCTGAGGTCGATAGAATGTAACAGTCCAGGAAAAAGTTCGTATAATCAGAAAAAGAACTTAAAAGTACGAACCTGAACATCATTTTAGGAACCCTTAACTGCTATATTAAGACAAAATTTAAACGGTTTAACTTCTTAAGATCTTTATTATTTGTAATCTTTAATCCCTATTTTTTGCTGCAAAGCCCCGGCTGAAAATACCCCACAGAGAAACCCCCGTTAAAGACGAGCAAGCGCCATGAATGGAGAGGAGAATAATAATAAACGAACAAGTCCTCAATGGAGACGAACAAGAGCCTTGAATGGAGGAAGATAATGATATATTGTGCCTGGAACCTTCGAGCCGTAATTTATTGTTGAGGAGCTCGGAAGCGAGAAATGTCGCTTCCTTTCTTGATAGTCAAGAAAAGATGGGAGTTTTTTCTTACGATATATTTTCTTTCACCAAACAGACCCTGGTTTATGTATAAATAACAACAGATGTAGGAAATCTTTATTTACACAAGTAAATTTGTTTATTTTTATTGGAACATAAAATACCCTGCTACCGATTTCAAGGAAATTTCATGACTACATTTCTAGCTACGCCCATTTGTGATGGTGCAGCTCCTCCCCAATTGGGAGGAGCACAAAATAGAAACAATGTAAATTAGAGCGCCGAACAACGACTGGCAACTGCATAATGAGATCTCCATGACTATTTATGGTATTTATAAATACAAAATGCATTTAACTCCTCTGGTGGTGGGGGTTGCACCCTCCACACCCACCGCTAATTTTAATAATCTAGTAGTTTACACAACTCGAAAGCCAAACATTAGTTTTGAATCAAAGGTGCTCTATTGTTTATTGTTTTAATGTCGTGCTTCTTGACTTCAGACATACATATAAGCCCCTTTCACGAAAGCTAATTAAATCAATCATATTTTCTTTAATATTAAGTAATATATAATTGTCCATATCGAATTTTAATTCAGAAAAAAATCCATATCGAATTTTAATTCAGAAAAAAATCCATTCAAAATGATATATAATACAATATGATGCAATTTCAATTGACAAGGTGGCTGTGTATTCCATATTTAGCCTCAGTTATATTCGAGGTAATCGAAGCATCCGTCGTCGTAGTCAGTTGCTGACCCATCCCAAGCAATCTCAGATTAGGCTTCGACTCACGCCACCTAGGATCGACAGTCTTCGCCAGTCTTGAAACTCACAAGATTACGCGGAATGAGTTCAAAGCATTTTGTATATATAAATACCATTAACAGTCATGGAAATCTATAAACGCATGGAATAAGTTCAATTATAAGTGAGTAAACGGTGAATAATTCGGGCTCAATTTATCTAGATTGCTACGCAGCGTAAGATGACGGTGAAATATTCAAACTTCATTTGGGACGGTGAAAACCTGCTTTTAGTTCGAATTATGTTGTCTCAATGTATTGATGCGTTCATTTGGCAATTTCAACTAGATTTAAACTGCTTATTTGGGTCACACTAATTCCTTAAAATAAGCTTGGCTAAAACAAAGAGATTCAATCATTGACAGTTCTAAAAAGTAGTTTGCCTCTAGAAATTGATTTTTTCAATTGATAGCTTGAAATGACCATCTAAATTTCTATTATCTTCAATTTCTTTAAAGGGGAAAATATTTAATTACTTTATCCATAATCGATTCTAAATATGTTAACCATACCCAAATATTAGATACTTTGGTAAAGTATCGAATTACAACATTCGCCTAATAGATTGAATCTTGACGTAAATTGAATGAAGAATATATACATTTTATTAATTACTTAATTAGCTCATGTTTGCGATATACTTTTCCTTGTATTCATAAATTTAATAATATAATTCTGTATCTTACAATTCTAAAAATATTTCTATTCAAATTATTAGCATATATATCAATTCCATATTTATATTCAAATTATTTTCTAGATTCTATAGCATATTAGCTCCGGGAACAACCGAAACACATACAAACCCATCAGACGTGGCGTGCGACATTAGTGGAAATTGCCGTAGACACACTTAATTACACATGGACATACCATGATAAATGTTTTACTAAACCTAAATTTCGCAATAAAATTTTAAAATAAGATTAATTAATGACACTTAAAGTTAAAACTTATTTGCAAATTTTAGCTTCTCGTAGTTTCCTAAACGATGGGAAAGAGAAATTTACCCCAAGCTTCCTCCAGCATTTTTATAATTTCGTTGAACTCTTTTTGATTCACCAGTTTAAGACCTTTACACAGTTTGAAACCCGATTTAAAGTATAAAGTAGTTTCGTTTCCATTACCAATAACAATTGTTACGATGTCAGTCGGTTTTGCTCGACTGCTGGAGGGAAGGATACAGGAAGTATCCACCATCGTTCCAGCGCTAGAGTTTGGCACGTTACTGATATTGGTCGAATTTTATCTAACTTACTTCTTAGTGATCTTCTTCTGGCTCGATTTATTGATAACGTTTTCTACTTAAGGATTTATTTCGATAATTTTTCCTTGTTTATTCTAGCAATTTAAGCATCGCAATACCATTAATAACTGCTAAAATGTCATATTACACTGGTTTACTTTCTTAATACAACTTCATTTTACATTTCGTTACAATCTTTACGAATTTCTTGTCACTTCTCTTCTTTGATATGTCACTTTTTTATGCGCAACAATTCGGAAGTTGTCATCGTGAAGAGACAGAAGAGTGTGTACCATCCTAGTCTCAACGCCCGCAAAGAAAGCATAGGGAGTGGTGGCACCAGACATCAATATGGCACTTCACTTAGTGAAAGTAGTGCCCTTTCTAGGGTCATATTTTCACCTCTTTAATATCTACAAATGTATTTTGCACTAATTCTAACTTCTTTTTTATCTAGTAATAAGGACCTGAGATTTGGGGGCGATTATTGGAATAAATTGTTTGAACATTATAATCTTATCCCAAATGTATAATTTTCAGATATTACCCCACTGTACTCTGACACTGTTCTCGGGTGCCTACGACCAATGCCTATGGCGGGAGGGTTTTATTAGTTTGGCCCCTGGGCATACTAAAAATCTCGGGTCCTTCCTCTGGGTTTGTCGGTTGTTCTCAAAATGGCAGATCTTCAGATTCTTGCGATCCTTTCGACGATTAGTAAGAAAAAGTAAGAGATTTCTCTTTGAGGCTACCCAACTCTCTGTATGCTGTTTGGAAGTTGCTACATTGTGGTTTGACTGGTCGTCGAGAAAATTCTGATTTGTGCGGATGTATGTTCGGCTATACTAAAGTCTTTTTCGCAAGCGGTTAGGTAAGTTCCCCGGAAAGGCCCTAAAGTCTTGATGAGATAGGAGGAAACAGCTGCATGCGTGATATATCCTCTGACGTTTTTCATATTTCTCTTTGGTTTAGGGTTTTGTGAGTATAGAGCTTAGTTGTGGCTTTTTTTCGCCACAATTTTACGCTACATAAATTAAAATTAAGTTGATTCGCTTAGGCGAGAAACCTCGTCCCACCTTGGTGTCAGTTGGGCGAAGATGGGCATGACACATCTCATTCTACAACCTTTGGCATGGGAGAGTCTTATACCCTTCTCCAAATTCCTCTAAAGGAATTTTTGTCTCCAAGTCGTAGCCATTTCCTTATCAAGCCAGTGCCCTCTTCTCTTTTTCAAGGGCCGAATTATTTGAAACCATCCGGCCCTACGCGTGTCTACAGTTGATGGGAAACAAGGGTATGGCAGAAGAGGGGAGGGGTGACACGTCAGGGCCCTTTTATTAATTCCTGGAGTCGGAGTGCCAGCTTTATTTTTCCCTTGTGGATTCCAGCTTGTGGTCCCCCAGTGGGTTGAGCCTCATCTCCGAGATAAGTAAAGAAACCAACAAATGATTGATCTTAGGGTCCTCGATGGTACATTTTTGTGCGTGACCAAAACTTCTGCCTTAACTTTATAAAAGGGATAGTTTATGCCAGTTTACTGCTAAAGTAATTCCTTGAAGACATTAGAGAAGAGTTGGCCGACCAAGAGGAAGTCAGAATTAAGTTTGTGGTGAGGAAGGAGCAGATGTCTAGAGATTTACCTGCCACACTTCGTCACGTATGACCTAGACAGGATCTTTGAGTGGGAGCGTAATGATTGCTATCACCCACGTGCCCACGCATTGGTGCCTTTATCGCTGCAGTGGAAGCACTGCTGCCTATTTGACAGAAAAAGCAAGTCGTATCAGCGTAGAATGAAGGGTCAACTGCATATATGCTTACCTTGTTCTAAGGTTATCTATGATAAATTTATTATGGTTATAGATAAGTATAAGAATTGTTGCGGATGAAACCCACCTTTATTTGAGCAATGAGATACTTATATTTAAGAAAAAGTGGTCCTAGCAGTCCATTCTATGGACTGTATTTCATTTGGAGGATTTAAAGAGATAGTCATGTCGCAGTCTGCGTGAAAAGGCATATCCTAGGGACCTCAACTAAAACAAGCATCATCCATTCTTAAGCCTTCCTTTCCTACAGGCAAAAAGCTCTCGTGCTTATCGTAAAACCTTCCGCTACCTCTGTTTCTACCGGGCGCCACCAAGACCGGCGTGCAGCAAATACGATGCGAGCCCAACTTCAGCAGAACCCAGGATCCCCTCTACCGTAGCGCAACCCTTTTATGGAATACCTAGCTGCCATACTTCTCCTCAAAGTCCCTTTTCTCAGTGAGGAAAAGTCTCAGAAAGTGTGAGTTGAGCCACGCCTGAGTAAATTGAAGTTTGCCTTGCAGTGATGGTAGCAATAAGGGACCATCGCTTCCTACTCTAATATCTGAAGTTAGACAGAGGGTCGATCCACTCCAAAAGTCGAAGAAGCGAGAAAGCCAAAAGTGCCTTGTTAGTAGAAGGACTCGAGACATGAAATCAGGAAGGCCCTTTCGTTGAGGCCACAGTATATACGGTACGTTTTTCGGTCAACAGCCTTTCTAAGCTATCTTTATGAGGCTATCTAACTCAAAGAGTGCCCAAAAGGCTTCTTTCAGGTAGATGTGGAAGGCATGTTCCATCAATGAAAATGCCACTGATTCCGGGCTAATTGTGAAGTGTTGCGGAATTTACACCAGATGTGATATCTCCATACTTTCTCTGCCTCTCAATGCTTCAATTCAAGCGTGTCAGTTAAACTCCACCTGGATAGGAGTTTTATCTTCTGTTTATTTAATTTCCACCGACAGCCGGCTCTGGTGAGGTGGAGTTCCGGTATGCCTTGTGACAATTGCCAACACAATTTCTCTTTCTCAATCTTCTAGAACTAGTTCGTTTTCCTATTCTTATGGTCTCTGTGCTTTCATACTGCACATATAAGCTTTGGTTGTGAGGTGGTAAATCACCTCAAGGAACGTGGGACCACCATTAAAGACCCCTGTATCCGTGGGGCAATCCCAGCCTGATCTTTTACCATTTTTCGTGTTTTTAAGTGCTTACAACATTTCACCTTTGTTTGGTGATGGTACTTGGTACATATATCGATCGTCGGCTGGTCTCCTTTCGGCAGCGAGACCTTCTCTTCTTTCTCTATTCTCGGAAGTTGTTAAACAGGGTGAAATTCATGTATTTGGCAATTCGTCCCTCCTCTCTTTTTTAAAAATTAAGCTATGCCGTTTGTTTAAAATTTGCCCAAACAAAAGTATCACCATTAACAAGCAGGAATAAACAGGGTAGAAACAAGAAACAGCGAGAATCCTCACTAAACCTAACTTTTTAACCTAAATACAGATACCAATTTTGGTGAGGTGGGTAAAGGCGGCCGATTTCACTTAATATTTGACTACCTTTCGCCATTTTGAATGAATGAGCTTACCTAAGACCCACTCATTTCAAGATGGCGTTGCAAGCAAAGGTGTTTCCAGTTTTGAAACTTCGTTTATCAACTTCTTGTAAAATTAAGAAAATGTACATAACTCACATTCATTATAAAAAATAACAAACCTAACTTAACCTCAGTGACATCACAAACACCTAAAAACATGCACATAAAAACAACAAAAACAAACCGTAAACAATCAGATTTTTCTAAGTAGATGCTCTTTTCCAGTCAACGACTGTGTTAGGGGGAAATCCAAAGTTCTGATCAGAATCTAAGGTGAAATCCATCATTATTCCAATCACATTCTATTACAATGGTGCACACATTTTAATTCGTGGCATAACGCGGTGATTCTGAAACTAAAGTGGAACTGCTACGTTATTTGCTTTATATTTGACAATCTTGTCCTCAAAAGCTAAAAAGGCAGTCAACCTATAGTGGGTATCAAGCTAGATTGAAATGTGTAAGTCGAGAACATGGTCCTAAAATTAGGCAAAATTATTCGGATATTGCAAAATATACTAGCAATCCCCGACAATCTCATCTCTCGTCTGATTGGTCGAGAATTTACACACAATTCTCAATAATGAAAATCATTCGAAAAGTGCAGATAAACAAATCAATCCACCCAAAGCAATCCACCTGCCTTTGCTGACCAAAAATCTAAATAAAACTCCATTAAACGGTAATTATGAATATTGCCAAGACTTTGACAATCTGTTAGGTGCGATTAAAAGTTAACCTAAATAATAAGTGATATCTTTAAGTAAAATATTAGTAGAGCATGGGATGATGCTATGTACTTAAGTTGAGGTTAAAAATGTGCATCACTGAGTGGAAAAGGGCCACAGTGATCATTTGTTTAATGACAATTTTCTTAAATTTAAAATTGTTTTCCTCCATCCCATTTTTAGGAATATATTTTTAAGGATTTTAGTGACATGAAACGATGGTATTTAAATCATTATAACTTGCATTGTTATAGAACATATGTGTGAGTTAATGTAAAATAAATATTATTTGTGAAATGTGAGAATTTTTAAAGTTATTAACATTTAACATGAATAGCCGTTGCCGTGGTATAAGCAAAAGCGGTGATAAAGGCGAGGAATATTTTTTTCACTCGAAAAAAATGAAAAAAATATAATTTTAAAGATACACTCATACATTGAAACAAGACTGAAAAATAAGAAAAAAAAAACATTAAAAAAGCAGTGGGAACGTAACACATATGTTTAATAAAGTGACATTATAAAGGTCAAATCTAGGGAAATTAAGGTTAAGTTAGGTTAAGGAGGTGAGGATTATCTAAACTGAGGCCATAAAATTTGAAAGTAAAGGTTGTAATAAAGATAATGAAGTTGGGAGTAGTAATCAAGCGTGGAAGTAACCCATTCCTCACAGATCGCCATAAGGCAAATCATATTGATAAACAAGCGACAAGCGTTTGCAGGGGGGAAACAACCTATTTAAAGATCACAATTTCTAAGGATAAACGAACTCCTCCCAACCTTTCACACACAGCAATCCACTACGCAAACTTCTCTTTGAAAAGCTTGATGCCATAATAAAAAAAATCATAAATCCAAGTGGGAATCGAACCAGCGACTTTTCTCATGAGAATCACAAGCGAGTCCACTGAGCCTGATGACCTGTGCATCTCAGATCACTGGTTCGAATCTGCTGGCCGCTGATTTTTTTATCGTTTAATAAGCGAGCTATTTTGCCTCAGAGGCCACCTATTTAACTTAGATCATTTCTAAGACTCTTAGTTTGATGGAGTTGGGTCGAGTTTATCAAATTTGACAGAAAATAGATTTGTTTCTCTCTTTTTCAAAGATGCACAGTTGTTCCGCTTCTAAGTAAAGAGGAAAGATCCAATCGACATAAAATACACTTTTAGTGTATGGTATGAGTGTGCATACACATAATTTACAGTCGGCTTCTATTCAACAGGTGTTAGGCTTTTGTTATTCTTTTAAATTTACATGTTTTCTCTTTTTTAAATTTATTTTCAAAATATGTCTTCCATCCATCACTTGCTCAATCAACTCACTTCGTACAAGTTCCATTCAACCCTCAATTGCACGAAGCCAAATGGTTTATCTCCCTTTCTATATAACATCACTACAATTTATCCTCTCTGCTTATTAATCCACGATCATTACCCTCCCTCCTTTATTAATTAGCCCATAATCTTTCAAACACAGAATATATCACACTTCTCAAACTACTGGCCATTGCTTTCATCTTCTACACTTATTTATTCTTACTCTGGTGGGAATACACCAATTGGTTTTCATATTATTTTAATAACTAAAACTAATTTAACTTCTGAGTCGTGAAGAAGACCCTGGAAGCCACAAGGGGCATCTTAGCACCCATATCATTCTCCTGACATTTCGACTAACACTTCATCTTACACCTTCCACCTTAATTTCATATTCATTTTCATTTAATAACTCGCAAATCGATGTTAAAAATTTATATTATGTCAAAAATCTATCAGCTTACTAATATGAGTATTTAAAACTTTTCTACATTACAAACTGATTTTTTTGTGTGTTGAAAGATACGTGGAAGAAGAGAGGATATTAAACCACCTATCATTGTAGGGTTCCCCCAAATATGAGGTTTGATTTGCATCCAACTCCCAAAGCTTCAACGCTTCCTTAAAAAAGATGGACCTAAGTTGTGAAGAAAAAGGAAGGCAAATATTGCCGCTTACCCCACGTACAGCTGGAATCGACAGCCACGCCTCACCTACAAAGGGAAAAAATGCTATGTAGGATATTTTAAAATATTAAATATAATTAAAGATATCTAAGCTATTTTAAGATACTTAAAATATTTTGTAAGACATTTTAGAATAGTTAAAACATTATGGACATTGGAAGAGATCAACGTCTCTAAAACACGTTATCAGATTGTCAAGAGAGGGAGCCATTTCTCTCCAAACTTGTAACTTGCCAAACAGCTGAGGAATAATCTGTAACCAGTGCCAGCACCATATGGCACTGTAGCGCAGTGACGCCATTATAATTCTATTTTACAGCTGTTAACTTTCGGATCGTGGAGTGAAATTTGAATAAAAAGGGGTTATTTGCAAGCACACGCCATACACTTGCTGTTAAAAGGAATCAATTTGAAATTTTTCGCTCAACGATTCGCTCTCCAACCCATACATTTCAGTTACGGATCAAGTCTGAAAAAATTCCCATTCTCTGTTTATGCATTAAATTATTCATGTTTTAATAGATTCTGGTAATGTATCCAAACACGCAAGGAAAGTAAACAACAGGGGATTCGATCTTTTATTTCAATTACTGAAACATATCAGGTTTATGGAGGGAACAATCTTAAACTAAGAGATGAAATGTGAGGAAGTAGCGGGAAGAAATTTTCTTTCCTTCTAAATTGTGTCTGTATTACATCTTTCCTAAGTCTGGATTGTTTGCCCTTGACCCATTTCTTTTTAAATAATATAAAATCGCAAAATATAAAAATCTTTTCTAATAAGGTTTAGCTTTTCTTTTATACACTTCTGTCAACCTTCTATGCACCCCCTGAATGAAGTCTTCATTGATAAAAGCGAAAAAGCTTGGAATTAATGTATTATCGATGTGACGCGCATCCTTAGAATTTCTCAACTTAGAATTTGTTATGCTCACTTTCGGGCCTTATATTGGGAGCCTTTTTTCAGATAAAATTAATATCTTAAACCTTTGCAAAGTTTTAATTAATGCATCATTAGGCAGATCAACATCTCATTTATGTTCTTTCAGATTTGTTTAAGCAATTAAAAATAAAAAGAAGTTACATAAGTGAGACGAATCAAAGTGCATTACCATTAATAAAGAACAACACTATATTAACAAAATAAAACTCCTTTGACATGAGGGATACCCGCAAAACTCCAGCAGGTCCCAACGAAAAAATGACACAAAGCCTTTAGATAAAATTTAAACACCTTAGCAAGAAGGAACTTTTGCTTCTTTGCTTTTTTACAAACTCTCAGCTTCCATAAACGATTGGCTTAGTTAAAACTCATAATAATTTGATTGAAACAATGATCTGTTCAATTGCCTCTATAGCATATCACCTTTACCAAATACCTGGTAAAACTAGGAGCACCTACTCTAGGCTCAATATTGTCGTCTCACGGAAAAAATAATTAATTGCAAAACTTCAGTTTCCTTCACGATTTAAGTAATTTTATTTTCGTTAATTTTATTTTGGCGTTTTTTCTTTATTCACTAAATTCCCTTTAAAGGATTTAATTAACTTTCTGATTACCAAGTTTATATTATTCTTTTATCTTTGCACTGAAACTATTATTACTTGAATTCAATAACGCATTTTATATAGTATATTCACTTTTAGCGGAGAATATTATGAAAAAGTTAGTATAGCTTTAAAAAATATTCTTTTTCTAGTTCATTCAAAGTTAAATAAAAGAAAAATTTTTAGAGAAAAAATGCCTTTCATTCTTTTTCCACCCCCCAAAATGTTCTTTGTTTCACCTAAATTGATGATCTAATTTGCTTATGGCGCACAAAAATAACACAGAACATTTTAATGTATGCTTAAAAACCTTGGTACCTTAAATCAAGGAGAAAATAAAAAAAATAGGAACAACAAGGGTTAGAAATTTTGATAAGCTCATTTACAAAAAATAAAAGATTCAAATACAAAGTTTAAGAGAACCTACATAAGGTCGATCCTACGTTCATATTTATTTATCCTACAACCAATCACTAAAAAAGTATTAGTTTTCTCCCTATATACCAACCTGCTTAATGAATTATAGGCCTGGAATATTTTTAGGAAGAAAAAAAAATAATTAAGAACGTCGGCGGAGATTTAAAATACCGTTAAAACATCTAGAAAAGGTTTTAAGTCACCCCCAAAATAATTATTCTCCTCTCAAGGGAATTAATCCCCTCCATGAAATATGCTCTCAAAAAAATGATAATACAAATTTCATTCTCTAGAAAACACTCTATGACAATTTAACATAATTATAGTTTCAGTTACCCTTCAAAAATTAAGAATTTTCTCATAACATCTCACAATGTAGGTGGGAGCATTTAAAAAAACACATTGCAGGTCTAGAACACAGGCTTTTGAAGCAAAACTTTCTCCCTTAATCTCCCCTGAGGTCGTAGAGGGCAGAGATCACATCTGCTGCTGGTGTCCTATAATTAACAAAACAATAACCTTGGAAGAGTGCAATAAACACTATATTGTACAAACGGGGAAAACACTAACAAACCGTTTCAATCAACATATATACAGTGTACCGATGACTCAAACACACAGTACCTTATTCTTAGACTTGCCAGCAAAATCTCATAGAATTAATAGAGAAAACTGTATAATTTATAATAGTCGAGATCGCCTTTATAAAGAAAAGAGAATCGAGAGCCATAAAACAACCTGGTCGGCTAACAGTAGTTGTATATAAGGCGTTTAATATATATATATATATATATATATATATATATATATATATATATATATATATATATATGCAAAAACCACAAGAAACAGAAAAATAAAATAATTTTTCTTCTCAAAAATTTCATATAGGGGTAGGATTCGAACAGTGCACACTGAGGCAGCGAGCAACCACTTTGATCTCAAATAAACCGTCCCTTAGACCACTCAGCTACGCGAAAGACAGAAAATCCTCCGAATAAACAAGCTTTTAAGGTACTCATCGCAAGGTCGATCGGGACTATTAGAGAAAAGTAAATTAATAGGGAATTCAAAGGATAAAGGAGAGTTGAGATAAACACGCGGCGAATATACAATGTATAAATCTTTTATGTACTTGAAAGAATGATGAAATGTATCCAGCAAACCGCAAGAAACAGAAAAACACGATCATTTCTTTCGGAAATATTATTTCCTAATTCGCAAAAATTCCGTACAGGGGTGGGATTCGAACTGTGCACACTGAGGCAGCGAACAACCGCTTTGATATCAATTAAACCGTCCTTTAGACCACTCAGCTACGCAAGTGGTCTCTCTCTCTCTCTCTCTCTCTCTCTCTCTATATATATATATATATATATATATATATATATATATATATATATATAAATAATAAATACATATAGAAATCCTCACGAATAAATATAATTCGATTCCAGTCTATTTATTTTTGCTGTCGCACTTATGCAACATTTAAAATTCATTGAACTTCAATGTTTTTGAGACTAGACCAGGTAACATTTGGAAAGCATGTAATTTATTTCATTATCTCTCCTCTAGGAGAGATAATGGGAAGTCTTTGGCAAGTGCCTAAGCATACCCCCCTTAAATACAGACGCAGAGCAATAGGTCGCTACAGCCTGCGCCTTTAAGTCAAGTAAGTCAAGTCAAGTCAAGTCTCTCCTCAAGGTCAGGATAAAAAGACGTCAATTTTCTGAGCGTAAAGTTGAATAAAGGAAGAAGAGTGATTACGAGAGCATGCTCGATAGTAATAGTTTAAAGATATCTTCGTATAGATGAAGTAAAGCTATAGTAAATTGAGTCGAAAGTACAAGTAAATACTTTGTTGCGCAAGAGTCGCTGCGCATTTCTCTAGAAATGCGATCAGTTTTGGAACTAAAGAAAAACCTAGTAATGGTTGCCCGGAATAACAGTAGGAGGAACAAATCGTGATAAAAAACTGAATAAAAGAGACAAGGGTAATAAGAAGTGCCTAATGTATACTCAGTGATGAATTAAAAAAAAATAATTTGGGAATTGAAACACCGAAATAAACACCACATACATAAATAACCTATTGCTCGCTTTAGGGTCAAATTCAAGACTCACTTGATGCTCACTTCAAGGCTACAAAACTCACAAAAAATCCCCTTG
The DNA here is from genome assembly GCA_963969495.1 of Ceratothoa steindachneri. Classification (NCBI taxonomy): domain Eukaryota; kingdom Metazoa; phylum Arthropoda; class Malacostraca; order Isopoda; family Cymothoidae; genus Ceratothoa; species Ceratothoa steindachneri. Next base: position 34,761,270 of record OZ018338.1, read on the forward strand.
AAACTATTTTGTAGCCCAAAGGCGACATCAAACATTCTATATTGGTGCAATTACTATTGATTGAACATAGGAATTCACAGCCGTTTTAAATTGAAAAATAATCCCTCGTCAAATATATTAAAATGAGATTCCTTTCTTTTATTTTTTGGTGTCAAATATTAAAACTAATTCTTCATTTGCATACATTTATTTCATGCCCGAAAAAAATTAATGGGAATGCTTATAACAAAATTAAGATACGAAAGGATGGGTGGAATAGATAGAAAGTTAATGTTTTGTGACGCCGTTTTCTCGAAGAAAGCCTTTAATGTGTTTGAGGCTAGAATTTAACCAACCTTATCCTTAATCTACGTTAATATCGCCTCACACTAACTAATCTCATTATGGCCATAAACTAACTTAACTAAAATATTCAAATCAAGATTGAAACTATAACCTAACTTATAATGTACAAAACAACCTAAGTAATTTAATCCTTATCTAAATAGTTTAACCATAACCTAATCTCATATCTAACCTTACTGAACTAACCTAACCTAATCCAACTCAAACTTAACTTAATCGAACGATACCAGGATCACATATACACCCCCTCACTTCCCCCAAAAGGCTTGAGAGGGGTGATGGTATTTAGTCACACATTAACTCTTTAGCGTCCGCTTCGCAACAGAACCTTACCTGACCAGATATTAAATAAGCACTTTGTTGACACTCAAATTCCCTCCTCTCTAAAGATGTTAATTTAACCTAGGTTAAGAGGATAATTTGAACATTCTCCCCACTCTCGGTTAAGTTAGGGGGGAGATGAGAGGATGTTCAATTACAAAATCTTTCGGCGGAGGTTAAAATGGCCAATCTGGATGGGGATCTTCATCTGATCCCCAAATTTAACCTACCCCAACACAAATTTATCCTAGACTAATACAAAATTGAATAAACCTTAGGCAAATTTCACCTAAACTATAACAAATTTTACCTAATGTAACACAAATGTAATCTAACCAAAAACAACCTGAAACCACAAATTAACCCCAACCCTATCTTTAATCCAACACAATACCTAACCTCTCCCCAAACAAGCATAACTTAATTTTAATTTAACGTTAATATAAAGCGGTGAGACAGCACTAAACCCAAAACGGTCGGGCCCTGCACTTCTCTCGCATTCTCCACTTTCAATCAAACCTTCCCTACCCGTCTCCTCCCACTTACACTCCATTCCTCCCTTTCTTCCCTTACTCCTCGATTTGGAAATCGACCGCAAGTTCCGTGAAATGAGGTTTGAGATAACGCCAAATCGTTGCGTTAAAACTCATTAAACGTATTAAAGAAACTCATTAAGGCCTTTTAAAGCGTTGATCCCGAATCAAAAGCCCCTCGTAAAAGCTATGAGATGGGGGGAGGGAATTAATTATCTACCCCACCAGGGGTTGGATGGCGTAGCCGGAAACCTGGAGAAGCACTACGCCCTCTCAACCCCAGGGCCCCAAGATGTGCTATTCACCTGGTTATCCTTCACAATTTATATCTCCCAATATCTTTTACGCGTCTGTTTAGACCCAACTAAAGGGGAAAGAGGGCATTAAACGTTCTAGAACGTTTTGAAGGGTGGGAACAAACTCATCCAGCTATCTCCAACATAAAATGGAACATTATGTTTATTAGTGTACCCGTGCCGACAAAAATTAAAACAAGGTTAAAGTAATAATTATAATTAATATTATCTATTTAGGAATATTAAAAATATGGATGAATTAAATTTGAGAACTTTACTCCTTCAAATTAAATTTAGTTCCGGATTTTGCGAAAGTTAACAAATCAAGAGAGCAGAATTGATCATTATTATATTAAAAACAAAAAACAACACACAAATGAATACATTACAAAAAACACGGCAAAGCAATTCGAAACCAAAGTGTAGAGGTATACCTGTGTAGACTAGCTCGTCTCTCAGAGTCGTACACAAGCACAGGCAGACAGCTGGCCACAGGCCGCCTGATGTAGTTCGGGGCGATTAATAAAGAGTAAGAATTACGGTTGACTGGATTCAGATTAATGGCTTGCAAAGTTGCAGTTCAAAGGATATGTTAAGACAATACCCCAAAATATAATTTTAATATATATAATAAAAGGGGGGCAATTATATATATATATATATATATATATATATATATATATATATATATATATATATATATATATATATATATATATATATATATACATATATGAGGAATCAAACCACATTCTACGAAGACAATTTAATTTAGAACAGTTTCGGGGTATCTCACACCCTTTTTCAACTGACACTGGGTAGAAAATATAAGAGAATGCATATAAGCATAACACAAGATTCCCTCTTTTTTCCCCCAATCCCCTACTTGTGGCTAATCTGGGGTGGGGGGGGGTTAGGCCTAAATATATTGGAGGGCTGACATTTAACTATTTTGTTTATATGCTTTCTTATTACAGGATTAAAAGAAAATTGACCCTCAGATAGATTTAAATTAGGAACTGACGATATCAAGCTCGATTTCATGATTCTTCTCTTAACATAGTTAGCTGATTTAAATACCATTTTACTTCCATTGAAATCGATCGTATAATTCTTGTCTCTAACATGGCAAAATATTCCACTGCTTTCGCTGCCCACTCTAATATCTCTTTTGTGTTCGTACAATCTCTTGTCTAGATTTCTCCCCGTTTCCCCTATATAAACTTTATGGCAATCGTTGCATGGTATTGCATATACTCCTATGTTATGACGTTCTTTGGGTTTCCTGGCCATCATCAATTGGTTTAAGGGATTATTATATTTAAAGGCTAGATTAATACCCGCTTTTCCAAAAAAGTCCTTTAAACTATTTAATTTATTATTAAATGGCAATGTTATATATTTGTTGAAGTCGTTAGTGCGGGGAGGCTTATTACCATAGAATGTTTTCCTAGCTGCAAAATGGGCAGACGATATGAACCAATCGGGGTAATACAAATTAGAAAAAAGGGTCCTGATAATGACAATTTCTTCATCTAAATAGGAAGGATGACATTTTTTGTATGTTCTAAGGAAAAGGTTAGAAATTACCGATTTTTTAACAGTATTATCGTGAAACGAAAAATAATGTATATAGGCATTCGAGTGGGTTGGTTTCCTATACACGTCAAGTTTCCATTCATGGTGATCTTTATTAATGAGGACATCTAAAAAGGGTAATCTATTATGATATTCCCATTCATATTTAAATTTGATGGAGACATGAAAATTAATCAAATTATTAAAAAAGGTATCAAAATCATGGCCATTAGGTCATACAGAAAATACATCATCTATGTACTTTAACCATATAAAGTTAGGGGGAGAAATTGTGGGAAGGAGTTCAGTCTCAAAATATTTCATGAAGAGACATGCCAATATCGGAGATAAACTATTTCCCATGCTAAGGCCAAATATTTTTCTATAAAAGTGATTATTTATTCAAAACACATTGTCAGAGAGACATAATTCAACTGAATCGATAAATTTACTCGTAGAAATGGGAAGATCCAAATTAAGTCTAGGCATGATTTCCCGCAGAAGGCCCATGGTTTGGTCAACCGGAACTTTGGTAAACAAAGAGTTTACATCAAAGCTCACAAGTTTTACATCCGGTAATTGCAAGTGGTTGAGGCGGTCAACGAAATCTTGAATGTTCATAATGTGTGCAGATGAGATTCTTCCTACTGCTGGAGATAAATGCTTAGCGAGCCATTTGGAGAGCTTATAAGTGGGAGAATTAATATTGGAAATGATTGGGCGTAAGGGACATCCCTCTTTGTGGGTCTTTGGGAGCCCATACATATAGGGAAGTGAAGGGTTCGTACTCCTGAATTGTTTAATTAAATCTGCGCTTTTCAATATTTTCTTCAATTTGTTGTTGAAATTGCTTGTTTTGTTATTGAGCGGATCACTTTGTAACTTTTCATATGTGTTCACATCATTAAGAAGTTCATTCAGTTTATCATTATAACTATGTTTGTCCAAAATGACTAACTGATTCGTTTTATCGGATTTGGTTATAACAATGTTGTTATTAAATTTAAGTTTATTTAAAGCAATCTGAAATCTTTTGGGAAAACCAATTTGGTCAGATTTTTCACAATTTAGGGCACTAAGCATATAGCCACTAAGAAATTAACCACTTATTTGCTCATGTGAGGATTTGTCTATGGATATTAAATGGTCTAGTGAGAACTCGTCCATGACTTAATTGAAAAGCTTAAACCGTATCCTAATGCAAACTTTTCATCATCAGTCAGTACATGGGATGATAAATTCAGAATATTTTTAATGGGAATTAAACCTTTAATCCAAAGACTGTTCATAAAAATTCGGTTTAGTTTCCACTTTAAATAATTGCTATGATGAAGGATTTAATTCTGAACACTTAATTCAATCACAGAAACTGCATGATGCCCTAAAAGTTCACCGCACTTATCAAACAGATTTCTTTTTGACCGTCTCACTTTGAATAGGAAAGTGTTCACTTCTCGCTTGGCGTTTTTACACGTTCTTTTAATATACAGTTGTGTATAATGTTAAACGGAACATCCCTGGACTTTCTTAAAGATGTTGTAAGTAGGGTTGTCGGAACGATTTTTTCTTGCAAGCAGTTATTTAAAAGCTACAAAGTGATCCGCTCAATAACAAAACAAGCAATTTCAACAACAAATTGAAGAGAATATTGAAAAGCGCAGATTTAATTAAACAATTCAGGAGTACGAACCCTTCACTTCCCTATATGTATGGGCTCCCAAAGACCCACAAAGAGGGATGTCCCTTACGCCCAATCATTTCCAATATTAATTCTCCCACTTATAAGCTCTCCAAATGGCTCGCCAAGCATTTATCTCCAGCAGTAGGAAGAATCTCATCTGCACACATTATGAACATTCAAGATTTCGTTGACCGCCTCAACCACTTGCAATTACCGGATGTAAAACTTGTGAGCTTTGATGTAAACTCTTTGTTTACCAAAGTTCCGGTTGACCAAACCATGGGCCTTCTGCGGAAATCATGCCTAGACTTAATTTGGATCTTCCCATTTCTACGAGTAAATTTATCGATTTAGTTGAATTATGTCTCTCTGACAATGTGTTTTGAGTAAATAATGAGTTTTATAGACGAATATTTGGCCTTAGCATGGAAAATAGTTTATCTCCGATATTGGCAAGTCTCTTCATGGAATATTTTGAGACTGAACTCCTTCCCACAATTTCTCCCCCTAACTTTATATGGTTAAGGTACATTGATGATGTATTTTCTGTATGGCCTAATGGTTATGATTTTGATACCTTTTTTAATAATTTGAATAATTTGCATGTCTCCATCAAATTTAAATATGAATGGGAATATGATAATAGATTACCCTTTTTAGATGTCCTCATTAATAAAGATCACCATGAATTAAAACTTGACGTGTATAGGAAACCAACCCACTCGAATGCCTATATACATTATTTTTCGTTTCACGATAATACTGTTAAAAAATCAGTAATTTCTAACCTTTTCCTTAGAGCATACAAAATATGTCATCCTCCCTATTTAGATAAAGAAATTGTCATTATCAGGACTATTTTTTCTAATTTGTATCACCCCGATTAATTCATATCGTCTGCCCATTTTGCAGCTAGGAAAACATTCTATGGTAATAAGCCTTCCCGCATTAACGACTTCAACAAATGTTTTAAAATTGCCATTTAATAATAAATTAAATAGTTCAAAGGACATATTTGTAAAAGCGGGTATTAATCTAGCCTTTGAATATAATAATTCCTTAAACCAATTGATGATAGACAGGAAACCCCCCAAAATTTATAACATAGGAGTATATGCAATAACATGCAACGATTGCCATAAAGTTTATATAGTGGAAACGGGGAGAAATCTAGACAAGAGATTGTATGAACACAAAAGAGATATTAGAGTGGGCAGCGAAAACAGTGGAATATTTTGCAATGTAAGAGACAAGAATCATACGATCAATTTCAATCGAAGTAAAATGGTATTTAAATTCGCTAACTATGTTAAGAGAAGAATCGTAGAATCGAGCTTGATATCGTCAGTTCCTAATTTAAATCTATCTGAGGGTTAATTTTATTTTAATCCTGTATTAAGAAAGCATATAAACAAAATAGTTAAATGTCAGCCCTTCAATATTTTTAGGCCTAACCCCCCCTTAGATTAGCCACAAGTAGGGGAATGGGGGAAAAAAGAGGGGATCTTGTGTTATGCTTATATGCATTCTCTTATATTTTCTGCCCAGTGTCAGTTGAAAAAGGGTGTGAGATACACCGAAACTGTTCTGAATTAAATTGTCTTCGGAGAATGTGGTTTAATTCCTCATCTTTTCTTGCGATATTGCATTTATTTTCATCATATATATATATATATATATATATATATATATATATATATATATATATATATATATATATATATATATATATACAAAAGGGGGAACAACTTAATTATGGTAGTTAAATGAATTAAGTGAAGATTAACGAGGTAATCTGTGGATAACCATACAAGATCGCTTGATCTTCAAGTGGGGTGAATTGGATGGGGGGGTGAAAGACAACGGCACCGGTCTTCAAGAAGATACTTTGGGGAGCCCTAACGAGGAGGACTCGAAAATTGGGTTGAATTAGTTCGTGATGAAGAATAAGATTTTCTCTGCTCTAGAGAGACGTAATCTCAACTCGAGACGATTATGCAGATGGGCAGAGAGTCTTCGTCTCGAAAGAAGGGGAATCTTTAAGGAGGGGGTGAAGATGAGGGGGCTGCACAACTCTCCAAGAAGACGAGGGCTCGATAGCTTGCCTCTGAACCGAGGCCAAAGCTTAACGATGGTAGATATCCTGACGAGATCTTCGACGACGTACGAGGACGGGTTACAGGGGTTCACGCGAAACAGACAGTAGTATGGTCCGTGTAGATGGCGGGCTTTCATTTTCCTCGAGGGATGGTGAGCCTCGGGTTACATACCCGGGTGGCTAATTCGATAGACGCCTCAGGGCCTTGCGGTCCCTAGGGGATTCTTGGCACCAGGCTAACCAACACAATTTCATGATAACGCGTCGTTCCGGACGATGATAGTTGCCTCGCAATATGGGGGTAGGGTTAATAGGGCTATACACGGTTTTATCACAAGTGACGGGGGGTGGGGGGGCAATTGTCGTCTGAAATTAAACAGAGCTGGGATGGGTGATTAAGTGAGTGACGGATTCTTCCTCGCCTTTCTAAAATTCTCACGCTGGCTTACGTGGTCTCGAAATAATAGAGGGGTATTTCCAAGGGGTTTCCTCTCACTGGGGGTCTTTTGAAGGCATCCACTTACACAAAGAATAAACAAAATATAAAAGGCAAAAGAAGAGTAAGAGTTTGAATAAGAAGAAATAGGCACGCTTCGGCTTCGGCAAAGGCCTGCCTCTCTCTGACCCCGGAGCTTGCCATCAACACCAAAGAGAGTCAAATAAAGTTGTGGGAGCCAGCCTCCAGTTGAAAGTCGTATAGTTAACAAATCTATTTGCAGGAATTTGTTCCGAGCACAAAGGGCGACATGTAGTGACCCCGTTTTACCCAGTACTCGGGCAGGTAACGTGCGCGAAGATCGCCCAGACTGTGAGATTCAACACCAATTTGCCTAACAGTCTGAGGGATAACGCAGTCTTCACAGTGAGGTGAAGATGGCGCTACATCAAATGGCGCTGCGTCTTGCAAGTGAATCCAACTCGAAAACGACAGAAAGCAACCTGAATTTAGGGGATAGGTCGACGGGAACAGTCACAGCACGATGGAAGGCAACGTTAAGTTCCCATCGCCCGTCTCCCATCTTTGTTGGGCAGCCTAGAAGACTAATTTGATTCTTGCCATGTAGTCAGTGTGATGAAGCGCGAAACGCGGGTCTGGTTTCCCAGTCCTCGCAGACTCTTTGGCGCTCTCATCGGCGTGATCATTACCTTCCAATCCCTACATGTTCATAAACCCAGTAGAAGATAATCTTAAACCCGAGTGGCTTGCGGCCACTCTGGCATCACGAATGCTCCGATCCATGATGTGCGGAGATTCTAATTCCTCGACGGCATAGACACTGTCGAGATCGGTCGTGAATGCAATGATAGCGGTTGGCGACTGAAGGAGACCGGTGTGGTGGATCTTGTATACCTTCTTAAAGTTACGCTCATCTGTGGATGCGTAAAACTCACATCACTACAAAATATTTTAGCAAACAAAAGAATGATAAAAACAGCAGAGCGGTAGCCAAATTTGCACCACAGTGCTGAATGGCAACGAACGAAAAATGTCCAAGGCAAGATAAAAATAGAATTTAATGCTCCGAATATTGTTCTCCCAGATGAAGTGTTGTTCAAAAGCATCACAATAAAAAGGGATGAGTCTACCTCTTCTAGCCAAACCCTGTTGAGGAAAAATCTTGAGGGAGTTAACTATTTCAGTCTTACACAAAGAAAACCTAAAACTTTGCGCTTCGAATAGCGCGAGATGCAGATCAATGCCTGTTGGATTCGGTGCCGCTGAGTTGACATTTTGGTCTACACAAAAGAGATCATACGATCAACTACATAGAGTGTAGCTACAACATCTCACGATACCACCAATGTGATACCATTGATATTCATGGTAAAAAAGTATGACGATGAGAAAGTGGTCTTCATTGACATCACATCGTGCATTTAATACTGCCGGAAAAACATTCAGGCCAAAGATTGATTGTGTTGTCTCCCAACAGGGGATATCTACTGTTGAAATCCCCGTGAAAGAAAAAAAGTACATTGGAAACCTTGCTATGATGCAGCCAAAGTCAGCTGACCGTGGAATGTATGAAAAAATAACAATATATCTCCTTTTCAGGTGTAGCTGCATTGAAACTGCCTGAAAGGTAAAATTTATAGCAAATAGAAGAACGGACACATCAGGCTGGGTGTAAATCGCGCATCCTCTGTCCGACCCACATCCCGTATTGGTGAGTCTTGAGTCCACAGCAATTCTACTGAAACAATATTCCTTTAAGACCTAGCTTGGAGGAGATGCACGCCCCCTTTGAGGAGAAGACCCTCACTGGAATGGACTTACGCTTCCTGGAGGCAGAACTTTAAGGGCTGTTGGTTGCACAAGGCGCTGTGACCTTCGAACAATTATTGGTTGAGGTTAGACTCACTATGTGATTATTTTCCTCTCTTCGCTTCGGAACCTTTGACGGGTGGGCTGGCTTAAGTTATGGGGTCTATTTTTTAGAGAGTTGGGCATTTCCGAGTTAATAAGCACAGCCTTGGTTTATAGCGTGAGAGCCAAAGCTTCCTAGGGGCTGTCATCTTTTGGCAAACAGGCTTAGGATTCCTCGAGGGGACAGTCTCACGATCAGTATCTTATGCCTACTTATGATGGTCTTTGAGGACTTTTACCGTAATGCTGCTATCATTGGAGCGAATAACTAGAAAGCGTTTGAAGTCAGCGGGTTAAAAACACCCGGTAGTCTTTCAATGACGACCATGAAGTGAACGAGACTACACTCACCACATTTTCAACTTTGGTCTTTGTCTCAACCGCCCCGCGAGAGGGCGCACCAGCCTGGATGCGTGGTCTTGGTCTAGGCACTTGCCGAAGTGGCAGCGGACCCCTTTGGTCTCCAGATGACATGGGGAGAGAGAGAGGAACGCCCAGTCATCTTTGATTTCTTTTCATACTCGTTTTATTTTTAGAAGAAACCGGTGGAGAATGAACACGCTTCTCTCGGCACCAGGAAAGGGACCTCCAAAATGAAGATCTTGGCTGGTAGGGGAAAACAGGCGGGAAAAAAAAGGTCCTTTCTCTTATTTATAAACCTCGGAGGCCCGTTCAGCTTCAGAAGGACCTAGCTCATGTCGGACTCAGGATCGATGTTATCTAGTACCGAAACCAGGTTCGCGCACAAGGAAGACCCTATTATCTGTGGCGAGAGCACCTCCGAGATCATCGCCACCGCAGGAGGGAGCCTTTAAGTGTCCATCTCGCCAAGGCGTCAATTATACTGATTGGCGACCTATAGTGCTTATGACCCTCTGCAAAATGTCTCAGTTTCTAAATGCCGACCTCCATGTCACCTCCCATCAAATTATAAAGCTTGGGTGAATAAAGTCTCTAGGTAGGCCCCAGCGGACGACTCCACCAATTCTTCCTCTAAATGGGTTGAGTAAGTTTACCTTCCCAAATCAGGGGGGCCTCGAAATAGGGCAGTACGTCCTCTGTTTTGTCTCTGTGTTTGGGGCCCCCGAGAAAGAGAAAGGGGACCCGCCACAAGTAGAAAGCCGTCTGGAGTAAAGATATATGTAAGAACGTGTGATATCACCATACTCTTGCCACATACACTAACACACCGGATATCAACCATAAAATTCAATGCAGTTTTTTATTCCAATCCAACCTTACTCGTGCAACATAAATACTTCTCCCTGATATTTTCATCGCATTGTATTGATTCGAATTCATTCGCTTGTTATGGTAATATGGGCCATAATGCACATGTGTTTATGCCTCTCGCTTCTATTTCACATTCCACTTCATCATTCCACTAATTATTTTCTATTTCAATTTACTTAAAATTGTTAAACATTTGCATATCTCCCTATTCCCAATCACTTTGTCAGTCCTATGGTCGAACGTCTTCACATACGCTTTCCCCAGGCGCTGATTCAACAGCCTTTCACATCTGGTTCTATCTTACATGGTGAAGTTGAGGTGTAAGAACGAAAATGACCTGTTTCATCTGATATAAGGGATGTAAACAATTCAAATTTGTGTCACAAGTTGTAATGTCTGATGTTCGATAATAATAAACATAATCAAACGTTCTAAATTTTAAATGGAAAATTGTAGGAAAAGAATGAAACATAAGCTGGTTTAAATCACATTTAGACAAAAAATTCCCGTTCATGGTTCAATTATTTCAAGCACAATTTCACAGGCGCCATACAACTTCACCTCTCTGAATTCTTGTTAAATTATGTTCATATATCTCATATTTTTACAGAGAAAAATTTTAACATAAATGATAAATATCTTAAAGAGACGTTCGCAATATTTTTGCCATGTGTGATTATTTTACCATTATAGGGTTAAATATGCTACATCTAATTATACAATCCAACCTGTGGTTGATGGATGGTTTGATATTAATAATAAAAAAAGTGAAAATAACAAATGCCAAAAGTAAAGAATGGTACCGCGTTAAAAGTCAATTTTTCGCAATTATTTTTTTGACTTATTTAAGTTACTCTCGGTTAAAGTCACTTCCATAGACCAGTAGCCTCGACCAACTTCACCAATGAGACGGACTTCTCCCTTGCCTTGCTCTTGTCATTGGGGTACAAGAGTCAAGTATGTTGTAAACATGGTTTGTTTCCTGGTCTGAGGATTGCCAGGCAATCATCAAATTTTTATTAAGGGTGGCGGCCTCAAAAGGTTGGGAATCACGATTTACACTATCCAAATCAAACCTAAATAGAAAACTTGGAGATAACATCACCATAAATATGAACACAAGGAGTTAACCTACGAACAATGGCTCCATTAAGGGTTGGTAATAAGGAATTGCTCTCACATATTCCACCTCGCGCCAAGTTCGGAAGAAACTTCGGGCAGGGGACATAAACAGCTCATTTTAGGGAAAACTTCCCCCTTTTTCAGACATTAAAAATGTAATGGGAAAAGTATGGCAGCAAAAAGGGCCTCAGCATTGGCTAGGGAAAAGATTCGGGTGGCAAACTCAAATTGATTCATCGATGAAAATAAAAAGAAGATTCCAAGTACTTTTGAACTTTATTCAAGTTAATTATCAAGTTCATAAAAATAAACATGAAATAAAGTTCAAAATTACTTGGAAGCTTCATTTTATTTTCCTTGTGGGTGTTGTTACATCTATTTTTTACTCACGCGATACTTCGTGAGTTATATATATATATATATATATATATATATATATATATATATATATATATATATATATATATATATATATATATAACTCATTAGGAAAGTTATTCTTGAAGTGGAGGAACAACGAATGGATTGAACAAAGAGATTTTAGAAATTAATTGGGAGAAGTTAACATTTATGAAATTTTGTATTTCCGATTTCATCAGTATACTTTGATGGCAAAAATAAGGGAAATTTATTAATAATATACTTCTTCTTATGGAACATTATATACTGGGGTTGAATATAGAAAATAAAATATATATGGGGTTAAACTATAGCAAAATTTCACAACCGACACTGTTTTAGGTCCTGAGGCAGCCGGGCATCGTCTTGGCCACGTAGACAACATTCGAGGAGCCCATCTAAGGAATCCGAAAAAGTTTAGTCCAGTTTACAGTTACATAAAATTTCAAAGTTGTTAAACATTTAAAAGTTATCTTTACTAAATACATTTTTAAGGATGGAAAAATATATTTAGCAAAGATAAAGTTAAAATGTTTAACGACTTTTTAAATGACTCTTCTTGCTGTTATTATTCCTATCTTTTTCGAATATATTTTTCGCTTTAATGTTTTATCTTTTTCTCTTCCTCGTTTGTAGGCCAAGCTATTGTGTATTATTAATATATATATATATATATATATATATATATATATATATATATATATATATATTTCAAGTAAATTTCCTATAGTATTCTTTGAGAATGAACTAAATGAATTTTGAAAGTACTTTAAATTCGCTTTTCACTTTTCTTTACTGATATTATTGCATGACATTCATATATTTATTTCCTTATTAGTCTTTTATTATTGTGTGTGAATTAGTTTTCCAAATAAGATTCTCCTAATTGTTTTCTCTTATTTAGTTTCTGTCTTTGCCTCGGAGAAGACATCGCCGCGAATCCTCCCAAGAAGAAAATTTCAATTTATGCATTTAGTTAACTCAGTGGAGATGGCTTTGTGTTTCTTTGGGTCCTTCCTTCTCCCCCTAACATAGGGTCTCCAATTTAATAATCAATGAGGGAGTAGTTGTACCCTATTTTGGGAGAAGGGAATACCGATTCATGATTCCACCATGTTCTTATTTCATTGTCACGGCAAAACAATAACTTTTATCAATGTCATCCTCTCTAACTTACTGTATCCAAGAGCGGAAAAAACTAGCGGGAAATATTGTCAGCCTTTTGATATCATGGATGACATCGATAGGCAATAAAAGGCCTTCGTCATTTCATTGATATCTGTTACCATTAGTCATGTTCAATACCTTCAAAATTAAACCGGAAAGCTAAGTTCTGCCTCACTACTTATTCTTCGCGTCTCATTCCTACACTCTTTCATACATCCTGACACGTTGCAAGAAGTAAATTTTGAAATTAAGCGTTTGCGGAAATATCTTTTTTGCATGACCTTGTCTCATATTTGTAGAAATGGTTAAGCAGTTTACCAGGTAAGAGCCGAATACAGCGGACCACACAAGTTGAGATAAGTAAATGAACTTAAAAAAGTTGCCTTTTATGTTACAACATCATATCAGATGAGTCAGTAATGAGGAAAATGGCGCTAATAAGCATGCTTTATGGTAAACAACTCATTCTCTTTTATATTTAACTCCGTTCCGGTCTCTGCCTCACTCTGCCTATGGGGTTAAGTATAGAAAACCAAGAGAAAACTACGCCGTCCTGTTTGGGTGAAGCCCCACTCTGTACTAATGGGAATACCACCCATTCTTATTATGGCACATGATGAGAATACATGGTCATTCATGACATCAACAAGCAAAACGACGGCGTTGGTAAACTTCGGCCAGAAAGTCTCCGAGGTCCGCAACGTGTCCACGATCAAGCTCCCGGCCTCCGTGTCGTGGCTTGTAATAGTGAGAAGATACCGCCAGTATGGTTTTAGGCCGGTTAAGGGCTTACCTCTGCCGATTACAGGGACATCTTGTCCACGAAAGTCCTTTAACTGTGTAAGAAAGATCTCGGAGAGGCGGAATACGTCTTTCATCACGACCGTGACCCGTCCAAGACAGTCAAGTCCGTGCAAGAAGGGTGGAGTTAAACTTAAGCTTCTGGTCGAAAGACCCTTTGGCCGCCAAAGTTGCCCCACCTAAATCCCCTTGAAAACAGCGTATGGGCGCATGTCGAGGGCAAGACTTGCTTGTCCGCCGCAGCAACGTCTACGAAATGAAGTCCTGCGTCCACCGCGTGTGGGTCACCATGAGGAAGGACTTCGTTTGCAACGTGTACGCGGCCTTCAGGTCTTGTCTGGAGCGCGTGTGTCGTCGCCAAGGTTGGCTACATTGATTTATATTATAATTTAAACAAATATTTAATTGTCAAACAATAAAAAATTGTATAACTGCATCAAAACTAGCATTGTGTCCTTTGTTGAGAGTATGGTAACGGGTGCAATAGGTCTTTTGCAATACCCGGTATTTGTGGCATTACATTGTTAATCTGATACTATCCGTGGCATTTGATTATTAATCCATGGTTATCCGTAGCATTTCACTTTTTTTATCTTTGCGAGGTTTTTCTGTGCAATCGGAACTTTGGTGTACATTCTCCATGTCAATTTCTACCTTGAGTACATTGCTTTTATAATGAATGTAGACCATTGCCATTGAGAGCAGCGACGCGTTCCTTCGTTGGTGCATCCATTAACGGATTTAAATAAGTTCCATTTTTGATTAAGACGCGGAGAGTAAATATAGATAAAATCCAGATAGGTGCAGTCATTAATACATTATTATTATTATTATTATATATATTTAAATGCGAATCAAAAGGGGCATATACAGCGGAAAGTTGGTGAAAAGAGGGCGGGGAGAGCGAAAAGAGAGTGAAGATGCGTGAAAGGCACAAAACTCGATTAGCCCAAAGAGGAGACTGCAAGGAGCCTGTATCGATATAACTTCTGTCACTCTTGGGCAGAGTTGGCACCTATTGGAATGGGGTAGGATAGATATAACAAGGAATATGCGAATAAACAGATAATAAAAGTCAATTAGATCAAGAACGAAAAATATGGATACAATAAAGCCCAACTCTAAACTCTTGGGACAGAAAGGCACACAAAAAGCCAAGTACGTACAAGGAGGAGAATATACTGTCATTCATAGTATTAATGAAGATAACCCACGGGAAAATAAAAAGCCCCATATATTAAGTTTTCGTTAAAGGCGAAACTGCTTGGACTGACATTTTTAATTTTTCTTGCAGGTAATTTAGATACTTAGTCTAATGTGCAGGGATTATAACGTCTCAAAAGGCGCACGAGTCCACTGGTTCTATTAAACAAGAAAAAAGAAATAAAATCGCGAAATATTTGTTTATTAAGAAGAAAGCACTAGGAATCCTATTTTATTTTCTTTGTCGTTTTTTTAGCATCATTTGAAGATATACCCAACTGCATACAACAACACCAGACAAGCTGGAGTAAAAACCGGTTTCATTTATTCTGGGTGAGTTAAAGACACCTGAGTCAAACCCATTCGAGTCGTTTCCGATTAATGAAAAATCCAGAAGATTCAAATCAGATGGATTTAACTCCAACTGAGTCAAATTCACTTGAATAAAAATCAGCTGATTCATATCCGAATGACTTTAATCTACCTGTCAAATCCGGGTGACTCAATCCCGGCTGAGTCAAATTCAACCCAGTCATTTCTGACTCAATTCTAGTCAAATACGATTAATTCCTATCCAGTTGAGTTAAAGATCAAAGTTGTTTACTGGTGTTCTCTCCCTGCACTACATACTCTAATTTCCCTCGCCTATATCCAATCTGAGAGGGAGATGTAACCCCTTTCTCCCCCATCCCCTGAGTAAGGCACGAACGAAACGGGATCTAAACATGAAAAAATCATGAACCGTTTACGACCGAAACACGAATAGGAGGACATGAAAGGAACTCGAATAAAACATGATCTCGCTCGGGTAAGATTTCCAATGATACGCTTTTTTGCCACTAGTGTTTTTGTTAGAAACTTTTGTTTTTTTTTTGCGACTGTATACAAAGGATTAATAGGTCGTGGGTAGGCGGATATGGGACCCCGTTATAAGAGGTGTATAAAAAAAGAAGAGGAGACTTCAAGGAGTTGTTGTCAAGTGGAAAAATACGATCGATTTCCATCATCAGCTGCCATCGAAGCAATAGGATTTATTGGAGGCAAAATTCTGTCTGTCCGAGTTTCCATGTTTGCACTTGTTTTCTGTCCTAGACGATTCTTTATTTATATTTTTCTATTATTTATTCTTTATATTTATAACGATGTTGCAATGGAAACAATTGAATAGAAGAAGAGGGCAAAGGACGGAAAGCTTCGTGATTTACCGCGATCCATCTGTCTAAACTCTACTCTTCTGGTTATTGGAGATAGGAATCTTTCACCAATTTTCACGTGCCGTCACCTCACAACTTTTTTAAGAATTTAGGAACCTTTTATTATTTATTTCGGAGATTCCTTTGTTAGTGTTACCATATATTTCTTAAACATACGATAATCCCTTGTGGTAATTGCCTGTTTATTCATTGATTCAGAAAATGGTTATTGGTGGGTAAGCAAATAATGGTAATCACTAGAATCCTTCTGAAGGAAAGGAGGTTAGGAACTAACCCAACCTCCAAACCAATAAAAAATGGTGTAATTGCGAAACATGTGGTCAAAAAATCAAGTAATACCATCCAGGACCTCTAAAAATTCGCGCCCCAGCTGCCCTTTGTCCATAAGTACATATATGGAACTAAGAGGAACAGCAATTCTCTATGTTCTAATTTAGTTTCTCTCCCGAGAGGACCCAGGAAAAAGGGAAGCGTACGGAGGAGGCCCGTTGCCAGTGCATTTCAAACTACACCCCTTTATTCTGTGGGTTGTCGTCTGCCACTCTGCATTTTTGATCTAACCCCCACCCCTCGGTGGGTAGTAAGACCGCCACTCGGGGACGACCTCTCTCCTCTCTTCTACCCTCTGTAGTCTGCCGATGTCGCCTCTCTCTTTCCAGCAAGGAGATGCGAAGTCTTGTATGTGAATTTATGCTGAGTTGACATCTGTGCCTACAAGGACCCAAGAACCCCCTGCTGGGTCACCAACTATCAGACTTCCACATCTTTTAACGTCGTCTCTCTGTATTACTCTACAGGCATATCCTCATAAACGTTCTTGGGTGATACTCTCGTTGGTTTTCCTTTCTTTTTTAATTACGCGCCCTTTTTATTGATGATATATTCTAGGGCAGAATGCCGTCACTATATTTTCTGCAATATCTCCGCTGTCATCAAAGCTTGAATGTGAGGCCACTGCCTTTAATAGAGACCTTTCCTTGGACCTAACCATGGTAGTATTTGACGACCTCACTATGGCCTAGTCCTTGACAATCACTCAATGTCCAATTACACGACTATCTTTCAATTGTAGAGTCCTTACCGACATCTTTATGTCATATTCCTTAACTCCATCTCAATCACTGACCCTGACGACCTATCCATGGCAGAATTATTGCTGACCTCTTCAAAAAAGTCTCACCTCCCTAGATCTGTGCCGTCCATCTCTGCTCTTCCCATTTCCACAGGTAATACTAGGATAAAATCCCTATAGGAAGATAAAAACTCATATGGGAGAATTCTCTCTATATTCTATTCCACTTAAAAAAAATAACCTAAACAAACTTTTTCAAAGTAACTAAGAAAAACTAACCAAAATTTAACTAACCAACCTTAACCAAACTTTCTCCTATTTTGGGAATTAATTTTTTTTTCAGTATTTTTAAGTGAAAATAAAAGAAGTTTTGGTAATGTTGTCATCTCAAATATGAACTAATCGCGAACCATCTTAGAGGATTCTGCCAACTGGAAAAGTTTTGATTATCTCAGATGCCTCACATTTATGTTTTTCTTCTTCTTTTAAAAAGTTTTATTTTTATACAATGTTAAAAATCGTATTTTTTTAAATAAAAGTTACGACATTAAGTTGCATGCAATTTTCAGGTATTTTCATATGTGTTCTGAGAGAAAGTTTGCCGTACGAAGACTTTATAACAGGTTACTTTGTCTTTAGGAGGCGGAGATTTTGTTTATATACGTCAATAGAAATTGCAGTTAATTAGTAACTCAATTTTGTTAATTTCCTTCCATTGTAGGGCGTGCAATTAGTTCTAATTCCCTGCAATTTATCGTACAAGTTTATTCTGTACTCTGCAAATCAGGGATCTGATTCTGAGACCATTTGAACTATTTATTACTTATTCAAGGTTGTTTTATTTTTTCTTTGTTTCTCTTATGGTTTAATCATATTTCTATGCAAATAAACAATTAAAACGCCAGTAAATCATCTTCCACCTTATTCCTCTCAGAGAGAGCAAGCGCACGATCTTCATGAATTTGTAAAAATGATGAGAGGTGAGAAAAAGGGAATTTATGTGGAAGTGACATGGAGCGACAAAAAGAAGAGACTAATAAGGACACAGAGGGAGTAATACCATTAATATAATCTATTTTATTTCATCATATTTACAATATGTAAAGATGTATAAAAAAATGTCGGCCCTTGATATCGAGATATATTATATTCATTACATTCAAGCAACAATAATATCATCAAATATCATTAATTAATGAATTATTGAGTAAAGGTTAGCTTAAGTTAGATTAAATTGGTATTCCTAAGAGGAATTTTACAGAGGAGAAAAGACATAAAAGAAATGATGAATAATCATTACAGGAGCAAAGGAAATGACTCTCAAGGGTACAACAATCGTTAAACATGATCCTTCAGGGCCGTGCAGGCTTTCATAAGGCTTAAGAAACAAGTCCGTACAACCTGAAAAACGGACTAAAAAGTAGGGTAATGAATCCCCTTTCGAGGATGTATTATTAAAGACTTGGACTAATTAAGGCAAGTGAGGCGCTTATGGACGTTGATAGAAAAGAAAATGCGAGGGTAGGGATACTCCAGGCCTGATTTCTAATCAAAATATACAGGGAAGACTTCTATAATTGGTACATCTAATCTTTCAAACGCCTCATTAGCGAAGGTAAGACATATTTTACAAATGAATAAATATATATGGTGGGAATAATTAAATAATTGATCGGGTAATTATAACTAAAAAATAATTGTATAATTAACGATCCAAATAAAGTCTGATCTCAATTGCTTCCTTATCCTTCATTGATTCCTAATATCCCCCATCATCCGTTGCTCACTAATATCATCATTCTCCTTTGCATCCTAAAATCCCCATCATCAGTTCCATCCTACTATCTAATAATCCATTGATTCCTCATACCACCATCCTCTTTCCCACTCTGTCAATGTAAGAATTCCCTGGGTTTATTACACTGGGTTAAAAATTAGGTTTGTAAGTCGTTGAAGTTTTTCAAACTGATCTAAGACAAGTCACACCTTTGAATCCGGAAATTATATTCGTTTCTTCCAATCAGGTCAAGTTTTTGTGCTAAGTTTATTTTTTGAGTGTTCGATCTTTTATAACTAAATCGATTACATTTTTGTGACATTTTCGGTTGTTTTTGTTAATATTTCTCATCCGAAAGAGGTTTCTAAGAAAAAAGACTTCGTTTTCTAAAACAATTTATTATTTTAATGTTACATAAATTGATTAATGTAAATGTATGGTAGATAACAATAAAGGTAAGTACATTTAAATTGGATATTAGGTCATCATTGTTCAGAATTCACAGCATGAACTTCCGTTTCTTTGAACTCCAGGAATGCTCAGCGGTAGGGATTTTTCTCTTCAGAGTCCAACAGTAATCAGCCCTCAGGACTGCATCCCGGCGTCCTTGATACCTTGTCTCAATCTCTTTCATGTTCTGATCGGATCCCTTTATCCCCGCCGACTGCTCGTCGCTCATTGATCTCAGATTCTCAGGAAACCGATTCACATGTGAGAGTAAGTAATGCATCCTGAAGCTCGTGTTGCATCCGAGGTTTCTGAAAGCACTCAGCATCTTAGTGACAAGTTCTATGTAATTCTTGGCATTCTTATTGACACGAAAGTACTTCACGACCAGAAAAAAAGCCTTTCAGGCTTCCAATTCCAATTTATTCAAAAAGTTTTAAAACTCTTGATCTCTGATGAGCTGGTGGAGTTAAAGACCGTCAAGGATGCTTTGATCAAGCCGAGCTCGATGTGCAGCGGTGGGAAGAGTATCCAGTTTCTGTCTACGAGATGTTTTTTTATGATGTTTATTGCTCTGGAAAACACCAATTTCTCCCGTAAAGGCCAGTCTTTCTTCGTGTAATGCTGAGCTCTATCCATACTATACTATATGCCCAGAAAACACGGCTACTTGGTGAAACCGATCTGTTGTCCCAACAAAAACTTCACAATCTTTAGGTCCATACAAATCGACCACTCTTGCTCATTAAAAAGAATTTTCTCCAAGACATACTTCACCACTTACTACTTCTCCTTCATCATAGCCGAGTGGGCAATGGATACAGGAGCAAATTGGTTGCCGTTGCGCAGCAGATTACAGTGTAGCAATCGCTTTCTGGTGTCAATGAACGGTTTTCAATCTTCGGATTTGTTCTGAGTTACTCTAGGCTTGTAAAGAAGCTGCACAATATCTGTACAGTGCACCAAATCCTTCTCTTCAGAGAAAGACGGAAGTACTCTTGATGTCTGTTTCAGTAGAATGTGATGCGAGCACTGTCAGAGAGGAGTTTTTCTTTTTTTAATTTGGATTTCAACAGTTCGGCCGATGACTTTGACAAGCTGAGATGGCAAACTAGATCATTTAACTTTCTTTGGGAAAAAGATATAGAGCATCATTGTTAAGAATCACCTCTTATTAATACATTGGGTCTATTTTTGCAAGATTTTTTGGCGGAATTCCTTTAAGTCACCTGCATAACAAAAATACCAGTTAGTCTAAAATTGATGCTTGTAAACTCTCCAGAATTCGTTTTAATGAAGAAATAAAAAAAAATTGTTTCATCATAGAGTATAACTAAAAAAAATACTCGTAGATATAAAAAAACGATAAAAATCACGACGATAAATCAAAAGGTTTTAATATATCAAAATTTTCCTTAATAAGGTTAAAAACTCATACAATAAAGTAGCTGTTATTTTTTATCATAAAAAACTTTAAAACTTCGACCCTTGTACACTGGGGTGTGGGTGTACTATGCAGACTGTTAGATCTAGTAACTAGAAACCTGTCTTACCCCAGCTCCCCAGGAAGATCTGTGGACATATGCTCCAGAATTTTCATTTCGTAGAAACTTCTCCCCTTTCTATCCAGATCTTTTCTTACCTTCTGCTCGATATGGCCTCATTGCTATTTTGCTTTAAATTTGAAAGAAAAATCTTGAACTTATATTTTGGGTGAAACTAATGTCGAAAATTCAAGAAAATTTCCACGATGTCAGCTTTCCTCTATAGCCCAATTTAGTACTGACCTTTCTTATTCCTTTATGTAAAACGCCAAGCCTTACTGGTATCTAAATTCTTAATAATCTAACCGGAAAAACCGTTTTCAATAATTGCAAAGAAGATCGGAATCGGCTCTAATACCATTAGGATACACAATAATATGAAACCATGAACGATTCTGGGTATAATTTCCCCTACCATTTGCTGTTTGTCGGGTTTAATTTCGCCTCCCGTTTGCTGTCTGTGGGTTCCATTTTGCCTCTCGCTTGGTTTCTGTGCATTTTAGCTTCGATTCCCGTTCATTATTTATCGATTTTTATTTCACTTCTCACTCGCTGTCTGTGGGTTTTACTCTTACCTCCCGCTCGCTGTCTGTGGGTTTTAATTTTACAATAGCAAAAATGCCTTTTTCGATTTACCCGAGACATGTGCGTGTAATTAATATAATTTCTGTTGGGATTAGAGGCATTAAAATCGTTAGAAAGGCGTCTTTTGTTATCTTTTTCATTTATTCCAAAAATAGCTAGTCAAAATGAAGTTGTAATATCCTAACTAGAAAACCTTTTAACCCATTTAAAAAAGCAATGTTGAGGAAGGGAAAATAGCTTTGAAAGGTGTGTAGATTTGAGTAACCCAAATCTGACTTTTGTTGACGAGAAGAAGGAAACTTAAAATCAAAATTTGCCTCCTCGCCATCAATGGGAGTAGCCGTTTCTTGAGGGTGTTAGAAATATTTCCATAGAGGGTAAAATTTGGACTGAGGACTGTTGCTTCTCGTCGTAAATTGTGTCTCATCCTAAACCAAATAATAACTAATTGTGGATCATATTGTCTGCTTAGCCGGTGTACATATGTAGCTAGTATATTAATGGCTAGCCACCATTACACTAGATTGCCATACTCTTTATCCACAACAAGGGAGTGTATTGAACAGGCCAACCTAACAGGCTTTAATAGAACTGTATACAACAGGCCTGTATAAATGTTCATTAAAAACTATACCAAACAGGCCAGGATAACAGTTTTAGAAAGAACTGTATCTAACGGATCAATCTAACACTCCTCAAAAGAACTGCATCAAACCCTCTATAATCTATCAGTCTTCAAAAGAACTATATCTAACAGGCCAACCTCAAAGCCATAAAAAGAACTGAGTTCTAACTAGAGAAGGTGAGAATGTTTTTTTCACTACTCTCGAATGGGAATAATTGGTTTTATTTTCGAGTGTCGACGCAATGACAAGGTCAAGAGACGTAAGTTACGTGGTCTCAATTATTCTGACTTATGACCTTATGATCATAGGACCTTACGATCTCTAAAACTTTCAAAAACCCATTGAAAATTAAAATGGTTACCATTCCTCCGACCGAGTAAAAATATAAGAATTTGATCCATCGGAAATTGAATAAATTTGAATTGAATTAATTTTAAATGTTTTCAGAGGAGGGACGAAGAACCAGCTCTCACATTCAGCCCACCTACCTCCTCACCCACACTCCACCCATGAGAGAGATATTCTAGAGCATAAATAACATGTGCACTGAGTTAAATGGATAGTAAGCGATAAAATTCACATTTAAATATATAATTGACAAATTAAATTCAAATACACAGACTGTCAGTCTGTATTGATCAATGTTTCTTTGAACTTCCTTCTGTTTGTTTATAATATTGTGTTCTGCATCTAAGTTTTTCACTCATATGAAAGAACGGATAAAGGTGTTGGTTGAATAGTATATTCTATAAATAAAATGGCACTGTTCATATGGTTCAAGAAGATACTGATTAAATTTAACACAACTTCAAAGAAAAAGTGGCTGTCATTGATCATTAATCTCTAGGGAATCGGGCTTGTTTCTTAACCTTTTTACAACTTCAATTTTATTCTAAGAACCAGGCTTCCTGTAGTATTGATTTGCTCTGGTACATTAAATTTTACCCCAATTCTCATAAACTCAAAACGCTAGTGCAGACCACTTTGAGAATTCTAGTAGCTTGAATCATAGGAGTAAATTAGGCTATCACGCAGTTTATGACGTATAAAAAAGCTTTCTATAATACTGTCAACTGTTTCAATTCTGATATAAGCTATTTCCCAGAAGCTCTAGTAATATACGCATGGAACTGCTTCAAGCTTTTGATTATCAAAAACATTAATCAGTGTTGAAAATAGATGAATGAGATGGAATCTTCTTCGTGAGTATGGAACCCGACACGTACGTGTGACCAAGAAAAGGATGAATTACGTACATATGTAACCAAGTGTTTTGGCTGAGACCAATTATCGCACATAACAATCTAAATATAAGTATGTACGAGTATGTTTAATGTACCTATCTACTTTTGAGATTTACTTAGTGTTTGTATTGCTGCAGAAACTAAGCGAATAAGTCTCTATTAGTCTAAATATTTTATTTGACCCCCAAATTGGAATTATGATCAATACACAGTTCCAAAAACTTTACTGTCGCACAAATTTAATCAGGCAACCAACCACTTGGCTACCTTTCTTACCGAAACCATCATGAAGCAGGCAGTGAAATTGAAATGGAAACTTCGGGATCATTCTCATCTTTTGTTCACAATAGTCCCGCTCAAGAAACCTTGCGCAATCGTAATCGATTTGCATAATGGATCAGTGATATATCACACAAATGGAAAATCTTCATTCAAAAATAAACACATTCAATTATATGTGCTCTGAATCCAATTGGATTGAAACTATCGAGGTCATAGTCAAAAGGCGGTTAGGATCACAGAATCCCCCACACTATCATACCCTACGAGCAATGTTAAGGCAAGAATGGAAAAAAATCGCTTAAAATCTTTTCTAGAGATTGAAATCCAGCATGGTAAATTTAATTACAGAAGGCCTAAAGATAGAGAGCCAAACACACTACATACTAAACCCGTGATTAAACTTTCTTTTAAGTGTAATATGTTATTTAGACGGTCATGTATGTTACGGTTTAACCATATTTATGCTATGGGTTAGTAATCCGAAGCAGTGACACATAATATCCCAGAAATTTAATTGTCTTGGCTAAAATGGTTGGGTATTTCTGTAGTATGGAATGTTTTTCCCCTCATCCTCCTATTTGGAACTTCTACAAATCACTGGTGCATCCTCTATACGGCAATACTTGAGAGGCGGATAATGATCTCCTTTCCTATATGTCGTAGAATGACTTCCGACGATACCATATATCACTATTCGTTGAGGGAACTTCCTTAATTATCTTTAGAGTGCGTTACTGTCTGGCGGCCGATATTATGTATCTTCGATATGCTTAAGAAGTGGAACTGAGCTCAAGGATAATAATATTGCTATCATTAATAAAATAGAGTTTTATTAATAATAACTATCAACAATACACAAAAACGGAAAATATTGACATAAACAGAATGGAAAGGGTCGTGGAGACTCGGGCTAATCCGAGGATTTAAAGGATTTAAAAAGGTAAAACAAATATAGAGTTAAAGAGATGGGATGGTTCGATAAACCATTTAAAGCACAGGATAGAATTGACAAAAGGGTTAAGTACTCAAAGGTGACGTTTGGCTTACGTAACTTTTACACTAGTGGTGCAGTGGAAGGTAACGCGAAGGAGTTTCGGTCCGCTGGCGAGTTCCAGCCGAAGGGGGGGGGGGGATAAGATGATTCTGACGTGGCGTCTTGGGAAGAAAAACCGTTTCGCGACAAACGGCTTGAAGAACAATGGCTGTTCTACGTTGTTCTCTTTTGAACAAAGGGGGGTGAGAACCGTCTCTTGTCTACGGGCTCAAAAACAATGGCTGTTCTAATGCTGTTCTCCTCTGAACAACAGGGGGGGGGGTGAGAACCGTTTCTTGGCGAAGGGCTCAAAACGAACAATGGCTGTTCTAATGCTGTTCTCCTCTGAACAACAGGGGGGGAATGAGAACCGTTTCTTGGCGAAGGGCTCAAAACGAACAATAGCTGTTCTAATGATGTTCTCCTCTGAACAACAGGGGGGGGGGGGTGAGAACCGTTTCTTGGCGAAGTGCTCAAAACGAACAATAGCTGTTCTAATGTTGTTCTCCTCTGAACAACAGGGGGGAATGAGAACCGTTTCTTGGCGAAGGGCTCAAAACGAACAATGGCTGTTCTAATGCTGTTCTCCTCTGAACAACAGGGCGGGGGGTTGAGAACCGTTTCTTGGCGAAGGGCTCAAAACGAACAATGGCTGTTCTAATGATGTTCTCCTCTGAACAACAGGGGGGGGGGGTGAGAACCGTTTCTTGGCGAAGGGCTCAAAACGAACAATGGCTGTTCTAATGCTGTTCTCCTCTGAACAACAGGGGGGGAAGCCTTGGGGACTTGGCGTCACGAAAGGCTCGAACCTTTGGCACTCAAGGAATATTGTCCTCCTTCTGGACAATTGATGGTGAATCTCGAGGTCGAGGTCCCTTGGCGCACAAAGGGAGAGAGGGTCGTGGTGATGTTTCGCGACGAAAATCTGGATCTCCAATCTGATCTTAGTGGTAAAGTTTCCATATAAATAGCCAGGACATCTCCT
Organism: Ceratothoa steindachneri; assembly: GCA_963969495.1. Lineage (NCBI taxonomy): Eukaryota > Metazoa > Arthropoda > Malacostraca > Isopoda > Cymothoidae > Ceratothoa > Ceratothoa steindachneri. The sequence goes on from OZ018338.1 coordinate 34,787,224, forward strand.
TGGCGTAGGGGACAATGGGAAGGGAGCTTCGAGGGAACGCACAGCCAAGCCGGAGAACAATGCCTTATCTGCCCATAAGCCTAACTCAATCTGGCGAGGTCGGCGTATGGGGGCGAACGGGGGGACGATAACCTCCTTGTTTAAACATTGACATCCGGTAGCTGTGATAAGACTCTAAGCTTCGAATCGAAGATGCACGTGGGCAGCATCGTGGTTTTAATTAATATGGGATAGGAGTTGAAATTAACGCAGCTTCAACTCGTTCTATCACAGCCCTCCATTCCAGGGGAAGTTGTCACTTCGAAAAAAAGAGAGAGAAGGGACAACGATAGAGCTCCGTTGTAGGGAACTCGTTTTCTTGTACCAACCGTACCTTCCTGCACCTAACTAGTATTACCTCAATACATATGATTATTTTGATCTTTAGATTACAGGGGAAAATAACCTTTAATACAACTTAATCAAAGAAAAAAAAGGGCATGGAACAATGAAATGATATAAAATTAGTACATCGGGACAAAATAATTTATACGTAAATTAATGGGTACAAATATATATACATACAAAAAATTAGACATTACGCGTTACAAAAGTCAGACATATACATTAATTAATTATATTATAAGAGAATCTTAATTTAAGTCTTACAAACGGTAAATACCTACAGGGAGATACTAATCCTATGAATACACTTACTCTACGCCATTCGGTAACGCATTCCTACTGAGGGCGTCAGCGACCTGGTTATCGGAACCTTTTATCTAATTTATTTTAAACTGATACTCTTGCAAGAGTAAACTCCAGCGCATGATGCGGCCGTTTGAGTGTCGCACATTCCTAATATAGGCTAACGGACGGTGGTCGGTTCCTATTTGAAATTCTTTACCTATCAAGTACATCTTGAATTTGTCTATGACCCAGATAATTGATAGAGCTTCCTTTTCTCTAGTGGCATATCTCTTTTCGCGTGGTAATAATTGATGACTAGCATATGCAACTGGATGACTCATTCCGTCATCCACGTATTGAAGGAGTACACCTCCAATGCCCTCGTTGCTCACGTCGGTCTTAATCCCAAAGAATTTTTCCGGGTTGGGCAACTTTAAAATGGGGGCCGAAATACACTTACTCTTGAGCTGATTAAAATGGGAAACAGCGACATCATTCCAACGTAAACGATCGGGGGAATTCTTTTTTTGAAGGGGGCTGACGGGGGCCGAAATTTCAGCGAAATTCGGAACAAATCGCTGATAGGGAGAAGCTGATCCTAGGAACGATCTTAATGGCTTCTTTGTAATCGGGAGGGGCATGTCGGCGATTGCCTTAATCTTGTTCTCATGGGGACCTAACTTGCTTTGTCCTATTTTGAAACCCAAATATTTGATGGTTTTGTGGGAAAAATGGCATTTGCTGGGGCCAATGGTGAGGCCATTTTCACGCAGTCGCTCGAAAAGAGCTAATAGGGCGGGTAAATGGTGACTCCATTTAATTAGTTCTTGTAGCTGACTCTTCTGACGTGGTGTCAGCTGCGCGTCACTATCCAGGTCAGAGGGTTCAAAAGAATCGCCTGGTAGGGAAGGAGGAGGGTAATCGGCATCAGGTTGGATGCACACTGTCTGGATTACCTTAAAGGACTCCGCGGGGTAATCTTCTTCAAGCGCCGATGTTTCGTCCAGTTCTACGAAGCTATCTCCATGGGCGCATTGGGGGTTCTTTTTTTCTTGGGGTCCACGGACAGTCTTCGTGTCTTTGTCTTGGGCCTTATCACCTAAGGGTGTTAGTGATTCACACTCCTCTTTTTCCGTCCTAAAGTCCTGGTTAGGGGTCTCCGAGAAATCGAACGGTATCGGGGTTCTGATGGGGACGGGCTCCGGGGCTTCTTTCTTATCTCTGCCTCGAGGAAGGGCGGCCTGAAACACAGGGTCGAAACTTACTAGGGGGCTCTGTCCTATAAGTACGGAACAGAATTGTATGGGTGCTATAATGACTTCAGCCCAGCCATTATAATATTGACACTGCAGGTAACATCTAGCGACGGGGAATCGGTTCGCCCGCCCAAGGTGGTCATGTACCACCGAAAATTTTTCGTGGTTAGAGGCCACTGGGAGGAGTTCGTCGGACACGATGAAACACGTACATCCTGTGTCCCTGACGAGAGTCGATACTCGGCAGCTGTCCACGCTGCCCTCCTCATATTTCAAAGTTCCCGATGAACTTTTATCAAAAATCAACTTTACCTGGTGGCCTGACGGAGGGGGAGAAGTTTCTGCTTGGGTCTGTACCACCGGGGGAGCCGAGGTTGTATTAATCTTGTGAACTTGGTGGGCTGGTCCGCTTTTAAGCCTAGAATTTTGGGGGCAATTCCAGCTCATGTGGTTTTCTACACCACAGGTGAAGCATATTATTGGTCGCTTCGGGAAGAGAGATGGAGAAGAAATCTTAACGGGAGGTTTGGAGTCCCGTTGTTGGTTTTGGGGAAAGAAGTTTTGGGGTTTTACGGGGCTCGGAAACTTTGTCAGCTTTCCTGGGAAGGGGCGCGAATCCTTCCTTCTTTCTTCTCGTTGGATTTTTCTTTCTCGTTCTTCTCGTTGTATTTTTCTTTCTCGTTCTTCTCGTTGTATTTCTCTTTCTCGTTCCTCTCGTTGTTTTTCTCTTTCTCGTTTTCTCGTTGTATTTTTCTTTCTCGTTCTTCTCGTTGTATTTCTCTTTCTCGTTCCTCTCGTTGTATTTCTCTTTCTCGTTCCTCTCGTCGGATTACTCTTTCCCTTTCTCTTTCTTCTCTTTGGATTTCTCTTTCTTCCTTTTTTCTTTGAAATTCTGCTTCAATCCGAGCTAATTCAATCTGATGGTGAAGCTCCACTTGTCTTATCCATTCCTCTCTTATGTACTTAATTAGTTCTTTTCCGGAAAGTCCCAAGGATTCTCCTTGCGCTTTAAAGATTTCAAACTGAGTCATCTTTGCACTAGGGGGCGCACTAGTCAACCAACTAAAATTCCTTGCAACAAGAATTATGCCTCTATAGAATTAGCCTACCTAAATATGGGCACTGACCTATTCGGACTTGGTTTCTCGATCTAAATAACCGCTGACTAAAATCACACACAAAAAAACACAAACAAATTATTATAACAGTTCCTTGAGCTACTCCAGCTTCTTAAGTTTTTTAAAAAAGGGGATAGCAATCGTTAAAACAAAAGGGAACTACTATATTCTATTATTATAACGAATAACACTATGCTTTACTTGACTGAGACCAGTGTTTGCAAAGAAATAGCGTTAAACCCCACACACCTGATACCAAATTTAAATAGTATATATATATATATGTCGTAGAATGACTCCCGACGATACCATATATCACTATTTGTTGAGGGAACTTCCTTAATTATCTTTAGAGTGCGTTACTGTCTGGCGGCCGATATTATGTATCTTCGATATGCTTAAGAAGTGGAACTGAGCTCAAGGATAATAATATTGCTATCATTAATAAAATAGAGTTTTATTAATAATAACTATCAACAATACACAAAAACGGAAAATATTGACATAAACAGAATGGAAAGGGTCGTGGAGACTCGGGCTAATCCGAGGATTTAAAGGATTTAAAAAGGTAAAACAAATATAGAGTTAAAGAGATGGGATGGTTCGATAAACCATTTAAAGCACAGGATAGAATTGACAAAAGGGTTAAGTACTCAAAGGTGACGTTTGGCTTACGTAACTTTTACACTAGTGGTGCAGTGGAAGGTAACGCGAAGGAGTTTCGGTCCGCTGGCGAGTTCCAGCCGAAGAGGGGGGATAAGATGATTCTGACGTGGCGTCTTGGGAAGAAGAACCGTTTCGCGACGAACGGCTTGAAGAACAATGGCTGTTCTACGTTGTTCTCTTCTGAACAAAGGGGGGTGAGAACCGTCTCTTGTCTACGGGCTCAAGAAACATGGCTGTTCTAATGCTGTTCTCCTCTGAACAACAGGGGGGGAATGAGAACCGTTTCTTGGCGAAGGGCTCAAAACGAACAATGGCTGTTCTAATGCTGTTCTCCTCTGAACAACAGGGGAGAATGAGAACCGTTTCTTGGCGAAGGGCTCAAAACGAACAATGGCTGTTCTAATGCTGTTCTCCTCTGAACAACAGGGGGGAATGAGAACCGTTTCTTGGCGAAGGGCTCAAAACGAACAATGGCTATTCTAATGCTGTTCTCCCCTGAACAACAGGGAGGGGGGGGTAAGAACCGTTTCTTGGCGAAGGGCTCAAAACGAACAATGGCTGTTCTAATGCTGTTCTCCTCTGAACAACAGGGGGGGGGGTGAGAACCGTTTCTTGGCGAAGGGCTCAAAACGAACAATGGCTGTTCTAATGCTGTTCTCCTCTGAACAACAGGGGGGGAAGCCTTGGGGACTTGGCGTCACGAAAGGCTCGAACCTTTGGCACTCAAGGAATATTGTCCTCCTTCTGGACAAGTGATGGTGAATCTCGAGGTCGAGGTCCCTTGGCGCACAAAGGGAGAGAGGGTCGTGGTGATGTTTCGCGACGAAAATCTGGATCTCCAATCTAATCTTAGTGGTAAAGTTTCCATATAAATAGCCAGGACATCTCCTTGGCGTGGGGGACAATATGGAGGGAGCTTCGAGGGAACGCACAGCCAAGCCGGAGAACAATGCCTTATCTGCCCATAAGCCTAACTCAATCTGGCGAGGTCGGCGTATGGGGGCGAACGGGGGGACGATAACCTCCTTGTTTAAACATTGACATCCGGTAGCTGTGATAAGACTCCAAGCTTCGAATCGAAGATGCACGTGGGCAGCATCGTAGGTTTAATTAATATGGGATAGGAGTTGAAATTAACGCAGCTTCAACTCGTTCTATCACACTATATTTGTTGAAAACACGCTGTAGTTTTGAGCTCAAACATCAAATCCACCTCCTAGCTAACCATAAGGAGAGCTTTGTTAATAATAGTGCTAACTACTTTGTTGATTTATTTACATATTTAACACTTGAGAATGTTTCCGCCTAATATTTAGAAAAGCAATAATTTGAATGAGCATTCTTCGCATTTTATATTTCTTCACATACTATAAAGATTACTTTTTTGACGTTTCGGCATTCACTAGTTTGCTTTCCAGGTCCTTAGCCCTTTTATCGCTAATCTCTTCCTATCATCAATGGAGCACCATCGCTAAAGGGCATAAGCTTTACATTTCATTTTCTATGACTCTAACAGCGCCATCTTCTCAAGTACACGGTGGAGATAAATGGGCAACAAGTGACCGGACTCCTCCTTTCGCCATCAGCATAGTTTATTTTTCTTCTCATGGAGGTTCGATGAGATGTATAAGGGTGGCACAAAGCCAAGTACCTACTCGTTCTTCTGTAGCCCAAATAAAAGGGAATAATTCGAACTTATATTAGTCCAGCGTCTATCATTCTTTATTCTCGTAATAGATTCGAGATGTGTTTTAGCCCATTTTTTTCCCCCGACATGAGAGTTTTGGGAGGGATGCAGTGAAATCTATGGTGTGTGTGCGACTGAACTGCACACATACGCATTTCACTCAGATGAAAATCTACCTAGTTCATTTTCTGTAACTCTCTTCTCATGTCTGGTTGTTTTTTTGTTGGTTGTTAGGTCATAAATAACGGAACCAAATAAGCAAGCTGTATTTAATCTTAAATTTGCTGTCGATTTTCAATTCTCATTGTATATTTTCTACATTGTATATTTTTTCAACTCTAGTTTTTTACCCATTTCAATTGTTAAATTTTGTACTGTTAAGTATATTTTGTTTGCGTTTGATTAATATAATTTTAGTTTCAAATATTTTCTGCTCTACTCAACTCAGTAGTTTTTGTTTGTTTGTTATATTCATTAACATAACATTCCTTTTAGTACTTTACCACTGTTTGTGTCACTTTTTGATTATATTGAATCTGTACCGTCGTATAGATTTCATTTTAGATTTAAAATTTGTTTGATAGCTCCTGATGATTGGTTTGAAAGTAACCCCCAAACCTAGGAATTAAAGATGAGACCAGCCTTCTTCGTTTATTCTTTCTTAAGATAGATATACACACACATATATATATATATATATATATATATATATATATATATATATATATATATATAGAAGTGTATGTATAGAGGTATAATAAGAAATTAGTATATATATATATATATATATACTTATATAGTCTAAGGGAATAATAACTAAAGACATCTGGGTTTAGCTGTGCTCCTTCGATGTTCTCCGGTAACATAGGAGACCGGGCAAAAGCGTAAGTGATACGAGACTGATTTCTGACCTCAGCTCAAAAGGCAGGCACTTCGAGGGTGTACTTATAAACAACCCATTCAAAAGTGCAAACTGCCGATCTCGTATTACCCCCTCTCCGAGCCACCAGACGCAAAAGGGCAGCAGACCAACCCGAGGTCCCACCTCGCGAGCCCTCCCCCATCCACTTTCCCACCCACCTCAGCGGGAGTAAGTTGGGTATATAACCTGAGGACCCGTGTAAACGGGGCTTTTTGTGTTTATTCCCACCGAAGAGACAAGAAAGTCACCGGTTGACAGAAGATTTTTGGAGTTCGCCAAGAAGACTCAAAAATCACCAGTACAAAGTTATTGCAAGTTAAGAAGAATTTGCAGTCCTTGAACAATACCGAATTGTACCAAGGAAGCTCGGCGCCGTTCGAGCTCCAAGATAGTGAGTATCAACCAAAACAGATTGAGGACTCCAAATCTTATTCTATCTGAGTTTGACAACTCCAAAATAGATAGATTTCTCATCCAAAATCGAAATTATATAAGCGAGACCCAAATCGTTAGAAAAGAATATAATCATATCCCAAGATTAGAAACCATTCCAAGGTCATAAACGTACGAGAACCCACCCTCATCATCGGCGTCTTTGTTTTAATTCTCTTACGCTAACTCGAAATTCCTCGTGACGTCACCCGTCAACTCGCCAGGCAAGTCAACGAGCGCATTCTAGCGAACAAAAACCCAGAAGATATTCTTACTGGAAACTGATATTAATCCTTATTACCTTATGTAAGTAAAGAATAATCCTGTTTTTTATGTTCCCGTGCAAAAAAATTAGTTTAGCGAAAGCCTGGCCAAAGTCAACGCTATTGACTTAATAATTTTTCCCCCGTAAAATTTTATCTCTACTCGAGCCTCGAGAGTTAGCCCTGTAATCCCATTTTCTTTTTATACGTGTATTAGAACTGTTTTAATGTTATTTAGTGAGGTGGGTTATGTTTATTAAAGTCTAATTTTCTTTGGTAAATGCACTGTTTTAATTGTCCCCGAACGTGTTGAAGTGGCAATATTTAATAAGGTTAAGAAAGAAACCCAGTTTATTCATTCACTAGAATAAAAATCAAGTTTAGCACTCTTAGAGCCCGATCCTCAAGCGATCTCCGAGGCACGAACTTACGCCTTGATTTAAAGTTATTTGGTTTATTAAAAGCTAATAAAACAAATAAATATATATTAGCTCGGCATTCTACGACAGTATGTAAAGATAAAGAAATGATCTTAAATCCGCAGTATCCTAGCATACCATCAGACTATCATCAGTAATCAGCCTGACAAATTACGTATGTTATTGTGATACCCATCATAAGGATTTGCTTACATAATGTGTTTATTTATATTTTAATATTAAATTTGTAATTTACTTTTTAGTAAAAATGTTTTTGTAAATCTCAGCCTTTTTTAGTAGGAAAAACTTTAAATTATTTGAAATTCCATTAATATACAATGCATATATATTTATGAATAATATAATTTAATATTAGTAGATAATTTAACAAGAAATATATTAAAGAGTATCGAAAACGATAACGTGTAAATGTTGATACTTGAATAAAGGGATTCAATAAGCGAAAAAGTCATAGCAAACAGTAATTTAATTTTTGTTATGTAGTTGTTTTACGAAGGAGTGTTTAAAAAAAATGGAAAAGAGATGCCGGGATATGTGAATGATAATGTGTATGATAAGTATCCATTGAGTGGGTTTTGTTAGATCGTACCAATTTGTTTCGGCAATGGGATGAAACCCAACTAGTGAAAATGCTATTGCACTTAATCGTAACTATATTTTCACAATTTTCTAAATTTATATATCAAATAAATCTGACTAGAAATACTTTTCGTAATTGTAAATTAGCCTAGGTGACACAATATAACTATATTTATGTTTGAATGAGAATAAAGCATAAGTTTAATTTTACAGTTAAATGCTGTTCATTTTGAGAAGCCATTTGCCAAATGCCAAAAGGTTTTGTAGACGATTTACCCAAATGCAAATTTTGCTCGTTTGTATTAACGTTTGAGTTCTCGGGAAAACACTCTATTAGGAACCTGTGGCGTGATTTTTCAACCACAGAAATGAAGTTAGCGAAAGAGTAAAAACCCTTTATAAAATTAAAGGTGAAATTAATAAGGTAATTTCAGTCACGGGTGAAATGGAGTAAAAATGAAATTGATATTCGAATGAAAATTGAACATAATTAGAAGAAAGAGGTTTAATAAAGTAACAAGAACTGAAATATCGATAATTCTTAACCTTAAATAAGTATAAATATGCTTTATTCCAATTCTACTAATATAAATTCGTCCAAAGATCCCAGCATTGATCTGTTTAAATCTCTTTTCAAACACTCTAGTAATTTTTAGTTTGGTGTAGTGGAAAGATGCCTTCAAATAATAACTCTTAATCTTATATTTTCGAATAAATAAGGTGGCAAACAAAGAACCGAAGTTAGTGAATTAGTTATTAATTTTATGACAAAGTTTGGGGTATCGAATTAAAAATTCATGGGAGTAATGTAACATGGCTTGAGTTTTCCGTGGAGTTTTCTTCGCGGAAAAACCTTTCCTCAAAGTTCCTTCATTTCATGGACATTCGAGTAGGAAAATAACCATAGGAAATGTAAATTCTAAACCGATCCAACTGTGCTACAGCTTCAGGGGCCGAAAATTAAATCCACTTGGTTCGATACGGATGGGGAAGGTACAGAAAGCTTAGTTTTAGAATAAAGGCAACTATACGCCTCACTATGGTTAGGAATTTCCTTATCCTCTCCTACATTCCAAACGTTTCAAGTAGCATTTCTTAGAGCTACTTTAACTATGTACCTGCCACATGGAATACCTAACTAAGGTATTTTTATTTGCTGGGATAATGAGAAAAGGAATTCTATGGAAGATATTAAACTAATAATAATAAGAATAATCAATGTACCAAGCGACAAGGAAAAAAAGTGTAGATTACTATAATGAAGTGTCTCAATCATAAATGCTGAGTTGAAGAAGCCATATTTCGAACTTATAGGGGAATTTTGCCAACAAAATAATAACTTATAAAAAGTACAAGTTCGAACTATATTTCTGATTCAAAGAGAAAGTTTTAGCCTCTAGGCTGCGGGTTCTAACCACAATAAAAATCGAGGACCAGATATGGTCGTGTTATTTAATATTATAACAGAATTGGTTGTGTACTGTCATATTTTTCTCTTAGCGTTTTTCTTTGATTTAAATCATCCAAAGCTAAAAGTGTGTTTTTTTAAAAGTTATTTAAGGTTGTAAAATATCCTAAACCTTGATTGTTGTTCATGTTATTGTCTCGATCAATGTATGTACATATTCGGCTGATAATATATGGAAAATAATTTTCTTTTATAATATTCAGGTATGTTTTGTTTGAGTTTAATGAAATAAAACACACAATGAGCCAATTAAAATTATAACACCTTCTTGACTTCTGTTGATACAGTAAAGAATTCGGTCCCAACTTGCTGAAATTTATTGGAAACTGCGATCATACTACGACTATACGACATCCATAACGGACCATACTTTCGGAGATGGCTCTAAAAATCTGCTTAGCTTTTTATTAGGGAAGTTCTTGCATTTGGTTTCAAGGTTTTCCCTCTTATGCACCTATTATTATACTTTTAGACATATTAGTCATGTCTTCCTTATGGTTTATAATGCCATTCCTTATTCAATATACTTAATATATTTTGTTATTTTCCCCCTAATGCAAACACAACAAGAAAGACTTTCAAAATCCTTCATCGAAAAGAATGAACTCGAATAGACGCATCCTATGTTGGTCGGATATCAAAATGCAACAGCAGGAATCAAAGGAAAACACATTACTTTCACTTTAAATTTAATAACATGTGAAGCGTCACCGTTGCCTAGCAACTGAAGAGGATTGGTAGGATTTCTTTCACTTCCATCTCTAACGATATTTAGCGATGCAGAAATATTAAGACGTTTCGATAAAGAAGTAAAAGTGAAAAATGTGTGGCAAAACTTAGAATAAGGGGATAAAAAGCTTTCACAGCTGATCTCTTGATCTTCCAGCGATTTACCGATGGAGGTTAGGAAATTTATGCTGCGTGTGAAGTTTGGCCCTTGGGCGCATTCTTACTTTTTTAACAGAGTTTTAGAGAGAAAATATGGCATGTGTTTTAAAACCGGGTTTCAAGAATCTTGTTATATAGTCAGTACATTGCTCGTTTTTACGTTTTTAAAAGTAATTAGAATTTGGCCTGTTATTACTTGTGCATATTATTATGTATATTCTGGAGAGTTGTGTGGTCTATTGGTAACTGCCTTCGTTCCGGATCTAGTGCAGGTTATGGCGTTTTATGAGTTAACTACCGGGTAAATCGTTTCGAGCCCTCACAGGTCTCAATGCCTCCTTGGAATCTTGGGGTATATCGTCCGAACTTAGTCCCTCCCTCCATCTTTCCCAATTTCTTTCTATATATTTCCTTATCAAGGTTTCTGTGGGAGATGCCCAAGTTAGCTTTAGTTTTAAACTAAAAGAAAATCCAGGTAATTAGCTCACTAAAAAGTCGACTTGATTACCTTAGCTTCCAGGCACTTTACCGACCCCTAAACACATTTCTTTAAGTGATTCTCTCGTTGAATCAGGTATGTTAATAACAGTTATTAACAGAAGGCCTTACTCTCAGTCGTCAGAGAGCCACACCTACCTAGGGCAATAAAAGAAGCTGTCCTGGCCTATTTTTCACACCTAGATATGCAACCTATGGCATAAACCCTAAGCTAAAGTCTCATTATCATCATTGGCTTCTCCATACGGTTTTGTTGGTGCCCATCAATGCCCCTTTTAACATTTATGATAGAAATATTTCACAACTTTACTTTTATTGACTTAAAGGTTGATATTATTGCCTACATTTTAGTGTTTTCCTTAATGGCACCATAGCCCGTAAGGAGGAAGGTTATGGAGAGTTGGGAACCATAATGTCTCCTACCCTGGGGAAAAGGCTCACACCTGCCTATGCTTCGAGTGAAATGCGATTCAAAGCAGTACCTTATGGGAGGGTTACTCATGACTCATAAAGTCCAAGATGAGGGAAGAGACGAAGATAGAACCAGATATAAACCACGGTAGTTCTACGACGGTGAATCACGGGACGAAGTCATCACCAATTGAGGGAAGGATCAGGCTGCTAAATTTACCACAAATCCAAAGAGTACGAAGGCCGACATACTAACGTGGGGTTCGAACTCCGGATACCTACAGCGTATTGCAACCAATATGGAGGAAACTTTAATAGTGACTCCATGCGGCAACTTGCCTGACGAGATGTGGCTAAACTTTGATATAATCGAAAGTGGTGATTCCGATGCTTTCGGCTGAGACACCGAAAAGGGTTAAACTAAGATAGGAAAATAGGGCAAAGAGTTAATTTAGAAAAAGATTACATAAATTTCGAAAAAACACTAGACAAAGAGTAAAAAAGATATATAAAGATAAGAAAGACTAAAGGGAATAAATAGATAGTTATTGATAAAATGACATAAAAAATAATAGTGGAGGAAAATCAAATAAATATAGGAAAGAGTAAATAAAACAAAACATAAAATTAAATATTTTGTTAAGAAAATGAAATCCCATTTCCTTTTCTCATATTTTTCCCAATTTAGACAATTTTAGAAATTATAACAACTAGGAAAAGTATTTTCACTCAATAAATAGGGAAGGATACAAACAAATGAAGGAAAGGTGAGAATAGGTAATGCTAAAATGCAATGATGGAAAAGACTCCGATAGCAACACTCGTCAGCCGTATGTACTGGAGTCGAAAGGAGGAAATTACCACCTTTTTAGAACAAGTTCGTATTAAGAAGACAGCCACTCAAAAATGGAAAATTGGATCCCCTCTTTAGGTAATAAGGATTTTCCTTTTTTAAATTCATTTTTTAAAATTTACGTAAAATGAATCATTATTTTAATATTTAAATTATTCAGGTTTATTAAAAAGTTATCCCCCCTAAAATAATAAATAAGTGCATTCCTTCGCTCAATTCAAAATTTTGCACTGGTAAGTCCTTGGATCTTTGCCATTTGATCAAAACGGTAAAATGATGAGGAATATGAGTTAAATCGATGATGTTGTATAATTATAATCTATTTTTATAATATTTTTGTATAAATGAATGTTTTAATCCTTTTCAATTCCAAAAATTGTGCTTTCCAAAGATAAGCGTGCAACCATTGTTGCTCTGTGCTACAGTAGCCTGAAATGGAAGGAGATAGTAGCTAGGGGCGTTGTATCAAGGAGCACTACCTTTATGATCATTACTAACTTTAAAATACTTCAACTGGACGCCAAAATCACTTCTCTGTAAGGTTGCACCTAGCTCAAGGACCAGATTGTGTCCAGTGCCAAGCTTGCTCATGATTGGAAAGAGGCAGATGTAGACGTTTCATGGCGGACAATGAGAAGGAGACTTTTTAACAAAGGCTTCAAGTCAAGAAGGAATGCGAATAATCCTTATATCATCAAGACGAACCTTTAGGATAGGCTTCATTTTTATTAGAAATATAAAGAATGGCCCATTGAAGACTGGAGCAAAGTCATATTTTCTGATAAAGCTCCATTCCACTTGTCTGGAGCTTCTGGGTGATCCCTCTTTTAGAAGAGGAAAAGGGAGCACTTATACGAGTTGTGCTCACTGTGAAGCAGCCGAACTCTTTCCATGTCTGGGGCTGCTTTTCATCTAATTAAACTGAAGCACTGAGAGCACCTTTGTCATCATCTTTTCCTAACAGCTCCGGACCAATTTGGGGATGATAACAATTTTTTTCAGCCTAATGAAGCAACTTTTTACGAAGTAAGCTTAAAACAATATTTAACCTTTGAAAACTTGGACCGGGAATTCGCCAGATTTAAAAAATAAACAATTTGTAGGCGATAATTTCAAATTGGCGTTTGTTAAACAAAGACATCCAATTATGAGCAGTTGCCAGTACATATTGAACAGAAATGGACCAATATTAGTTAAGATTTCTCACAAAATCTAGTCTGCAGCATGTCAAAACGAATTGCAGCTGTTCTGAAGAATCTGGGATATCATTATAAATATTGACTGCGGTCAACAATTGACTAAATCTCTTAATAAAATATGTCTGATCTTTAATTTTTGGTATATTTCACCTTCAAATTATAAGACAAACATACTTAAACAATATATAGTAGTTTTAAAACTTTTGTTCAGGGCGAATCTTTTTTCTCAGCTATCTCCCCTTAAAATACCATGGTTTTTTTTTCGTCTCTTTGAGTTTTTTTTACTTATCCATGTACTGGTATTGGTTTAAGCAAAGACAAACCCCACATTAAAAAGACTGAAAATGTCTTCGTAGTTCGATCAATTACCATTGATTGCCTTGTTATTTTTGGTAAAATCTATAAGAGGGCAATAACCTGCTTAAAAATGGCAATACAATCACTGAGATTTCGAAGACAGAATCTTAAATCGTAAGTACAAAATGTTAATCCAGATCAGGCATGGTTATTAACTGGATGGACGTTCAACTTGGCTAGAAATAATAAGGGTAAATCCATCTAGACGCGTGGTCCTATCTGACCCTAAAGAGAAATTCAGCAGATGAAATCATGATTCGGAGTGACTCCGAAGTTCAAATCCTAATGTAAACTCTCCCTTCTCAATTATATCCTACGTTAAACTCTCCCGCTTCAATTAGATCCATCGTTAAACTTTCACACTTCAATTACATCCTAGATTAAAATATCCAACCTCAATTGGACCCTAAGTTAAACTCTTTCTCTCCATAATTAGATCCTACGTCAAACTCTCTCACTTTAATTAGGCCCTACGTTAAAATATCCTGCCTCAATTAGAAGCTACATTAAACTCTACCATAACTATTAGATCCTACGATAAACTCTCCCCCATCAATTAGATCCTATCTTACATTTGCCTGCCTACATTTGAACCTACGTTAAACTTTTCAGCCTCAATTAGATCCTACGTTAAACTCTACACCTAAATTAAAGTGGACGTTAACTTGTGGGCTTCCATTAGAAGCCCCGGTAAACTATCTTGCCTTAATTAGACCCATCTTTCAACTATTCTGCCCCCATTAGATCCTACGTTAAACTCCCCATCCTCAATTGGACCCATCGTTAAACTTTCCCGAATCAATTACATCCTAGATTAACCTCTCTGGCCTCGATTATATCCTAAGTTGAACTCTTTCACCTTAATTAGACCATACGTTAAACTCTTCCGCCTCCACCTCCTTGCGCCGACCCTAGGGGATCGAAGAATGCTGGTTGACGACTAGCCTGCGAAAGAAAGACCAGGTAATCTTAATCTATCTCGAGACTGCCCAGGATACTGGGTCTAGGAGGGAGTATGACTATTCAGGAACCCTGGGGTAATAGTCTACACGAGGCGCCCCCTTGCATGGGCAGATGTCCCCTCCAGAGGAATGTGGGGAGATCACCCTGCGGATTATGGGGACCGAAAGGCACGTTTCAAGATGTCAGTAACTGAATGGGTGCTCATACCCCAGCCACCCCTCTAGGTTGGCAGGGATCTTATTCCTCAAACAAGAGGAGTCTCAGGTGGAGTATTGCGTGCCCTCTAGGCCCCACACTCTCGCTTCTTCCATTTTCGCGACTTTCATTACAAATTCGTCTTCACACACTTTCTGTGGGAGCCGCCCTCGTCGGTTTTTCTTAAAAAAAACACTTGCTGATTTTTATCTACTTAACAAACACTACCCGGGCTTTAAATGGGCTCATTATCGGGCAAAGCGAGTAAAAAAGAACAACCACTACAGTCACTGTTTGCTAATAGATTCTAAATGGAAAGTTCATTTAGAGAAGCCCTCCAGGATGCAAGACGCTTTCATTATGGTTAATGAGCCCTTAAATTAGCTGGAAATATCAAAGATCTCTCCTCTCTATTTATAAATTTATTGCTTTACATATTTATTTACTCATTTATTTAATTAAACCATTTATTCGCTTGTTTATTTTATTTTTATTTAGTTTATTTTTTTAATTCGCTTCTGTATAAAGCGCAAGTAACAAGGACGTATATGCCGGGATGTTTCACAAGTGAGCTTTGTAAAACTGTCGGTAATGTTATGGTAAGTAGGCAAGGTTAGGAAGACGGTGGAGCATAACTCTTCTCCATCTGTCTTCGAAATAAATAAAGGCTACTTTGCGGGGTTAACGTCACTAAAAGTTAAAGAAAGAAAGAATAAAAATGGATTTTGAAACGGAAAGGATAAAATGAACGAAGCAAATTAATTTGATCTTCTTTACGTGGGAATTTTAAGGCCGTTGTGAAGACATGATGGATATTTTCATGCCCGAATGGACTATTAATATCTATGGATTATTGGATGGGTGAGGGAAAAGCGAGATACGAATCCGGACGGGGAGCGAAGTTCAACGGCTTATTATCCACTCCATATGTCTAAAATTGGTGGAAACGAGAAGGCACACGAAAAGATACAAACCCTTAAATAGCCTGTTTCGGTCAACGCCACTAATAGCCTTGCAAGGAATTCCTTGAATGGAAAAAGTAATTTAGGAAAAAAATGGAATATTGAACTTTTGGCTGCTCAGAGCCCAATAGCGAATCCTCGCGTCTTGAATATAATTTGCTGCCAGAGGAGCAATAGAGGATCTACGAGCACGGTGTAAAGACGTAGTGAGAACTACGGTTTATGAAGTAAAAAGGTTGCGCCATCCGTCACGCGATTCGTGGACAAGCTCTCTTGGTTAATAAAAGGTATATAAGGATTAGAATGACAATCGTTGTCAAGCACGAACACATCGGGGGACCAGTCAGCCTTAAAGGGGGGGGGAGTATCTGAGTGGGATTGTGTGTTTTTGAAACCATTCAGCGATCTAGATGCCAGTGAGGGGTGGGGGGTAAGCACCCCCTCCTCCCCCCTGAGAGTGGTGTTGTGACTATATACGTAATAACGGTGTGGGACCTTTTAGCTCTACAATGGTATGTTTCACGATATTCGCCCAATGGACAGCCAGCTCATAACTCGCTCGGTGGGGTCGAACCCTGGCCTGATGTTAGAAGTCCGACGACATTTATACCTGGCCAGCGAAAGCTGCAGCAAAAGTTTATTATATTAGAAGAGGCACCAGGTTCGTTCATGACATGTAGTGTGCATGTTTTGCATGCATGTATGAGTATGTGCTGTTCTGTGTGCGTTTGAAAGAGCAAGCTAGGTCTTACAGACTGAGCAACGTGAGTTGGATGAATATTTTATTTATGTGCGGATTAAAGTTTCATGTTGCAAGTTTTCTCCTTAAGATTGACAAGATATATTCTAAGATACCTCGTCAATTCCATTCTAGGTGCACCGTCCTTCATTATGGTTATTGTAATTAAAAACAAATGTTATTTATAACATTATTCTAAGAGTTTAAAAAAAACAAATGAGGAAGTTTAGAAAAATAAATATAATTATCGAATGTTTTGGAATGATTTTAGACAAAAAGAATTATAAATGGTAAAGTTAAGAAAATTTATAAAAATTTAGACATTGCTGCTTTTTTATTTTATTTTTTCACATATTCGAAACTTTTATCGAACTTTTTTCTAAAATAGATTTTGAATTTTAATCTTTATCGTGAGGAAAGAGCAACTGGCCCCTAAAACCGAGCAAAGCAAAAACAAAGTATTAGAGCAAATTTAGATTGAGAAAAAAAGAATCGTTGTTTTTTTCGTATTTAAAAAGAATCGCGATAAAAGTTGTATCTGTCTTTTAGGCCTCGAAAATAAGCATCGAAGTACCAAAAAATAGACCAGGAGTATATTATCTGGAGATAATATAAAATTAAAAATATAATTAAAAATTTTCAGACCAAAAGGCCGTTGTCAAAGACGAATAGGCTGTAGGACTCAGACAGAAAGTCTGCCTGCGAAGGGCAAGCTCCTCCTGTAAGGAAGAGTGGCAAAGCCGCTCTTCTTATATTTTTTATAATTTTATAATTCTAAATATTCTACATAAAAAGAGATAAGCCAATATTGAAAAGTTCTATCAATTGTACGTTCCTCTGTTGAATTATGCAATTACTGTGCTATTTGTAACGGAGGAAAGTGTAGGGTACCGATGATGATCCTTACAACGCTGATAATTAATGAACAAACAGAAAACTTTGCGACACAGGGATGTCTGAGGAACTTATCTTCTTCACTATGCGATGAGTCGATACACCCTCACAGATTTTCTATGTTGCAACATTGCAGATGTCAAAAAAAAGGTTTCTTTTAATTACAGTAACCAAACAACTATAATTCTATTATTTTTTGCTCTCTTCCGTTTTCTTAGACATCGAGGGATTTGAGGGGCCCATCGAAGGAAAGGCTTCATCGGAGGGGGATTAAAGTGAGGACAGACAAAGATGAATAAAAGTGAAACGAAGAGAAGATTTTCCTGCATGACCATCGTCTTTAGTCCTTACTTCTTCTAACTGGCACTGAGTTAGAACTTGAAACATCACTATATGGTAGGGAAGGTTTCGTAGGGTGGTTAGCGGGGATAAGTATAATTGAAGGAGCAGTCGGGTTATTTAAAATAGAGGAAATTATTATATAAAATTATTACCACCCATATCTCAAGTCATAATTAAATTGCAAATGCAATTTCCCATTTCATTGAGACTTCATCTAGTTAGTGACACGAAAGTGTAATCCAAAGAGTTATACTCGTATCTCTACTCACCTTAAATGGCACTGGGCCAACCAAGACCCACTTGAACCGGCAAGTTTTTACTGTCTAGAAACCAAACAGAGAAAACGGTGGTAAAAACTGTGCCAAAATCTAATCAAATATTAACATTAGCAAATATTCTTTCGTTTCATCTCTCACTGTATAAAAGCATTAACACAACAAATACACATATATCCGAGCATAGAGGTACCGAATTTTGGAAAGGTTATATTACACTAGTTTTTTTTTTCTTTCGAGAGGTTTACGTGTGTGTGATAGAAAATGTTCTGTCAAACAAACTTAAAGTTCTACTTTTCCAACAGGTGTCATTAAAACGTCTTTTACATTGTCTGGAGGTGTACTGAGATGGAAGTGAAAAGAATAGAGATATGCGATCTCCTGCGCGCGGGGCCCAACGAGTCCAACATCGCCAAGTCGTTCAAAGTCAGCCGGATGACCGTTCACAAAGTCGCGAAGAGGCTCAAGAACGGAGAAGACCTCAAAGATCTACCTCGTTCAGCATGAAAAACTTCATCCCCAACACGTGCGCAGACTTCAGGTCTCGCCTGGGGCGTGTTCTTGCCTTCGAGGGTGACAGTATTGATTAATATTGCAAAGTGGACACATATTTATGTGTTCTAACAATAAAAATGTGTCTAACTACATAAAACACTATAATTTTCTCCTTAGTTGAGAGCGTCGTAGCGAGTGTAACAGGACCTTTGTAATACCCGGTACTAAAGAGATACAAAATCAGCCACCTTATATGTGCACACTCGTTTACAAACGCACACAGGTTGTTTGGGACAATATAGCATCTACATAAAGAGGTAGAGGAGGCTTTTGATCGCCAAAAATAAACAAAACACACATAATTCAAGCTCTCAGCGAACGAGCGAAGAAGCGTCCGGATAAGAAAAGGATTTGGCGGATTACGTCCGATCTCGCGCACGGCCGAGAGAATAAAGCTCGCATATTTGTTTTCCCCACACTCGCATTACTGAGTACAGAACTTGCCACCCTGCCAACAAATGTATATATATATATATATATATATATATATATATATATATATATATATATATATATATATATATATATATATATATATATATATAGTGGTAGGAGACCATGTTGTATGCATGATTTGTTGCAGTTCACAGCTTTTAATCTTTCCCAAGTTTTTGCAGCAAGCGTAAGATGAGGCAAGTGGCATTTATTTATTAGCTAGGACATCTTTTACCCTTCCACCGGTCATCTTCGAGGCAAATGGTGAAATTTATTATTTTTTGTGGAAAATAAATAGAGTATCGTCCGCATGTTCTCCCTCTTTCCCCTAGCCGCGAGGGAGAGGATTGAACCCCCAGGGCGACCCATTTCGGCTCCCCAACGTCCTTTGCCACAGGTCCAAAACCGTTTGGTTAGCCCAAGGGAGAAGGAACGGCGGGGTGCCGTGTAGGGATAGGGGAAGATAAAACATGGGTGAAAAGGGAAATCAGTAGGAGAGAAGAAGTTGATCTAAGCTGACCTTCTTACTACGAACATGGAGATATAAGACAATATAGGGGATATTCCATTATTTGAACCTACTGATTAACGTGGAATCTGAACCATGGCCCCTAATTTTTCCAATCTTTCATTCGTCCTTTATCTCTCCAGTCGATCTGAATGACTTCTCCCCAGTTCGTGGGAAAACTGCTAACCTCTGTCTTTCTCTCTGTTATTCGTATTCTCTCTTTTTCTTTGTAATTAACTTGACGGGTGGTCCGTCCAATCTCTCTTATTTGTTTTCATTTATTCCCTGTTGCGATTGTGTGTATTCTGTAGCATTCATACCGTTATGTTTCTATTTGTTTGAGCTTTAGCCTCAGTTATCTTTTTGTTTTCGTGTTTATCTGCTTGTGAGTGTTTGTGTTTGTTGTTTCTTATTGTTATCACCTGAGCTTTCCTCTTGTAAATTTTCACTTTAATTTTTTCACTTCGTTCCTTGTAGTTCCTTTTTCACTGTTTGGATTCTTCATCGGTTTTCTATTTCCTTGTTTTTGCCCCGTAGTCTTGTCCGGTAAGATCGTCTTAATTGGGATAGTTTTAATAGCCGTGAATTCTTGTCATTTTTTTTGGTTGTTTTTTTTTGGTAGAAGATGGTAGCTGTATCGGCCGAAGGCTCTTCCCTCATGCCCCTGGTGTGGCGGGAAGGGAAAGGACACCTGGTTGACCCTTCCATGCTCCCCGGCCTCTTTCTCCCTACAGTCTCCTTACGTTCGGTGGGGCCAGAAAAAGAAGGAGTGACGGCGGTCGTGGAAGGTGAATAAGAGAAGAAGATGGAAATAGGCGAAAAGGAAAGTTTAGTATCAGAGCAGAAGTTGATCTCAGGTGACCGCCTACTGATAGATGGGGATAGAAGGATAGAATGGGCTAGGTCTATATGTTTGGAGCTACTGATTAAAGTGGAATCCGAATCACAACCTGCAATTTCTTTTCTATTCTATCCTTTATCTGTTGTTTTACTGGTAAACAATTGAATCTTGTTTAAAGTTGTCGGTGAGCCGACTAATCTCTGTTTTATTTTATTCATTCTTTCATTCTAGTTTGGAACGTATCATTCATGCCGTTATGTGTACGTGTTGTTTCGATGCTCCCTTTTGTAGGTTCTTCAGATGATTTTCAAATTTTACACTTACACGCTTCTTTTTTCCTTCCTTTCGTTTTCTTTATATTCATTATTTTCTTCACTTGACTATCTTTTAACACTTTTGTCTCAATTCACTATATTTAAACCATTTTATGTGTCCATTTAATGATTTTCACTTTTATCTCTTTCCTTTTGGTATCAAGTTGATTAGTCACATTTTAAGGGTCACTGATTCTGGGAGTCTTGAAAAGTGTTTATATTTTTTGTTAAGTTTCTTCTCTCTTGTCTCGTTCGGGTGAGCTCCCAAAGAGCTGGTTTCTTGATTCGGTGATTTTCATTGGTAGAAGGATGCTTCCAATGTTCCCTGTTGGGGCATTTCACTAGGGAATCTGTACTTGAACGGAGAGTTAACTCTGGTAATGGTATCTTCTGCAAAAAATGGCGGGAGGGTTTCAATTTCTCTAGATTTTCTCGGTCTATTTTTACAATCTTGGTCTCTCTATGAGGGGATTGTTTTCGAAATTATTGGAGCTCAGTTTTCTCTGATTTAAATGGCGGTTATTAGGGAGGGTAAGGTATATTAGTGCCTCCCTTCCTAGAGCAGGATATATTTTTCTTTTATTATCTGTGCTCAATCTTATTGATCAGTATAGTAGTTTCAACACATGGACAACTCTTGATTTTAATTTAGCTACATTTTTTATGTCTCCTTTTGAGATTATTTGTAGCCCTCGTATTTTAGCTTCTGGGTAATATTTGTGCAGCTGTTCTTGTACTTCGATATCCGCTATCTTTCGTTTCGAGATATGGACTACAGTGAAACGGCTTCAATTCGGACCATACTCGGTTGAACCCTTCCCAGAAGAGCCGATTTTTAGAAGTATTATTCACCTGTCTGCAGAGGATAATCGGCCTTGAGGCAACTCCCCTCCCCGGCAAGTGGCAGCCAACCGCAGCGTTATCTGCCGCAAAGTGGAAAATTCTGTTCGAGAACACTTGGTCGAAGACCATAAAACAAAATTTGAGAAGAAACACACATGGGCCAAGGTCACAGAAGTTATGAAATTACGAGACCACACTTATGTGTTCAAAGTAACATTCACTTCCACAGAAATGGTACAAAATGCTACAAAAAAAGGACTACTAAGCTTCAGCATGAGGATCCAGGGAGAAAATATCTTGTAAGCAAAGTTCCATAACATACAAATGTGCTTTGTATGTTTTAAGCTAGAAGAGCACACACCAACCAACTACCCCGAGAAAGAGAAACTATCGTGCAGTGAATGTACCACCGAAGGCCACAGATTCGACAGCTGCAAAAGCGCACATAGGTACTGCCTCAACTGCAGGTGCGAGCACAAGATCATGGTCATGAGCTGCCTAAAGATAAAAGAAATAATAAAGTGGAGAGATGAGCAAGGAATGAAGGGAGGCGTAGCAAGGTACCTACGCAAGTGCCACGAAGAAAATTGAGGAGATGCAACAACCAAAAACATCTCCTGCAGAAACAAAGATCACCATTATCTGAACGGTCGCATCCTCATATGCATCACACATGCAAATACAGAAAATGCAGTTAAACCTGGTTGCTACAACGAGGTGCTTAACTCTGTTGAAGGCGATCAGCCTTCCAACAGTAGTTATGCCGGCCGACCCTAAGTGCTCCAGAGCATTCAATGACTCAAGAGTTAAATACAATACGTTCAGAAAATCCGAAAATGAGGCAACAGTGGAAGTTTCCTCCTCGGCAAAATCAGAAGAGGAAGATGGTACCAGTTCAGAGAGCAATGAAGGCCTAAGCACGTGAACCAGGGCGATTAAAAGGAAATTAAAAACTCTTAGTCCATCGGTGGAGTGCGAGTTGCCTGGAAACTCAAAGGATGTCAATCAAGCGAAGCGAAAATAAGGAAAAACAAGAGGAAACACCGGTAAATAACACAACATCATGCAACAAAGCGCACTTAGGACATCGGAAATAAACACCAATGGTTGAACGACCAAAAGGTCTCTTTACAGAAATATATTTGGAAAATTTGTTGCAGATGTCATCTTGATTTCAGAGCACGGGTTTGACACTCGTAATGAATAATTAAAATATAAAATTAGGACGCGTAGACCACGAACGACTCGCAAGAGTGGTACGACGGTTGCGCTATATGCGATCATAAAAGGGATAAAATAGAAGCAAATCATAAAACGTGAAGAATCCTATCTTCCGATGAAGGTAGAACGTGACATAGGGAAGATAGTCATATACACCAGATACCAGCCGTCCCGGAAAGATTTTTTATTCTTGGGGTACTTCACTGGTCTATTTGGCAGAAGTACTCCCAAATCCTAAAGGAGGACGTGAAAGCTAGGTGTCAGGAGTCCGGGAGGGGATGTTAGAGCAAGGAATGCCACAAAACAAGACATATGTCTTGCCTATTGTCAATTATCGTTCAACTACTACATGGAACCAGTCAATGTACCATCTAGTGACCATAGAGGGATCCTACTCACTAGTAATAAGGAACCTTATACAGGTCCCAGCCATAGAAAGAAAAAAAACAAACTAAAGGGCGGAGTGGGCATGGTATACATAACTCCTCGAGAACTATCATTCTTCCGCTTTGGATGCAACAATTCTTGAGGAGATTAACGAGGAAGATTGAGCTTGTATCCCAAAATCCGCGCACTGGTCCATCTGAACATATAGATGGACCGAATACCTGATCTGAAATTATTATAAGAGATTAACTTCAGGAACGCACCAAAGAAGTAAAGAGATCAAAGAACTCAACAAGTTGACCCTCGGACAACTGGTAGCAGAGGAGGAATTACTTGTCGCGCTACGCTCATTCCGACAGAAAGACTCAAGACAATCGGGTCTAACACCTTACATTCTGAAAAGGCACCAGCCCACTTTATCGAAGGAAGGAAGAGACTCTTCAACGCCTTTTAAAATATAGGATACTTCTCTGATGCTTTAAGACCGCTAAGATGATCTTATTAGCCAAGCACAGGAAGAATCAAAGAAGAAGGCCGAGCTGGCGACCAAATTTGTTGTTGCCAAAGCCAAAAGGAAAGGGAGTTACGTGGACATTGTATGTCGGCATCTATCAAAAGCATTTGATAAGGTTTCGCAAAGGTGGATGGAAATCAAGTTCCTGCGACTGGGAATAAGTGAAAACATAGAAAGAACCCTATGTGGCTATGCCATGGAGATAACGACGTTTAGTATATCAGTTTGAGTAGCATGGATGGACCTAACTTCATGCTAAATTCAGGCCTCCCATAAGTGGTGGAGGGAAGATGTCCTATCCCCTGGCAACCCCACTTGCCTCAACATTTAATTATGCAAGTTCGTAAGACGGTGTCAGAAATCGAAAAAATAATCATCTCCGTGGACAAATGGAAAATAAGTAGAAAAAAGGAAAATTCAAGGTAGTCTCGATTGTAAGGAAACTCCTATCAGATGTAAGGGTGTGGTATAGCCACTATCTCTATACCACGGATTGCAATGTATTCGGTATGTAAATTACTTCATCCGGGTACAGGAAGCACGTTCTTGATGTATTTCAATTCAGCACAACATATCCTGATCCCCAACAAGGTCACAGAAGCAGTCAGTATTATGGCTTAGTGAACTCCTGAAAGAGACCCATTTAAGGGATCAGAGATCAGAAAAGGAGCCCGATTAGTGATGACTAGCGCAAGCCTAACCACAAGCAGGATATCTAGAATTGGGAGTATATAGAGGGCTTCTCCGGCCAGTGGAGCTGGGATAATATCTTCCGGATTATTTTCCGAAGGATATCCCCCCATTGGGGGGCATGGAAAAGGAAAATGGACACGGTAAGCTTTAATAAAAGAATACCGCTACGGTTATTACCAAACGAAACTAAACGAAAACCTCAAAATGTCGCTCAATGTATATTGAAGGACATTCAGATCGCCTTAATCAAATGCAAAGAAAAACACAACGGATTCGTGGTTATATGCGCGGATAATAACGACGTGGAATTACTGCTTTCATCAGCTGGAAGCATTGCCCTAAAAAAGATAGATTTGGAGGCCAGAGCTCCCCCACATATTATAGCTAACCACAGTATTATGTGGCGAAAGGTTGGGTCATGGGTAAGCGAACAATCTCCACAAGAACTAAGACAGGAACTACAAAAACAATAACCATGGCTGAAAATACACATCGTTATAAAATTCAGGGAACACACATACTCGCATCTATTATAATATAAATTTACGTATATATAATATTATTGATATGTATATTGCATGATTTAGTTTATTAGGGGGGTGGCAAGCCTTGATGGTGATGCCTATTTGAGTAGTAATTGCGTGATTTAGTTTCTGAATGATTCAATTTTAATTAGCAGCTCCATGATTTAGTTTTTAACAAGAAATGGTGGTGATGCCTTTCTAAGCAGTTTGGAAACAATCT
The DNA here is from genome assembly GCA_963969495.1 of Ceratothoa steindachneri. Classification (NCBI taxonomy): domain Eukaryota; kingdom Metazoa; phylum Arthropoda; class Malacostraca; order Isopoda; family Cymothoidae; genus Ceratothoa; species Ceratothoa steindachneri. The sequence goes on from OZ018338.1 coordinate 34,812,355, forward strand.
TTTCAATGCACTTTATGGGTTGTGGTTGACTCTGATGAACTATGATAGGTATTTGGGGCTTATTTCATCTTTTAAATTAAATTGTGTTATGTTGTCTTTAAAGTGGTCTGTGAATCAACCGAGATCGCGACTAAAGCCCCTGAAAAAGGATTGCTCGCGTATAGCGTAAGGATACCGGCAATAGACATGCAGAGAGATAAATACATTACTATACACATGTTTATCCAATGCTTCAAAATAGAATACCACACTACCATAAACTTCCCGACCAGACATGAAGAAAACCATTCAGAATGCAGTGGATCTCAAACTTGGAAACACAGTGTGAATACCATCAAAGGGTGCACCAACTGTGCTGGCAGCCAAAGAAAATTGGTTCTGTCGTTTTTGCAAAGGAGAGAAATAATAAGAAGAAGGGAAAGAGAACGCCACAATGGAAAGAAACAAACAAAATTCACTACGCAGCAACAGCAAGGAACACCAGCCAGCCAACACAAATGAACATCGACGGAATCATGAATGTAAAATTCCTCTCAAGCATTCTACACTCACACGTTATGAATATAGGCCATGAAGGTACATACACAACCACATTAAATTCGATACTAAAGGCAAACGGTTTCAAAACGATGAAATTCCAGAAGAAAGCAGATTCATCAGGAACCAATTCAGATATCAGCTTAAAATGGTATGCAATAACACAGAGTAACAAGGACTAACAAATGAAGAAAGTACCTTAGAAGACCTTACGGCCCTTTTAATGAGGGTACCTTTGGACTAGCAGTCGAGCGGGCACATCTTTGCTCAAATGCTTTACGTCCTTAAACGGCAACTTTTCAAGACCCTGTCTAGTCTTGACTTGAACTGGTCAATAGATTGGGCAAAATACAAACAGGAATTAGACCCTTACCTGCCAAATGGACTCAATGAGGCAACACTTGAAAAATTCAACGGGAATTTAATATAAAAATGACACATTCAAACAGCAGACAGCAATGCAATCCCCAAAACCGTTTATAAAACAATTAAATATTTAATATTGCCCCCGACTTTGAAAGCAAAAAATACGGAAATAAAATTATTAAATGAGGATATACTAAGAAACGGACCAACATGGGAAAGATAATTTAATCTGAGAATGAAAGAGAGAGAACTACTAAGGGACATAACTGACAAATAAAATAAATACTGGGAAACAGCCGTTCAAAATATCGCCCCAAGAATTTTGGCTGAAAATAAAACAAATGGAAAATATTAAAGGCAAAGAGAAAACAAAGATTAAAGACAGACATATAAATACAATTGAAGAGGAATACGAGATTGAAAGACTATTTAGGGAAAACTGGAAATGAATGTTCTGCATAAGAAGATCGAAGAGGAGAATGAGAATTTTGATATCAACTTTGAAAATCAGATAATCGATTCACGAAACGAAAAGTAAGAACGAGCCGACTTGTATGACTACGCAGAAGAGAAAATATAAGCCAATAAAGGAATTAACGTCAAAATTGCCACCAAAGAGCTAAAAAATACCATCTCAACTTTGAAGCAAAAAGCGCAAGGAAAATCCGGCCTTACCAGGAATAACTACAGAGAGGGCTCTGAATAATATACTTGAGGGTATAAAAAATGTGCTTAAGGCTTACCTAAACAAGGGAAATTTCCCCGACGATTTAAAAATAGCGAATATGATATTCATTGTGACGCCAAGAAAACCTCCTTCTTAGGGCAAAAAAAACAGCCCTATTTCCCTTCTAGACCTTATCAGGAAGGTGTGCGAAAAAATTCATAACCAACAACTGAATGAATATCTAACGCAAAACAACTTATGAAATAAACAACTGTTTGGCCTCAGAATGAAAAGAAGAACAGAAATGGCTATCAGGTTATTAAAGAAAAAATAAGCAAGGTTAAATGGAAAATAGGCAGCATAGATATAGTATACAAGGCCGAATCTAAAGCATTCGATAAAATATGGTAAAGAGCAATGCAATGCAAAATTCTGAATCTATAATTAAACAACAACTTACAGAGAATAATTGGTGATTAAACAAGTGTAAAGATACACATACATAGACAAAGGAAATTACTATGGTGAGAAATTCGAACTTAATGCGGGCCTCACGCAGGGAGGGTGTTTGAGTCCCACACTATCTTTTTAATATATCGATCGGACATTCTCCCACACAGAAACGAAGACGGCGTTAATATATAGTTGCTGACGATTTCATACAACTAACTAATTCCCTTGATATACAGAAATCCTCAGATGCAAGCCAGGATGACGGCTACGGAAATAAAAAACCTGCAAGATAAAGACCAATAGAGATAATTTATAAATACTACATATGCATCGAAAAAGTTGTCCGATATTTCCCTCGACAACGACTGATGTAGATATAACACAGAAGGCAAGATTTGTTACCTAACAATCACAACAAATTGTTACGAGAAACACGTAACCGAGATAATAACCAGACGAAAAGGTGAATTGAGAATACTTTGCAAACTAAGAAACTTCAATCTGTAAAACATGAAAAGATATATACAGCCAGAATAAGTGTAAGCAATGTTATTAATCACGAATATCTGACGTGCAGAAAGACGGAAACCGAAAGATCTACACAGAGAAGAAAAGAATAGAGCCATAAAATATTATAATTGAGAAAAGGGCTAAGAAAATTATAGAAAAACAGGAAGAAATAGGAGAATAAAACAACAACCAAATAGCACGAGCGCAGTTGGTTGGAGACATCAATCTGTCCGGGTCATGTCTAGAAGGCTCCCAAGTGTCGAATCGTATTTTTGTCGATCCTAATATTTATACAAAGTGACTCAACTTTCCCCTGCTTTAATAAAATATTTACATTTGATACAATCCTATTTCATATATGAATAGAGACGGCAAAATACAGTGATCACATGGGGGTAAAAAAAACAAAAAACTGCTCGCTTATTTTTTCAGTAGCTACAAGATAAAGAGCTCTCTCTCTCTCTTGCTATGTCTGTCTGTCTGTCTGTCCGTCTCTCTCTCTCAATCTATTTCTTTCATAAACGATTCGCTAAACACTGGAGAGGTGCCGGAGACCTGGTCGACGGCGGAGTTGACACCCATCTTTAAAAAGGGAGAACGCGAAAGCCCGGGTAATTACTGGTCTATTAGTATGACCTGCATCGTAAGCAAACTGATAGTGTAATGAGCGAATACGATCATAGTTAAGCTGTGGTTATTTTAATAAGCTGCCACATAACATGTTTTTCAGTAGCCTTCGCGCCGTGGACATCACATTTATCGTGGACAAATGGATAGAGAACTTGCTAACGAGCTAAAGTTAGCGACTGTGGGTCAACGGAGCAATCAAGAGATAAGCCCTTGTTATTAGCGTGCCTTGTCATCTGCTGTGCATCGTCTACGTCAATGATTTTGACGAGGGAATGCCATGTTCGCTATCTTCGTGGACGATACAAAATTAGGTGCAGGAATCAAAGGAAAACACATTAGTTTCACTTCAAATTTAATAACATGTGAAGCGTCACCGTTGCTTAGCAACTGAAGAGGATTGGTAGGATTTCTTTCACTCCCACCTCTAACGATATTTAGCGATGCAGAAATATTAAGACGTTTCGATACAGAAATAAAAGTGAAAAATGTGTGGCAAAACTTAGAATAGGGGGATAAAAAGCTTTCTCAGCTGATCTCTTGATCTTCCAGCGACTTACCGATGGAGGTTATGAAATTTATGCTGCGTTTGAAGTTTGGCCCTTGGGCGCATTCTTACTTTTTTAACAGAGTTTTAGAGAGAAAATATGGCATGCGTTTTTAAACCTGGTTTCAAGAATCTTGTTATATAGTCAGTACATTGATCGTTTTTACGTTTTTAAAAGTAATTAGAATTTAGCCTGTTATTACTCGTGTGAAATATTTCACTTGGCAACTTTTGAAATTAAAATAATTTTAAATTTTGCTAAATGCCGATCAATATATCATATTTTGAAGACTCAGAAAAGATAAGAATTCTCATAAGTTCTCCAAATATTCTGTATTTATTTACGAGAAAAGTTTTCAAACACGGCTGAATATTTTACTCTACAAATGTGAAAGAGTGTTGATTGTAACACAATTATTTTGAAGTTATGTTATAAGTTGTATATTTTTCTGAGTGTAGGCGTAGAAGCTGTTTGCTCTGTGACTTAAAATGCTGTTAGGTTTTGCGAATTCATTCTTTTCCGCGGTCTATTGATTCCATACATCTCTAGTTATTATGTGCATATTCTGGAGAGTTGTGTGGTCTATTAGGACCTTCTTTCGTTCCGGATCTAGTGCAGGTTATGGAGTTTTATGAGTTAACTACCTAGGAAATCGTTTCGAGTCCTAACAGGTCTCAATGCCTCCTGGGAATCTTGGGGTATATCGTCCGAACTTTGTCCCTCCCTCCATCTTCTCCAATTTCTTTCTATATTTTTTCTTACCAAGGTTTCTGTGGGAGATGCTTAAGTTAGCTTTAGTTTTAAACTAAAAGAAAATATAGGTAATTAACTCACTAAAAGGTCGACTTGATTACCTTAGCTTCCAGGCACTTTACCTGCACTTAACACATTTCTTCAAGTGATTCTCTCGTTGACTTAGGTATGTTAAAAACAGTTATTGAAAGAGGGCCTTACTCTCTGTCGTCAGAGAGCCACACCTACCTAGGGCAATAAAAGAAGCTGTCCTTGCCTACTTTTCACACCTAGATGTGCAACCTATGATATAAACCCTAAGCTAAAGTCTCATTATCATCATCAGCTTCTCCATACGGTTTTGTTGGTGCCAATCAATGCCCCCTTTAACATTTATGATAGAAATATTTCACAACTTTTATTGACTGTGTAACCACTTGAGGGTTGATATTATTGCCTCCATTTTAGTGTTTTCCTTAATGGCACCATAGCCCGTAAAGAAGGAGGTTATCGAGAGTTGATAACCATAATGGCTCCTACCCTGGGGAAAAGGCTCGCACCTGCCTATGATTTGAGAGAAATGCGATCCAAAGCAGTATTTATGGGAGGGTCACCCATGACCCTAAAGTCCAAGATGAGGGAAGAGACGAAGAAAGAACCAGATATAAACCACGGGAGTTCTACGACGGCGAATCACGGGATGAAGTCATCACCAATTGAGGGAAGGATCAGGCTGCTAAAGTTACCACAAATCCAAAGGGTACGAAGGCCGACATACTAACGTGGGGTTCAAACTTTGGGTACCTACAGCGTATTGCAACCAATATGGAGGCAACTTTAATAGTGACTCCATGCGGCAACTTGCCTGACGAGATGTGGCTTAACTTTGATATAATCGAAAGCGGTGATTCCGATCCTTTCGGCTGAGACACCGAAAAGGGTTAAACTAAGATAGAAAAATGTGGCAAAGAGTGAATAAAGAAGAAGATCAAATGAATTTCGAAAAAACACTAGACAAAGAGTAAAAAAGATAGTTAAAGACAAGAAAGACTAAAGGGAATAAATAGATAGTTAGTGATATAATGACATAAAAAATAATAGTGGAAGAAAATCAAATAAATATAGGAAAGAGTAAATAAAACAAAACATAAAATTAAATATTTTGCTAAGAAAATGAAATCTCATTTCCTCTTCTCATATTTTTTCCAATTTAGACAATTTTAGAAATTATAACAACTAGGAAAAGTATTTTCACTCAATAAATAGGGAAGGATACAAACAAATGAAGGAAAGGTGAGAATAGATAATGCTAAAATGCAATTATGGAAAAGACTCCGATAGCAACACTCGTCAGCCGTATGTACTGGAGTCGAAGGGAGGAAATTACCACCTTTTTAGAACAAGTTCGTATTAAGAAGACTGGAACTCAAAAATGGAAAATTGGATCCCCTCTTTAGGTAATAAGGATTTTCCTTTTTTTATTTATTTTTTAAAATTTACGTGAAATGAATCATCTTTTTAATATTTAAATTATTCAGGTTTATTAAAAAGTTATTCCCCCTAAAATAATAAATAGGTGCATTCCCTCGCTGAATCCAAAATTGGATCTTTGCAATTTGATCAAAACTGTAAAATGATGAGAAATATGAGTTAAAACAATAATGTTGTATAATTATAATCTATTTTTATAATAGTTTTGTATAAATAAACGTTTGAATTATTTTCAATTACAGAAATTGTGCTTTCCAAAGATAAGCGTGCAACCATTGTGTGCTACAGTGGCCTGAAAGGAAGGAGATAGTAGCTAAGCGCGTTGCATCAAGAAGCACTATCTTTATGATGATTACTAACTTTAAAATACTTCAACTGAACGCCAAAATCACTTCTCTGTAAGGTTACACTCAGCTCAAGGACCGGGTTGTCTCCAGTGCCAAGCTTGCTCATGATTGGAAAGAGGCAGATGTAGACGTTTCATGGCGGACAATGAGAAGGAGACTTTTTAACAAAGGCTTCAAGTCAAGAAGGAATGCGAAGAAGCCTTATATCATCAAGACGAACCTTAAGGATAGGCTCCACTTTTATTAGAAATATAAAGAATGGCCCATTGAAGACTAGAGCAAAGTCATATTTTCTGATGAAGCTCCATTTCGCTTGTCTGGAGAGTCTGGGTGATCACTCTTTTAGAAGAGGAAAAGGGAGCACTTATACGAGTCTTGCTCACTGTGAAGCAGCCGGACTCTCTCCATGTTTGGGGCTGCTTCTCATCTAATTAAACTGAAGCACTGAGAGCACCTTTGTCATCATCTTTTCCTAACAGCTTCGCACCAATTTGGGGATGATAACTATATTTTTCAGCCGAATGAAGCAACTTTTTACAAAGTAAGCTTAAAACAATATTAAACCTTTGAAAACTTGGCCCGGAAATTCTCCAGATTTAAAAAATAAACAATTTGTAGGCGATAATTTCAAATTGGCATTTGTTAAACAAAGACATCTAATTATGAGCAGTTGCCAATACATATTGAACAGAAATGGACCAATATTAGTTAAGATTTCTCACAAAATCTGGTCTGCAGCATGTCAAAACGAACTGCAGCAGTCCTGAAGAATCTGAGACATCATTATAAATATAGACTGCGGTCAACAATTGACTAAATCTCTTAATAAAATATGTCTGGGCTTTAATTTTTTGTATATTTCACCTTCAGACATATTTGACCTTCAGCCATCTTCCCTTAAAATGCCATGGTATATTTCGTCTCTTTGAGTTTTTTTTACTTATCCATGTACTGGTATTGGTTTCAGCAAAGACAAACCTCACATTAAAATGACTGAAAACGTCTTCGTAGTTCGATCAATTACCATTGATTGCCTTGTTATTCTTGTTAAAATCTATAAAAGGTCAATAACCTGCTTAAGAATGGCAATACAATCACTGAGATTCGGAAGACAGAATCTTAAATCGTTAGTACAAAATGTTAATCTAGATCGGGCATGGTTATTAACTGGATGGACGTTTAACTTGGCTAGAAATAATAAGGGTGAATCCATGTAGACGCGTGGTCCTATCTGAACCTAAAGAGAGATTCAGCAGATGAAGTCCCGATTCGAAGTGACTCCGAAGTTCAAATCCTAATGTTAACTCTCCCTTCTCAATTATATCCTACGTTAAACTCTTCCGCTTCAATTAGATCCATCGTTAAACTTTCACACTTCAATTACATCCTAGATTAAAATATCCAGCCTCGATTAGACCCTAAGTTAAACTCTTTCTCTCCATAATTAGATCCTACGTCAAACTCTCTCACCTCAATTAGGCCCTACGTTAAAATCTCCCGCCTCCATTGGAAGCTACGTTAAACTCTCCTATAACAATTAGATCCTACGATAAACCTTCCCGCATCAATTTGATCCTACCTTACATTCGCCCGCCTACATTTGAACCTACGTTAAACATTCTAGCCTCAATTAGATCCTACGTTAAACTCTCCTTTTAAATTAGACTTGACGTTAACTTGTAAACTTCCATTAGAAGCTACGGTAAATTATCTTGCCTCAATTAGACCCATCTTTAACTATTCCGCCTCCATTAGATCCTACGTTAAACTCTCCACCTCAATTAGACTCGACGTTAACTTGTAGCTTCCATTAGAAGCTACGGTAAACTATCGTGCCTCAATTAGACCCATCTTTAACTATTCCGCCTCCATTAGATCCTACGTTAAACTCTCCACCTCAATTAGACTCGACGTTAACTTGTAGCTTCCATTAGAAGCTACGGTAAACTATCTTGCCTCAATTAGACCCATCTTTAACTATTCCGCCTCCATTAGATCCTACGTTAAACTCACCATCCTCAATTGGACCCATCGTTAAACTTTCCCAAATCAATTACATCCTAAATTAACCTCTTTGGCCTCGATTATATCCTAAGTTGAACTCTTTTGCCTCAATTAGACCATACGTTAAACTCTTCCGCCTCCACCTCCTTGCGCCGACCCTAGGGGATGGAAAAATGCTGGTTGACGACTAACCTGCGAAAGAAAGACCAGGTAGTCTTAATCTATCTCGAGACTGCCCAGGATACTGGGGCTAGGAGGGAGTATGACTATTCAGGAACCCTGGGGTAATAGTCTACACGAGGCGCCCCCTTGCATGCACAAATGTCCCCTCCGGAGGAATGTGGGGAGATCACCCTGCGGATTATGGGGACCGAAAGGCACGTTTCAAGATGTCAGTAACTGAATGGGTGCTCATACCCCAGCCATCCCTTTAGGTTGGCAGGGATCTTATTCCCCAAACAAGAGGAGTCTCAGGTGGAGTATTGCGTGCCCTCTAGACCCCACACTCCCGCTTCTTCCATCTTCCCCACTTTCATTACAAATTCGTCTTCACACAATTTCTGCGGGAGATTTCCCTCGTCGGTTTTTCTTAAAAAAACACTTCCTGATCTTTATCTACTCAACAAACACTACCCGGGCACTAAATGGGCTCATTATCGGGAAAATCGATTAAAGAGGGAACAACGACTACAGTCACTGTTTTCTAATAGATTCTAAATGAAAAGTTCATTTAGAGAAGCCCTCCAGGTTGCAAGATGGTCTCACTATGATTAATAAGCCCTTAAATTAGCTAAAAATATCAAAGATTTCTCCTCTCTATTTATAAATTTATTGATTCACATATTTATTTACTCATTTATTTAATTAAACCATTTATTCGCTCGTTTATTTTATTTTTATTTAGTTTATTTTTTTAATTCGCTTCTGTATAAAGCGCAAGCAACAAGGACGTATATGCCGTGATGTTTCTCAAGTGAGCTTTGTAAAGATGTCGGTAATGTTATGGTAAGTAGGCAAGGTTAGGAAGACGGTGGAGCGTAACTCTTCTCTATCTGTCTTCGAAATAAATAAAGGCTACTTTGCGGGGTTAACGTCACCAAAAGTAAAAGACAGAAAGAATAAAAATGGATTTTGAAACAGAAAGGATAAAATGAACGAAGCAAATTAATTTGATCTTCTTTACGTGGGGATTTTAAGGCCGTTGTGAAAACAGCGTCTGGGCGCATGTCGAGGGCAAGACTTGCTTGTCCGCCGCAGCAACGTCTACGAAATGAAGTCCTGCGTCCACCGCGTGTGGGTCACCATGTGGAAGGACTTCGTTTGCAACGTGTACGCGGCCTTCAGGTCTTGCCTGGAGCGCGTGTGTCATCGCCAAGGTTGGCTACATTGATTTATATTATAATTTAAACAAATATTTAATTGTCAAACAATAAAAAATTGTATAACTGCATCAAAACTAGCATTGTGTCCTTTGTTGAGAGTATGGTAACGGGTGCAATAGGTCTTTTGCAATACCCGGTATTTTTGGCATTACATTGTTAATCTGATACTATCCGTGCCATTTGATTATTAATCCATGGTTATCCGTAGCATTTCACTTTTTTTATCTTTTCGAGGTTTTTCTGTGCAATCGGAACTTTGGTGTACATTCTCCATGTCAATTTCTACCTTGAGTACATTGCTTTTATAATGAATGTAGACCATTGCCATTGAGAGCAGCGACGCGTTCCTTCGTTGGTGCATCCATTAACGGATTTAAATAAGTTCCCCCTTTGATTAAGACGCGGAGAGTAAATATAGATAAAATCCAGATAGGTGCAGTCATTAATACATTATTATTATTATTATTATTATTATATATATTTAAATGCGAATCAAAAGGGGCATATACAGCGGAAAGTTGGTGAAAAGAGGGCGGGGAGAGCGAAAAGAGAGTGAAAGGCACAAAACTCGATTAGCCCAAAGAGGAGACTGCAAGAAGCCTGTATCGATATAACTTCTGTCACTCTTGGGCAGAGTTGGCACCAATTGGAATGGGGTAGGATAGATATAACAAGGAATATGCGAATAAACAGATAATAAAAGTCAATTAGATCAAGAACGAAAAATATGGATACAATAAAGCCCAACTCTAAACTCTTGGGACAGAAAGGCACACAAAAAGCCAAGTACGTACAAGGAGGAGAATATACTCTCATTCATAGTATTAATGAAGATAACCCACGGGAAAATATAAAGCCCCATATATTAAGTTTTCGTTAAAGGCGAAACTGCTTGGACTGACATTTTTAATTTTTCTTGCAGGTAATTTAGATCCTTAGTCTAATGTGCAGGGATTATAACGTCTCAAAGGGCGCACGAGTCCACTGGTTCTATTAAACAAGAAAAAAGAAATAAAATCGCGAAATATTTGTTTATTAAGACGAAAGCACTAGGAATCCTATTTTATTTTCTTTGTCGTTTTTTTAGCATCATTTGAAGATATACCCAACTGCATACAACAACACCAGACAAGCTGGAGTAAAAACCGGTTTTATTTATTCTGGGTGAGTTAAAGACACCTGAGTCAAACCCATTCGAGTCGTTTCCGATTAATGAAAAATCCAGAAGATTCAAATCAGATGGATTTAACTCCAACTGAGTCAAATTCACTTGAATAAAAATCAGCTGATTCATATCCGAATGACTTTAATATACCTGTCAAACCCGGGTGACTCAATCCCAGCTGAGTCAAATTCAGCCGAGTCATTTCTGACTCAATTCTAGTCAAATACGATTAATTCCTATCCAGTTGAGTTAAAGATCAAAGTTGTTTACTTGTGTTCTCTCCCTGCACTACATACTCTAATTTCCCTCGCCTATATCCAATCTGAGAGGGAGATGTAACCTCTTTCTCCCCCATCCCCTGAGTAAGGCACGAACGAAACGGGATCTAAACATGATAAAATCATGAACCGTTTACGACCGAAACACGAATAGGAGGACATGAAAGGAACTCGAATAAAACATGATCTCGCTCGGGTCAGATTTCCAATGATACGCTTTTTTGCCACTAGTGTTTTTGTTAGAAACTTTTGTTTTTTTTGCGACTGTATACAAAGGATTGATAGGTCTTGGGTAGGCGGATATGGACCCCGTTATAAGAAGTGTATGGAAAAAGAAGGGGAGACTTCAAGGAGTTGTTGTCAAGTGGAAAAATACGATCAATTTCCATCATCAGCTGCCATCGAAGCAATAGGATTTATTGGAGGCAAAATTCTGTCTGTCCGAGTTTCCATGTTTGCACTTGTTTTCTGTCCTAGACGATTCTTTATTTATATTTTTCTATTATTTATTCTTTATATTTATAACGATGTTGCAATGGAAACAATTGCATAGAAGAAGAGGGCAAAGGACGGAAAGATACGTGATTTTCTGCGATCCATCTGTCTAAACTCTACTCTTCTGGTTATTGGAGATAGGAATCTTTCACCGATTTTCACGTGCCGTCACCTCACAACTTTTTTAAGAATTTAGGAACCTTTTATTATTTATTTCGGAGATTCCTTTGTTAGTGTTACCATATATTTCTTAAACATACGATAATCCCTTGTGGTAATTGCCTGTTTATTCATTGATTCAGAAAATGGTTATTGGTGGGTAAGCAAATAATGGTAATCACTAGAATCCTTCTGAAGGAAAGGAGGTTAGAACTAACTTAACCTCCAAACCAATAAAAAATGGTGTAATTGCGAAACATGTGGTCAAAAAATTAAGTAATACCATCCAGGACCTCTTAAAATTCGCGCCCCAGCTGCCCTTTGTCCACAAGTACATATATGGAACTAAGAGGAACAGCAATTCTCTATGTTCTAATTTAGTTTCTCTCCCGAGAGGACCCAGGAAAAAGGGAAGCGTACGGAGGAGGCCCGTTGCCAGTGCATTTCAAACTACACCCCTCTATTCCTGAACATTCTGTGGGTTGTTGTCTGCCACTCTGCATTTTTTATCTACCCCCCACCCCTCGGTGGGTAGTAAGTCCGCCACTCGGGGACGACCTCTCTCCTCTCTTCTACCCTCTGTAGTCTGCCGATGTCGCCTCTCTCTTTCCAGCAAGGAGATGCGAAGTCTTGTATGTGAATTTATGCTGAGTTGACATCTGTGCCTACAAGGACCCAAGAACCCCCTGCTGGGTCACCAACTATCAGACTTCCACATCTTTTAACGTCGTCTCTCTGTATTAATCTACAGGCATATCCTCATAAACGTTCTTGGGTGATACTCTCGTTGGTTTTCCTTTCTTTTTTAATTACGCGCCCTTTTTATTGATGATATATTCTAGGGCAGAATCCCGTCGCTATATTTTCTGCAATATCTCCGCTGTCATCAAAGCTTGAATGTGAGTCCACTGCCTTTAATAGAGACCTTTCCTTGGACCTAACCATGGTAGTATTTGACGACCTCACTATGGCCTAGTCCTTGACAATTACTCAATGTCCAATTACACGACTATCTTTCAATTGCAGAGTCATTACCGACCTCTTTATGTCATATTCCTTAACTCCATCTCAATCACTGACCCTGACGACCTATCCATGGCAGAATTATTGCTGACCTCTTCAAAAAAGTCTCACCTCCCTAGATCTGTGCCGTCCATCTCTGCTCTTCCCATTTCCACAGGTAATACTAGGATAAAATCCCTATAGGAAGATAAAAACTCATATGGGAGAATTGTCTCTATATTCTATTCCACTTAAAAAAATAACCTAAACAAACTTTTTCAAAGTAACTAAGAAAAACTAACCAAAATTTAACTAACCAACCTTAACCAAACTTTCTCCTATTTGGGAATTAATCTTTTTTTTCAGTATTTTTAAGTAAAAATCAAAGAAGTTTTGGTAATGTTGTCATCTCAAATATGAACTAATCGCGAACCATCTTAGAGGATTCTGCCAACTGGAAAAGTTTTGATTATCTCAGATGCCTCACATTTATGTTTTTCTTCTTCTTTTAAAAAGTTTTATTTTTATACAATGTTAAAAATCGTAATTTTTTCAATAAAAGTTACGACATTAAGTTGCATGCAATTTTCAGGTATTTTGCATATGTGTTCTGAGAGAAAGTTTGCCGTACGAAAACTTTATAACAGGTTACTTTGTCTTTAGGAGGCAGAGATTTTGTTTATATACGTCAATAGACATCGCAGTTAATTAGTAACTGAATTTTAGTAATTTCCTTCCATTGTAGGGCGCGCAATTAGTTCTAATTCCCTGCAATTTTTCGTACAAGTTTATTCTGTACTCTACAAATCAGGGATCTGATTCTGAGACCATTTGAACTATTTATTACTTAATCAAGGTTGTTTTATTTTTTCCTTTGTTTCTCTTATGGTTTAATCATATTTCTATGCAAATAAACAATTAAAACGCCAGTAAATCATCTTTCACCTTATTCCTCTCAGAGAGAGCAAGCGCACGATCTTCATGAATTTGTAAAAATGATGAGAGGTGAGAAAAAGGGAATTTATGTGGAAGTGACATGGAGCGACAAAAAGAAGAGACTAATAAGGACACAGAGGGAGTAATACCATCAATATAATCTATTTTATTTCATCATATTTACAATATGTAAAGATGTATAAAAAAATGTCGGCCCTTGATATCGAGATATATTATATTCATTACATTCAAGCCACAATAATATCATCAAATATCATTAATTAATGAATTATTGAGTAAAGGTTAGCTTAAGTTAGGTTAAATTGGTATTCCTAAGAGGAAATTATTACAGAGGAGAAAAGACATAAAAGAAATGATGAATAATCATTACAGGAGCAAAGGAAATGACTCTCAGGGGGACAACAATCGTTAAACATGATCCTTCAGGGCCGGGCAGGCTTTCATAAGGCTTAAGAAACAAGTCCGTACAACAGAAAAACGGACTAAAAAGTAGGGAAATGAATCCCCTTTCAAGGATATATTATTAAAGACTTGGACTAATTGAGGCAAGTGAGGCGCTTATGGACGTTGATAGAAAAGAAAATGCGAGGGTAGGGATACTCCAGGCCTGATTTCTAATCAAAATATACAGGGAAGACTTTTATAATTGGTACATCTAATCTTTCAAACGCCTCATTAGCGAAGGTAAGACATATTTTACAAATGAATAAATATATATGGTGGGAATAATTAAATAATTGATCGGGTAATTATAACTAAACAATAATGGGATGGTTAACGATCCAAATAAAGTCTGATCTCAATTGCTTCCTTATCCTTCATTGATTCCTAATATCCCCCATCATCTGTTGCTCACTAATATCATCATTCTCCTTTGCATCCTAAAATCCCCATCATCAGTTCCATCCTACTATCTAATAATCCATTGATTCCTCATACCACCATCCTCTTTCCCACTCTGTCAATGTAAGAATTCCCTGGGTTTACTACACTGGGTTAAAAAAAGGTTTGTAAGTCGTTGAAGTTTTTCAAACTGATCTAAGACAAGTCACACCTTTGAATCCGGAAATTATATTCGTTTCTTCCAATCAGGTCAAGTTTTTGTGCTAAGTTTATTTTTTAAAAGTTCGATCTTTTATAACTAAATCGATTACATTTTTGTGACATTTTCGGTTGTTTTTGTTAATATTTCTCATCCGAAAGAGGTTTCTAAGAAAAAAGACTTCGTTTTCTAAAACAATTTATTATTGTAATGTTACATAAATTGATTAATGTACAATTTATGATAGATATTAATAAAGGTAAGTACATTTAAATTGGATATTAGGTCATCATTGTTCAGAATTCACAGCATGAACTTCCGTTTCTTTGAACTCCAGGAATGCTCAGCGGTAGGGATTTTTCTCTTCAGAGTCCAACAGTAATCAGCCCTCAGGACTGCATCCCGGCGTCCTTGATACCTTGTCTCAATCTCTTTCATGTTCTGATCGGATCCCTTTATCCCCGCCGACTGCTCGTCGCTCATTGATCTCAGATTCTCAGGAAACCGATTCACATGTGAGAGTAAGTAATGCATCCTGAAGCTCGTGTTGCATCCGAGGTTTCTGAAAGCACTCAGCATCTTAGTGACAAGTTCTATGTAATTCTTGGCATTCTTATTGACACGAAAGTACTTCACGACCAGAAAAAAAAGCCTTTCAGGCTTCCAATTCCAATTTATTCAAAAAGTTTTAAAACTCTTGATCTCTGATGAGCTGGTGGAGTTAAAGACCGTCAAGGATGCTTTGATCAAGCCGAGCTCGATGTGCAGCGGTGGGAAGAGTATCCAGTTTCTGTCTACGAGATGTTTTTTTATGATGTTTATTGCTCTTCAAAACACCAATTTCTCCCGTAAAGGCCAGTCTTTCTTCGTGTAATGCTGAGCTCTATCCATACTATACTATATGCCCAGAAAACACGGCTACTTGGTGAAACCGATCTGTTGTCCCAACAAAAACTTCACAATCTTTAGGTCCATACAAATCAACCACTCTTGCTCATTAAAAAGAATTTTCTCCAAGACATACTTCACCACTTACTACTTCTCCTTCATCATAGCCGAGTGGGCAATGGATACAGGAGCAAATTGGTTGCCGTTGCGCAGCAGATTACAGTGTAGCAATCGCTTTCTGGTGTCAATGAACGGTTTTCAATCTTCGGATTTGTTCTGAGTTACTCTAGGCTTGTAAAGAAGCTGCACAATATCTGTACAGTGCACCAAATCCTTCTCTTCAGAGAAAGACGGAGGTACTCTTGATGTCTGTTTCAGTAGAATGTGATGCGAGCACTGTCAGAGAGGAGTTTTTCTTTTTTTAATTTGGATTTCAACAGTTCGGCCGATGACTTTGACAAGCTGAGATGGCAAACTAGATCATTTAACTTTCTTTGGGAAAAAGATATAGAGCATCATCGTTAAGAATCACCTCTTATTAATACATTGGGTCTATTTTTGCAAGATTTTTTGGCGGAATTCCTTTAAGTCACCTGCATAACAAAAATACCAGTTAGTCTAAAATTGATGCTTGTAAACTCTCCAGAATTCGTTTTAATGAAGAAATAAAAAAAAATTGTTTCATCATAGAGTATAAATAAAAAAAATACTCGTAGATATAAAAAAACGATAAAAATCACGACGATAAATCAAAAGGTTTTAATATATCAAAATTGTCCTTAATAAGGTAAAAAACTCATACAATAAAGTAGCTGTTATTTTTTATCATAAAAAACTTTAAAAATTCGACCCTTGTACACTGGGGTGTGGGTGTACTATGCAGACTGTTAGATCTAGTAACTAGAAACCTGTCTTACCCCAGCTCCCCAGGAAGATCTGTGGACATATGCTCCAGAATTTTCATTTCGTAGAAACTTCTCCCCTTTCTATCCAGATCTTTTCTTACCTTCTGCTCGATATGGCCTCATTGCTATTTTGCTTTAAATTTGAAAGGAAAATCTTGAACTTTTATTTTGGGTGAAACTAATGTCGAAAATTCAAGAAAATTTCTACGATGTCAGCTTTCCTCTATAGTCCAATTTAGTACTGACCTTTCTTATTCCTTTATGTAAAACGCCAAGCCTTACTGGTATCTAAATTCTCAATAATCTAACCGGGAAAACCGTTTTCAATAATTGCAAAGAAGATTCGAATCGGCTCTAATACCATTAGGATACACAATAATATGAAACCATGAACGATTCTGGGTATAATTTCCCCTACCATTTGCTGTTTGTCGGGTTTAATTTCGCCTCCCGTTTGCTGTCTGTGGGTTCCATTTTGCCTTTCGCTCGGTGTCTGTGCATTTTAGCTTTGATTCCCGTTCATTATTTATCGATTTTTATTTCACTTCTCACTCGCTGTCTGTGGGTTTTACTTTCACTTCCCGCTCGCTGTCTGTGGGTTTTAATTTCACAATAGCAAAAATGCCTTTTTCGATTTACCCGAGACATGTGCGTGTAATTAATATAATTTCTGTTGGGATTAGAGGCATTAAAATCGTTAGAAAGGCGTCTTTTGTTATCTTTTTCATTTATTCCAAAAATAGCTAGTCAAAATAAAGTTGTAATATCCTAACTAGAAAACCTTTTAACCCATTTAAAAAAGCAATGTTGAGGAAGGGAAAATAGCTTTGAAAGGTGTGTAGATTTGAGTAACCCAAATCTGACTTTTGTTGACGAGAAGAAGGACACTTAAAATCAAAATTTGCCTCCTCGCTATCAATGGGAGTAGCCGTTTCTTGAGGGTGTTAGAAATATTTCCATAGAGGGTAAAATTTGGAATGAGGACTGTTGCTTCTCGTCGTAAATTGTGTCTCATCCTAAACCAAATAATAACTAATTGTGGATCATATTGTCTGCTTAGCCGGTGTACATATGTAGCTAGTATATTAATGGCTAGCCACCATTACACTAGATTGCCATACTCTTTATCCACAACAAGGGAGTGTATTGAACAGGCCAACCTAACAGGCTTTAATAGAACTGTATAAAACAGGCCTGTATAAATGTTCATTAAAAACTATACCAAACAGGCCAGGATAACAGTTTTAGAAAGAACTGTATCTAACGGATCAATCTAACACTCCTCAAAAGAACTGCATCAAACCCTCTATAATCTATCAGTCTTCAAAAGAACTATATCTAACAGGCCAACCTCAAAGCCATAAAAAGAACTGAGTTCTAACTAGAGAAGGTGAGAATGTTTTTTTCACTACTCTCGAATGGGAATAATTGGTTTTATTTTCGAGTGTCGACGCAATGACAAGGTCAAGAGACGTAAGTTACGTGGTCTCAATTATTCTGACTTATGACCTTATGATCATAGGACCTTACGATCTCTAAAACTTTCAAAAACCCATTGAAAATTAAAATGGTTACCATTCCTCCGACCGAGTAAAAATATAAGAATTTGATCCATCGGAAATTGAATAAATTTGAATTGAATTAATTTTAAATGTTTTCAGAGGAGGGACGAAGAACCAGCTCTCACATTCAGCCCACCTACCTCCTCACCCACACTCCACCCATGAGAGAGATATTCTAGAGCATTAATAACATGTGCACTGAGTTAAATGGATAGTAAGCGATAAAATTCATATTTAAATATATAATTGACAAATTAAATTCAAATACACAGACTGTCAGCCTGTATTGATCAATGTTTCTTTGAACTTCCTTCTGTTTTTTTATAATATTGTGTTCTGCATCTAAGTTTTTCACTCATATGAAAGAACGGATAAAGGTGTTGGTTGAATAGTATATTCTATAAATAAAATGGCACTGTTCATATGGTTCAAGAAGATACTGATTAAATTTAACACAACTTCAAAGAAAAAGTGGCTGTCATTGATCATTAATCTCTAGGGAATCGGGCTTGTTTCTTAACCTTTATACAACTTCAATTTTATCTAAAGAACCAGGCTTCCTGTAGTATTGATTTGCTCTGGTACATTAAATTTTACCCCAATTCTCATAAACTCAAAACGCTAGTGCAGACCACTTTGAGAATTCTAGTAGCTTGAATCATAAGAGTAAATTAGGCTATCACGCAGTTTATGACGTATAAAAAAGCTTTCTATAATACTGTCAACTGTTTCAATTCTGATATAAGCTATTTCCCAGAAGCTCTAGTAATATACGCATGGAACTGCTTCAAGCTTTTGATTATCAAAAACATTAATCAGTGTTGAAAATAGATGAATGAGATGGAATCTTCTTCGTGAGTATGGAACCCGACACGTACGTGTGACCGAGAAAAGGATAAATTACGTACATATGTGGCCAAGTGTTTTGGCTGAGACTAATTATCGCACATAACAATCTAAATATAAGTATGTACGAGTATGTTGAATGTACCTATCTACTTTTGAGATTTACTTAGTGTTTGTATTGCTGCAGAAACTAAGCGAATAAGTCTCTGTTAGTCTAACTATTTTATTTGACCCCCAAATTGGAATTATGATCAATGCACAGTTCCAAAAACTTTACTCTCGCACAAATTTAATCGGACAACCAACCCAACCACTTGGCTACCTTTCTTACCGAAACCATCATGAAGCAGGCAGTGAAATTGAAATCGAAACTTCGGGATCATTCTCATCTTTTGTTCACAATAGTCCCGCTCAAGAAAACTTGCGCAATCGTAATCGATTTGCATAATGGATCAGTGATATATCACACAAATGGAAAATCTTCATTCAAAAATAAACACATTCAATTATATGTGCTCTGAATCCAATTGGATTGAAACTATCGAGGTCATAGTCAAAAGGCGGGTAGGATCACAGAATCCCCTACACTATCATACCCTACGAGCACTGTTAAGGCAAGAATGGAAAAAAATCGCTTAAAATCTTTTCTAGAGATTGAAATCCAGCATGGTAAAGTGAATTACAGAAGGCCTAAAGATAAAGAGCCAAACACACTACATACTAAACCCGTGATTAAACTTTCTTTTAAGTGTAATATGTTATTTAGACGGTCATGTATGTTACAGTTTAACCATATTTATGCTATGGGTTAGTAATCCGAAGCAGTGACACATAATATCCTAGAAATTTAATTGTCTTGGCTAAAATGGTTGGGTATTTCTGTAGTATGGAATGTTTTTCTCCTCATCCTCCTATTTGGAACTTCTACAAATCACTGGTGCATCCTCTATACGGCAATACTTGAGAGGTGGATAATGATCTCCTTTCCTATATTTGATCAAAACACGCTGTAGTTTTGAGCTCAAACATCAAATCCACTGCCTAGCTAACCATAAGGAGAGCTTTGTTAATAATAGTGCTAACTACTTTGTTGATTTATTTACATATTTAACACTTGAGAATGTTTCCACCTAATATTTAGAAAAGCAATAATTTGAATGAGTATTCTTCGCATTTTATATTTCTTCACATACTTTAAAGATTCCTTTTTTGACCTTTCAGCATTCACTAGTTTGCTTTCCAGATCCTTAGCCCTTTTATCTCTAATCTCTTTCTATCATCGATGGAGCACCATCGCTAAAGGGCCTAAGCTTTACATTTCATTTTCTATGACTCTAACAGCGCCATCTTCTCAAGTACACGGTGGAGATAAATGGGCAACAAGTGACCGGACTGCTCCTTTAGCCATCAGCATAGTTTATTTTTCTTCTCATGGAGGTTTGATAAGATGTATAAGGGTGGCACAAAGCCAAGTACCTACTCGTTCTTCTAAAGCCCAAATAAAAGGGAATAATTCGAACTTATATTACTCCAGCGTCTAACATTCTTTATTCTCGTAATGAATTCGAGATGTGTTTTAGCCCATTTTTTCCCCCGACATGAGAGTTTTGGGAGGAATGCGGTGAAATCTATGGTGTGTGTGCGACTGAACTGCACACATACGCATTTCACTCAGATGAAAATCTACCTAGTTCATTTTCTGTAACTCTTTTCTCATGTCTGGTTGTTTGTTTGTTGGTTGTTAGGTCATAAATAACGGAACCAAATAAGCAAGCTGTATTTAATCTACATTCTTTCTACATTGTATATTTTTCAACTCTAGTTTTTTACCCATTTCAATTCTTAAATTTTGTACTGTTCTGTATATTTTGTTTGCGTTTGATTAATATAATTTAGTTTCAAATATTTTCTGCTCTACTTAACTCAGTAGTTTTTGTTTGTTTGTTATATTCATTAACATAACGTTCCTTTTAGTCCTTTACCACTGTTTGTCTCACTTTTTAATTATATTGAATCTGTACCGTCGTATAGATTTCATTTTAGATTTAAAATTTGTTTGATAGCTCCTGATGATTGGTTTGAAAATAACCCCCAAACCTAGGAATTAAAGATGAGACCAGCCTTCTTCGTTTTTTCTTTCTTAAGATAGATATACATATATATATATATATATATATATATATATATATATATATATATATATATTATAAATAAGTGTATGTGTAGAGGTATAATAAGAAATTATTATATTTATATATATATATATATATATATATATATAGTCTAAGGAAATAATAACTAAAGACATCTGGGTTTAGCTGTGCCCCTTCGATGGTACCAAGGAAGCTCGGCGCCGTTCGAGCCCCAAGATTAGTGAGTATCAACCGACACAGATTTAGGACTCCAAATCTTATTCTATCTGAGTTTGACAACTCCAAACTAGATAGATTTCTCATCCAAAATCGAAATTATATAAGCGAGATCCAAATCGCTAGGAAAGAATATAATCATATCCCAAGATTAGAAACCGTTCCAAGGTCATAAACGTACGAGAACCCACCCTCCTCATCGGCGTCTTTGTTTTGATTCTCTTACGCCAACTCGCAATTCCTCGTGACGTCACCCGTCAACTCGCCAGGCAAGTCAACGAGCGCATTCTAGCGAACAAAAACCCAGAAGATATTCTTACTGGAAACTGAAATTAATCTCCATTACCTTATGTAAGTAAAGAATAATCCTGTTATTTATGTCCCCATGCATAAAAATTAGTTTAGCGGATGTCTGGCCAAAGTCAACGCTATTAACTTAAAAATTGTTCCCCCGTAAAATTTTATCTCTACTCGAGCCTCGAGAGTTAGCTCTGTAATCCCATTTTCTTTTTTATACGTGTATTAGTTGTGTGTGTTTTAATGTTATTTAGTGAGGTGGGTTATATTTATTAAAGTCTAATTTTCTTTAGTAAATGCACTGTTTTAATTATCCCCGAACGAGTTGAAGTGGCAATATTTAATAAGGTTAAGAAAGAAACCCAGTTTATTCATTCACTAGAATAAAAATCAAGTTTAGCACTCTTAGAGCCCGATCCTCAAGCGATCTCCGAGGCACGAAATTACGCCTCGATTCAAAGTTATTTGGTTTATTAAAAGCTAATAAATCAAATAAATATATATTAGCTCGGCATTCTACGACATATTATTTAAGTGGTGTCAGGTTATTGCGGTTGAGTCAGAAGAACCCAAATTTGAGATTAGAGTAAAAAGCCCTTACCCATAACAAATATTTGCCATCCCGTTCGAGGAAAATTTAAATAACGAGACTTCAAACAAGTCTTTAAGATTCAGTGAAGTGTAGTTACGAAGGTAGGAATTATAACTTAACGAAGAGTGTTGTGTAGTGTGCTGTCTTGTTTTCGGATAGGAATAATATAATCAAGAGGTTTAGAGAAAGGCAAGGTTAGGGTAATAAAAAGTAAGGGACTCCAAGTTGCATACGTAACGTTCGTTATAGTGGTGAGGTTTCAACGAACATAGCAAATATGTCTTCGTTTGAATGATTTGTTAAACAAAGTCACACCCTGGGACTAAAGGACAAAGAACTCCTTGCATACATCCAAGATAAAGAAAGGACGGAAAGGGAAATACGGAGAGAAGAGAGAAAGTTACAAATGGAAGCTGATGAAAGAGAAAAGATAAGAAAACACGAGAGAGCATTGACTAAGGACCAAGTGGAAGTGCAGTCCGTCGGGTCCAGGATTGGGGCATCGCAGGTCCCAACTATGAAGCTGCCAGCGTACAAGGACGAAGACGACCTATATGCGTACCTCTCGCACTTCGAAAAAATATTTGAAGTGAATCACTGGGATATCGAAACAGATGGTATCGCCAGATTACTCCCCCTTCTCAGTACCCGAGTAAGAGACATATTCGTGTCTCTACCATCTAATGCGATGATAGACTATTCTACTCTAAAAGCAGAACTACCTGGAGCGATTAACCAGAATCCTGAAGACTATAGGATAAAATTTAGGCAGGCTAGGATTCAGCCCGGCCAAACCTACCGACAATTTGGTTTTATGCTCAGGAGACACCTCCAATTTTGGTTAGAGTCAGCTCAAGTGAGAAATGATTTTGACTCACTCATCGACTTTATATTGAAGGACCAGCTATTAAGCACGCTGCCTCCAGAATAAAGGGCCTTTGTCAAGGACAGGAGAGCAGAGTCCTTCGATGAGTGTGTGTCAGAAGTCGACTTCTATCCATCAAACCATAGGTTATATCCTAGAGAGTGTAGTAAAAACAAGTCCTCGTCCCCCAAGAAAGGTGGGTACCATCAGAAACCCTTTTTGCCAAAAGAAGGGGATTATCCTCATAAACCCCCACAAAATAACTCCCATAAATTCGCCAGAAACGCCGTAAATCCCAGAAACCCCATAACTTGCTATAGTTGTGGCATCCAAGGCCACCTTAGCTACAATTGCCCCCAAAACTCGAGGCTTAAGTCGCCCTCGAACCAACAGGTACATAACCTGACGGCAACGTTGGAATCAGAACAACCTTCGAATCCCTTACCTTCTTTGACCACAGCGAATTCCCCTGAACAGCAGGTGAATTTTGTATACAGCAAAAATTCTCCCAAAGGATTAAAATTTGAGACTGGGGCCGTAAATGGTCGCCGAGTCTCAACCGTGTTACGCGATACGGGGTGTACCTGTATCGTTGTGTCAAACCAATTGCTTCCCCCTATCACCCCATAGCATCAGAAGTTCGTGGTCGTCCAGGATTTCCTGGGTAGACCCACTAAGTTCCCTGTCGTCCGATACCACATACAGTCGAAATATTTTTCTGGCTGGACTGACGTAGTAGCAAAGCCTATTAAATTCTGCTCTGTATTAATAGGCCAGAGCGTGCAGCTCTCCCCAAATCCGATAGCTCAATTAGTAGTCACCCGGATACCCGCGAATGAGAGACACCCGGTTTCCACCCATTTGTTTTCGTCCGAGAAACGTGTGAACGAAGGGATATGTTTACGAGTCGTCAAGTCTGCGACGGATGTGCTGCCGTCCCTCCCTTTCCCGGAGTGGAAGGTAGCAAAGAAAGAGAATGAAGAAGAAGAAAGAAAAATGAATATAAGAAGAGTAATACATACGCCTAATAAGCAAGCTGTAGCCAAACAAATTCCTCCTGATCACAGGACAATCAAAGAAACTTTTAAAGAAAAAGTTCTGACTGAGAAATCTTCGCAAGATCAAAATAAATGTGCAGAATCGCTGCCGGAGCAAAACCCCGGAAATAAAAATTCTCAGAAAACAAAAATGGTGAACGAAAACTCAAGGTCCAATGCAGTGATTGAAATGGGAGTACCAAGCTACTTTCAAGAAAATGACGGTTCTAAAGAGAGTTTAATGAAAGAAGAAATGAACGAAGAATTTCGGGAAGATCAATCTCCTCTCCCTGATGTAGATCAACCCAATTCCCTAGAAGAAAAGTCAAGAGTAAATAGGCAAATAAAGATTAAAAAAAGGAGATGCAAGAAGATGTGTAGGTGGTTGGAAGAGGCCAGCCTCCTATCCTGACTACGTGTACGTGACTACCCCTACAAGGGAAGGACCCTTACATGCACGAGCGCCGTCTCAAAGCGTCCCTGCGAACGCGTTCGCACGATGGGAACATCTAAATACTACTTTGCTGATGAGGCCATCTCTGAACTAGGAGCCAAAATTGGGAAAAACGGTTTATCCACAAGACAGAATTGGGTAGACGCCATAATAAAGATGCCGCTACCCCAAACCGAAAAGCAAGTTCGTTTGTTCGTAGGAACCGCCCCATGCTACCGCAAATTCATTCGACATATGTTATCCTAGTCGAAAACTCACTATGTGGAAAACAGCGTATGCGACTGGGGTACTGAAAGCATTAGCCATAATGTAATGCCAGGTTAATATAGTTTACCTAGGGTAATTTTTTTTTGTGTGTAGATAGAATTTTATCGTTTGGTTTATTTTGTACGTATAAGTGTATCCCTAATGTTGTAGTTTCTTTTGGGTATTTCGTAGAATCGGTTACGATAAGTGTTAATTAGGTGCACGAAGGACATAATTCAATCAATAAGAGTGATGTGAGTGGAGCGTTCCCACTATCGGTCAAGTAGTTTTTTGTACAGATGTTTTAGTAGGACTTGTTGCGTAGAGCACAGGCGATTCCTCTCCCCCCCAGGTTCATCTTAAGGGTAGAAGGATGTAGAGGTATAATAAGAAATTAGTATATATATATATATATTTATATAGTCTAAGGAAATAAAACCTAAAGACATCTGGGTTTAGCTGTGCCCCTTCGATGGTCTCTGGTAACATAGGAGAACGGGCAAAAGCGTAAATGATACGAGACTGATTCCTGACCTCAGCTCAAAAGGCAGGCACTTCGAGGGTGTACTTATAAACAACCCATTCAAAAGTGCAAACTGCCGATCTCGTATTACCCCCTCTCTGAGCCACCAGACGCAAAAGGGCGGCAGACCAACCCGAGGTCCCACCTTGCGAGCGCCCCCCCCATCGTCCACCTCCCCACCCACCTCAGCGCGAGTAAGTTGGGTATATAACCTGAGGACCCGTGTAAACAGGGCTTTTTGTGTTCATTCCCACCGAAGAGACAAGAAAGTCACCGGTTGAGAGAAGATTTTTCGAGTTCGACAAAAAGATTAAAAAATCATCGGTACAAAGTTATTGCAAGTTAAGAAGAATTTGCAGTCCTTGTACAATACTAGATTGTACAAAGGAAGCTCGGCGCCGTTCGAGCTCTAAGATTAGGGAGTATTAACCGACACAGATTTAGGACTCCAAATCTTATTCTATCTGAGTTTGACAACTCCAAACTAGATAGATTTCTCATCCAAAATCGAAATTATATAAGCGAGACCCAAATCGCTAGGAAAGAATATAATCATATCCCAAGATTAGAAACCGTTCCAAGGTCATAAACGTACGAGAGCCCATCCTCCTCTTTGGCGTCTTTGTTTTGATTCTCTTACGCCAACTCGAAATTCCTCGTGACGTCACCCGTCAACTCGCCAGGCAAGTCAACGAGAGCATTCTAGCGAACAAAAACCCAGAAGATATTCTTACTGGAAACTGAAATTAATCTCCATTACCTTATGTAAGTAAAGAATAATCCTGTTATTTATGTCCCCGTGCATAAAAATTAGTTTAGCGGATGTCTGGCCAAAGTCAACGCTATTAACTTAAAAATTGTTCCCCCGTAAAATTTTATCTCTACTCGAGCCTCGAGAGTTAGCCCTGTAATCCCATTTTCTTTTTATACGTGTATTAGATCTGTGTGTTTTAATGTTATTTAGTGAGGTGAGTTATGTTTATTAAAGTCTAATTTTCTTTAGTAAATGCACTGTTTTAATTATCCCCGAACGAGTTGAAGTGGCAATATTTAATAAGGTTAAGAAAGAAACCCAGTTTATTCATTCACTAGAATAAAAATCAAGTTTAGCACTCTTAGAGCCCGATCCTCAAGCGATCTCCGAGGCACGAACTTACGCCTCGATTTAAAGTTATTTGGTTTATTAAAAGCTAATAAAACAAATAAATATATATTAGCTCGGCATACTACGACAGTATGTAAAGATAAGGAAATGATCTTAAATCCGCAGTATCCTAGCATACCATCAGACTATCATCAGTAATCAGCCTGACAAATCACGTATGTTATTGTGATACCCATCATAAGGATTTGCCTACATAATGTGTTTATTTATATTTTAATAATAAATTTGTAATTTCCTTTTTAGTAAAAATGTTAAGCTACTTTATTTAATCTTATAACTAACTACATCATATATGTTATGTTTTTGTAAATCCCAGCCTTTTTTAGTAGCAATCAACTTTAAATTATTTGAAATTCCATTAATATACAATGTATATATATTTAAGAATAATATAATTTAATATTAGCAGATAATTTAACAAGAAATATAGTAAAGAGTATCGAAAACGATAACGTGTAAATGTTGATACTTGAATAAAGGGATTCAATAAGCAAAAAAGTCATAGCAAACAATAATTTAATTTTTGTTACGTACTTGTTTTACAGAGGAGTGTTTAAAAAACATGGAAGAGAGATGACGGGATATGTGGATGATAATGTGTATGATAAGTATTCATTAAGTGGGTTTTGTTAGATCGTGCCAGTTTGTTTCGGCAATTGGATGAAACCCAACTAGTGAAAATGCTATTGCACGTAATCGTAACTATATTTTCACAATTTTCTGAATTTATATATCAAATAAATCTGACTAGAAATACTTTTGGTAATTCTAAATTAGCATAGGTGACACAATATAACTATATTTATGTTTGAATGAGAATAAAGCGTAAGTTTAATTTTACAGTCGAATGCTGTTCATATTGAGAAGCCATTTGCCAAATGCCAAAAGGTTTGGTAGACGATTTACCCAAATGCAAATTTTGCTCGTTTGTATTAACGTTTGAGTCCTCAGGGAAACACTCTATTAGGGACCTGTGGCGTGATTTTTCAACCACACAAATAAAGTTAGCGAAAGAGTAAAAAACCTTTATAAAAGTAAAGGGGAAAGTAATAAGGTAATTTCTGTCAGGGGTGAAATGGAGTAAAAACGAAATAAATATTCGAATGAAAATTGAACATAATTAGAAGAAATAAGTTTAATAAAATAGTTATAAAGTAACAAGAACTGAAATATCAATAATTCTTAAACTTAAATAAGTATAAATATGCTTTATTCTAATTTTACTAATATAAATTCGTCCAAAGATCCCAGCATTGATCTGTTTAAATCTCTTTTCAATTACTCTAGTAATTTTTAGGTTTGGTGTAGTGGAAAGAGAATTCCCAATTTCAGACATTCTAGCCCTGTAAATAGAGATGTTAAAAATAATAACTCCTAATCTTATCTTTTTGAATAAATAAGGTGGCAAACAAAGAACCGAAATTAGTGAATTAGTTATTAATTTTATGACAAAGTTTTGGGTATCGAATTAAAAATTCATGGGAGTAATGTAACACGGCTCAAGTATTCCGTGGAGTTTTTTTCGCGGAAAAACCTTTCCTTAAAGTTCCTTCATTTCATGGACATTCGAGTAGGAAATTAACCATAGGAAATGTAAATCGTAAACCGAGCCAACTGTGCTACAGCTTCAGGGGCAGAAAAATGAATCTACTTGGTTGGATACGGATGATGAAGGTACAGAAAGCTTAGTTTTAGAATAAAGGCAAATACACGCCTCTCCATGGTTAGCAATTTCCTTAGCCTCCCCTACATTCCAGACGTGTCAAGTAGCCTTTTCTTAGAGGTACTTTAACTATGTACCTTCCACATGGAATATCCTAACTAAGGTATTTTTATTTGCTGGGATAATGAGAAAAGGAATACCATGGAAGATATTAAACTAATAATAATAAGAATAATAAAATGTACCAAGTGACTAGGAAAAAAAGTGTAGATTACTATAATGAAGTGTCTCAATCATAGATGCTGAGTTGAAAAAGCCATATTTCAACCTTATAGGGAAATTTTGCCCAGAAAATAATAACTTATAAAAATTACAAGTTCGAACTATATTTCTGATTCAAAGAGAAAGTTTTAGCCTCTGGCTGCGGGTTCTAACCACAATAAAAATTGAGGACCAGATATGGTCGTGGTATTTAATATTATAGCAGAATGTGTTGTCTACTGTAATATTTTTCTTTTAGAGTTGTTCTCTGATTTGAATCATCCAAAGCTAAAAGTGTGTTTTTTTAAAAGTTATTTAAGGTTGTAAAATATCCTAAACCTTGATTGTGGTTCATGTTATTGTTTCGATCAATGTATGTACATATTCGGCTGATAATATATGGAAAATAATTTTCTTTTATAATATTCAGGTGTTTTTTGTTTGAGTTTAATGAAATAAAACACACAATGAGCCAATTAAAATTATAACACTTTCTTGACTTCTGTTGATACAGTAAAGAATTCGGTCCCAACTTGCTGAAATTTATTGGAAACTGCGATCATACTACGACTATACGACATCCATTACGGACCATACTTTCGGAGATGGCTCTACAAATATGCTTAGCTTTTTATTAGGGAAGTTCTTGCATTTGGTTTCAAGGTTTTCCCTCTTATGCACCTATTATTATACTTTTAGACATATTAGTCATGTGTTCCTTATAGTTTATAATGCCATTCCTTATTTAATATACTTAATATATTTTGTTATTTTCCCCCTAATGCAAACACAACAAGAAAGACTTTCAAAATCCTTCAGAGAAAGGAATGAACTCGAATAGACGCATCCTATGTTGGTCGGATATCAAAATGCAACAGCAGGAATCAAAGGAAAACACATTACTTTCACTTCAAATTTAATAACATGTGAAGCGTCACCGTTGCTTAGCAACTGAAGAGGATTGGTAGGATTTCTTTCACTCCCACCTCTAACGATATTTAGGAGTGCAGAAATATTAAGACGTTTCGATACAGAAATAAAAGTGAAAAATGTGTGGCAAAACTTAGAATAGGGGGATAAAAAGCTTTCTCAGCTGATCTCTTGATCTTCCAGCGACTTACCGATGGAGGTTATGAAATTTATGCTGCGTGTGAAGTTTGGCCCTTGGGCGCATTCTTACTTTTTTAACAGAGTTTTAGAGAGAAAATATGGCATGCGTTTTTAAACCTGGTTTCAAGAATCTTGTTATATAGTCAGTACATTGATCGTTTTTACGTTTTTAAAAGTAATTAGAATTTAGCCTGTTATTACTCGTGTGAAATATTTCACTTGGCAACTTTTGAAATTAAAATAATTTTAAATTTTGCTAAATGCCGATCAATATATCATATTTTGAAGACTCAGAAAAGATAAAAATTCTCATAAGTTCTCCAAATATTCTGTATTTATTTACGAGAAAAGTTTTCAAACACGGCTGAATATTTTACTCTACAAATGTGAAAGAGTGTTGATTGTAACACAATTATTTTGAAGTTATGTTATAAGTTGTATATTTTTCTGAGTGTAGGCGTAGAAGCTGTTTGCTCTGTGACTTAAAATGCTGTTAGGTTTTGCGAATTCATTCTTTTCCGCGGTCTATTGATTCCATACATCTCTAGTTATTATGTGCATATTCTGGAGAGTTGTGTGGTCTATTAGGACCTTCTTTCGTTCCGGATCTAGTGCAGGTTATGGAATTTTATGAGTTAACTACCTAGGAAATCGTTTTGAGTCCTAACAGGTCTCAATGCCTTCTGGGAATCTTGGGGTATATCGTCCGAACTTTGTCCCTCCCTCCATCTTCTCCAATTTCTTTCTATATTTTTTCTTACCAAGGTTTCTGTGGGAGATGCTTAAGTTAGCTTTAGTTTTAAACTAAAAGAAAATCCAGGTAATTAACTCACTAAAAGGTCGAATTGATTACCTTAGCTTCCAGGCACTTTACCTGCACTTAACACATTTCTTCAAGTGATTCTCTCGTTGACTTAGGTATGTTAAAAACAGTTATTGACAGAGGGCCTTACTCTCTGTCGTCAGAGAGCCACACCTACCTAGGGCAATAAAAGAAGCTGTCCTTGCCTACTTTTCACACCTAGATGTGCAACCTATGATATAAACCCTAAGCTAAAGTCTCATTATCATTATCAGCTTCTCCATACGGTTTTGTTGGTGCCAATCAATGCCCCCTTTAACATTTATGATAGAAATATTTCACAACTTTTATTGACTGTGTAACCACTTAAAGGTTGATATTATTGCCTCCATTTTAGTGTTTTCCTTAATGGCACCATAGCCCGTAAAGAAGGAGGTTATGGAGAGTTGATAACCATAATGGCTCCTACCCTGGGGAAAAGGCTCGCACCTACCTATGATTTGAGAGAAATGCGATCCAAAGCAGTATTTATGGGAGGGTCACCCATGACCCTAAAGTCCAAGATGAGGGAAGAGACGAAGAAAGAACCAGATATAAACCACGGGAGTTCTACGACGGCGAATCACGGGATGAAGTCATCACCAATTGAGGGAAGGATCAGGCTGCTAAAGTTACCACAAATCCAAAGGGTACGAAGGCCGACATACTAACGTGGGGTTCAAACTTTGGGTACCTACAGCGTATTGCAACCAATATGGAGGCAACTTTAATAGTGACTCCATGCGGCAACTTGCCTGACGAGATGTGGCTTAACTTTGATATAATCGAAAGCGGTGATTCCGATCCTTTCGGCTGAGACACCGAAAAGGGTTAAACTAAGATAGAAAAATGTGGCAAAGAGTGAATAAAGAAGAAGATCAAATGAATTTCGAAAAAACACTAGACAAAGAGTAAAAAAGATAGTTAAAGACAAGAAAGACTAAAGGGAATAAATAGATAGTTAGTGATATAATGACATAAAAAATAATAGTGGAAGAAAATCAAATAAATATAGGAAAGAGTAAATAAAACAAAACATAAAATTAAATATTTTGCTAAGAAAATGAAATCTCATTTCCTCTTCTCATATTTTTTCCAATTTAGACAATTTTAGAAATTATAACAACTAGGAAAAGTATTTTCACTCAATAAATAGGGAAGGATACAAACAAATGAAGGAAAGGTGAGAATAGATAATGCTAAAATGCAATTATGGAAAAGACTCCGATAGCAACACTCGTCAGCCGTATGTACTGGAGTCGAAGGGAGGAAATTACCACCTTTTTAGAACAAGTTCGTATTAAGAAGACTGGAACTCAAAAATGGAAAATTGGATCCCCTCTTTAGGTAATAAGGATTTTCCTTTTTTTATTTATTTTTTAAAATTTACGTGAAATGAATCATCTTTTTAATATTTAAATTATTCAGGTTTATTAAAAAGTTATTCCCCCTAAAATAATAAATAGGTGCATTCCCTCGCTGAATCCAAAATTGGATCTTTGCAATTTGATCAAAACTGTAAAATGATGAGAAATATGAGTTAAAACAATAATGTTGTATAATTATAATCTATTTTTATAATAGTTTTGTATAAATAAACGTTTGAATTATTTTCAATTACAGAAATTGTGCTTTCCAAAGATAAGCGTGCAACCATTGTGTGCTACAGTGGCCTGAAAGGAAGGAGATAGTAGCTAAGCGCGTTGCATCAAGAAGCACTATCTTTATGATGATTACTAACTTTAAAATACTTCAACTGAACGCCAAAATCACTTCTCTGTAAGGTTACACTCAGCTCAAGGACCGGGTTGTCTCCAGTGCCAAGCTTGCTCATGATTGGAAAGAGGCAGATGTAGACGTTTCATGGCG
Organism: Ceratothoa steindachneri; assembly: GCA_963969495.1. Taxonomy (NCBI): domain Eukaryota; kingdom Metazoa; phylum Arthropoda; class Malacostraca; order Isopoda; family Cymothoidae; genus Ceratothoa; species Ceratothoa steindachneri. Next base: position 34,844,610 of record OZ018338.1, read on the forward strand.
GACAATGAGAAGGAGACTTTTTAACAAAGGCTTCAAGTCAAGAAGGAATGCGAAGAAGCCTTATATCATCAAGACGAACCTTAAGGATAGGCTCCACTTTTATTAGAAATATAAAGAATGGCCCATTGAAGACTAGAGCAAAGTCATATTTTCTGATGAAGCTCCATTTCGCTTGTCTGGAGAGTCTGGGTGATCACTCTTTTAGAAGAGGAAAAGGGAGCACTTATACGAGTCTTGCTCACTGTGAAGCAGCCGGACTCTCTCCATGTTTGGGGCTGCTTCTCATCTAATTAAACTGAAGCACTGAGAGCACCTTTGTCATCATCTTTTCCTAACAGCTTCGCACCAATTTGGGGATGATAACTATATTTTTCAGCCGAATGAAGCAACTTTTTACAAAGTAAGCTTAAAACAATATTAAACCTTTGAAAACTTGGCCCGGAAATTCTCCAGATTTAAAAAATAAACAATTTGTAGGCGATAATTTCAAATTGGCCTTTGTTAAACAAAGACATCTAATTATGAGCAGTTGCCAATACATATTGAACAGAAATGGACCAATATTAGTTAAGATTTCTCACAAAATCTGGTCTGCAGCATGTCAAAACGAACTGCAGCAGTCCTGAAGAATCTGAGACATCATTATAAATATAGACTGCGGTCAACAATTGACTAAATCTCTTAATAAAATATGTCTGGGCTTTAATTTTTTGTATATTTCACCTTCAGACATATTTGACCTTCAGCCATCTTCCCTTAAAATGCCATGGTATATTTCGTCTCTTTGAGTTTTTTTTACTTATCCATGTACTGGTATTGGTTTCAGCAAAGACAAACCTCACATTAAAATGACTGAAAACGTCTTCGTAGTTCGATCAATTACCATTGATTGCCTTGTTATTCTTGTTAAAATCTATAAAAGGTCAATAACCTGCTTAAGAATGGCAATACAATCACTGAGATTCGGAAGACAGAATCTTAAATCGTGAGTACAAAATGTTAATCTAGATCGGGCATGGTTATTAACTGGATGGACGTTTAACTTGGCTAGAAATAATAAGGGTGAATCCATGTAGACGCGTGGTCCTATCTGAACCTAAAGAGAGATTCAGCAGATGAAGTCCCGATTCGAAGTGACTCCGAAGTTCAAATCCTAATGTTAACTCTCCCTTCTCAATTATATCCTACGTTAAACTCTTCCGCTTCAATTAGATCCATCGTTAAACTTTCACACTTCAATTACATCCTAGATTAAAATATCCAGCCTCGATTAGACCCTAAGTTAAACTCTTTCTCTCCATAATTAGATCCTACGTCAAACTCTCTCACCTCAATTAGGCCCTACGTTAAAATCTCCCGCCTCCATTGGAAGCTACGTTAAACTCTCCTATAACAATTAGATCCTACGATAAACCTTCCCGCATCAATTTGATCCTACCTTACATTCGCCCGCCTACATTTGAACCTACGTTAAACATTCTAGCCTCAATTAGATCCTACGTTAAACTCTCCTTTTAAATTAGACTTGACGTTAACTTGTAAACTTCCATTAGAAGCTACGGTAAATTATCTTGCCTCAATTAGACCCATCTTTAACTATTCCGCCTCCATTAGATCCTACGTTAAACTCTCCACCTCAATTAGACTCGACGTTAACTTGTAGCTTCCATTAGAAGCTACGGTAAACTATCGTGCCTCAATTAGACCCATCTTTAACTATTCCGCCTCCATTAGATCCTACGTTAAACTCTCCACCTCAATTAGACTCGACGTTAACTTGTAGCTTCCATTAGAAGCTACGGTAAACTATCTTGCCTCAATTAGACCCATCTTTAACTATTCCGCCTCCATTAGATCCTACGTTAAACTCACCATCCTCAATTGGACCCATCGTTAAACTTTCCCAAATCAATTACATCCTAAATTAACCTCTTTGGCCTCGATTATATCCTAAGTTGAACTCTTTTGCCTCAATTAGACCATACGTTAAACTCTTCCGCCTCCACCTCCTTGCGCCGACCCTAGGGGATGGAAAAATGCTGGTTGACGACTAACCTGCGAAAGAAAGACCAGGTAGTCTTAATCTATCTCGAGACTGCCCAGGATACTGGGGCTAGGAGGGAGTATGACTATTCAGGAACCCTGGGGTAATAGTCTACACGAGGCGCCCCCTTGCATGCACAAATGTCCCCTCCGGAGGAATGTGGGGAGATCACCCTGCGGATTATGGGGACCGAAAGGCACGTTTCAAGATGTCAGTAACTGAATGGGTGCTCATACCCCAGCCATCCCTTTAGGTTGGCAGGGATCTTATTCCCCAAACAAGAGGAGTCTCAGGTGGAGTATTGCGTGCCCTCTAGACCCCACACTCCCGCTTCTTCCATCTTCCCCACTTTCATTACAAATTCGTCTTCACACAATTTCTGCGGGAGATTTCCCTCGTCGGTTTTTCTTAAAAAAACACTTCCTGATCTTTATCTACTCAACAAACACTACCCGGGCACTAAATGGGCTCATTATCGGGAAAATCGATTAAAGAGGGAACAACGACTACAGTCACTGTTTTCTAATAGATTCTAAATGAAAAGTTCATTTAGAGAAGCCCTCCAGGTTGCAAGATGGTCTCACTATGATTAATAAGCCCTTAAATTAGCTAAAAATATCAAAGATTTCTCCTCTCTATTTATAAATTTATTGATTCACATATTTATTTACTCATTTATTTAATTAAACCATTTATTCGCTCGTTTATTTTATTTTTATTTAGTTTATTTTTTTAATTCGCTTCTGTATAAAGCGCAAGCAACAAGGACGTATATGCCGTGATGTTTCTCAAGTGAGCTTTGTAAAGATGTCGGTAATGTTATGGTAAGTAGGCAAGGTTAGGAAGACGGTGGAGCGTAACTCTTCTCTATCTGTCTTCGAAATAAATAAAGGCTACTTTGCGGGGTTAACGTCACCAAAAGTAAAAGACAGAAAGAATAAAAATGGATTTTGAAACAGAAAGGATAAAATGAACGAAGCAAATTAATTTGATCTTCTTTACGTGGGGATTTTAAGGCCGTTGTGAAAACAGCGTCTGGGCGCATGTCGAGGGCAAGACTTGCTTGTCCGCCGCAGCAACGTCTACGAAATGAAGTCCTGCGTCCACCGCGTGTGGGTCACCATGTGGAAGGACTTCGTTTGCAACGTGTACGCGGCCTTCAGGTCTTGCCTGGAGCGCGTGTGTCATCGCCAAGGTTGGCTACATTGATTTATATTATAATTTAAACAAATATTTAATTGTCAAACAATAAAAAATTGTATAACTGCATCAAAACTAGCATTGTGTCCTTTGTTGAGAGTATGGTAACGGGTGCAATAGGTCTTTTGCAATACCCGGTATTTTTGGCATTACATTGTTAATCTGATACTATCCGTGCCATTTGATTATTAATCCATGGTTATCCGTAGCATTTCACTTTTTTTATCTTTTCGAGGTTTTTCTGTGCAATCGGAACTTTGGTGTACATTCTCCATGTCAATTTCTACCTTGAGTACATTGCTTTTATAATGAATGTAGACCATTGCCATTGAGAGCAGCGACGCGTTCCTTCGTTGGTGCATCCATTAACGGATTTAAATAAGTTCCCCCTTTGATTAAGACGCGGAGAGTAAATATAGATAAAATCCAGATAGGTGCAGTCATTAATACATTATTATTATTATTATTATTATTATATATATTTAAATGCGAATCAAAAGGGGCATATACAGCGGAAAGTTGGTGAAAAGAGGGCGGGGAGAGCGAAAAGAGAGTGAAAGGCACAAAACTCGATTAGCCCAAAGAGGAGACTGCAAGAAGCCTGTATCGATATAACTTCTGTCACTCTTGGGCAGAGTTGGCACCAATTGGAATGGGGTAGGATAGATATAACAAGGAATATGCGAATAAACAGATAATAAAAGTCAATTAGATCAAGAACGAAAAATATGGATACAATAAAGCCCAACTCTAAACTCTTGGGACAGAAAGGCACACAAAAAGCCAAGTACGTACAAGGAGGAGAATATACTCTCATTCATAGTATTAATGAAGATAACCCACGGGAAAATATAAAGCCCCATATATTAAGTTTTCGTTAAAGGCGAAACTGCTTGGACTGACATTTTTAATTTTTCTTGCAGGTAATTTAGATCCTTAGTCTAATGTGCAGGGATTATAACGTCTCAAAGGGCGCACGAGTCCACTGGTTCTATTAAACAAGAAAAAAGAAATAAAATCGCGAAATATTTGTTTATTAAGACGAAAGCACTAGGAATCCTATTTTATTTTCTTTGTCGTTTTTTTAGCATCATTTGAAGATATACCCAACTGCATACAACAACACCAGACAAGCTGGAGTAAAAACCGGTTTCATTTATTCTGGGTGAGTTAAAGACACCTGAGTCAAACCCATTCGAGTCGTTTCCGATTAATGAAAAATCCAGAAGATTCAAATCAGATGGATTTAACTCCAACTGAGTCAAATTCACTTGAATAAAAATCAGCTGATTCATATCCGAATGACTTTAATATACCTGTCAAACCCGGGTGACTCAATCCCAGCTGAGTCAAATTCAGCCGAGTCATTTCTGACTCAATTCTAGTCAAATACGATTAATTCCTATCCAGTTGAGTTAAAGATCAAAGTTGTTTACTTGTGTTCTCTCCCTGCACTACATACTCTAATTTCCCTCGCCTATATCCAATCTGAGAGGGAGATGTAACCTCTTTCTCCCCCATCCCCTGAGTAAGGCACGAACGAAACGGGATCTAAACATGATAAAATCATGAACCGTTTACGACCGAAACACGAATAGGAGGACATGAAAGGAACTCGAATAAAACATGATCTCGCTCGGGTCAGATTTCCAATGATACGCTTTTTTGCCACTAGTGTTTTTGTTAGAAACTTTTGTTTTTTTTGCGACTGTATACAAAGGATTGATAGGTCTTGGGTAGGCGGATATGGACCCCGTTATAAGAAGTGTATGGAAAAAGAAGGGGAGACTTCAAGGAGTTGTTGTCAAGTGGAAAAATACGATCAATTTCCATCATCAGCTGCCATCGAAGCAATAGGATTTATTGGAGGCAAAATTCTGTCTGTCCGAGTTTCCATGTTTGCACTTGTTTTCTGTCCTAGACGATTCTTTATTTATATTTTTCTATTATTTATTCTTTATATTTATAACGATGTTGCAATGGAAACAATTGCATAGAAGAAGAGGGCAAAGGACGGAAAGATACGTGATTTTCTGCGATCCATCTGTCTAAACTCTACTCTTCTGGTTATTGGAGATAGGAATCTTTCACCGATTTTCACGTGCCGTCACCTCACAACTTTTTTAAGAATTTAGGAACCTTTTATTATTTATTTCGGAGATTCCTTTGTTAGTGTTACCATATATTTCTTAAACATACGATAATCCCTTGTGGTAATTGCCTGTTTATTCATTGATTCAGAAAATGGTTATTGGTGGGTAAGCAAATAATGGTAATCACTAGAATCCTTCTGAAGGAAAGGAGGTTAGAACTAACTTAACCTCCAAACCAATAAAAAATGGTGTAATTGCGAAACATGTGGTCAAAAAATTAAGTAATACCATCCAGGACCTCTTAAAATTCGCGCCCCAGCTGCCCTTTGTCCACAAGTACATATATGGAACTAAGAGGAACAGCAATTCTCTATGTTCTAATTTAGTTTCTCTCCCGAGAGGACCCAGGAAAAAGGGAAGCGTACGGAGGAGGCCCGTTGCCAGTGCATTTCAAACTACACCCCTCTATTCCTGAACATTCTGTGGGTTGTTGTCTGCCACTCTGCATTTTTTATCTACCCCCCACCCCTCGGTGGGTAGTAAGTCCGCCACTCGGGGACGACCTCTCTCCTCTCTTCTACCCTCTGTAGTCTGCCGATGTCGCCTCTCTCTTTCCAGCAAGGAGATGCGAAGTCTTGTATGTGAATTTATGCTGAGTTGACATCTGTGCCTACAAGGACCCAAGAACCCCCTGCTGGGTCACCAACTATCAGACTTCCACATCTTTTAACGTCGTCTCTCTGTATTAATCTACAGGCATATCCTCATAAACGTTCTTGGGTGATACTCTCGTTGGTTTTCCTTTCTTTTTTAATTACGCGCCCTTTTTATTGATGATATATTCTAGGGCAGAATCCCGTCGCTATATTTTCTGCAATATCTCCGCTGTCATCAAAGCTTGAATGTGAGTCCACTGCCTTTAATAGAGACCTTTCCTTGGACCTAACCATGGTAGTATTTGACGACCTCACTATGGCCTAGTCCTTGACAATTACTCAATGTCCAATTACACGACTATCTTTCAATTGCAGAGTCATTACCGACCTCTTTATGTCATATTCCTTAACTCCATCTCAATCACTGACCCTGACGACCTATCCATGGCAGAATTATTGCTGACCTCTTCAAAAAAGTCTCACCTCCCTAGATCTGTGCCGTCCATCTCTGCTCTTCCCATTTCCACAGGTAATACTAGGATAAAATCCCTATAGGAAGATAAAAACTCATATGGGAGAATTGTCTCTATATTCTATTCCACTTAAAAAAATAACCTAAACAAACTTTTTCAAAGTAACTAAGAAAAACTAACCAAAATTTAACTAACCAACCTTAACCAAACTTTCTCCTATTTGGGAATTAATCTTTTTTTCAGTATTTTTAAGTAAAAATCAAAGAAGTTTTGGTAATGTTGTCATCTCAAATATGAACTAATCGCGAACCATCTTAGAGGATTCTGCCAACTGGAAAAGTTTTGATTATCTCAGATGCCTCACATTTATGTTTTTCTTCTTCTTTTAAAAAGTTTTATTTTTATACAATGTTAAAAATCGTAATTTTTTCAATAAAAGTTACGACATTAAGTTGCATGCAATTTTCAGGTATTTTGCATATGTGTTCTGAGAGAAAGTTTGCCGTACGAAAACTTTATAACAGGTTACTTTGTCTTTAGGAGGCAGAGATTTTGTTTATATACGTCAATAGACATCGCAGTTAATTAGTAACTGAATTTTAGTAATTTCCTTCCATTGTAGGGCGCGCAATTAGTTCTAATTCCCTGCAATTTTTCGTACAAGTTTATTCTGTACTCTACAAATCAGGGATCTGATTCTGAGACCATTTGAACTATTTATTACTTAATCAAGGTTGTTTTATTTTTTCCTTTGTTTCTCTTATGGTTTAATCATATTTCTATGCAAATAAACAATTAAAACGCCAGTAAATCATCTTTCACCTTATTCCTCTCAGAGAGAGCAAGCGCACGATCTTCATGAATTTGTAAAAATGATGAGAGGTGAGAAAAAGGGAATTTATGTGGAAGTGACATGGAGCGACAAAAAGAAGAGACTAATAAGGACACAGAGGGAGTAATACCATCAATATAATCTATTTTATTTCATCATATTTACAATATGTAAAGATGTATAAAAAAATGTCGGCCCTTGATATCGAGATATATTATATTCATTACATTCAAGCCACAATAATATCATCAAATATCATTAATTAATGAATTATTGAGTAAAGGTTAGCTTAAGTTAGGTTAAATTGGTATTCCTAAGAGGAAATTATTACAGAGGAGAAAAGACATAAAAGAAATGATGAATAATCATTACAGGAGCAAAGGAAATGACTCTCAGGGGGACAACAATCGTTAAACATGATCCTTCAGGGCCGGGCAGGCTTTCATAAGGCTTAAGAAACAAGTCCGTACAACAGAAAAACGGACTAAAAAGTAGGGAAATGAATCCCCTTTCAAGGATATATTATTAAAGACTTGGACTAATTGAGGCAAGTGAGGCGCTTATGGACGTTGATAGAAAAGAAAATGCGAGGGTAGGGATACTCCAGGCCTGATTTCTAATCAAAATATACAGGGAAGACTTTTATAATTGGTACATCTAATCTTTCAAACGCCTCATTAGCGAAGGTAAGACATATTTTACAAATGAATAAATATATATGGTGGGAATAATTAAATAATTGATCGGGTAATTATAACTAAACAATAATGGGATGGTTAACGATCCAAATAAAGTCTGATCTCAATTGCTTCCTTATCCTTCATTGATTCCTAATATCCCCCATCATCTGTTGCTCACTAATATCATCATTCTCCTTTGCATCCTAAAATCCCCATCATCAGTTCCATCCTACTATCTAATAATCCATTGATTCCTCATACCACCATCCTCTTTCCCACTCTGTCAATGTAAGAATTCCCTGGGTTTACTACACTGGGTTAAAAAAAGGTTTGTAAGTCGTTGAAGTTTTTCAAACTGATCTAAGACAAGTCACACCTTTGAATCCGGAAATTATATTCGTTTCTTCCAATCAGGTCAAGTTTTTGTGCTAAGTTTATTTTTTAAAAGTTCGATCTTTTATAACTAAATCGATTACATTTTTGTGACATTTTCGGTTGTTTTTGTTAATATTTCTCATCCGAAAGAGGTTTCTAAGAAAAAAGACTTCGTTTTCTAAAACAATTTATTATTGTAATGTTACATAAATTGATTAATGTACAATTTATGATAGATATTAATAAAGGTAAGTACATTTAAATTGGATATTAGGTCATCATTGTTCAGAATTCACAGCATGAACTTCCGTTTCTTTGAACTCCAGGAATGCTCAGCGGTAGGGATTTTTCTCTTCAGAGTCCAACAGTAATCAGCCCTCAGGACTGCATCCCGGCGTCCTTGATACCTTGTCTCAATCTCTTTCATGTTCTGATCGGATCCCTTTATCCCCGCCGACTGCTCGTCGCTCATTGATCTCAGATTCTCAGGAAACCGATTCACATGTGAGAGTAAGTAATGCATCCTGAAGCTCGTGTTGCATCCGAGGTTTCTGAAAGCACTCAGCATCTTAGTGACAAGTTCTATGTAATTCTTGGCATTCTTATTGACACGAAAGTACTTCACGACCAGAAAAAAAAGCCTTTCAGGCTTCCAATTCCAATTTATTCAAAAAGTTTTAAAACTCTTGATCTCTGATGAGCTGGTGGAGTTAAAGACCGTCAAGGATGCTTTGATCAAGCCGAGCTCGATGTGCAGCGGTGGGAAGAGTATCCAGTTTCTGTCTACGAGATGTTTTTTTATGATGTTTATTGCTCTTCAAAACACCAATTTCTCCCGTAAAGGCCAGTCTTTCTTCGTGTAATGCTGAGCTCTATCCATACTATACTATATGCCCAGAAAACACGGCTACTTGGTGAAACCGATCTGTTGTCCCAACAAAAACTTCACAATCTTTAGGTCCATACAAATCAACCACTCTTGCTCATTAAAAAGAATTTTCTCCAAGACATACTTCACCACTTACTACTTCTCCTTCATCATAGCCGAGTGGGCAATGGATACAGGAGCAAATTGGTTGCCGTTGCGCAGCAGATTACAGTGTAGCAATCGCTTTCTGGTGTCAATGAACGGTTTTCAATCTTCGGATTTGTTCTGAGTTACTCTAGGCTTGTAAAGAAGCTGCACAATATCTGTACAGTGCACCAAATCCTTCTCTTCAGAGAAAGACGGAGGTACTCTTGATGTCTGTTTCAGTAGAATGTGATGCGAGCACTGTCAGAGAGGAGTTTTTCTTTTTTTAATTTGGATTTCAACAGTTCGGCCGATGACTTTGACAAGCTGAGATGGCAAACTAGATCATTTAACTTTCTTTGGGAAAAAGATATAGAGCATCATCGTTAAGAATCACCTCTTATTAATACATTGGGTCTATTTTTGCAAGATTTTTTGGCGGAATTCCTTTAAGTCACCTGCATAACAAAAATACCAGTTAGTCTAAAATTGATGCTTGTAAACTCTCCAGAATTCGTTTTAATGAAGAAATAAAAAAAAATTGTTTCATCATAGAGTATAAATAAAAAAAATACTCGTAGATATAAAAAAACGATAAAAATCACGACGATAAATCAAAAGGTTTTAATATATCAAAATTGTCCTTAATAAGGTAAAAAACTCATACAATAAAGTAGCTGTTATTTTTTATCATAAAAAACTTTAAAAATTCGACCCTTGTACACTGGGGTGTGGGTGTACTATGCAGACTGTTAGATCTAGTAACTAGAAACCTGTCTTACCCCAGCTCCCCAGGAAGATCTGTGGACATATGCTCCAGAATTTTCATTTCGTAGAAACTTCTCCCCTTTCTATCCAGATCTTTTCTTACCTTCTGCTCGATATGGCCTCATTGCTATTTTGCTTTAAATTTGAAAGGAAAATCTTGAACTTTTATTTTGGGTGAAACTAATGTCGAAAATTCAAGAAAATTTCTACGATGTCAGCTTTCCTCTATAGTCCAATTTAGTACTGACCTTTCTTATTCCTTTATGTAAAACGCCAAGCCTTACTGGTATCTAAATTCTCAATAATCTAACCGGGAAAACCGTTTTCAATAATTGCAAAGAAGATTCGAATCGGCTCTAATACCATTAGGATACACAATAATATGAAACCATGAACGATTCTGGGTATAATTTCCCCTACCATTTGCTGTTTGTCGGGTTTAATTTCGCCTCCCGTTTGCTGTCTGTGGGTTCCATTTTGCCTTTCGCTCGGTGTCTGTGCATTTTAGCTTTGATTCCCGTTCATTATTTATCGATTTTTATTTCACTTCTCACTCGCTGTCTGTGGGTTTTACTTTCACTTCCCGCTCGCTGTCTGTGGGTTTTAATTTCACAATAGCAAAAATGCCTTTTTCGATTTACCCGAGACATGTGCGTGTAATTAATATAATTTCTGTTGGGATTAGAGGCATTAAAATCGTTAGAAAGGCGTCTTTTGTTATCTTTTTCATTTATTCCAAAAATAGCTAGTCAAAATAAAGTTGTAATATCCTAACTAGAAAACCTTTTAACCCATTTAAAAAAGCAATGTTGAGGAAGGGAAAATAGCTTTGAAAGGTGTGTAGATTTGAGTAACCCAAATCTGACTTTTGTTGACGAGAAGAAGGACACTTAAAATCAAAATTTGCCTCCTCGCTATCAATGGGAGTAGCCGTTTCTTGAGGGTGTTAGAAATATTTCCATAGAGGGTAAAATTTGGACTGAGGACTGTTGCTTCTCGTCGTAAATTGTGTCTCATCCTAAACCAAATAATAACTAATTGTGGATCATATTGTCTGCTTAGCCGGTGTACATATGTAGCTAGTATATTAATGGCTAGCCACCATTACACTAGATTGCCATACTCTTTATCCACAACAAGGGAGTGTATTGAACAGGCCAACCTAACAGGCTTTAATAGAACTGTATACAACAGGCCTGTATAAATGTTCATTAAAAACTATACCAAACAGGCCAGGATAACAGTTTTAGAAAGAACTGTATCTAACGGATCAATCTAACACTCCTCAAAAGAACTGCATCAAACCCTCTATAATCTATCAGTCTTCAAAAGAACTATATCTAACAGGCCAACCTCAAAGCCATAAAAAGAACTGAGTTCTAACTAGAGAAGGTGAGAATGTTTTTTTCACTACTCTCGAATGGGAATAATTGGTTTTATTTTCGAGTGTCGACGCAATGACAAGGTCAAGAGACGTAAGTTACGTGGTCTCAATTATTCTGACTTATGACCTTATGATCATAGGACCTTACGATCTCTAAAACTTTCAAAAACCCATTGAAAATTAAAATGGTTACCATTCCTCCGACCGAGTAAAAATATAAGAATTTGATCCATCGGAAATTGAATAAATTTGAATTGAATTAATTTTAAATGTTTTCAGAGGAGGGACGAAGAACCAGCTCTCACATTCAGCCCACCTACCTCCTCACCCACACTCCACCCATGAGAGAGATATTCTAGAGCATTAATAACATGTGCACTGAGTTAAATGGATAGTAAGCGATAAAATTCATATTTAAATATATAATTGACAAATTAAATTCAAATACACAGACTGTCAGCCTGTATTGATCAATGTTTCTTTGAACTTCCTTCTGTTTTTTTATAATATTGTGTTCTGCATCTAAGTTTTTCACTCATATGAAAGAACGGATAAAGGTGTTGGTTGAATAGTATATTCTATAAATAAAATGGCACTGTTCATATGGTTCAAGAAGATACTGATTAAATTTAACACAACTTCAAAGAAAAAGTGGCTGTCATTGATCATTAATCTCTAGGGAATCGGGCTTGTTTCTTAACCTTTATACAACTTCAATTTTATCTAAAGAACCAGGCTTCCTGTAGTATTGATTTGCTCTGGTACATTAAATTTTACCCCAATTCTCATAAACTCAAAACGCTAGTGCAGACCACTTTGAGAATTCTAGTAGCTTGAATCATAAGAGTAAATTAGGCTATCACGCAGTTTATGACGTATAAAAAAGCTTTCTATAATACTGTCAACTGTTTCAATTCTGATATAAGCTATTTCCCAGAAGCTCTAGTAATATACGCATGGAACTGCTTCAAGCTTTTGATTATCAAAAACATTAATCAGTGTTGAAAATAGATGAATGAGATGGAATCTTCTTCGTGAGTATGGAACCCGACACGTACGTGTGACCGAGAAAAGGATAAATTACGTACATATGTGGCCAAGTGTTTTGGCTGAGACTAATTATCGCACATAACAATCTAAATATAAGTATGTACGAGTATGTTGAATGTACCTATCTACTTTTGAGATTTACTTAGTGTTTGTATTGCTGCAGAAACTAAGCGAATAAGTCTCTGTTAGTCTAACTATTTTATTTGACCCCCAAATTGGAATTATGATCAATGCACAGTTCCAAAAACTTTACTCTCGCACAAATTTAATCGGACAACCAACCCAACCACTTGGCTACCTTTCTTACCGAAACCATCATGAAGCAGGCAGTGAAATTGAAATCGAAACTTCGGGATCATTCTCATCTTTTGTTCACAATAGTCCCGCTCAAGAAAACTTGCGCAATCGTAATCGATTTGCATAATGGATCAGTGATATATCACACAAATGGAAAATCTTCATTCAAAAATAAACACATTCAATTATATGTGCTCTGAATCCAATTGGATTGAAACTATCGAGGTCATAGTCAAAAGGCGGGTAGGATCACAGAATCCCCTACACTATCATACCCTACGAGCACTGTTAAGGCAAGAATGGAAAAAAATCGCTTAAAATCTTTTCTAGAGATTGAAATCCAGCATGGTAAAGTGAATTACAGAAGGCCTAAAGATAAAGAGCCAAACACACTACATACTAAACCCGTGATTAAACTTTCTTTTAAGTGTAATATGTTATTTAGACGGTCATGTATGTTACAGTTTAACCATATTTATGCTATGGGTTAGTAATCCGAAGCAGTGACACATAATATCCTAGAAATTTAATTGTCTTGGCTAAAATGGTTGGGTATTTCTGTAGTATGGAATGTTTTTCTCCTCATCCTCCTATTTGGAACTTCTACAAATCACTGGTGCATCCTCTATACGGCAATACTTGAGAGGTGGATAATGATCTCCTTTCCTATATTTGATCAAAACACGCTGTAGTTTTGAGCTCAAACATCAAATCCACTGCCTAGCTAACCATAAGGAGAGCTTTGTTAATAATAGTGCTAACTACTTTGTTGATTTATTTACATATTTAACACTTGAGAATGTTTCCACCTAATATTTTGAAAAGCAATAATTTGAATGAGTATTCTTCGCATTTTATATTTCTTCACATACTTTAAAGATTCCTTTTTTGACCTTTCAGCATTCACTAGTTTGCTTTCCAGATCCTTAGCCCTTTTATCTCTAATCTCTTTCTATCATCGATGGAGCACCATCGCTAAAGGGCCTAAGCTTTACATTTCATTTTCTATGACTCTAACAGCGCCATCTTCTCAAGTACACGGTGGAGATAAATGGGCAACAAGTGACCGGACTGCTCCTTTAGCCATCAGCATAGTTTATTTTTCTTCTCATGGAGGTTTGATAAGATGTATAAGGGTGGCACAAAGCCAAGTACCTACTCGTTCTTCTAAAGCCCAAATAAAAGGGAATAATTCGAACTTATATTACTCCAGCGTCTAACATTCTTTATTCTCGTAATGAATTCGAGATGTGTTTTAGCCCATTTTTTCCCCCGACATGAGAGTTTTGGGAGGAATGCGGTGAAATCTATGGTGTGTGTGCGACTGAACTGCACACATACGCATTTCACTCAGATGAAAATCTACCTAGTTCATTTTCTGTAACTCTTTTCTCATGTCTGGTTGTTTGTTTGTTGGTTGTTAGGTCATAAATAACGGAACCAAATAAGCAAGCTGTATTTAATCTACATTCTTTCTACATTGTATATTTTTCAACTCTAGTTTTTTACCCATTTCAATTCTTAAATTTTGTACTGTTCTGTATATTTTGTTTGCGTTTGATTAATATAATTTAGTTTCAAATATTTTCTGCTCTACTTAACTCAGTAGTTTTTGTTTGTTTGTTATATTCATTAACATAACGTTCCTTTTAGTCCTTTACCACTGTTTGTCTCACTTTTTAATTATATTGAATCTGTACCGTCGTATAGATTTCATTTTAGATTTAAAATTTGTTTGATAGCTCCTGATGATTGGTTTGAAAATAACCCCCAAACCTAGGAATTAAAGATGAGACCAGCCTTCTTCGTTTTTTCTTTCTTAAGATAGATATACATATATATATATATATATATATATATATATATATATATATATATTATAAATAAGTGTATGTGTAGAGGTATAATAAGAAATTATTATATTTATATATATATATATATATATATATATATATATATAGTCTAAGGAAATAATAACTAAAGACATCTGGGTTTAGCTGTGCCCCTTCGATGGTACCAAGGAAGCTCGGCGCCGTTCGAGCCCCAAGATTAGTGAGTATCAACCGACACAGATTTAGGACTCCAAATCTTATTCTATCTGAGTTTGACAACTCCAAACTAGATAGATTTCTCATCCAAAATCGAAATTATATAAGCGAGATCCAAATCGCTAGGAAAGAATATAATCATATCCCAAGATTAGAAACCGTTCCAAGGTCATAAACGTACGAGAACCCACCCTCCTCATCGGCGTCTTTGTTTTGATTCTCTTACGCCAACTCGCAATTCCTCGTGACGTCACCCGTCAACTCGCCAGGCAAGTCAACGAGCGCATTCTAGCGAACAAAAACCCAGAAGATATTCTTACTGGAAACTGAAATTAATCTCCATTACCTTATGTAAGTAAAGAATAATCCTGTTATTTATGTCCCCATGCATAAAAATTAGTTTAGCGGATGTCTGGCCAAAGTCAACGCTATTAACTTAAAAATTGTTCCCCCGTAAAATTTTATCTCTACTCGAGCCTCGAGAGTTAGCCCTGTAATCCCATTTTCTTTTTTATACGTGTATTAGTTGTGTGTGTTTTAATGTTATTTAGTGAGGTGGGTTATATTTATTAAAGTCTAATTTTCTTTAGTAAATGCACTGTTTTAATTATCCCCGAACGAGTTGAAGTGGCAATATTTAATAAGGTTAAGAAAGAAACCCAGTTTATTCATTCACTAGAATAAAAATCAAGTTTAGCACTCTTAGAGCCCGATCCTCAAGCGATCTCCGAGGCACGAAATTACGCCTCGATTCAAAGTTATTTGGTTTATTAAAAGCTAATAAATCAAATAAATATATATTAGCTCGGCATTCTACGACATATTATTTAAGTGGTGTCAGGTTATTGCGGTTGAGTCAGAAGAACCCAAATTTGAGATTAGAGTAAAAAGCCCTTACCCATAACAAATATTTGCCATCCCGTTCGAGGAAAATTTAAATAACGAGACTTCAAACAAGTCTTTAAGATTCAGTGAAGTGTAGTTACGAAGGTAGGAATTATAACTTAACGAAGAGTGTTGTGTAGTGTGCTGTCTTGTTTTCGGATAGGAATAATATAATCAAGAGGTTTAGAGAAAGGCAAGGTTAGGGTAATAAAAAGTAAGGGACTCCAAGTTGCATACGTAACGTTCGTTATAGTGGTGAGGTTTCAACGAACATAGCAAATATGTCTTCGTTTGAATGATTTGTTAAACAAAGTCACACCCTGGGACTAAAGGACAAAGAACTCCTTGCATACATCCAAGATAAAGAAAGGACGGAAAGGGAAATACGGAGAGAAGAGAGAAAGTTACAAATGGAAGCTGATGAAAGAGAAAAGATAAGAAAACACGAGAGAGCATTGACTAAGGACCAAGTGGAAGTGCAGTCCGTCGGGTCCAGGATTGGGGCATCGCAGGTCCCAACTATGAAGCTGCCAGCGTACAAGGACGAAGACGACCTATATGCGTACCTCTCGCACTTCGAAAAAATATTTGAAGTGAATCACTGGGATATCGAAACAGATGGTATCGCCAGATTACTCCCCCTTCTCAGTACCCGAGTAAGAGACATATTCGTGTCTCTACCATCTAATGCGATGATAGACTATTCTACTCTAAAAGCAGAACTACCTGGAGCGATTAACCAGAATCCTGAAGACTATAGGATAAAATTTAGGCAGGCTAGGATTCAGCCCGGCCAAACCTACCGACAATTTGGTTTTATGCTCAGGAGACACCTCCAATTTTGGTTAGAGTCAGCTCAAGTGAGAAATGATTTTGACTCACTCATCGACTTTATATTGAAGGACCAGCTATTAAGCACGCTGCCTCCAGAATAAAGGGCCTTTGTCAAGGACAGGAGAGCAGAGTCCTTCGATGAGTGTGTGTCAGAAGCCGACTTCTATCCATCAAACCATAGGTTATATCCTAGAGAGTGTAGTAAAAACAAGTCCTCGTCCCCCAAGAAAGGTGGGTACCATCAGAAACCCTTTTTGCCAAAAGAAGGGGATTATCCTCATAAACCCCCACAAAATAACTCCCATAAATTCGCCAGAAACGCCGTAAATCCCAGAAACCCCATAACTTGCTATAGTTGTGGCATCCAAGGCCACCTTAGCTACAATTGCCCCCAAAACTCGAGGCTTAAGTCGCCCTCGAACCAACAGGTACATAACCTGACGGCAACGTTGGAATCAGAACAACCTTCGAATCCCTTACCTTCTTTGACCACAGCGAATTCCCCTGAACAGCAGGTGAATTTTGTATACAGCAAAAATTCTCCCAAAGGATTAAAATTTGAGACTGGGGCCGTAAATGGTCGCCGAGTCTCAACCGTGTTACGCGATACGGGGTGTACCTGTATCGTTGTGTCAAACCAATTGCTTCCCCCTATCACCCCATAGCATCAGAAGTTCGTGGTCGTCCAGGATTTCCTGGGTAGACCCACTAAGTTCCCTGTCGTCCGATACCACATACAGTCGAAATATTTTTCTGGCTGGACTGACGTAGTAGCAAAGCCTATTAAATTCTGCTCTGTATTAATAGGCCAGAGCGTGCAGCTCTCCCCAAATCCGATAGCTCAATTAGTAGTCACCCGGATACCCGCGAATGAGAGACACCCGGTTTCCACCCATTTGTTTTCGTCCGAGAAACGTGTGAACGAAGGGATATGTTTACGAGTCGTCAAGTCTGCGACGGATGTGCTGCCGTCCCTCCCTTTCCCGGAGTGGAAGGTAGCAAAGAAAGAGAATGAAGAAGAAGAAAGAAAAATGAATATAAGAAGAGTAATACATACGCCTAATAAGCAAGCTGTAGCCAAACAAATTCCTCCTGATCACAGGACAATCAAAGAAACTTTTAAAGAAAAAGTTCTGACTGAGAAATCTTCGCAAGATCAAAATAAATGTGCAGAATCGCTGCCGGAGCAAAACCCCGGAAATAAAAATTCTCAGAAAACAAAAATGGTGAACGAAAACTCAAGGTCCAATGCAGTGATTGAAATGGGAGTACCAAGCTACTTTCAAGAAAATGACGGTTCTAAAGAGAGTTTAATGAAAGAAGAAATGAACGAAGAATTTCGGGAAGATCAATCTCCTCTCCCTGATGTAGATCAACCCAATTCCCTAGAAGAAAAGTCAAGAGTAAATAGGCAAATAAAGATTAAAAAAAGGAGATGCAAGAAGATGTGTAGGTGGTTGGAAGAGGCCAGCCTCCTATCCTGACTACGTGTACGTGACTACCCCTACAAGGGAAGGACCCTTACATGCACGAGCGCCGTCTCAAAGCGTCCCTGCGAACGCGTTCGCACGATGGGAACATCTAAATACTACTTTGCTGATGAGGCCATCTCTGAACTAGGAGCCAAAATTGGGAAAAACGGTTTATCCACAAGACAGAATTGGGTAGACGCCATAATAAAGATGCCGCTACCCCAAACCGAAAAGCAAGTTCGTTTGTTCGTAGGAACCGCCCCATGCTACCGCAAATTCATTCGACATATGTTATCCTAGTCGAAAACTCACTATGTGGAAAACAGCGTATGCGACTGGGGTACTGAAAGCATTAGCCATAATGTAATGCCAGGTTAATATAGTTTACCTAGGGTAATTTTTTTTTGTGTGTAGATAGAATTTTATCGTTTGGTTTATTTTGTACGTATAAGTGTATCCCTAATGTTGTAGTTTCTTTTGGGTATTTCGTAGAATCGGTTACGATAAGTGTTAATTAGGTGCACGAAGGACATAATTCAATCAATAAGAGTGATGTGAGTGGAGCGTTCCCACTATCGGTCAAGTAGTTTTTTGTACAGATGTTTTAGTAGGACTTGTTGCGTAGAGCACAGGCGATTCCTCTCCCCCCCAGGTTCATCTTAAGGGTAGAAGGATGTAGAGGTATAATAAGAAATTAGTATATATATATATATATTTATATAGTCTAAGGAAATAAAACCTAAAGACATCTGGGTTTAGCTGTGCCCCTTCGATGGTCTCTGGTAACATAGGAGAACGGGCAAAAGCGTAAATGATACAAGACTGATTCCTGACCTCAGCTCAAAAGGCAGGCACTTCGAGGGTGTACTTATAAACAACCCATTCAAAAGTGCAAACTGCCGATCTCGTATTACCCCCTCTCTGAGCCACCAGACGCAAAAGGGCGGCAGACCAACCCGAGGTCCCACCTTGCGAGCGCCCCCCCCATCGTCCACCTCCCCACCCACCTCAGCGCGAGTAAGTTGGGTATATAACCTGAGGACCCGTGTAAACAGGGCTTTTTGTGTTCATTCCCACCGAAGAGACAAGAAAGTCACCGGTTGAGAGAAGATTTTTCGAGTTCGACAAAAAGATTAAAAAATCATCGGTACAAAGTTATTGCAAGTTAAGAAGAATTTGCAGTCCTTGTACAATACTAGATTGTACAAAGGAAGCTCGGCGCCGTTCGAGCTCTAAGATTAGGGAGTATTAACCGACACAGATTTAGGACTCCAAATCTTATTCTATCTGAGTTTGACAACTCCAAACTAGATAGATTTCTCATCCAAAATCGAAATTATATAAGCGAGACCCAAATCGCTAGGAAAGAATATAATCATATCCCAAGATTAGAAACCGTTCCAAGGTCATAAACGTACGAGAGCCCATCCTCCTCTTTGGCGTCTTTGTTTTGATTCTCTTACGCCAACTCGAAATTCCTCGTGACGTCACCCGTCAACTCGCCAGGCAAGTCAACGAGAGCATTCTAGCGAACAAAAACCCAGAAGATATTCTTACTGGAAACTGAAATTAATCTCCATTACCTTATGTAAGTAAAGAATAATCCTGTTATTTATGTCCCCGTGCATAAAAATTAGTTTAGCGGATGTCTGGCCAAAGTCAACGCTATTAACTTAAAAATTGTTCCCCCGTAAAATTTTATCTCTACTCGAGCCTCGAGAGTTAGCCCTGTAATCCCATTTTCTTTTTATACGTGTATTAGATCTGTGTGTTTTAATGTTATTTAGTGAGGTGAGTTATGTTTATTAAAGTCTAATTTTCTTTAGTAAATGCACTGTTTTAATTATCCCCGAACGAGTTGAAGTGGCAATATTTAATAAGGTTAAGAAAGAAACCCAGTTTATTCATTCACTAGAATAAAAATCAAGTTTAGCACTCTTAGAGCCCGATCCTCAAGCGATCTCCGAGGCACGAACTTACGCCTCGATTTAAAGTTATTTGGTTTATTAAAAGCTAATAAAACAAATAAATATATATTAGCTCGGCATACTACGACAGTATGTAAAGATAAGGAAATGATCTTAAATCCGCAGTATCCTAGCATACCATCAGACTATCATCAGTAATCAGCCTGACAAATCACGTATGTTATTGTGATACCCATCATAAGGATTTGCCTACATAATGTGTTTATTTATATTTTAATAATAAATTTGTAATTTCCTTTTTAGTAAAAATGTTAAGCTACTTTATTTAATCTTATAACTAACTACATCATATATGTTATGTTTTTGTAAATCCCAGCCTTTTTTAGTAGCAATCAACTTTAAATTATTTGAAATTCCATTAATATACAATGTATATATATTTAAGAATAATATAATTTAATATTAGCAGATAATTTAACAAGAAATATAGTAAAGAGTATCGAAAACGATAACGTGTAAATGTTGATACTTGAATAAAGGGATTCAATAAGCAAAAAAGTCATAGCAAACAATAATTTAATTTTTGTTACGTACTTGTTTTACAGAGGAGTGTTTAAAAAACATGGAAGAGAGATGACGGGATATGTGGATGATAATGTGTATGATAAGTATTCATTAAGTGGGTTTTGTTAGATCGTGCCAGTTTGTTTCGGCAATTGGATGAAACCCAACTAGTGAAAATGCTATTGCACGTAATCGTAACTATATTTTCACAATTTTCTGAATTTATATATCAAATAAATCTGACTAGAAATACTTTTGGTAATTCTAAATTAGCATAGGTGACACAATATAACTATATTTATGTTTGAATGAGAATAAAGCGTAAGTTTAATTTTACAGTCGAATGCTGTTCATATTGAGAAGCCATTTGCCAAATGCCAAAAGGTTTGGTAGACGATTTACCCAAATGCAAATTTTGCTCGTTTGTATTAACGTTTGAGTCCTCAGGGAAACACTCTATTAGGGACCTGTGGCGTGATTTTTCAACCACACAAATAAAGTTAGCGAAAGAGTAAAAAACCTTTATAAAAGTAAAGGGGAAAGTAATAAGGTAATTTCTGTCAGGGGTGAAATGGAGTAAAAACGAAATAAATATTCGAATGAAAATTGAACATAATTAGAAGAAATAAGTTTAATAAAATAGTTATAAAGTAACAAGAACTGAAATATCAATAATTCTTAAACTTAAATAAGTATAAATATGCTTTATTCTAATTTTACTAATATAAATTCGTCCAAAGATCCCAGCATTGATCTGTTTAAATCTCTTTTCAATTACTCTAGTAATTTTTAGGTTTGGTGTAGTGGAAAGAGAATTCCCAATTTCAGACATTCTAGCCCTGTAAATAGAGATGTTAAAAATAATAACTCCTAATCTTATCTTTTTGAATAAATAAGGTGGCAAACAAAGAACCGAAATTAGTGAATTAGTTATTAATTTTATGACAAAGTTTTGGGTATCGAATTAAAAATTCATGGGAGTAATGTAACACGGCTCAAGTATTCCGTGGAGTTTTTTTCGCGGAAAAACCTTTCCTTAAAGTTCCTTCATTTCATGGACATTCGAGTAGGAAATTAACCATAGGAAATGTAAATCGTAAACCGAGCCAACTGTGCTACAGCTTCAGGGGCAGAAAAATGAATCTACTTGGTTGGATACGGATGATGAAGGTACAGAAAGCTTAGTTTTAGAATAAAGGCAAATACACGCCTCTCCATGGTTAGCAATTTCCTTAGCCTCCCCTACATTCCAGACGTGTCAAGTAGCCTTTTCTTAGAGGTACTTTAACTATGTACCTTCCACATGGAATATCCTAACTAAGGTATTTTTATTTGCTGGGATAATGAGAAAAGGAATACCATGGAAGATATTAAACTAATAATAATAAGAATAATAAAATGTACCAAGTGACTAGGAAAAAAAGTGTAGATTACTATAATGAAGTGTCTCAATCATAGATGCTGAGTTGAAAAAGCCATATTTCAACCTTATAGGGAAATTTTGCCCAGAAAATAATAACTTATAAAAATTACAAGTTCGAACTATATTTCTGATTCAAAGAGAAAGTTTTAGCCTCTGGCTGCGGGTTCTAACCACAATAAAAATTGAGGACCAGATATGGTCGTGGTATTTAATATTATAGCAGAATGTGTTGTCTACTGTAATATTTTTCTTTTAGAGTTGTTCTCTGATTTGAATCATCCAAAGCTAAAAGTGTGTTTTTTTAAAAGTTATTTAAGGTTGTAAAATATCCTAAACCTTGATTGTGGTTCATGTTATTGTTTCGATCAATGTATGTACATATTCGGCTGATAATATATGGAAAATAATTTTCTTTTATAATATTCAGGTGTTTTTTGTTTGAGTTTAATGAAATAAAACACACAATGAGCCAATTAAAATTATAACACTTTCTTGACTTCTGTTGATACAGTAAAGAATTCGGTCCCAACTTGCTGAAATTTATTGGAAACTGCGATCATACTACGACTATACGACATCCATTACGGACCATACTTTCGGAGATGGCTCTAAAAATATGCTTAGCTTTTTATTAGGGAAGTTCTTGCATTTGGTTTCAAGGTTTTCCCTCTTATGCACCTATTATTATACTTTTAGACATATTAGTCATGTGTTCCTTATAGTTTATAATGCCATTCCTTATTTAATATACTTAATATATTTTGTTATTTTCCCCCTAATGCAAACACAACAAGAAAGACTTTCAAAATCCTTCAGAGAAAGGAATGAACTCGAATAGACGCATCCTATGTTGGTCGGATATCAAAATGCAACAGCAGGAATCAAAGGAAAACACATTACTTTCACTTCAAATTTAATAACATGTGAAGCGTCACCGTTGCTTAGCAACTGAAGAGGATTGGTAGGATTTCTTTCACTCCCACCTCTAACGATATTTAGGAGTGCAGAAATATTAAGACGTTTCGATACAGAAATAAAAGTGAAAAATGTGTGGCAAAACTTAGAATAGGGGGATAAAAAGCTTTCTCAGCTGATCTCTTGATCTTCCAGCGACTTACCGATGGAGGTTATGAAATTTATGCTGCGTGTGAAGTTTGGCCCTTGGGCGCATTCTTACTTTTTTAACAGAGTTTTAGAGAGAAAATATGGCATGCGTTTTTAAACCTGGTTTCAAGAATCTTGTTATATAGTCAGTACATTGATTGTTTTTACGTTTTTAAAAGTAATTAGAATTTAGACTGTTATTACTCGTGTGAAATATTTCACTTGGCAACTTTTGAAATTAAAATAATTTTAAATTTTGCTAAATGCCGATCAATATATCATATTTTGAAGACTCAGAAAAGATAAAAATTCTCATAAGTTCTCCAAATATTCTGTATTTATTTACGAGAAAAGTTTTCAAACACGGCTGAATATTTTACTCTACAAATGTGAAAGAGTGTTGATTGTAACACAATTATTTTGAAGTTATGTTATAAGTTGTATATTTTTCTGAGTGTAGGCGTAGAAGCTGTTTGCTCTGTGACTTAAAATGCTGTTAGGTTTTGCGAATTCATTCTTTTCCGCGGTCTATTGATTCCATACATCTCTAGTTATTATGTGCATATTCTGGAGAGTTGTGTGGTCTATTAGGACCTTCTTTCGTTCCGGATCTAGTGCAGGTTATGGAATTTTATGAGTTAACTACCTAGGAAATCGTTTTGAGTCCTAACAGGTCTCAATGCCTTCTGGGAATCTTGGGGTATATCGTCCGAACTTTGTCCCTCCCTCCATCTTCTCCAATTTCTTTCTATATTTTTTCTTACCAAGGTTTCTGTGGGAGATGCTTAAGTTAGCTTTAGTTTTAAACTAAAAGAAAATCCAGGTAATTAACTCACTAAAAGGTCGAATTGATTACCTTAGCTTCCAGGCACTTTACCTGCACTTAACACATTTCTTCAAGTGATTCTCTCGTTGACTTAGGTATGTTAAAAACAGTTATTGACAGAGGGCCTTACTCTCTGTCGTCAGAGAGCCACACCTACCTAGGGCAATAAAAGAAGCTGTCCTTGCCTACTTTTCACACCTAGATGTGCAACCTATGATATAAACCCTAAGCTAAAGTCTCATTATCATTATCAGCTTCTCCATACGGTTTTGTTGGTGCCAATCAATGCCCCCTTTAACATTTATGATAGAAATATTTCACAACTTTTATTGACTGTGTAACCACTTAAAGGTTGATATTATTGCCTCCATTTTAGTGTTTTCCTTAATGGCACCATAGCCCGTAAAGAAGGAGGTTATGGAGAGTTGATAACCATAATGGCTCCTACCCTGGGGAAAAGGCTCGCACCTACCTATGATTTGAGAGAAATGCGATCCAAAGCAGTATTTATGGGAGGGTCACCCATGACCCTAAAGTCCAAGATGAGGGAAGAGACGAAGAAAGAACCAGATATAAACCACGGGAGTTCTACGACGGCGAATCACGGGATGAAGTCATCACCAATTGAGGGAAGGATCAGGCTGCTAAAGTTACCACAAATCCAAAGGGTACGAAGGCCGACATACTAACGTGGGGTTCAAACTTTGGGTACCTACAGCGTATTGCAACCAATATGGAGGCAACTTTAATAGTGACTCCATGCGGCAACTTGCCTGACGAGATGTGGCTTAACTTTGATATAATCGAAAGCGGTGATTCCGATCCTTTCGGCTGAGACACCGAAAAGGGTTAAACTAAGATAGAAAAATGTGGCAAAGAGTGAATAAAGAAGAAGATCAAATGAATTTCGAAAAAACACTAGACAAAGAGTAAAAAAGATAGTTAAAGACAAGAAAGACTAAAGGGAATAAATAGATAGTTAGTGATATAATGACATAAAAAATAATAGTGGAAGAAAATCAAATAAATATAGGAAAGAGTAAATAAAACAAAACATAAAATTAAATATTTTGCTAAGAAAATGAAATCTCATTTCCTCTTCTCATATTTTTTCCAATTTAGACAATTTTAGAAATTATAACAACTAGGAAAAGTATTTTCACTCAATAAATAGGGAAGGATACAAACAAATGAAGGAAAGGTGAGAATAGATAATGCTAAAATGCAATTATGGAAAAGACTCCGATAGCAACACTCGTCAGCCGTATGTACTGGAGTCGAAGGGAGGAAATTACCACCTTTTTAGAACAAGTTCGTATTAAGAAGACTGGAACTCAAAAATGGAAAATTGGATCCCCTCTTTAGGTAATAAGGATTTTCCTTTTTTTATTTATTTTTTAAAATTTACGTGAAATGAATCATCTTTTTAATATTTAAATTATTCAGGTTTATTAAAAAGTTATTCCCCCTAAAATAATAAATAGGTGCATTCCCTCGCTGAATCCAAAATTGGATCTTTGCAATTTGATCAAAACTGTAAAATGATGAGAAATATGAGTTAAAACAATAATGTTGTATAATTATAATCTATTTTTATAATAGTTTTGTATAAATAAACGTTTGAATTATTTTCAATTACAGAAATTGTGCTTTCCAAAGATAAGCGTGCAACCATTGTGTGCTACAGTGGCCTGAAAGGAAGGAGATAGTAGCTAAGCGCGTTGCATCAAGAAGCACTATCTTTATGATGATTACTAACTTTAAAATACTTCAACTGAACGCCAAAATCACTTCTCTGTAAGGTTACACTCAGCTCAAGGACCGGGTTGTCTCCAGTGCCAAGCTTGCTCATGATTGGAAAGAGGCAGATGTAGACGTTTCATGGCGGACAATAAGAAGGAGACTTTTTAACAAAGGCTTCAAGTCAAGAAGGAATGCGAAGAAGCCTTATATCATCAAGACGAACCTTAAGGATAGGCTCCACTTTTATTAGAAATATAAAGAATGGCCCATTGAAGACTAGAGCAAAGTCATATTTTCTGATGAAGCTCCATTTCGCTTGTCTGGAGAGTCTGGGTGATCACTCTTTTAGAAGAGGAAAAGGGAGCACTTATACGAGTCTTGCTCACTGTGAAGCAGCCGGACTCTCTCCATGTTTGGGGCTGCTTCTCATCTAATTAAACTGAAGCACTGAGAGCACCTTTGTCATCATCTTTTCCTAACAGCTTCGCACCAATTTGGGGATGATAACTATATTTTTCAGCCGAATGAAGCAACTTTTTACAAAGTAAGCTTAAAACAATATTAAACCTTTGAAAACTTGGCCCGGAAATTCTCCAGATTTAAAAAATAAACAATTTGTAGGCGATAATTTCAAATTGGCATTTGTTAAACAAAGACATCTAATTATGAGCAGTTGCCAATACATATTGAACAGAAATGGACCAATATTAGTTAAGATTTCTCACAAAATCTGGTCTGCAGCATGTCAAAACGAACTGCAGCAGTCCTGAAGAATCTGAGACATCATTATAAATATAGACTGCGGTCAACAATTGACTAAATCTCTTAATAAAATATGTCTGGGCTTTAATTTTTTGTATATTTCACCTTCAGACATATTTGACCTTCAGCCATCTTCCCTTAAAATGCCATGGTATATTTCATCTCTTTGAGTTTTTTTTACTTATCCATGTACTGGTATTGGTTTCAGCAAAGACAAACCTCACATTAAAATGACTGAAAATGTCTTCGTAGTTCGATCAATTACCATTGATTGCCTTTTTATTCTTGTTAAAATCTATAAAAGGTCAATAACCTGCTTAAGAATGGCAATACAATCACTGAGATTCGGAAGACAGAATCTTAAATCGTGAGTACAAAATGTTAATCCAGATCGGGCATGGTTATTAACTGGATGGACGTTCAACTTGGCTAGAAATAATAAGGGTGAATCCATGTAGACGCATGGTCCTATATGAACCTAAAGAGAGATTCAGCAGATGAAGTCCCGATTTGAAGTGACTCCGAAGTTCAAATCCTAATGTAAACTTTCCCTTCTCAATTATATCCTACGTTAAACTCTCCCGCTTCAATTAGATCCATCGTTAAACTTTCACACTTCAATTACATCCTAGATTAAAATATCCAGCCTCGATTAGACCCTAAGTTAAACTCTTTCTCTCCATAATTAGATCCTACGTCAAACTCTCTCACCTCAATTAGGCCCTACGTTAAAATCTCCCGCCTCCATTGGAAGCTACGTTAAACTCTCCTATAACAATTAGATCCTACGATAAACTCTCCCGCATCAATTTGATCCTACCTTACATTCGCCCGCCTACATTTGAACCTACGTTAAACATTCTAGCCTCAATTAGATCCTACGTTAAACTCTCCTTTTAAATTAGACTTGACGTTAACTTGTAAACTTCCATTAGAAGCTACGGTAAACTATCTTGCCTCAATTAGACCCATCTTTAACTATTCCGCCTCCATTAGATCATACGTTAAACTCTCCACCTCAATTAGACTCAAAGTTAACTTGTAGCTTCCATTAGAAGCTACGGTAAACTATCGTGCCTCAATTAGACCCATCTTTAACTATTCCGCCTCCATTAGATCCTACGTTCAACTCTCCACCTCAATTAGACTCGACGTTAACTTCTAGCCTGTATTAGAAGCTACGGTAAACTATCGTGCCTCAATTAGACCCATCTTTAACTATTCCGCCTCCATTAGATCCTACGTTAAACTCTCCACCTCAATTAGACTCGACGTTAACTTGTAGCTTCCATTAGAAGCTACGGTAAACTATCTTGCCTCAATTAGACCCATCTTTAACTATTCCGCCTCCATTAGATCCTACGTTAAACTCACCATCCTCAATTGGACCCATCGTTAAACTTTCCCGAATCAATTACATCCTAGATTAACCTCTTTGGCCTCGATTATATCCTAAGTTGAACTCTTTTGCCTCAATCAGACCATACGTTAAACTCTTCCGCCTCCACCTCCTTGCGCCGACCCTAGGGGATGGAAGAATGCTGGTTGACGACTAACCTGCGAAAGAAAGACCAGGTAGTCTTAATCTATCTCGAGACTGCCCAGGATACTAGGGCTAGGAATGAGTATGACTATTCAGGAACCCTGGGGTAATAGTCTACACGAGGCGCCCCCTTGCATGCACAAATGTCCCCTCCGGAGGAATGTGGGGAGATCACCCTGCGGATTATGGGGACCGAAAGGCACGTTTCAAGATGTCAGTAACTGAATGGGTGCTCATACCCCAGCCATCCCTCTAGGTTGGCAGGGATCTTATTCCCCAAACAAGAGGAGTCTCAGGTGGAGTATTGCGTGCCCTCTAGACCCCACACTCCCGCTTCTTCCATCTTCCCCACTTTCATTACAAATTCGTCTTCACACAATTTCTGCGGGAGATTTCTCTCGTCGGTTTTTCTTAAAAAAACACTTCCTGATCTTTATCTACTCAACAAACACTAACCGGGCACTAAATGGGCTCATTATCGGGAAAATCAATTAAAGAGAGAACAATGACTACAGTCACTGTTTTCTAATAGATTCTAAATGAAAAGTTCATTTAGAGAAGCCCTCCAGGTTGCAAGATGGTCTCACTATGATTAATAAGCCCTTAAATTAGCTAAAAATATCAAAGATTTCTCCTCTCTATTTATAAATTTATTGATTCACATATTTATTTACTCATTTATTTAATTAAACCATTTATTCGCTCGTTTATTTTATTTTTATTTAGTTTATTTTTTTAATTCGCTTCTGTATAAAGCGCAAGCAACAAGGACGTATATGCCGTGATGTTTCTCAAGTGAGCTTTGTAAAGCTGTCGGTAATGTTATGGTAAGTAGGCAAGGTTAGGAAGACGGTGGAGCGTAACTCTTCTCTATCTGTCTTCGAAATAAATAAAGGCTACTTTGCGGGGTTAACGTCACCAAAAGTAAAAGACAGAAAGAATAAAAATGGATTTTGAAACGGAAAGGATAAAATGAACGAAGCAAATTAATTTGATCTTCTTTACGTGGGAATTTTAAGGCCGTTGTGAAGACATGATGGATATTTTCATGCCCGAATGGACTATTAATATATATGGATTATTGGATGGGTGAGGAAAAGCGAGATACGAATCCGGACAGGCAGGGAAGTTCAAAGTCTTATTATCCACTCCATAAGTCTAAAATTGGTGGAAACGAGAAGGCACACGAAATGATACAAACCTTTAAATAGCCTGTTTCGGTCAACGCCACTAATAGCCTTGCAAGGAATTCCTTGAATGGAAAAAGTAATTTAGGAAAAAAATGGAATATTGAACTTTTGACTGCTCAGAGCCCAATAGCGAATCCTCGCGTCTTGAATATAATTTGCTGCCGGAGGAGCAATAGAGGATCTACGAGCACGGTGGAAAGACGTAGCGAGAACTACGGTTCATGAAGTAAAAAGGTTGCGCCATCCGTCACGCGATTCGTAGACAAGCTCTCTTGGTTAATGAAAGCTATATAAGGATTAGTATGACAATCGTTGTCAAGCACGAAAAAATCACCCGACCAGTCATATTTAGGGGTAGGGAATGTTCGGGTGGCATCATGTGTTTTTGATACCATTCAGCGATCTAGATCCCAGGTGGGGGAGGGTAACCATTCCACCTCGGGGAATGTGGAAAAGATTAGCTTCATATTTGTATTCCATCTGCAAGTTCCGAAAGAGAGAAGAGAGTGCGTATGTTGTTGTGCGAAAACAAGAAGGAAATGAGAGTGGTGTTGTGGTTATGTGAGTAAGGACGCATGTGGAGCTTCTTACCCACACAGAATGACGTTTCAGCATATTCGCCCAATGGAAAGCCAACTCCTAACCCCGCTCGGTTGGCTCGAACCCGCGCCTCGATGTTAGAACTCCGATGACATTTATACCTGGCTAGCGAAAGCTGTAGCAAGAGATTATTATATTAGAAGAGGCACCAGGTTTGTTCATGGCATGTAGTGTACGTGTTTTGCATGCATCTATGAGTAGGTGCTGGTCTGTGTGCGTTTGAAAGAGCGAGCTAGATCTTACATACTGAGCAACGTGAGTTGGATGAATATTTTATTCATGTGTGGATTAAAATTCCATGTTGGAAGTTTTCTCCTTAAGATTGACAAGATGCTATTCTAAGATTCCTCGTCAATTCCATTCTATGTGCACCGTCCTTCATTATGGTTATTGTAATTAAAAACAAATGTTATCCATAACATTATTCTAAGAGTTTGAAAAAAACAAATGATGAAGTTTAGAAAAATAAATATAATTATCGAATGTTTTGGAATGATTTTAGACAAAAAAAATTAGAAATGGTAAAGTTAAGAAAATTTACAAAAATTTAGACATTGCTTTTTATTTATTTTATTTTTTCACATATTCGAAACTTTTATCGAACTTTTTTCTAAAATAGATTTTGAATTTTAATCTTTATCGTGAGGAAAGAGCAACTAGCCCCTAAAACCGAGCAAAGCAAAAACAAATTATTAGAGCAAATTTAGATTGAGAAAAAAAGAATCGTTGTTTTTTTCGTATTTAAAAAGAATCGCGATAAAAGTTTTATCTGTCTTTTAGGCCTCGAAAATAAGGATCGAAGTACCAAAAAATAGACCAGGAGTATATTATCAGGAGATAATATAAAATTAAAAATATAATTAAAAATTTTCAGACCAAAAGGCAGTTGTCAAAGACGGATAGGCTGTAGGACTCAGACAGAAAGTCTGCCTGCGAAGGGCAAGCTCCTCCTTTAAGGAAGAGTGGCAAAGCCGCTCTTCTTATATTTTTTATAATTTTAAAATTCTAAATATTCTACATAAAGAGAGATAAGGAAATATTGTGAAGTTCTATCAATTGTACGTTCCTCTGTTGCATTATGCAATTACTGTGCTATTTGCAACGGAGGAAAGTGGTAGGTACCGATGATGATCCTTACAACGCTGATAATTAACGACCAAACAGAAAACTTTGCGACACAGAGATGTCTGAGGAACTTATCTTTTTCACTATGCGATGAGTCGATACACCCTCATAGATTTTCTATGTCGCAACATTGCAGATGTCAAAAGAAATGTTTCTTTTAATTACAGTAACCAAACAACTATAATTCTATTATTTTTTGCTCTCTTCCGTTTTTCTTAGACATCGAGGGATTTGAGGGGCCCATCGAAGGAAAGGCTTCATCGGAGGGGGATTAAAGTGAGGACAGACAAAGATGAATAAAAGTGAAACGAAGAGAAGATTTTCCTGCACGACCATCGTCTTTAGTCCTTACTTCTTCTAACTGGCACTGAGTTAGAACTTGAAACATTACTATATGGTAGGGAAGGTTTCGTAGGGTGGTTATCGTGGATAAGTATAATTGAAGGAGCAGTCGGGTTATTTAAAATAGAGGAAATTATTATATAAAATTATTACCACCCATATCTCAAGTCATAATTAAATTGCAAATGCAATTTCCCATTTCATTGAGACTTCATCTAGTTAGTGACACGAAAGTGTAATCCAAAGAGTTATACTCGTATCTATACTTTCCTTAAATGGCGCTGGGCCAACCAAGACCCACTTGAACCGGCAAGTTTTCACTGTCTAGAAACCAAACAGAGAAAACGGTGGTAAAAACTGTGCCAAAATCTAATAAAATATTAACATTAGCAAATATTCTGGCGTTTCATCTCTCACTGTATAAAAGCATTAACACAACCAATCCACATATATCCAAGCATAGAGGTACCGGATTTTGGAAAGGTTATATTACACTAGTTTTTTTTATCCTTCGAGAGGTTTACGTGTGTGTGATAGAAAATGTTCTTTCAAACAAACTTAAAGTTCTACTTTTCCAACATGTGTCATTAAAACGTCTTTTACATTGTCTGGAGGTGTACTGAGATGGAAGTGAAAAGAATAGAGATATGCGATCTCCTGCGCGCGGGGCCCAACGAGTCCAACATCGCCAAGTCGTTCAAAGTCAGCCGGATGACCGTTCACAAAGTCGCGAAGAGGCTCAAGAACGGAGAAGACCTCAAAGATCTACCTCGTTCAGCATGAAAAACTTAGTCCGCAACACGTGCGCAGACTTCAGGTCTCGCCTGGGGCGTGTTCTCGCTTTCGAGGGTGACAGTATTGATTAATATTGCAAAGTGGACACATATTTATGTGTTCTAACAATAAAAATTTGTCTAACTGCATAAAACACTATAATTGTCTCCTTAGTTGAGAGCGTCGTAGCGAGTGTAACAGGACCTTTGTAATACCCGGTACTAAAGAGATACAAAATCAGCCACCTTATATGTGCACACTCGTTTACAAACGCACACAGGTTGTTTAGGACAATATAGCATCTACATAAAGAGGTAGAGGAGGCTTTTGATCTCAAAAAATAAACAAAACACACATAATTCAAGCTCTCAGCGAACGAGCAAAGAAGCGTCCGGATAAGAAAAGGATTTGGCGGATTACGTCCGATCTCGCGCACGGCCTAGAGAATAAAGCTCGCATATTTGTTTTCCCCACACTCGCATTACTGAGTACAGAACTTGCCACCCTGCCAACAAATGTATATATATATATATATATATATATATATATATATATATATATATATATATAGTGGTAGGAGACCATGTTGTATGCATGATTTGTTGCAGTTCACAGCTTTTAATCTTTCCCAAGTCTTTGCAGCAAGCGTAAGATGAGGCAAGTGGCATTTATTTATTAGCTAGGACATCTTTTACCCTTCCACCGGTCATCTTAGAGGCAAATGGTGAAATTTATTATTTTTTTTGGAAAATAAATAGAGTATCGTCCGCATGTTCTCCCTCTCCCCCCTAGCAGCGAGGGAGAGGATTGAACCCCCAGGGCGACCCATTTCGGCTCCCCAACGTCCTTTGCCACAGGTCCAAAACCGTTTGGTTAGCCCAAGGGAGAAGGAACGGCGGGGTGCCGTGTAGGGATAGGGGAAGATAAAACATGGGTGAAAAGGGAAATCAGTAGGAGAGAAGAAGTTGATCTAAGCTGACCTTCTTACTACGAACATGGAGATATAAGACAATATAGGGGATATTCCATTATTTGAACCTACTGATTAACGTGGAATCTGAACCACGGACCCTAATTTTTCCAATCTTTCATCCGTCCTTCATCTCTCCAGTCGATCTGAATGACTTCTCCCCAGTTCGTGGGAAAACTGCTAACCTCTGTCTTTCTCTCTGTTATTCGTATTCTCTCTTTTTTCTTTGTAATTAACTTGACGGGTGGTTTGTCCAATCTCTCTTATTTGTTTTCATTTATTCCCTGTTGCGTTCGTGTGTATTCTGTAGCATTTATACCGTTATGTTTCTATTTGTTTGAGCTTTAGCCTGAGTTATCTTTTTGTTTTCGTGTTTATCTGCTTGTGAGTGTTTGTGTTTGTTGTTTCTTATTGTTATCACCTGAGCTTTCCTCTTGTAAATTTTCACTTCAATTTTTTCACTTAGTTCCTTGTAGTTCCTTTTTCACTGTTTGGATTCTTCATCGGTTTTCTATTTCCTTGTTTTTGCCCCGTAGTCTTGTCCGGTAAGATCGTCTTAATTGGGATAGTTTTAATAGCCGTGAATTCTTGTCATTTTTTTGGTTGTTTTTTTTTGGTAGAAGATGGTAGCTGTATCGGCCGAAGGCTCTTCCCTCATGCCCCTGGTGTGGCGGGAAGGGAAAGGACACCTGGTTGACCCTTCCACGCTCCCCGGCCTCTTTCTCCCTACAGTCTCCTTACGTTCGGCGGGGACAGAAAAAGAAGGAGTGACGGTGGTCGTGGAAGGTGGATAAGAGAAGAAGATGGAAATAGGCGAAAAGGAAAGTTTAGTATCAGAGCAGAAGTTGATCTCAGGTGACCGCCTACTGATAGATGGGGATAGAAGGATAGAATGGGCTAGGTCTATATGTTTGGAGCTACTGATTAAAGTGGAATCCGAATCACAACCTGCAATTTCTTTTCTATTCTATCCTTTATCTGTTGTTTTACTGGTAAACAATTGAATCTTGTTTAAAGTTGTCGGTGAGCCGACTAATCTCTGTTTTATTTTATTCATTCTTTCATTCTAGTTTGGAACGTATTGTTTCGATGCTTCCTTTTGTAGGTTCTTCAGGTGATTTTCAAATTTTACACTTACACGCTTCTTTTTTCCTTCCTTTCGTTTTCTTTATATTCATTATTTTCTTCACTTGACTATCTTTTAACACTTTTGTCTCAATTCACTATATTTAAACCATTTTATGTGTCCATTTAATGATTTTCACTTTTATCTCTTTACTTTGGGTATCAAGTTGATTAGTCACATTTTAAGGGTCACTGATTCTGGTAGTCTTGAAAAGTGTTTATATTTTTTGTTAAGTTTCTTCTCTCTTGTCTCGTTCGGGTGAGCTCCCAAAGAGCTGGTTTCTTGATTCGGTGATTTTCATTGGTAGAAGGATGCTTCCAATGTTCCCTGTTGGGGCATTTCACTAGGGAATCTGTACTTGAACGGAGAGTTAACTCTGGTAATGGTATTTTCTGCAAAAAATGGCGGAAGGGTTTCAATTTCACTAGATTTTCTCGGTCTATTTTTACAATCTTGGTCTCTCTATGAGGGGATTGTTTTTGAAATTATTGGAGCTCAGTTTTCTCTGATTTAAATGGCGGTTATTAGGGAGGGTAAGGTATATTAGTGCCTCCCTTCCTAGAGCAGGATATATTTTTCTTTTATTATCTGTGCTCAATCTTATTGGTCAGTATAGGAGTTTCAACACATGGACAACTCTTGATTTTAATTTAGCTACATTTTTTATGTCTCCTTTTGAGATTATTTGTAGCCCTCGTATTTTAGCTTCTGGGTAATATTTGTGCAGCTGTTCTTGTACTTCGATATCCGCTATCTTTCGTTTCGAGATATGGACTACAGTGAAACGGCTTCAATTCGGACCATACTCGGTTGAACCCTTCCCAGAAGAGCCGATTTTTAGAAGTATTATTCGCCTGTCTGCAGAAGATAATCGGCCTTGAGGCAACTCCCCTCCCCGGCAAGTGGCAGCCAACTGCAGCGTTATCTGCCGCAAAGTGGAAAATTCTGTTCGAGAACACTTGGTCGAAGACCATAAAACAAAATTTGAGAAGAAACACACATGGGCAAAGGTCACAGAAGTTATGAAATTATGAGACCACACTTATGTGTTCAAAGTAACATTCACTTCCAAAGAAATGGTACAAAAGGCTACAAAAGAAGGACTACTAAGCTTCAGTATAAGGATCCAGGGAGAAAATATCTTGTAAGCAAAGTTCCATAACATACAAATGTGCTTTGTATGTTTTAAGCTAGAAGAGCACACACCAACTAACTACCCCGAGAAAGAGAAACTATCGTGCAGTGAATGTACCACCGAAGGCCACAGATTCGACAGCTGCAAAAGCGCACATAGGTACTGACTCAACTGCAGGTGCGAGCACAAGATCATGGTCATGAGCTGCCTAAAGATAAAAGAAATAATAAAGTGGAGAGATGAGCAAGGAATGGAGGGAGGCGTAGCAAGGTACCTACGCAAGTGCCGCGAAGAAAAGTGAGGAGATGCAACAACCAAAAAAATCTCCTGCAGAAACAAAGATCACCATTATCTGAACGGTCGCATCCTCATATGCATCACACATGCAAATACAGAAAATGCAGTTAAACCTGGTTGCTACAACGAGGTGCTTAACTCTGTTGAAGACGATCAGCCTTCCAACAGTAGTTATGCCGGCCGACCCTAAGTGCTCCAGAGCATTCAATGACTCAAGAGTTAAATACAATACGTTCAGAAAATCCGAAAATGAGGCAACAGTGGAAGTTTCCTCCTCGGCAAAATCAGAAGAGGAAGATGGTACCAGTTCAGAGAGCAATGAAGGCCTAAGCACGTGAACCAGGGCGATTAAAAGGAAATTAAAAACTCTTAGTCCATCGGTGGAGTGCGAATTGCCTGGAAACTCAAAGGATGTCAATCAAGCGAAGCGAAAATAAGGAAAAACAAGAGGAAACACCGGTAAATAACACAACATCATGCAACAAAGCGCACTTAGGACATCAGAAATAAACACCAATGGTTGAACGACCAAAAGGTCTCTTTACAGAAATATATTTGGAAAATTTGTTGCAGATGTCATCTTGATTTCAGAGCACGGGTTTGACACTCGTAATGAATAATTAAAATATAAAATTAGGACGCGTAGACCACGAACGACTCGCAAGAGTGGTACGACGGTTGCGCTATATGCGATCATAAAAGGGATAAAATAGAAGCAAATCATAAAACGTGAAGAATCCTATCTTCCGATGAAGGTAGAACGTGACATAGGGAAGATAGTCATATACACCAGATACCAGCCGTCCCGGAAAGATTTTTTATTCTTGGGGTACTTCACTGGTCTATTTGGCAGAAGTACTCCCAAATCCTAAAGGAGGACGTGAAAGCTAGGTGTCAGGAGTCCGGGAGGGGATGTTAGAGCAAGGAATGCCACAAAACAAGACATATGTCTTGCCTATTGTCAATTATCGTTCAACTACTACATGGAACCAGTCAATGTACCATCTAATGACCATAGAGGGATCCTACTCACTAGTAATAAGGAACCTTATACAGGTCCCAGCCATAGAAAGAAAAAAGAAAAACTAAAGGGCGGAGTGGGCATGGTATACATAACTCCTCGAGAACTATCATCCTTCCGCTTTGGATGCAACAATTCTTGAGGAGATTAACAAGGAAGATTGAGCTTGTATCCCAAAATCCGCGCACTGGTCCATCTGAACATATAGATGGACCGAATACCTGATCTGAAATTATTATAAGAGATTAACTTCAGGAACGCACCAAAGAAGTAAAGAGATCAAAGAACTCAACCAGTTGACCCTCGGACAACTGGTAGCAGAGGAGGAATTACTTGTCGCGCTACGCTCATTCCGACAGAAAGACTCAAGACAATCGGGTCTAACAAACTTACATTCTGAAAAGGCACCAGCCCACTTTATCGAAGGAAGGAAGAGACTCTTCAACGCCTTTTAAAATATAGGATACTTCTCTGATGCTTTAAGACCGCTAAGATAATCTTATTAGCCAAGCACAGGAAGAATCAAAGAAGAAGGCCGAGCTGGCGACCAAATTTGTTGTTGCCAAAGCCAAAAGGAAAGGAAGTTACGTGGACATTGTATGTCGGCATCTATCAAAAGCATTTGATAAGGTTTCGCAAAGGTGGATGGAAATCAAGTTCCTGCGACTACGAATAAGTGAAAACATAGAAAGAACCCTATGTGGCTATGCCATGGAGATAACGACGTTTAGTATATCAGTTTGAGTAGCATGGATGGACCTAACTTCATGCTAAATTCAGGCCTCCCATAAGTGGTGGAGGGAAGATGTCCTATCCCCTGGCAACCCCACTTGCCTCAACATTTAATTATGCAAGTTTGTAAGACGGTGTCAGAAATCGAAAAAATAATCATCTCCGTGGACAAATGGAAAATAAGTAGAAAAAAGGAAAATTCAAGGTAGTCTCGATTGTAAGGAAACTCCTATCAGATGTAAGGGTGTGGTATAGCCACTATCTCTATACCACGGATTGCAATGTATTCGGTATGTAAATTACTTCATCCGGGTACAGGAAGCACGTTCTTGATGTATTTCAATTCAGCACAACATATCCTGATCCCCAACAAGGTCACAGAAGCAGTCAGTATTATGGCTTAGTGAACTCCTGAAAGAGACCCATTTAAGGGATCAGAGATCAGAAAAGGAGCCCGATTAGTGATGACTAGCGCAAGCCTAACCACAGGCAGGATATCTAGAATTGGGAGTATATAGAGGGCTTCTCCGGCCAGTGGAGCTGGGATAATATCTTCCGGATTATTTTCCGAAGGATATCCCCCCCATTGGGAGGCATGAAAAAGGAAAATGGACACGGTAAGCTTCAATAAAAGAATACCGCTACGGTTATTACCAAACGAAACTAAACGAAAACCTCAAAATGTCGCTCAATGTACATATATTGAAGGACCTTCAGATCGCCTTAATCAAATGCAAAGAAAAACACAACGGATTCGTGGTTATATGCGCGGATAATAACGACGTGGAATTACTGCTTTCATCAGCTGGAAGCATTGCCCTAAAAAAGATAGATTTGGAGGCCAGAGCTCCCCCACATATTATAGCTAACCACAGTATTATGTGGCGAAAGGTTGGGTCATGGGTAAGCGAACAATCTCCACAAGAACTAAGACAGGAACTACAAAAACAATAACCATGGCTGAAAATACACATCTTTATAAAATTCAGGGAACACACATACTCGCATCTATTATAATATAAATTTACGTATATATAATATTATTGATATGTATATTGCATGATTTAGTTTATTAGGGGGGGGGGCCAGCCTTGATGGTGATGCCTATTTGAGTAGTAATTGCGTGATTTAGTTTCTGAATGATTCAATTTTAATTAGCAGCTCCATGATTTAGTTTTTAACAAGCAATGGTGGTGATGCCTTTCTAAGCAGTTTGGAAACAATCTTTTCAATGCACTTTATGGGTTGTGGTTGACTCTGATGAACTATGATAGGTATTTGGGGCTTATTTCATCTTTTAAATTAAATTGTGTTATGTTGTCTTTAAAGTGGTCTGTGAATCAACCGAGATCGCGACTAAAGCCCCTGAAAAAGGATTGCTCGCGTATAGCGTAAGGATACCGGCAATAGACATGCAGAGAGATAAATACATTACTATACACATGTTCATCCAATGCTTCAAAATAGAATACCACACTACCATAAACTTTCCGACCAGACATGAAGAAAACCATTCAGAATGCAGTGGATCTCAAACTTGGAAACACAGTGTGAATACCATCAAAGGGTGCACCAACTGTGCTGGCAGCCAAAGAAAATTGGTTCTGTCGTTTTTGCAAAGGAGAGAAATAATAAGAAGAAGGAATAGAGAACGCCACAATGGAAAGAAACAAACAAAATTCACTACGCAGCAACAGCAAGGAACACCAGCCAGCCAACACAAATGAACATCGACGGAATCATGAATGTAAAATTCCTCTCAAGCATTCTACACTCACACGTTATGAATATAGGCCATGAAGGTACATACACAACCACATTAAATTCGATACTAAAGGCAAACGGTTTCGAACCGATGAAATTCCCGAAGGAAGCAGATTCATCAGGAACCAATTCAGATATAAGCTTAAAATGGTATGCAATAACACAGAGTAACAAGGACTAACAAATGAAGAAAGTACCCTAGAAGACCTTACGGCCCTTTTAATGAGGGTACCTTTGGACTAGCAGTCGAGCGGGCACATCTTTGCTCAAATGCTTTACGTCCTTAAACGGCAACTTTTCAAGACCCTGTCTAGTCTTGACTTGAACTGGTCAATAGATTGGGCAAAATACAAACAGGAATTAGACCCTTACCTGCCAAATGGACTCAATGAGGCAACACTTGAAAAATTCAACGGGAATTTAATATAAAAATGACACATTCAAACAGCAGACAGCAATGCAATCCCCAAAACCGTTTATAAAACAATTAAATATTTAATATTGCCCCCGACTTTGAAAGCAAAAAATACGGAAATAAAATTATTAAATGAGGATATACTAAGAAACGGACCAACATGGGAAAGATAATTTAATCTGAGAATGAAAGAGAGAGAACTACTAAGGGACATAACTGACAAATAAAATAAATACTGGGAAACAGCCGTTCAAAATATCGCCCCAAGAATTTTGGCTAAAAATAAAACAAATGGAAAATATTAAAGGCAAAGAGAAAACAAAGATTAAAGACAGACATATAAATACAATTGAAGAGGAATACGAGATTGAAAGACTATTTAGGGAAAACTGGAAATGAATGTTCTGCATAAGAAGATCGAAGAGGAGAATGAGAATTTTGATATCAACTTTGAAAATCAGATAATCGATTCACGAAACGAAAAGTAAGAACGAGCCGACTTGTATGACTACGCAGAAGAGAAAATATAAGCCAATAAAGGAATTAACGTCAAAATTGCCACCAAAGAGCTAAAAAATACCATCTCAACTTTGAAGCAAAAAGCGCAAGGAAAATCCGGCCTTACCAGGAATAACTACAGAGAGGGCTCTGAATAATATACTTGAGGGTATAAAAAATGTGCTTAAGGCTTACCTAAACAAGGGAAATTTCCCCGACGATTTAAAAATAGCGAATATGATATTCATTGTGACGCCAAGAAAACCTCCTTCTTAGGGCAAAAAAAACAGCCCTATTTCCCTTCTAGACCTTATCAGGAAGGTGTGCGAAAAAATTCATAACCAACAACTGAATGAATATCTAACGCAAAACAACTTATGAAATAAACAACTGTTTGGCCTCAGAATGAAAAGAAGAACAGAAATGGCTATCAGGTTATTAAAGAAAAAATAAGCAAGGTTAAATGGAAAATAGGCAGCATAGATATAGTATACAAGGCCGAATCTAAAGCATTCGATAAAATATGGTAAAGAGCAATGCAATGCAAAATTCTGAATCTATAATTAAACAACAACTTACAGAGAATAATTGGTGATTAAACAAGTGTAAAGATACACATACATAGACAAAGCAAATTACTATGGTGAGAAATTCAAACTTAATGCGGGCCTCACGCAGGGAGGGTGTTTGAGTCCCACACTATCTTTTTAATATATCGATCGGACATTCTCCCACACAGAAACGAAGACGGCGTTAATATATAGTTGCTGACGATTTCATACAACTAACTAATTCCCTTGATATACAGAAATCCTCAGATGCAAGCCAGGATGATGGCTACGGAAATAAAAAACCTGCAAGATAAAGACCAATAGAGATAATTTATAAATACTACATATGCATCGAAAAAGTTGTCAGATATTTCCCTCGACAACGACTGATGTAGATATAACACAGAAGGCAAGATTTGTTACCTAACAATCACAACAAATTGTTACGAGAAACACGTACCCGAGATAATAACCAGACGAAAAGGTGAATTGAGAATACTTTGCAAACTAATAAACTTCAATCTGTAAAACATGAAAAGATATATACAGCCAGAATTAGTGTAAGCAATGTTATTAATCACGAATATCTAACGTGCAGAAAGACGGAAACCGAAAGATCTACACAGAGAAGAAAAGAATAGAGCCATAAAATATTATAATTGAGAAAAGGGCTAAGAAAATTATAGAAAAACAGGAAGAAATAGGAGAATAAAACAACAACCAAATAGCACGAGAAGCAGTTGGTTGGAGACAATACATGTTTCCGAGTTCAAATATATCATCAATCTGTCCGGGTCATGTCTAGAAGGCTCCCAAGTGTCGAATCGTATTTTTGTCGATCCTAATATTTATACAAAGTGACTCAAATTCCCCCTGCTTTAATAAAATATTTACATTTGATACAATCCTATTTCTTATATGAATAGAGACGGAAAAATACAGTGATCACATGGGGGTAAAAAAAACAAAAAACTGCTCGCTTATTTTTTCAGTAGCTATGTCTGTCTGTCTGTCTGTCCGTCTCTCTCTCTCTCTTAATCTATCTCTCTCGTAAACGATTCGCTATACACTTGAGAGATGCCGGAGACCTGGTCGACGGCGGAGTTGACACCCATCTTTAAAAAGGGAGAACGCGAAAGCCCGGGTAATTACTGGTCTATTAGTATGACCTGCATCATAAGCAAACTGATAGTGTAATGAACGAATACGATCATAGTTAAGCTGTGGTTATTTTAATAAGCTTCCACATCACATGTTAATCAGTAGCCTTCGCGCCGTGGACATCACATTTATCGTGGACAAATGGATAGAGAACTTGCTAACGACCTGGAGGTAGCGACTGTGGGTCAACGGAGCAATCAAGAAATAAGCCCTTGTTAGTAGCGTGCCTTGTCATCTGCTGTGCATCGTCTACGTCAAGTGATTTTGACGAGGGAATGCCATGTTCGCTATCTACGTTCGTGGACAATACAAAATTAGGTGCCGTGGTTAGCTCCCGCGAAAGAGTGGAACGTTTGCATGATAGCCTTCGCAGCTTAGATGAGTTGTCTTCCGAGATGTGGAAGAGACCATTGAACCGTCACAAGTACAAGGTGATACACATCGGTCAGACTAATCTTCTGGAAGACTACTACTTGTTAAGTAGACCTTTGGAAACGACGGAACTTCAGAAAGATTTGGGCGTGCAAATTAGCAGTGACCTGAAATTCTTTAGGCACTGCGCTGAGGTAGAGAAAAGAACCCAGAGTCTATTGGGGGTAG
Source organism: Ceratothoa steindachneri (assembly GCA_963969495.1). Classification (NCBI taxonomy): domain Eukaryota; kingdom Metazoa; phylum Arthropoda; class Malacostraca; order Isopoda; family Cymothoidae; genus Ceratothoa; species Ceratothoa steindachneri. The sequence continues at coordinate 34,886,907 of OZ018338.1, forward strand.
ATAAAGAGACAATTTCGTTTCTGAAACAAAGAGAATGTGCTTACATTGTACAACTCTCAAATCTAAGCGCATTGAAGTACGCTGTAAAATTCTGATCACCCACAATGCGTAATGACATTGATCAACGAGAGCGAGTTTTGTCCAGGGCCACAAAATTAATCCCGTCCTTCGGCGCAAAGGATACCAGCACCGGCCACGTGAATTGGAGCCGTTCTGCCTAGAGTTGAAGTGTTTACCTGATCAGCTAATTGAGTCATATAAGATTATACGGGGAATTGAAAAGTAAAAAATATATGAAGTTGTTCACTTTGAACGGTAATCCAAGGTGCAAACACGGTTACAAGTTGGATTTACCCCAAATCTGGAGTAGAATTTGTGGGAACTTTTTCTCGTAAAAGATCTGCGACAGATGGAACCATCTTTCGGCAGAGGTGGTGCACAGTTCATCAGGGGACCATTTAAAGTTTCAGCTGTTCGAAAAAATACAGCATGAGTTAAACTTGATGCAAGTCGGACGACACTATTACCTCCTAGGAAACTTAACATATATTAAGGAGAAGAAATACAGAAAAGAAAGATTTTCTTTATCTAAAAAAATATCAGTAAACACAAAATTAGCAAGTGTTAAAAGTATCAACCCATTATAATTCAACCCATTAATAAGCTACCGAAGTTCATTGGAAACTAATGGTTTTTATTTTGAGAAAGGTAGTCTCAGTTTTCTGTTACCTTTCAACTTGTTTCAGAGAAAATAATAGAAATGTGCCCCATAGATAAATTTAATCTGCCTCCAGCTTTGTAAGAAGCATTAATAAAAAACGAGTAATACAAAATTAATGGGGGAAAGATGACTCCCAAAGAGCGAACTTGGATCTCGCCATTAAAAGGGTAAGGTTATTATATAAAAGCATCAAAGATTCAGTGAACACATGGGGATAAAAATAAATGAAAAATACTGCTTCTCTCTATTTTCATTGAATAAATGATTCTGCTCTCTCTCTCTTTATATATATATATATATATATATATATATATATATATATATATATATATATATATATATATATATATATATATATATATATATATCAATGTTCCCCTTGTTTTTTAGGAAAAGTGAAATAAGTTTTGCAGATATAATATTTAGTCTCCCTCCTGTTTTTCTAAGTTGCTATGTTTCCATCTCTCTCAAACCTATAATCAAAAGCTTACAAGACTTTAAACCACCCATCGGGTAATGATTCGCTTTTCAAACTTTGAGGCCTCTAAAATTTGTTTGACCAAATTCAAGCCGAGCCCTTGAAGAGAGATTCGTCTTCTGTTTACTATCTGCATTGCAGAGCTTGTCAAGGTAAATATAATTTATGATTAAAACGGAGCGTTTAGCTTGAGGATCTTAAGGCTGCCTTTCCCCTATTCCTAATCTTTTTTTCACCTAAGACCTCACAATCTATAAAAGCACGACCAGGAGGTGTGGCCATGCTGTTTACATTTTTATTATAAACTCCACTCACCAATTTGAAACTATTTTCACTCTATTTCACTTTACTAGAGAACCTTCAATCATTTTGTCTTATGAGCCTCATCACTAGAAAAGTTACATGACCAGTTGAGCTACTCTTGTAGGAGTGTGGTTTGTACACTCTTGTCATAGTTAACCTTATTCGCCGGGAACGGGCTCCGATCTAATGGATCTATCTCTCTCATTCATTATTCAAATAATCGTTTCTGGACAAATAACAGTGCTCAGCTCTTATTATTTTATTGTGAGATTTAAAATATAATAGAATCACGTCGCAATGATCGACTGTACATGATTATATTTGATGATAAAGCGGAAAGTTCAAGATGTGCCGTATCAGAGTTGATTGCGGACGAGAAGAACAACGAAAAGCTGAGTGTTATTCGGGGTGACTTAAATCCCAATTTATATAAGAAGCCCACAAAGAAAGATGAGCCTACGCAGCAGTCTTTATTGCCGCTTAGAACCAGATTATTCGCTATCAATCATTATATGTAATTCAATTGGCAACTTCGAAAGGTTCACACGCAAGTCTGGTCCATCTTGATTCAGAAGTCAGACAACTCTATCTCTTAACCTGTGAGTTCCGACGTTAAAACGCACTCACTATCCATGATAAATACCTATTATCTTTATTTGACTGACTTCGCTGGAATATTTCAAGGTTACAAATAGTTTTAAAGGTAGATTGATCCTAAGTATGCATCTGTACAGGCACTAATGGATCCATTGTCAATCGATAAATCAGGAACTTTAGCGTCCCTGGGGATATTTGAGTGACGGGTCCTCCCTTAAGTTATAGGCAATTACTTCTAACTTTTCAGCATTTTTAATCATATTTTGGGGGATCTAAACTTCGCTTTTGCCTATGTTGATGATTTTCTCATTGAAAGGTTAAGAGAGAATCAAAATTTGCAACATATTGCTTAGGTCTTTGCAAGAGTAAAATTGCACGTTTTGCAAATAAATATTGCCAAGTGCATTTTCTCGTAAATTTACTCAACCTTTGAGGCAATAAAGTTATTTCCCATTGCATATCCCCAGAGGAGAATAATATAACTAAAAAATATGTATTATTCTAGGCCTACTAAACCTCAATCGTTACAGAGATTTCTTGGTGTAGTCAATTCAAATTTACAATAGGACGAACTGATCAAATCCGCTTTCAATGACAAAAAAAGATGCAATCGTGAATCAGCACTTTTGCTTCATCCTAAAAGAGACTACCCATTGTGTCTCCTCACCGTTGCTTCCGATTTTCGCGTGGGTTCGGTCCTACAGCAACTTTTGGAAGGGCAAAGGAGAACTCTGGGATACTTTAATAAAGCATTTCAATCTCTGAACTAAATTATTGATCGTTAAGTAAGGAACAACCTTTTATAGATCTTGCAATTAAACATTTTCCCCACCTCTAAGAAGGCACCGACTTCCATGTATTGACCGATTCCAATGCAATAGTTGAAGCTGTCAAATCACTTATAACCAGACACTCTTCTAGGGAAGCTCGGGGTTTCGAACTCATTAGTTAGGTCACTATTAGCATTATACACATCCTCAAAAGATAATTCTAGTGATGCTCTTTACCGGGCACCAACCAATGATTGCAACATATGGTATATGCAACAAGTTACGTTGCTACGCCCTCATAGTTTCAATATGCAGGGCATATTGAGCTGGCACTGTCAAAAGATACATTTCAACCTTTTAGTGTCAATTTATCGATTCTACAATTCCTCTATTCATTATTTTTAATTATAAGTCTTTGGCTAATTCGCAATTAGCACTGAAATCTAGGCAAGGGGACCATTCTACCTCCCTCCAGTTTCATAAGTTTGCTTTACCATCTTCAAATCACTTCATTATTTGCCATATATCCAAAGGATTTTACAGACTTTATTTAACTTAAAGATATTCCATCCGGAAGTGTAGTTGAAGCTTTGCTTGCCAATTATCCTCAGTCAAAAACGTGTCTGATAAATAATAGGTTAGAGTTCACGTCAGGTCTATTTCAAGAGTTATTAAAATTCACTGTCACAGAAAACATCTTTACTTCTTCTGCACCGTAGTGCAGCTCCTCATTTTACATAGAGAAAATGTTCCTACATTTGATAAATGAGGCGGAATTTGAGTATTCTTATCGAGAACTTTTTCCGCCAAAATCCCCAAAAGAGATTTAGCGGAAAATCTCTTTCGCATTCGGATGTTTTCTAGGCTTTGAACAGATCAGGATATCCTGTATTCAAGTGAAAAGTAAAAATGTTCCTAAATCCTTCCAGCACTTAAGGTAGTGGTCTTTGTTTCAAGTAATTTTGGTAATGCCAGAAAGTCCATGCACTTTCTGCCAAAATTAACAAATCAAGTCTTATAGCTCTTCGAGTGTAGGGTAGCTTCATCTCCAACAAGCGCATATCGGTGAGCTACCACCTGGTGGTATGGGAACATTCTCTCTATATTTTGATTCAATTCGTCGATCATCCACTGTTCAAACTTATCGCGAATGAGTCAATTTCTTCTTACATAATGTTTAAAATTGAACACTAGGTTATCTAAGAATCTCATTTACTTCTTTTTTCTTTTATTATTTCTCTTTCGTTTATTAGCTAAATCTTTGGTTATTTATGTCATGCACTTCATCGTTTTTATTCTCCTACAGAATTCTTTCGATGATATTTTTACTTCAACTTTCTGCTTTTGTCTTAGCCCCTTTTGTTCTCTCTTGGTCAAGAATTTTGTTGAATATTTATACTTACAGTGCCCGTATTCTAACCATTTTATCTCTGTATGGTCCTTGTATGTGTACCAGTTGTTGTGCTTCCTTGAAAATTGTATATGTTCTCTTAATTTCATCGTTTCATCTGGACTACATAATTTCCCTATATTTGTTCCTTGGAAAAACTTCCTTATCTGCATTGGGCATCAGACGACAATGATTGTCTCGAGTGCGGTCAGTCCTTATATATTTTCCATTGTGGTCCTCTCCCTACACTGTGGGGGAAGAGCCTTCTTTTATTGGTAAATATTACAAGGGTGTGTATCGGAAAATACACGATAATAAAAGTGTGTACCCTGAAAAGTTCACATAGGGGGAGTACGAGTAGTACCTTTGTAAATGTGCACAGAAACAGCGAATAAGGCAACAGCAGATCTTGATGGAACTGAAGGGTCAAACCACGAGATAGAAACAAAAACAGAACAAACACTGAAGGCAAAACACAGAGAGGAACATGGGGAGGTGAGTACTGAGAATGGAAAGCGGAGAAGACGAAGATGAGGCGGAGGAAGAAGGGGCGGGAAGGGAGGGACACGGCCTCAAAAGATAATGGTTGTCTCAAGTGTGGTCCGTTCTTATATATCTTCTAGCGACGGAAAGGATCGCGAGGCTATATAAGGTTTTCGAAAGTTCGAGACTCGTTGTCCGCCCGGTTCTTGGTGCTCCTCAAGTAGAACAGGTTTAAGGCTGAGGACCAGAAGGGCCTCAAGAAGAACTGTAACGTTGGTGGAGACACCTGAGTGACAAGGTCCCTGGGGAACTTGCCAATGAAGGTGTGCGGGAATGTGGTCTAAAAACAATCTCACCTTAGGCCTGAGGAAGAGAGCCGTAAGAAGGGCGACGGACTCCAACTCAAAAATGTCGAGGTGCCACGTGTGGCTAGGGACAGCCATGGCCCCGTCTGCCATTACGATGCCGATTCCGGAGAGTGGGGGGGGGGGGCTTCCTCGTGGATGGTGAGGGCCGTTGCTTTAACTCACCTTCATTTGAACCATTTGGTAGAGATGAGGCGTTTTAAAGGACGGAAAAGGGCCCGGGTCGTAGTGTTCCAGCTGGCTGAAACATATTTGCACACAGATTAATGAAAGCCGGATAATGGGGGGTAATGAAATTGATGAGGCCAGCCATGCGCAGCCAGTATCTGCGCTGGACGGGAAGGTGGACCACCGAAGTTGTGCCTGGCTTTGGGGTGGATAAGGATATAAGAGAATCCATCCTTCAATTCAAGCTTGATCGCAAAGTGGTCGTGGAAGCTGGTGTCGAATACTCTGTGGATGGAAGGGAGTTGAAAATGGGGAAGGATGAAGGCCTTAGAAGATGGGGAAATATCGTACACCACTCTCTCAGTGCCGTTGGGCTTCAAGACACCGAAGATGCGGTGCGCCTTGCTGATTTGCTGGCCCTCCTCGACAATTTGATGGGCGAAAGGTTGCCCTGCCAAAGAAAGAAACAAAGGAGAGGATGGGCACCAGTGCCTGTATTCCCGGGCAGGGTAGATTTTTACCTAATCCTTGGTCGATGTATGTAAGATATGATTATACAAAGGCGTCTGGCCGAAGGAACCCGGGGGTACTACATCCATACCGGAGCTCTGGTCCAGTGGTGCCTGTCGGGTCTCTAAGCGGTCCAAACAGGGGCTCACCCATTACTCATGTTCCTCGCCCTCTTGTCTTTCGTTACGTCCCTCATTCTCGTTAGCGTTATCAGCGTTGCCCCTTTCCTGTGCATCATCATGGTGTTTTTCATTGTTGCTATGATGTCCGGAGGGCCACTGTTGACATCCTTTAGGACATCTCCAATTTCCGACGGGGGCGTTGAAGAGGAGGCGTTGAGGGAGACGAAGGGGGCATTTGTATTACCAGGGTAAGCAGCAAGCCCGGTTGAAGGAAAACAGTAATCGTAGCGACCGAAGGTGCCGGAGGCTCCGCGATATTAGTGCCGCCCAGTTCCTCGGCCGCGTCCTCGAAAAAACCCAGAGGGCACCCAACGCTTGTTCTTCCCGTTCTCCAGGCGCCGTTATTTCTAGTAGGCGAAAATCGTCGACTGCCACATCGATCACCTGGGAAATAGAGTGGACAAGGGGAGGGGGGCTTAAGGGGCTGATAGGGAGACTTAGAGGACTCAGAATAGGAATTCCGGGTGGTGGGCCATCTGGCAGATCTGGTAGTGGTAATTGGCCAAAAGGGGCGTCCCGAGAGGCCAGTGGGGGAGCGAAATCAGGAAGAGTCACTTAAAGAAATTCGAACTTCTTCAGAGTCTAATGTGAAAGGCGCTACAGGAAACGACGGAGGCGTTCTCGGAGATAAGGCAGCGGATTCTTCTGATGTCGAGAAGCGACTCCGAGTGACGAGACCCATGCGGCGGTGGGTACGCTCCACGTACAGTCGCCTTCTCCAGTCCAATCTCTCAACGACGTCGTCGAGGAAGGCGCACGAGCTCTGACTGAATTTGCGCCTCCACCTCTTCGATTCACCGAGGGATTCCAGGATCCATATGCAAGGGGCGGTCTACGCTGTTGCCAGGTGGTAGAAGGTCTTGGTAGGTCTTAGCCCTTCTTTTTCTATTTTTTTTCCGCTCGTGGCTTTCAAAACTCAGGTTTGAATCTCTCAGAATTATATTGTTTTAATGTCAATACTATAAGATTTTTGTTTACTTTTAGACGAATGCTTCCGTGATCACTGAAGTGATCTGTGAGGAAATAGATGCCGCCGCCTTACAAGCGAGTCTCTGGTCATTAATCACACCATGCTGGCAGTGTAGACGATGTAGCCCAAACTCGTAACCACCTCTTTCTCGTCCCTTGTCTCGAAAAGAAGATGAACGGTTAAAACGCCAAGATTTTCCCTAAGAGCGGGTATTCAATTTCACCTCAGATGCGAAATTAGAGGAGCATCTGCTTAAAACCAGAAGATCCCTCAGGACCAGAGGTATCACGCTCTGAGAAAAACCGTTGGAGGAGGAACCTTCATACGGTCTGTCCGCAAATCACCTCCCCTAATACCCCTACCCTAGTGAAGGGAGAGGTATAAAAGCAAATATCTTTAGAAAAACGTGGTAGATTACGTTAGTCATCAAGGCGACGAAGTTTCCGGCACGAGGCTCCGGCCCCTAACAGAAGGGACTAAGAAGAAGTTCATCCTCGAGCTAGTTCCTGATGATCACACCAAACTTTAAGTTAACCTTAATCAAGTTCAACTTACTCTGGTCAGACCCCCCCTTTTCCTGGTGTAGCCCAAAGCACCGAGATAGTCCTTGCCCGTGAGGAATACCCCGAGTGAACTCCCTTCAGCACTCCCCCGAGTGAAAGAATTCCTGCATTGGCTTTCACTGTCCCGTGGTGATATCATTTCCTGCCGAAGGTGTGTGTCTCCCCCCATCTGCAACACGCGCCAAAGTCTTCTGTGGCTTTACAGCTATTTTGACAGGATGAAACATCTGGACAAGCGGCACGCGTCATCTAAGCAACAACATTCTGGAGGTGACGTAACCATTGAATTCAAGGTCCGACTCAAACCCGAGTCTAGTCGGAAGTATAAAGGTATTTAAATCCCGGTATCCGTTTCTGTAATGTCCGTTTGCATTTTTTATCTTAAAGTGAGCTGTGGGTCAACCATCACTATCATTTCAAGTATGTCATGTGAGAAAGCCTCACTTAAATTTATTAAAGTCATTTCTGTGCATTTAAGGTGTCAAATTTCGTTAGTTCATGTTTTTTCTTTTTTTAATTAAAGTTTTACTTTTTTTCAAACAAACTTTTATTCAATCATCGAAACGCTAAGCAAGGCACTAGGAACCCTCAAAGTTAAATAAGTAATAATCAAGATAATTATAATCAAAGATATATAGCACTCTTAGAGATAAAACGTAATAACGGAGTTTGGTGAAGTACGTATCCAACCCATACGTACAAACTCCAGCCTTTACTCGGTCCTTCCTATACCAGGACATGGTCATTGATGGTTCCATGCAACAATTTAATGGGATGTTAAGGTTCAACAGTCATATAATAAATTTTGTAACCGCTCATCCAGTAATATACGTAGGATCGTCTTTTTTACAAGGCTCTAAACGTTGTTTGTTTCAAGTAAGGCTTTTAAGCAGGTACCGGACCCATTAATTGTTCTATACTTGGTTCCCTTACAGCGGGTTTTTACATCCTCAGTTAGCATGGAAGGTGTCTTTCTGTTATGTAACCGGTGGCGCTAATGTAACTTTACCATTTAAAAAATTCACAAAATAAAACCCACGGAAGACAAAAACGCGCCGTATACTTCAAATGAAAGAGGAAGCTTGAAATAGTTTGTAAATATCGAAAATGCAAAGTTGGATGATATAATACACACAAAGGTTATGTGATTGATAAATGATCAAGCTATCAAGAAATACTGAAGTAGAGCATGTAAAAATTGTAAAATATTTGTTCAGAGACTTAAGATGTTTTAATTAGCGAAATAATCCATCTAAACCTTGCATTTATGCTATGATATCAATATTTAAGGAATCCTGGTCAACAGTCGAGGTGAAACGTTCTGGTAGACAGAGATCAGTCCGAAATAAAGATTTTATTCAAAGCGTTTCAATAAGTGTTGAGGAAGAACCAAGAAAGTGGACAGGGATGCGTTGCAAGCAGCTATGAATTTCGCGAAGATAGTTACGGCGTATTCTGACTCAAAGTTTGAAACTTCATTCCTATAAATTTCACTTAACTCCACAATTAAACTTTGCCTACCCTTAAAAACAGGTTGATTTTCGAAGAGAATTTCTAAAGTGAACAAATGATCAGACATTTATCTCACACCAAATATGTCTGATGAGGCTCAAACGAGCAAGCTGCCTGATGTGAAAAAGACCTTGAGTGAAACATGATTCAAAGTAAAAATATCATCAAATGCCGATAACAAGCCAAAAAAGTGCATGGAAGTGAAACAGATAAAAGGAGAGATGCAGTATGACAAGTTTAGGGAGAGAAAAAAGGCTTGCTCAGTGTAGAGAGAGTTATGGCACTTAGACGAGGGAGTTAATGGCATCTCCGTTAAACAGAGACAGGCCATGGCTTGTCTAAAAACTCAATAACGAAACAGAGCAAAGACGCAAAATTCGAAACCTTATCCTCATCTTATAATATTTGTGACCATTATTCGGTGACTTTGATTCCCCAAAGCGTCAAAATTTGGGCACATTGAATTTTTAAAACCCCGACAGATTTTTTTGAAATTTAGTGAAATTTAACAAAAAAGATTTAACTTTTGGAAAATTCTATATGAAAAAGAACTTCTTTGGACTTTTACACAAGTTTGATGGAAATAATGAAACTTCATTCAAATTTTGGTCAAATTTGATTGAAACAACTATTATTTTTTTACAGATCTTGTGGAATTTGAGTGAAAAAGCAATCTTTTTTAAATCTAGACAAAAGTGAATAAAAAAGGCAAGGGGAAGAACAGACGAAGGCGAAACTAGAGAAAGATTGTGTTAAAAGACGGAGAAATCGATGATAATCTTATGTCATCATTTTCCTCATATTTAAAAAAGACGAAAGTACCCCTAGAATAATTACCAGATCAGCGTTTTGCTTCCTAATGACTTAAAAACATACATAATTCTGTAAACAATTTAAACAGAATTGTTAATAACTTGAACAAAATTTTCAACAATTTAAAAGGAATTGTCAACAATTTGAACAGAAATATCAACAAGTTGAACAAACTATTTTAACAGAAATGTCAAGAATTTTATCAGAATTGTCAACTACATGAACAGAATTGTCAACACATTAGCAAACATTGCCTTGTAACCCTATGCCAATAACTAGTTTTGTTATTATTACAATTGTTTGCACTTTATTTTTGTTCACTCAAGAAATTCAACACTTTCTCTTACTGTTAAAATAGATACAGTGGTACAAGTAGATGTGTTATCAGCCATAGGCAAAGGACAAATTTTAAATATTTAAAACTATGAAGCAAAAACGAACAACGGTCTCAAGTGAGGAGAAATTCCTAAGAAAAGTGGTGAACAGGGGTGGCAGATCTTCCTAGGCAGTTGGGGTTTGGAAGGCACGGCATTTTCATAGTGTTAGCTGGGCCATAGTTGTAAAGGAAAGAAAAGGACAAATCCGAGGGAAAATAATGAAAAAAGGTGAATTTTAAACGTGTCGATCCCACCTTAGCATTTAGAATTTGTGATTCTTCCGATGACAGGACTTGTGATTAGCGATCCATTCCGCGCCCTATTGCTCCCAGTAGTCTCCTCTTTTAAAAAGGTTACGTACTTTCTACAATTTTCACCTCCCTTAACTCACCTCTTGTTATCACTCTTTATCCTAAAATATAAAAGAAATATCAAATTTCACTACTTTATTTTCATCACATTGTTATTTATTTGCTTGTTGCTGCCACCTAATCACTATGCTTTATTTGTACATAACTTCATACATGATTTTGTACACTACCATTTGCCTTTTCTTCTTCCAGAAGGTGGTAGAACCCACTCGAATAAAAATTAATATAAAAAAAGGGAATATAAAACCAAACATCCTAAATCTCCCCCAAATCTATCGTAAAAATTGGGTAAAAGGGGTTTCTTGAAAACCCCCCCCTGGTTTCTGCACTGTTGAATTTTCAGTTCTTAATTGGGTCCTTAATTGGATAAGTTCGCTTCGCATCCTAAATTGAGGCTTTTCGAAAGATTTTAAAGTTCCCCACATGTTAAGCACCACCTTACACATATTCGAACACAAGCACACATGTACATTCTATAAGTCCACACTCTATAAATATATGGAGATTTTAACATACTGTAGTTGGACATATGTAACGTACACTCGTGGACAGGAGTATTGTGTCATAAGCCTGACAGGAAAGCTCAACTTACGTCATTAATTGGGCGGAGATGTCTGGCTGATTCTTTGTTTGGTAGGGCATATTAATCCTAGTTACTAATGTTGTACTTGTATCCATTGAGGCTGTATGGGTCTAAAGGAGAGCCAGGTTTAATGTGAATTTACTACTAGTTTTACCAGGAAAGGAACCCGGTTCATTGCTGAAGTTAAACCAACAGCGTTTCTTTGAACAAAACAGATGCTTTAGTTTGTATCTCGCCAATATAAATTCGTTTGTCAATAAATTAATGTTATTTTTTTAAATTAAAGTAAAATCATTTTTAATATAAAAATTCATGTATTTATCAAAATAGTTTGTATCATCATTGACATTTCTCTCTCTTGGTTAAAACAACAGTGGATTTCCTTTCTTGAAGAATTCATTCGGTGGAGATGGCATATATGAATTGATACTCTCTGCAACCTGCACATTAGAGTAAACTTTACCTAGTTGATGGTGTAAAGACTTAATGGTAATCATATGGTGCGAGGTCTAGTGAATGTGGAGGATGAGAAAGAACTTCCAAACAGAACGTATTTATTTTTTATTGCGTTAAACATGGCTACTGTATGTGGGGGCTGCATTATCATAAATGAGACACACCTTTTGTTGACCAGTAAAGGAGTTTTATTTCAAGAAACTCATTTAAACGTTGAATATATTGAACATATCTGTTGTGTTCGACTAGAATGAAGAAATATTCACACCCAAACGTTGTCATGTCATTTTATGTGGCACACAAACACAATTTGTGTAGTTTAAAATGGCCTAGGCTATACTATTTTAAAAATGCCTAGGCAATGCTAACTTTAAAAGAGGTATAGCCTTTACTACAGCTTAATAAAATGCCTACGGATTACTTGTCTATAAAAAGCTTAGACGTTTTTAGGGTCATGTGTAAACAGCTCGCAACAAACTTATAACAATTTAAACAACATTGAGAAGTTGTTTTTATGTCTTCTAATAACTATATTATTTCGTTTACACCCTAATATTCAGGTGATTGGAAAGGTGTTAGAGATTTTCTAAAAGGGAGACAAAAATATAATCTAATAAACTTTAATTAATCTATTTTTGATTTCTCGTTTTAGAAATTCAGCGTTCAGAAATGAGAGGTTTGTTAATCCTGGCAAATGCCACATTCAATTTTTGCTGCTGATATTCGATGCTTCGACGAAGATCATATTTCAAAGTTTCTTTCAAAGCTTCTCAACTAATGTAGCTCATATTCTAGAACGAGGTTTACCTGATAGGTTAAAATCGCCATTTTTAAACTTTGGAAATCACAGCTAGGATTTAGTAGGCTTCGCTTCATTAGAATGTACTTCATATGTGATTTTTCTTGCCTGCGAAGGGGTACTAACCTTTCCGAACTCCTACAGTAGACATTATTGAATATTTCTTTTTAATGTCTTATTTTATCAAGGATTTTAAACATGACTATACACTACAAACACTGCAAATAACAAAGAACTTCTCAAGATTGACATTAATTCGACGTTGAAAAGTTTGCCCACAACACTAAAGGCAAGTAAGAAAGTGCACCTTCAAAATATTTATCGAAGAAAGACGCATAGTATAGGGTGGTCTGAAAGGCTTGTCACTCCCCTATCAAAGAGTAATAAAAACAATATAGGAACAATATAATGATATAAAACACATGCACTGGTTTTAGTGTATTCACTTTCAATAGAGGAAGTCACGTCGCACATCCTCACTGCTCTTGCCCATTGACACTTGCAATTAGCCTCTCTTCCAAACTATGGAACTCGTGTCAGCCATCTGGATTAGATAATTAAAATAATATTAACAGGAGCTGACAGGACTTTCAGAGGACGCTGTTGCCCTTCATAGAGTAAAGCCAAACATACATATACCCGGGGATTGATGAAAACGAGCAGAATTACTAGCAGATGATGAGAATGAAGAATAAGGACAAATAAAAATGGGGCGGGTAAAATAATAGAAACAAGCTGTTTCTACTGTAATTATTCTCTCAGCGATTATACAGAAATAAAAACAATTTTTTAGAAGGGTTTTTTAACATGCATTACTTACATAGCTAATCTAATGTTGTAAGCTCATGTTGTGCTTTTCTAAAGCTATATACAGCTGGTTACCATGGAAGGGTTGCAATTGTCAAACCTCTCTTTTTGACATGAATATTGAAAAGCGAAGAAGGATGTGTTTACATATGGAGGCCACTCAAAGATGCTTTTAATATCGGCTGCCTTGCCCCAATCTGAATCACGGAACCTGGACCTTGATTATTTAGGCAACTTTATCATGAAATTATCTTGATCAACTAGAGTGACACATAATAGAATTAATACTTATGAGATTTGTCACTTTTGAACGACAGAGTCCGTCTTATAGTACAAATATTGTTCCCGAATAGTATTCCGATCTTCCAATACATCATATATTGAACCACACAGTTAGATGTTAAACTATGGGACAGAGAGCATGATAGCAAAGTTGAACTGATGAATTCCCCCCTCCCCACAATTGCCGGATCTTATCACTACTTTGGCTAACAGTTTTTAATGGCTTATATGATACTTATTCCCTACTAATTTGGGGAGGCTAAACTCAAATGTGGCATTGTTTTGGCCTATCACATTCAATTAATTTTCTACAGCTTTTCTCATTCTTGATCAGTCAACACAAAATTCACCCTATTAAAGAGATTACCACAATCACCTCCATCCTATTATTTTATGTATAATACCTTTTATTAATTTATGTATATTTATTCTATATGTATAGATATAACAGATTTTGTTCTAAAACACACCCACAACATTGCCTCATGTTATGTGTTAGTGTGCGTGATTCTTGATATTGCGCAGTACGGCTAATAGTCGACTTCTGGCAGTCAGTGAGTGTGTACGTGTTTACAATAATTTTATTTGTCGTGTAAAAGATCATGGCCGCCTTTTTAAGAAAGTGTTTGAATGGTCCAAATATGTTTTTTTATACATATGGTGGCTTCAGTTTTCCCATTCAATGGATATATATAAGTAATTTTGTGAAAATGTATAAGAATGAAGGTGTAATATAATGGCTGTTAAGACCCTAAAAATCCTAGCTAACAACACTGTTAGCAATGGCTAGCAAGGCTATGCCCACCACGAAATTTGGCGCGATTAACCAGCTTTAGAGATCAGGAATAATTAGCAATACACAAAAGGATTGCAAGATCACACCACCACGCTGCTAGCACAACATCAAGAGACGGTGCTCAGAAAAAAGCATCCACCACAAAGCTAGCGAACCCTTTGAGGTGATGCATTAACAGAGTTGGAAGAAGCGGAGAAACATCTGGAAAGGTTCTGCACCAAAGAGGAGAATTAAAGTGGACGAATTAAAAAAGAGCCGGAAAAGACATATAAGAGCGACCGATATAACGATTGTATTAAAAATAAAAGGCCACCTAGGTGATAAAGAGAGGATTACCCAATTTTTATGGAGAAAGGCTTATAATAATCGATTCCCCATCACAGTTGCTACTAACCATTGGCATTTAAAAGATGGCCTTGCTTCAAAGGATAGATGAATGTTTTGTTATGCATAAACTGAAAGCCTAAGCTACCATATCTCTGGATGTGACACCCTACTTGCTAATGACCACTACAAATGACCATGATTGGATATACAAGTGCTTCCCTGGCGACTCAAAGATACACATGTAGCTTTAACACTTGGGGAAATACCCAAAGACCATCCTCGGCAATGAAAAGTATATCATCTCGTATGAGAAAATCATCCACATAGCCACTTACATTGAAAACTCGGCCATCAAGAAGACGTTAGGGATGATTAAAGTAGGTGTCATAAATAACTAAGACCTTAATAGAGAAGAGAGAGAGAATTAATGAATATTAAATTTGAGACTAATTGATTACATTAGAGATATGGAGGCAAAAACAAACTAAACCAACGAGGGAATTTCTAAAAAATAGGAAAGAAAATAATTGACGGTGGATTTTATCCTTGCACCCCCTCTAAAAAACAATTTGAAATTTAACAAATTAGCATGTTTTTTAATGAGTCACTATATTTAATGGGGGAGATAATGAGTTATTATTTAGACTGGGTTGAAGTTTTGTAATATAAATTGACTCTAGCTGGTAAAGGTGAGAGATGTTTCTTACCGCATTTAGTATCGTGAAGTTCTCGAGTGTAGCCCGAGAGCCACATTGAGACAGATGGTTTCGAAATGGGGATGGATCGGGTTTTGAAAGGTGTAGTCCAGTTCTTTCAGATCTACCCATATGCTGCATGAAGCGGTAGTAAAGCGTACGCCTTGTTGCCCATACATATGATACAGTGCTTCTGCACGTACAACAAAAAATTTAAATAATTTTAGATTGCATATTGGTGGGTGGTTGATCTTTGAACTTAAATAATGATCCCAGTCTAAAGTCATAGCATATCGTTTCTTGACGTGAAGATTACCCGAATAGACAATTAATTCACGTCAAATGTTTACCGAAAACCCATTTTTCCAACCTTGGTTTAAGTTTTTTTAGCTTCTGTGATTTTAAATTTAAAATTAATGCCATTCTTACTCTCCTCCATAGAGCATATAACTTGTCTTCAACTTTTCCAGCCCTACATTTCGAATTCGAATTCTTAACAAAATTCTTTACCTCCAATAGCTATCCCAAATCACTATTTCTGAGACGAATTAGTCTGTTTCTCAATAAAAAATACTCGACTAAAAACTGTCAATAATTTACAGATCTTCCTTTCCTTACCATACTTTGGTTACCAATCCCCAAAACTTAAAAAATAGTTGTTAAAACTGTTAAATTCAGCCTATCCTCAATTATTACCATCTATTGTTTTCATTAATCACTTCAGACTGGGATCATTATTTAAGTTCAAAGATCAACCACCCACCAAGATGCAATCTAAAATTATTTACATTTTTCGTTGTACGTGCAGTAGCACTGTATCATATGTGGGGGCAACAAGGCGTACGCTTTACTACCGCTTCATGCAGCATATGGGTAGATCTGAAAGAACTAGACTACACCTTTCAAAACCCGATCCATCCCCATTTCGAAACCATCTGTCTCAATGTGGCTCTCGGGCTACACTCGAGAACTTCACGATACTAAATGCGGTAAGAAACATCTCTCACCTTTACCAGCTAGAGTCAATTTATATTACAAAACTTCAACCCAGTCTAAATAATAACTCAGTATCTCCCCCATTAAATATAGTGACTCATTAAAAAACATGCTAATTTGTTAAATTTCAAATTGTTTTTTAGAGGGGGTGCAAGGATAAAATCCACCGTCAATTATTTTCTTTCCTATTTTTTAGAAATTCCCTCGTTGGTTTAGTTTGTTTTTGCCTCCATATCTCTAATGTAATCAATTAGTCTCAAATTTAATATTCATGTTTCACAATTTTATTACATGTGTTAACTTTTTCTGTATACATTTGAGTTTGTATTTTGTATTCTTTCTTTAGCACTGATGATGGGATTAGTTATAATCCTGAAACGTTTGAAATAAATGTTACGAGGCATCTACGGCTCTGTCCTGGTCATCCTGTTTATACTTCGCTTGAAGTTTGCGTCCATCAATTCATTTGCCACTTATATATATATATATATATATATATATATATATATATATATATATATATATATATATATATATATATATATATATATATGAATTGTTGAAGATATGAAACAAATCAATTAAATTGAATTCGTAAAACAAAAGTGCTGATTGTTATTCGTATTTTATACACTATACTCCCATAATATATAATTTATGTTTCATTTGCGCTAAAAGGGTATCTTGACATTTAAAATACTTGAATTATTTGAAAATAGCCAAGTGTTATTTAATACTAATTAATTTTAACATTTTAAATTTTTCAATTTGTCTTGATAAATGCTCACATCATCCTAAAATACAGATATCGGGAAAAATCACGTCCGTGTTGATTAGATGTTTCATGTCCCCGGTGACGAAAACTCATTCGAACATCGGAATTCCTTGATGTCAAATGGCCAAAGGTTGTCACCAAAGTCGGGAATCGGTGGCACAGTGCCAAAATCGTTGAGAGTCAGCATTTTTTTGCGGTACCAATTGACACTAGTGCATGTCAATTCAAACGAATGATTTTATCATGATAGTAACAGAGAACATTGAGTGGTTTCGCTGGTTATGACTGTCAATTGCCTCCCCTGCTAGTGCCATGCGTTTAATTGCCATCTCATTTTGCAGTAGGGTGCCCTCGCGAGAACAAAACCTTTGCGGGCGCTGCGTTCCAATCCAGCGACCGCTATATAGGCTTAGCCGGCTTTGACGACCACGCAGAAGAAATAATAGTAATAATAATGATAATAAGAAGAGGAAAAGAAAACAAAAGGATGATATATACTTCTAAGCGTGAAAAGACAAAAAAGCAAGTTCGATTCCACTTTGCCTTATTTGTGTATTCCTAAGGGCAGTATATAACGGCACTGTGATATGTGGTATCCAGCAGATAAAGTTTATCACCAAAAAGAATGAACTCATCAAAAAATCTCTTCTAATACGAACTCATCTTTGGAAATAGAGTTCAGAGGAGTTCGGAGGGGCCTTTTGATTTAAGTCGAGTGATATGATCATATTCTTGAACGATGGTAGATAATTTTACGAGAAAACCATAGATTTTACCTACGTTACCAACAAGAAATCAACTCGCGCCTCTAATTTATTAAAGAAAACCGGGAGTATTCTTAAACACATTCATTAAAACCGTAGCAAAACTAATTCTACCGAGTGTCATGTCTCCTGATATGGGTTTGAATTCAAATGACTGCAAGACGCGCAAGTGCGTCAAGTTACTTTTGGACATGATAGAATGAACACGATAACGTACAGTATGGCTCTGAAGCATGGCCTACTAATACAATAGAAATAAACCCAGAAGTACTACAGGTTAAAATAAATGAAGGAAAAAACTCCTAATAATATGTAACCTCGTAAACCCCCTAAAACTTACTAATTAGATGGTAAAATATCGGAGAAGGAGAGAAATCGTTGGACAAAATTTCTATGGAATATACCGATTAAATTATCTGTGGGAGGAAATTGTACATGTTATAAGTAATTAGCATTAGGTGTGGAGGCCTCTACCTTGATGATGTTTAACAGAACTTAACCAATTGTTGACACCCCTGCGCAGTAATCTTGCTCCATTCTTCTTGAAGAATTTCCCAGAGTTCTTGGATTATTTTCAGATTCCTCGCTTAATATCTCTCTCCGATAACTTCCAACCATTTCCAATACGATTCAGGTCTAGACTGTGGTTAGATCGGTTGATAACAATGATGTACGTGCCCATCTTACAGGAAGGTATTCACCGACTTGGTCGTCTGGCAAGGTCGCGTTATCCTGCATGAAAATCGCAGTTTGGGTTTCAAAGGCTCGTCGCAGATGGGGCAAAACATACTGTGGCAGCAATGCTTTTTCATATACACTTGCGCACATACTCTGCCCCATAAGCACACTAGTAGCCTAGTGCCTTCTTCCAAACTCTCGTTTCCGACCATGACACTTCCTCAGACAACTTTCACACTCATCTTTGTGCAATTGACAGACAATATTTCGTCGCATCTGCAACGAATGAACCTCTTGCCCTCTGAGCCGAACAAATTGAACGTAGAATCGTCATCAAGTGAACTTGGCTCCAATAGTCATCTACCATTTAACGTACTCATTGGCGATTGTAAGACAAATTTTCTTTCTCTTCAGATTAATTGCTGGCTTGGCCGCGAGTGTCGAGGGTGAAGAGCGTCTTCCTCCAGCCTAGGTGGCACAGTCTGAAGGAGAAATTGATCACCAAAATCTTACTAATCTCTCGATAAAATACTGCAGCTTTCTTGAAACGATCCTTCTTCACAATTTATGTAATGATTCGGTCTTTCTTTTTTGAGCTTATCCTTTGGTTACCGGTCGGTTTACCAGCCTTAGATAAACCAATTTTGTCATAGGTTGACAATATAATATGGACTACACTTTTGGAGTGCTTGACAGTCTCAGCAATAGCTCCAATTAAGAGAACAGTTTGGCTTCACAGCTTTTCAATCAGCTCGGGAACCGAGGGAGGCGTGACAGTTTTCTTAGGCATGTTACCTGAACGACAAACGTCAAAATAATGACTTAACATAAACGAGATTAAACTGAACCTAGTTTCAATCCAAAGAATGCTGGTTCTCTTTACAAGAAACTAAAGCATTTGGATCATTTTGGGCACTTCAATTTTCTATTAAATTTCTTATCCTTTGACAACTTTCGTTTTATTCATCTAAATTAACATAACCTTTACATATAAGTATTTTAGACCTGTAGGGTATCGAATACCCATTTTGGAAACATTGGATTCTTTCTGGCACACCTTATTGAAGATGTGATAGAAAACGGGAGTTGTTTTGGAAAAGTGGTGTAATCAACGAGCTAATAATCATTGACAGTCTATAGTAGGAATTAAAAGTTATGAATTTGAATTTACTCAAGATTCCACATAAAGATCTAAGTCAATGGTCGTTGTCTTTAACTTAATATTTTTCATTAATCTTACATTTCTTATATGGAAATAGACGGTAAAAAACAGGGTTGTGCTAGCACTTTATATTGCGAGATAAGATCCTTTTGTCATGTCAGGTCATTTAGGTAGAACAGTTTGGTTTCAGATCACTCCTCTTTGCAGTATGGTATATAAAAACTATTCTTTGTACATAGATAGACGAAATCAGAACATCAAAATATCCATTCTTCCCTGAGCATAAAAATGTTAAAAAATGGGATAAAAAGATTCATTGTCCTTTTAAAAAGTAGATAAGTTTTCAAATTTGTTTTAAAAGCTATTGAATGCTTTGCAATAAATCTCTAAATTCAGTTTGCATCCAAGGGCACCATCCTGTGGCAAGTCTTTTTCTTTGAAATTTAAATAAAAACAACGAGTCCGTATCAGGCATTGGACCAGGAGGGTGTACAACAGTGGACATTTGGGCCAGAAGGACTTGCCGATCCTCCAGTTTTAGGACGACCATCACAACCGCTACACTATTCATTCTTTAAGGGTGGCCCTGCCGAAAGCACACCAGCCGCCGAAGGCTTTCATAGGCAAAACGTCCAAATGAAATGCAATCCCCAAATGTAAAAAAATGGGCTAAAAACGATGAAATGAAGCGATTATGAGACTAAGAACGAGAAACCATAAAAAAGACTTCGGAGAGGCGAGGACATACAATCAATAAGAGGTCTAAATTACGACTGGACTTCTTGATTTCGCGCCAGATGGCGAAGAACGGCGCCGTCTCTGGAAGGAAGCCGATTCTGAAAGGAAAGCCATCTGCAGCGCTGTGAAGCTGTGACTAAAGGTCGTTTGGAGAGACATAAAATGTGTGGTAAATCGAGCCATGAAATGGATGGAGGAGAAGAAGAGTCGTGTCTTGATTCCTCTTGTGATAAATACCCAGGGAAAGGATGGATCAGAAGAGCAGCTTTGTTTATCACCAGAGTCGTGATGAAGGTCACACCGCATTAATTGCAATCGGGATGTGACCGTTTGCACGAATGATAAATATCTTTCTGGGTTCTTTGTTGTTGCTATTTAAAACTAAGAAACTTTGAGCACACATTAATAAATATGGGTTGTTTGTTGTTGTTATACATACATGAAAACTAAGAAAATGTGTTCGTGAGCGCGCATTGCACATGTTTGTGTTATTTCTTGTTGATATTTATTTAAAACTAAGAAAACTGTGCGTTTGTATGCACGAATGTGTTTTCTGTTTATTTGATGCTAACCAGCAATGGAATTTTGAAATGGAAAGTGGAAATGTAAAATGGAAATAACGAATGGAAATGCAAAATAGAAATGACGAGTGGAAGTGGAAGCGAGTGAAAATGGAAACTTCTAAAAATATCTGAAAATATATGTTGAAATAGAAACTCGAATTGACATGATAATAAGAAAGTGGAAATGGAAAGCTTGAAATAGAAACTGACAATGAGAATTTGAAATCAATTCTGGAAATGGAAAACATGGGGTTGAAACTGTAAATGTAATAATAGAGAGAGAAAATTCGAAATGGGAAATTGAAGTTGAAACTGCAATGGAAATTTGAAATAGAACTAGAAACAAAAATTTAAAATGAAAACTAGAAATGGAAAATGGAAATAGAAAACTGAAAAAAGACTTTCAAATGAAATGATGAAGAGAAAATAGAAATTTGAAGTGGAGAGTGAAAATAGAAACTAAAAAGGCAAACCTAAAATTGAAGGGGAAAAATGGAACTTTGAAATAAAAAGTTAAGTTTAAAAAAAACTGTGAATGAAAACAAGAACTTTTAATAACCCCTTGAAAGTTTAGCTCAGCGCATGGCAGTGGAAAAAGAGGCAGAGGACAGACCGTAGAAAAAAGTAGAGATCGCCTAGTTCTCAGAAAGATGCAAGTAAGCGTTCCCAAGGAAAAATATTGAGGCCAGTGGGGTACATTGCCAAAATGAACTACTCGTACTTATTAATTTATTTAATAAAACACGGCGATCTTAACGAGGGCATTACTGGCATTCGTACCTGAGAGTCTCAAGGTCAAATATTTCAATTCCAAATAATTCAATTTCGCCGCCATATTTAAAAGAGCTCCTCATTTTTAAAGGGGGTTTGGGAGATGGGGAGTAGTGGGGGATAATGGAGGGAGAAGAGGAAGCACCTAAAAAGGGGTTTCATCAAAAAACACAAAAAATGGTGATGAAATGAAGGGAGGGGGGTATTAATTCAGGGCGAATTGACATAACGAAAAATTGGGAATCTTTGCTTCAGTTAGAGATCAGGCAAGCGGGAGATGGGGGTAAGAAGATAGGGAAATAAAAAGGGAAAAGGAGGGAAGATGAAGAAGAGAAAGGTAGAAAAAGAGAGAAAGATGAAAAAAGATAGAAAGAGTAAGAGAAGGAGAAGAGAGAAAATTACAAAGCGAGGTTTTTAGTCATTTCATTTTATTTACCCCATCGGACGCGTTCAAGGTCGGATCAGAATATGTGTCGTTGCATCTTCACTTCCTATGAGAACTTTTATTTTGGATTCCAAAACAAAAACAAAGGAATTAATTATATTTGTATTTTAAATTTATACAAAATATATTAAAAACCCAAACAAAAATAATAATAAACAAGATACTAGGAATGACGCCAATTCCCAATGTCTATTGATTCCTTTTATTTACACTATGCATAATAAAGAAAAATAAATATTGGAACTATGAAGTTTTTGTCAGAGCGTTCCTTCCATTTGGGCTTTTCTATTTCTATTAATTCCATTCACTTCCCCAATGTTTTTCTTTCCATTTTCGACCATTTCATCGCTGTCCACGAAATCGTCTTCAAATCTGATTGGTAGCCGAGTGGATACGGCGTTGGTCTCCCAACGTCGCGCTACCACGTTCGATCCCGGCAGGAGCGAACACAAACGTCACCGTGTAGCGTAGAGATCTGGCTACCGATTGGTGGACCTGCTGTGCTCAGCTCTGGATTGGGGGAGGGGGGGAATCTTCTTACACTTCTCATCGCACACATAACCGATTACAACACTGCTTTCTTTTCTCTCTCGTCTTCGAAGCAAGACACACAGTGTCTCTGTTTTCAGGAATCCTGCCGATGGGTATCTATATCCATATACCTCTGAAGTGGAACAGGTCCCTCTGTCTAGGGGCGTTGAAGGTTCCACGTGAGTGCTGCTTGCTGTTAAAACACAATACTTCTTGACACCTCTCCCTAAAGAAGACCGGCTCTGGGGCCCTCGGTCTCACCAGCGATTGTCATACTGACCTTTATGTCTATTTAATTATCAGCTCGGGGATCCTTCAATGACTCATACATTAAAGGGCCTTCCGTACGAATTAGGACTAGTCCGGGGGAGATACGTGCCCTCCGCATGGAGCTTCGAGAATTCTGGACATTTTACGATAGAATTCGTTCTCGGTCGACCTTATGAAGATACTCCGTGCCATGAAGCACCGTCATCTTCTCGAGATGTCAATCCAAATTATCGATTGTCCTTGATTAACCCACCATTCTTCAGAGATGTCAACTCTGCTAGTCGTTACACATCAGGGCCATGATCCTTCCGAGATGTCAACACTGAGAGTCGTTCCACATCACGGCCTTGATCATTCCGAGATGTCAACTCTGTTAGTCGTTCCACATAACGCAAAAGATCCTTCCGATATGTCAACTCTGTTAGTAATTCCAAATCACGGCCATGTTCCTTCCGAGATATCAACTCTGCTAGTCATTCCACATAACACCAAAGTTCCTTCCGAGATGTCAACCTTATTAGTCGTTCCACATTACAGACATGATCCTTCCGAGATGTCAAACTTGTTAGTTGTTCCACATAACACCCATGATACTTTCGAGATTCTAACCTTGTTACTCGTTCTACATCTCGTCCATGATCCTTCAGAGATTCCAACCCAGTTAGTCCTTCTACATCACGGCCATGATCCTTCCGAGATTCCAACCCTGTTAGTCCTCTCACATTACGGCCATGATCCTTCCGAGATTTCTCCCCGTTAGTCGTTCCTCATCACGGCCACAATCCTTCCGAGATGCCAACCCTGTAAGTTGTTCCACATCGCGGACATGATCCTTCCAAGATGTCAACCTTATTAGTCGTTCCACATCATGGCCATGATCCCTTCGAGATATCAACCCTCTTATTCGTTTCACATAACGCCCATGATCCTCCTGAGATGTAAAGTCTGTTAGTCGTTCTACATCACGGACATGATCCTTCCGAGATGTCAAACTTGTTAGTCGTTCCACATAACGCCCATGATCCTTCCGAGGTTTCAAACTTGTTACTCGTTCTACATCAAGGCCATGATCCTTCGGATATTTCAACCCTGTTAGTCGTTTGACATCACGGCCATGATCCTTCCGAGATTCCAACCCTGTTAGTCGTTCCACATCAAGGACATGATCCTTCCGAGATTTCACCCCGTTAGTCGTTCTAAATCACAGCCACGATCTTTCAGAGATGCCACCCCTGTTAGTCGTTTGACATCACGGCCATGATCCTTCCGAGATTCCAACCCTGTTAGTCGTTCCACATCAAGGACATGATCCTTCCGAGATTTCACCCCGTTAGTCGTTCTACATCACAGCCACGATCTTTCAGAGATGCCACCCCTGTTAGTCGTTCCTCATCACGGCCACGATCCTTCCGAGATGCCAAACCTGTTAGTTGTTCCACGTCACGGACATGATCCTTCCGAGATGTCAACCTTATTAGTCGTTCCACATAACGCCCATGATCCTTCCGAGATTTCAAACTTGTTACTCGTTCTACATCACGGCCATGATTCTTCGGAGATTTCAACCTGTTAGTCGTTCCACATCACGGCCATGATCCTTTCGAGATTCCAATCCTGTTAGTCGTTCCACATCAAGGAAATGATCCTTTCGAGATTTCACCCCGTTAGTCGTTCTAAATCACAGCCACGATCTTTCAGAGATGCCACCCCTGTTAGTCGTTCTACATCAGGGACATGTTCCTTCCGAGATTCCAACCCTGTTAGTCGTTCCACATCACGGCCATGATCCTTTCGAGATTTCAACCCTCTTAGTCGCTCCACATCAGGGCCATGATCCTTCCGTGATTTCACCCCGTTAGTCGT
Source organism: Ceratothoa steindachneri (assembly GCA_963969495.1). Taxonomy (NCBI): domain Eukaryota; kingdom Metazoa; phylum Arthropoda; class Malacostraca; order Isopoda; family Cymothoidae; genus Ceratothoa; species Ceratothoa steindachneri. The sequence goes on from OZ018338.1 coordinate 34,911,781, forward strand.
TCTACATAACGCCAAAGATCCTTCCGATATGTTAAATCTGTTAGTCATTCCAAATCACAGCCATGTTCCTTCCGAGATATCAACCCTGCTAGTCGTTCCACATAACACCAAAGTTCCTTCTGAGATGTCAACCTTATTAGTCGTTCCACATCACGGCCATGATTTCTTCGAGATATCAACCCTCTTATTCGTTTCACATAACGCCCATGATCCTCCTGAGATGTCAACTCTGTTAGTCGTTCTACATCATGGACATAATCCTTCCGAGATGTTAAATTTGTTAGGCGTTCCACATAACACCCATGATCCTTTCAAGATTTCAAACTTGTTACTCGTTCTACATCATGGCCATGATCCTCCTGAGATGTTAACTCTGTTAGTCGTTCTACATCATGGCCATGATCCTCCTGAGATGCCAACTCTGTTAGTCGTTCCACATCACGGCCATGATCCTTCCGAGATTCCAACCCTGTTAGTCGTTCCACATCAAAGGACATGATGCTCCCGAGATTTCACCCCGTTAGTCGTTGTACATCACAGCCACGATCTTTCAGAAATGCCACCCCTGTTAGTCGTTCCACATCACGGCCATGATCCTTCCAAGATTCCAACCCTGTTAGTCGTTCCACATCAAAGGACATGATGCTCCCGAGATTTCACCCCGTTAGTCGTTGTACATCACAGCCACGATCTTTCAGAAATGCCACCCCTGTTAGTCGTTCCACATCACGTACATGTTCCTTCCAAGATTCCAACCCTGTTAGTCGTTCCACATCACGGCTATGATCCTTCCGAGATTTCACCCCATTAGTTGTTCCACATCACGGCCATGATCTTTCCGAGATGCCAACCCTGTTAGTCGTTCCACATCACGGAGATGATCTAACCAAGACACTAAACATAACTGTTATTTTCTCCGAATTACCCCTATTATTCTTTTGAGACGTCAAAACAAAGTTTTAATCCTCCCTGAGCCCCTTATCATTGCTATAGATTACAAACCTACCTGTTAATCACTCCCGATTACCCCATCACCTGATATCAAGCCCAACCGTTAATCGCCCCTGATTACCGCTAGCTTCCATCCAGATTTTAAACCCAACTGCTAATTGACCATGATTACTGTATCAGCCATCGAGATGTCAAGTCAAATTGTTAATTACCCCTGATTACCCAATGATGTTAACCCTAACGGTTAATCGCCTCTAACCACCATCGAACCCTTCGAGATGTTAAGCCAACAGGAGTTTTTAACGACAAAAATGTTAATCGTTGATTATCTTTACCTAACTTGGGTTTTATTTTGGATACTGATGCAGAGGCGGTAATTATAGTTTGCTCTTTCAGACACTTAAGAAATTAAAGTTTGACTGGTTTGTTGAGAACCTGTTAGGTTAGGTACCAAATGTCTAGTCTAATCCGATCAGGAGAAAGACAGGTTGAGTTGTTCGCTCAAGTGCTCATTAGCAGTAACTTTATTTTATATATATATATATATATATATATATATATATATATATATATATATATATATATATATATATATATATATATAATATATATGTATATATATATATATATATATATATATATATATATATATATATATATATATATATATATATATATATATATATATATATATATATATATATATATACGCATATATAGAAAGAGAGCGAGAAAGAGAGGAAAAGAGTGATAGTGAGAGCATATCAAAGGAAATTAGAAAGAGAAATATTTAAAAAGAAAAAATGGCTGAAAGAAACCCATAAAAAACATGAAGAAATAAAACGAAAACAAACGAGCTAAAAAGCTATAACGAACCAGATTGAAGAAACTTAAAATATTTTATTATTTTCAGTTGAAAATCTTTTTTTAAAATTAAAATGAGACAAACTTTATTTTAGATTGATTTAAAAGTTTTTGGGAGGAAGTGCTCCTCTTTCCTGTATGAAACTAGAGTGATCATCTCTTAGACCTTCATTAATTTTTTGTAAAAATATTTTAATATAGATTTATAATTTTACATACTACATTGACTTAATAGTAATAATATCTCTTACCATTATAATTAATACGTTTTACATGATAAGGCCTACATCTCTATTATCATCAATGGATTGTAAAGCGCCAATTCAAATCATTCATTGCAAAGCTTTTGGCGCATCCGCGTCAGGTTGTTCCTCCCTCGTGGAGTACTTTAATACAGGTGGCACCCATCGACGGTATGGTCAGCAGGAAGTTTTTTAAATGTGGTGTGTAAATTAATGGTGTTGGGTAAAGTATAAATGTGTGAAGGCACGTAGCTTGAGCAGCTTATTGGCGGCTCGAGCTACGAAGGATTTTTGTAGTGTTATGTAGTGAGCGAGTCGGAGGTCACGCAACTCTTCCAAACCTAGTGCTGTTTCGTAAGGAAGGTTTTCACTGAGTTCAATTCAGGTTTTACTCCAACGCCCCTACGTACCTTAAAGAAAGGATATTCGTGAAAATCTACATAAGTGACCGTCGTAAACTGAGAGTGTTTTTCAGGTGTACGGAAAGAAATGCATTTAGAATTAATACAATTTTCACCTATACTGATGTTTTAATTCCACTGCGTCGCTCATTAGTTGTCTCGCAACACAAAATAAAGTTAATGATCTTTGACAAGGAGTTCCACAAGGTCGCTTTTCGGTTCCTCCACAATTTTAACCACTTGCTAAACCGTCCCCAGAAGGTGCGTAAGGGCAAAGACCAGAACCGTGTTCTTAGGCTTTCGCATTAGCGGAATTGGCTCTGTCTCGAATCTATGTTGCGCGACTGCGGTGTTTTTCTTTACTAATCGTAGAGACTAAAGAAAAGGAGATAAGCGGCGGTATGGAAGGCGGACATGCACACATTCACTAAACAAAGAAGTAGTTGGTGGAATTATTTATTTATTAATTGTTTAAAATAGACTTATTTCAAAGTATCTCCAAAATATCTTGAAAATTAGTTCGTAAGGGTGGAATAGCTAGGTAAAGTGAAATTGTGTGGATGTTAAAGAGTTCACGTAGCAAAAGATTAGTAGACTAAGTGTGTCAAGAGCCAGCAGGCGTAGCGCACTACGAAGATAAGTAGGCCACTTTGCGATAGCAAATTAGGTAAGTATTGATATCTAAAGGAGTGACAAAAGGGTGGCTTTATATGAATACATTGACAGGTTGCTTAGTGACCTTTCTGTTCCCTTGAGCTCCCTATTTGGCTCCATCTAGACTGCATTAGCAAAGAATTAGAAAATTAGGAGAAGAACGAAATGATGAATTAGCGTTCTTTTATCTCTTCAGTTCTTACGGACCAATCGAGAATTGACTCTCGCCATCCTTCTTCATGATGTTGTCCATAAATTAATTTTAATTTGGAAAACAATGACAGGTCCATGTGGTTAATATTTATGAAGGGTTAAGCCATTGTTAGTTGTTTGGAGGCTGTCTCAATAAACTGGTGATTGACTTTGTCGGTATCCACTCTGAATTTAGAATATTCTAAAGAGAAGCAAAAAATTCTTAGATGAATACATTCCCAAATCACAGGCAAAGATCAACCAGAGCAAGAAAGTTCAGACTGTATTCTACATCTTACAAGGCACAGCCTTTCGAAACTGTACGCGACATCAACCAGGTAAAAGCCTTTGAAAACATTCCTCAAATCAACCAGATCTAAACCTCACAAAACAGCGCACAATATCAAACAGGACCTTTCGAGCCAACAAGCAACATCAAGCAGAAAGGACCTTCAGAAACTGCAGAGAACATCAACCATGGTGTAACATCCTAAAACTGTACGCAGGATTGACTAGTACAGGACATTCCGAAACATCACGCAACATCAATTAGAATCGAGCCTAACGAAAGGGAACGGACCCCTAAGCAGGAGAGGATCTAACTAAACTAAAGGTAACGTCAGCCACGACAAGTTATTAAAAATTTAAGCAACATCAATCATGAGAAAACATCCCCGAAACATGACGCAACATCAACAATGACAGGACATTTCGAAACCTGAGGCAACATGTAAATTATCTATTCCACTCTACATTCAATTGCAATGGACATTTGCGTTATTTCATAAAATAACCAAGTTTGGGCGGGCACACGTGCAAAAAAAGCGCTCTTGGCATTATATGTATGTATATGCTGATGTGTGTTATTCGCAGAAAGCTTAATTTAATTTGCAAGAGGAATCAAATAAGAAACAGTAATTCAAATAGGCTTTTGATTTTCTTTTATTTATTTACAACAACTTTCCGACCCTGTGACCTCATCGTCTGATATTTGAAAATATTTCTTTGTAATGATGGTAATTATGTTATTGAGGTTATGGATTATATTTAGCCACTACATACATCTTATTGTTAACGATGAACTGTTTTTAATTAGCATAATAGTAAGCGAATTTTATTTAGTTGACTCTGTTATCACATAACATAGTGAGGAATTGCCGAGAAATCGTTATTTCCTGTTGGTTTAAGTAATTGAATATATCACGATTCCGCTCTCCTTATTGTTCGTGCGTTTGGTATGTTATTACATGATCTCTTATCCGAGGTTGTTCTTTATTAAACAAAATACAGTAATTTCTTATTCTCAAGTCTCAGGGTCACTTGGGATGAGAGACGCGCTCCCAAATATCGTACAGTGCTGCCAAAATGGAGCCGAGCAAAATCCCATTTCAGGAAATCGGAAATATAAATTTTATGCCTTAAAACCCTGCTTTACACAGCCTACCATCATTCATTTACATGTGATTTAATGCACAAACAACTAATAAAATACAAACATACTTCAATAATAATAGTTACTCTATTATTATTACCCAATGTAAATAACTGTCCTAAAACAAATCCACTCTTTCTTATTTCCTGAAATGAGGACCATTAATAAATATTGTTAATATATGTTCTCAAAACTGCTCAACCAATATTTTTGCTAATTATAATGTAGATTTGTTCTCATTAATTACAGAACTGATAAAGCCTTTTCCCTGTAAAAACGGTGTCCCCAAATATTCAGGCAGTGGTGCCGAAAACCAATTCTTATGTCCAGGATGTTCCTCAGCTCTATATATGGCAGCACTGTACGGTCTTTGAAGGTCTGCTTCACAAAACTATCGCATTTTATCTACTAAAGAACACCGTCCGATCAGAGATCGTGTAATACCATACCAAACCGAGTCTCTATAAATAGTTTTATGTATCAATAAATGCTCGAACAATGAAGAGAGCGGAATCATTACATATAAAATCACTTAAACCAACGCAAAATAACGATTTCTCGGCTAGATTTCTCTTTGTTATGTGATGCACAGTCAATTCAATGAAATTCGCTCTTCGTTATACTAATTAAAAGCAGTACAAAGATCGTATCAATAAATATAATGACCATTTTACCAACATTACAAAGGAATATTTTTTAATACAAGAAAATGAGCGCACAAACTCGAAACATTGTTGTAAATAAATAAAATAAAATAAAAAGAAAGCTTAGATTACGTTTTGTCATTGGATTCCTCTTGGAAATTATATATATATAACGAAAGAGGGAGCAGGGCAGAGAGAGACAGAGAAAGTGAGAGTGAAAGAAAAGCAAAAGAAGACAAAGAAATATTTAAAAAGAAAAAAATGGAGGGGAACAGAGAAAAAAGAAAAGAACGAGATAAAAAGCTAAAGAGAAACAGAAATAGAAAGAGAAAAAGAGCAATAGAGATTGATGTGTTAATTTATGCTGAAAATCACATCTCAACTTTCCGGGGACTTTTGAGCGGCAGTTTGCGTTTCCCTTTCGTCCCCGTCTCCATTGACGACTCCGCTTCCCTCTGCGCTCCGGGACGTGGCGCTCATTTCTCGCCCTCGGCTCCATTCGCGCTGTCACACTTAACTTTCCACATCACTTCTGTCTCTGCTCCAGAGAGACCTAATCTCAACTCGAGACGATTCTGCTGATCGGCAGGGAATCTCAGTCTCGAAAGAACCGGAATCTTGAAGGGGTGGTGAAGATGAATGGGCCAAATCGTTATCATTTCATGATAACGATTCGGTCCAAATGGTGAAACTTGCCTCGTGATATGGGGGTAGGGTTAATGTGGCTGCGCACGGTGTCATCGCAGCGGAGGGGAAAGGTGAGTAGCGTCTGAAAGCAAACACAGCTGTGACGGGTTATCCAGCTAGGGGGACTGATTCTTTCTCGAACTTTATAAAATTCTCACGCTAGGCGCACGTGGTCTTGAAAGAAGAGAGAGGTATTTTCGAGGGAGCTTCCTCTCACGGTGGTCCTTCGAGGGAATCCCCTCACAGCCATATTGCTAGGTAATGATCGCAAAGGAGGAGAATTTGACTAGATCGAATCGGGCACTACTTAGTTGTAGGTACAAATGGTTACCCCCCAGAACTCTCGCTAGCCAAGTGGATACGGTGTTGGATTTATGACGTCAATTCGCGGGTTCAAACCCAACTACCCCAGGCAAAAACTTTCAGCATGGTCATGAGATGACCGCCCATTGGAGGATACCCTAATCCTAAGGACAGCACTATATCTTTCTTCTCGTCCTTACAGCACAACATACCCACTTTTCTTCTGTTCCTGGGCCCGGCAGATGGAGTATTAGGGCGCTCTATGGAGACAATCATATCCACATACCCCTTACGCGGCCCTTACCCCTTACGGCTCCCCACCCTTGGGTGCAGGAAGGCTTGCGCCGTCGCAAGAGGACCTGCTCCCCCCCTATTCTCATCGAGAACCCTCTCCTGGTGCTTTCGTTATTGTCAGCCATTGTCAGTCTGATCTTTGTGCGTATTTCCTTAACTGGTCAGAAGACCTTGTCCAAGATGCTTAGGACAAATGGCACCAAGAGTGGTTTGCGCAGCCGTGAAGGAGCACCACTGAACTAGTTCATGAACCATGACTCTTTCAAGGAGGGACAGACGCATTTCGAAAGCCCTAAGAGTTCATAGATACGAACGTGGACCTCCTAGAGAAATAAGTTCGAGTCCTTCGTTTATGAACCGCTGACTGATCGACGTCCCGCAAGGCATTTATTGTCTACAATTTGTTTATTTCTTATTTTATTGCTTATTATAATTAACCTTTTTCTACAAAAAACGATGTTATTATCATTATTACTATTATTATTATTATGCATTTTACCCTTTAGTTCAAATTTCCCCCAAATCATTTTGCATTCTAATTCAATTTCTTCGTGATTATTTTCGAGACAAAAAATGGCAATTCTTTTAATGCGTTTTTAATAGTATTATTTATCGATGCATTGCATTTTCGGTGGAAAGATTAACATTAATTCAAAACCTCAAGAGAAAATAGTTAAAATCAAAACTTATATAAACACACATTTGTCCATTCTCCTCTAAAAAAAAAACCTACCTGAGATGTGGAGAGATCCACCTAAAAGTGTGGATCTCGACACAGAGATATAGACAGAGGTCATGTCCTAAAAACGCTGCGGTTGCTAGGGGTTACCAACTGCGTCGGTACCTTCTGATCGGGCATCAAATTGTGATTGTAACCACCGGGTTTGACGTCAAGCGGAAATCATGAATTGAGGTCGGCGAAAAATATTCATGAGTTAAACGGTATTTTTTATGGGTAATTCTATTTATTTATCTATTTGTTAATCTATTTAAGATTTACAATCGCACGGCTGCAGTCTGTGGAAAACCCGGTTGATTTACATCCTGCATTTACTTATATTTTTACAGTTTTTTCTTGCAAAATTAAAGGCAAATCTGCTGCTTTGATTTAAATATATGTTAAGGAATACAAGGGGCAAAAATGAAATAAAGCAGATAAGTTACATTTCGTTTCATTTTCTGTAACTCTTTAGGCTTTAGAAAGCATCTTAGTTCTATCCTCACTGAGCTTCAAATCCCGGTTGACCACCGCTTGTGACGAAAGGCAAGCTAAGTGTTTCCTGCGCAAGCGTCATTTATGGGTTTTATTTTCTGCAGCCAAGTTTGGTTCAAATTTGTGTGAATTTTTTATAAACTTTTAATTATTTATGAATTCAAAGAAATTTAGGTAACAAAGTTCAGTGAAAAAATAGGGATGTTATTTTTTATCATTTTATGGAGGGGGAAGGAAAATTGGTAGAAAATTACTCACAGGACAGTTGTTGAGTTTCAAAATTCCGGACCTAAAGAACCCTAGGGTATAAAAGATGCCATTCTAAAAGAAGAAGAGCGAGGAAAAGAAAAGATCGGAAGAGGAGATGGAAAAAATGATCTAAAATGAGTATGAGTCATACGCAGTTGTGCTGCTTAATGGGATGTTCCTAAGTAATATTTATCAATTCTCTTTTTAACCATATTGACCCGGGGATTTTAACGGCTTGTGAAGGTAAATTATCCCATAAATGAGTATCTTTTTGTGAATTTAGCTTAAAAAAATTACTATTTTCATGGGGTCACTTTACATATACATGCTATGTAAATATTTAAATCCAAAAGTGAAATCAATGTTAATATCAACTATTAATTGGATAAGACATTTTCGGTATTTAATTTCAACTGTAGCTTTGTAGAAGGTATGTTAAACTAAATACAAAATTTAGCCTCATCCAACAACTATACAGAACCTCTACTGTGTCATTAGCGCATACACTTTATAGAGGTTGGCGGGGCGAAAATCTGTGATGTCTTAAGAGTTCAACTTGAAGCAAGATTTTAGACTTGACGAGGGTTGAGTATAAGGGTCGGCAACTTACAGCCCGCATTTCAAATCAGGCTCGTAACCCGAAATCATCCGGCCCTCTGTTTTTAAGATAAATATTCATCAACTCCGCCAGCAGGTTTTTTCCCGCATTGAGTATGCGACACAACGGCTGACGGCAGGTGATGGCACGCCTCATAATGGATGTGGCCCTCAATCCTCTCACTGACATAGTCTCTGGCCCCTCTACTACAAACGTTTGCGGCCCCTTGATTAGATAAATAAGGTTATTCGTCCGCTGATTAAGTGGTTCTAATCCTGCAACAGAACCCTATTTTAATACTATTCATGGTCTTCTCTTTCTTTCTTTGACTTTATACACTTTTCAGGCTGATAATGACCCCACTGGGAGTCTCGCAGAGTCCCCAAACTCTCTGGGTATCTGAAGATTTGGTTTTAATTATAGAATAACGAACGAGAAAAGATCCACTTGAGGGTAGTTCAAAAAAGAAGGAAAAATAATGGAAGTCAGATGCAAAAAACAGGAAAAAGGAAAGAGAATATGGCAAAAGAATGATAAAAATAACACTTGTTTCATTAAGGTGAGATTTATTGTACCTATTCTTAAAGATATTTACCAGTGTTTTCGACGACACTTTGAGGCAAGCCATACCAAGTCAAATATTTTATAAGAAAAAAGTTCTCCACTATTGTATTGTTTTAATTTTTGCTTTAGTATCTTGAATCAGTTATTTCTAGTGGCCGTTGGATTATCTAACTCAAATATTGGGTCGTATTTTATATTAGTAAACCATTTAGTATTTTACAGGCTTCATTAAGTTAGCCGGGTAGATACCGATCTTCCAGTGAAATTAAATTGAAGGGCCTTACCCTTTATTCATACGATCTATTCTTAAGTTAAAGAATAAATACATTTTGGTGCTTGCTCGCATTCCAATAGTATATTCTCCGTTCGCATGGATGAAGACCAGATTTGGACTACATACTCTCGATTTAAATGAAAAATCTCTAGCTATTTATTCTGGCACCCCATTCGCCTCTTGGGACATTAGTGCATTGTTTCCAAAAAATTCAGATCGATCGATTTAGGATACGTAAATCCTTTTCCATGATGACTGTGTTTAAAATTCGACCACATATAGTGTAATCTATTCGGAGATTATCATGATCTATGGGCATTACTTTACACGAGTCCCGTGGAATTTCAGGTTTTCACGGTCACTATGGTATATTTCTACACCACCTAGTTTCGTGTCATCAGAAAATTTTTGAAATTTAAATGTCGAGTTCGTTTATATATATTACCAAAAGCAAGGGCCCGAGAACTGCTCCGCGTCTTCTCCCTCTACTAATCAATGCCCTCGATGAACTATTTCATTGACAACTCTCTGCCTATGATTTTTCCACTAGTCTTCAAAATATGTATTGTAGTACGATGCTCGCTATTCCGTGAGCTTTAAGTCTAATTGTTTTCTATGTGTAACAGTGTAAAATTCCCTGGTCAAAGGTTGTGATCATTTCGTGAAAAAAATCAAGAATATTTGTTTGTGTCGAAAGCCGTACTGTAAGTCTGTTATTTATAAAGTTATTTACTTTCAGATGCTCCACGATCTTCTCTCGAAACAATGAACTTTAAGAGTTTATCAAAGACAGCCTGAAGTAATTATTTTATTTTTCGAAAATTGGTGTTACCTTTGCTCATTTGAACTCCTAAGCAGGTTTTCCCTCTCTAATTAACCTTTTGAAAAGTACACAAAGTGGTCTAATTCTTCGCTTCTTAATTCTTTTATATAAATAAGATATAGATTATATACATTTTATTTAAGCCCGGTGCTATGGAATTTTTTCTTTTCTTTAATATAAAAATAATTTCCTATTTTGGTTATGTCAATATGTGAAAAAGTAGTGCCTTCCTAAAATTTAATTACGTCTTTATTGTAGGCTTTATTTGTATTTTCGTATATAAAAAACATTTGAAAAATGTCATTTGATTTCTTCATCACTTGGTTTCAGGCATTGATAAAGACGCTGGTAGTTCTTTTTCATAATTCCGATGTTTCTTTAGTTCTTATTGTGCGTTGTAGAGAGCATTTAGAATTTAATTCTAATTTAAAAGTTTTCGGTGTGGCAAAAATGGATAAAATTACAATTATAAAGTTCAAGATGAGATGAGAGGTCTAGTTAACATTTTTAGGAACATTTAAATTGAATCGAATTATGTTGTGATCGTTCGTCCCAATTGCAGTTTACTATTAGTTTCTCAAAATTTTTTGAAATTGATAGGCTTTGAAGAAAAGGCGTTGGTGTTATTTTATATTTAAGTTAACGAACTTGTCGCTATAATAAAAGACAAAAGAGAGATTATGTTTGAGATTATAGCTATCGAATATATGATAAATAGTAATCATATCTATTTGTTGAGGTCTAGAGGCAACCAAGGTAAACGAAAGACAGATATTAATTTGGAGAGGATTCTTGCCTTGATTAGATTAAAAGTAAAGGATATATGCGGCGCTTAAATTGTCCGAACGTTTATAAATGACCGTTGTTTAGTGAAGGAAATCAATTCAAGAATTTAAGTACGATAACATCCTACATCAAAAACTAGGCAAACCCATATTATTATATAGACCATGCAAAGAGCCACACGGAAAATTTTAGGAATTATACCACCAAGAGGTGAAGTGCAGGTCAAAGCACAGCAAAAAAGAAACGAAAAAGAATTAAATAGCCACACGATTACGCAACAAAAAGACACTAGCCAATCTTTTAAATTCATCAAGCGTAGGAGCAATCACGATATTTTAGGGCAAGGTATTCCACAATCTAAATACGCTCGGTAAAAAGCACTTAGAAAGATAAGATGTAGAAGACGACCAATTTCTAATATCATGGGATTTACAATCTCAAAATACCGAGTAACTCTGGTACGTTGATAAAATCTCTGCAAATTTTATGCAGAAAATGATTCACATCATTTACTACATAAAATAAAATACAAAGAGCTCCAACATCTCTACGATGCCCAATGTGTAAATTGAAATCTGATAGTAAAGATTTTACAGAATTAAATGCACGATCAAGCAATCTCAGATGAGAGTCTGCAGCAGAACTCCATGCAGAAGAGCAATATTCAAAGCTTCATTTATTAAGAAATTGAGATGTTAAGGTAATAGAGATCTAGATTGACTCAAAATCATTTCCTTAGACTTACTAGGGTTCAGGAATGAAATTTATTTAAATCCTCAGTGAGGCTGTCTGCAACACTCAGTCTCATTGCAGGAAATGAAACATGAGCATAGAGAGAGAGTTGTAATCAGCCTATGCTAGAATTTTATTAGTGATATTAAACCACATGTCATTAGTATATGATATAAAAGCAAAGGCCCAAGCACGCTACCCTGAGGAACTCAAGAATATACTCAAGAATAAGGACTAAAACACCCATCGATAACAACACGTTTTTGTCTATTAGTTAAAATCTCTGTTAAAATACTTAAGACTCTACCACCAATGCCAACATACTTTAATATAAAAATCAAACCGTTATGGTTGGCAGTGTCCATTGCGGCACTACAGCCAAGAGAGATAAGCCTCGACTCACAATTATTGTCTAAAGCAGATTGCATTTCATGTAACAGAAATAATAGTTCATCGGCAGTGCCGAGCACTTTTCTAAATCCAAAGTGAGTCACTGGAAGAAACTGTCTCAAATATACAGTAAGACGTTTGGACAGCAGACGTTCAAAAGTCTTAGATAAAATCGGTGTGATGGAAATGTGACTATATTCACTGGAAGATTATGATGATCCTTTAGGAAGTGGGGTAATGTTTCCTGAACGCAAGCATTCAGGAAATGACCCCCGACGAACTATAATACGAAATATAACAGCCAGTTTTTGAGCTAGTTGACTGCAAAATCTTTTTAAAATCAGTGGAAACAGACCAATAGAATCAGTTCTCCCATACTCGTCCAAGTTAGATAAAAGAAATTTTATTTCAGAGGATCTGAAGACATATGTATTAAAACTTGGTAGCGGGTGACAGCCTAAGGGCAGCTGAATATCTTCCCTATTTTGCTTGGAATTAAAACCGTCCTTAATATTAGCTATATCAGCCCCAAATCAATAGTTTGCATGCTAGAGAGAGGAAATAAGCATATAATATTCAATTCTTTACTGAAATTCATCACGAAAGGATAAATTTATAAACAAAACTGTTATCTACATTGAAATGAAAAAGCTATGGAATATGTATCTAGTATCGTGGAGGTCCTCTCCTCTAGCTTGGCGTGGTGCAGTACCTCGACGTGGCACCGATTGTACAAATGTATGGAAGATTTCTGGAGTGAACTGACCAATGTCGTCTCGATAACCGGCACTGAATATTTAGTGTGAATAGACTTGGCCAACATGACCCATAAAATCCGATTAGATTCATGTTGGTTGAAGATGGTGAGCAAACTATGTATCGGAACTCTTTGAATTCTCTTCGCATCAATTCTGGCCAACTTTAGCCCAATCACACGATTCATTTTCCCTTCTGGACAATCTTATCGCTGTTAGGGCCACACAAAGTCCATAAGTGAATGCAAATGGTGACCAACCACTGCAAAGTAACATTCATAGGTCAATAACGCGTTAAGGTGGACACATCCAATGTCACGTGAACAACCACCTACGCTAGTATGAAACCAGCACAAGCCTGCACGGTGCGTTATTGATTACTGGGCACAACCATGGCCTCGTGTGGTGTGCGACAAATCCGTACCCTACCATCTGACCAGGATACATGTTCACAGTTCCCTAGGGTCCAATTATCAACGTCACAAGTCTAAGTTCGTCGCTGTGTCCGTTGTCGTGGTGTAAAAAGGGGCATATGATGGGTCTTTTGCTACATACCCCATGACAGATCAAAAGGATGCACCAACCTGATGGACATGTGTCTGGGCCTCTTTGATTGAATATTGATGCGATTTGAGCCAGAATTGCTCCTCTGTTTTCATTAGAAATTCTAGCCAGATGCTGCTCAGAACGACAATTAAGCACCCGTGGTCGGCTACCGCGCTGCTCACGGTGGTCGGTAATGCCTTACATGAAGTATTATCTGTACACACGCAACACCATATGTAGATCTATTCTTGTTGAATGCAAGTGCAGCTTCAGAAATCTCACATATTCTGGCACACACTATCGTGTCCCGTTCGAATTCCGATAATTCACGTCGCCTTGCCATGAACAACCTAGCCGGTGTTTGTATTGACCCACGAGATGGCAGATTACGTTTGCTGTAGCTCTGATAATTCTCATGACGTCACGGTCCGGCGGTGCTGGCCACATGAACTTTATAAACTGCTATGCCGTGATTTTGACACTTAAGTGTATAGATTTGTATTCAATTGTTCTTCAACGTTACAACGAACCACCAGTCGAAAAATATAAATGGAAAATCTTGCTATGAAGACCATTTACAATACACACGAGAGACCCAGTCTCCATTGAGAAACAATCCATCATGTTTAGATTCTTTTCTACCCGTAACGTTATGTTTGGGTCAGAAGAGCACATTAAAAGGTAGATTAATAATGGTTCTACCTAAAAAAGCCATATTTTCAAGAATAACGTATGATGTAAATGCTTCTGCTACTTTTCACTCTCATAAGAATGAATTTAAAAAGAGTAAACTGGTACCTAATTCAGTGTTTGTAATTCATATATTTATTTGTATCTTATTTTGGAGCTTATGTTTCTCAGCCCTCTTTCCCTCCATTATCACTCCTTTACGTAGTTCCCACTCCATTAAGAATTAATTGAAACACGGCAAGCTTGGACCTTAGGCATAATCTATATAGAGATTAAATAGATTCCTTCCATGGTCACCTCACTGCTCACCACACATACTTACACGGACAGGGGAGCACACACATAAGGCTCTCAATCTTGTTCTATAAGTACAACCAAGACCAAAATTTATCGAGGCTAATCTACTGCTACAAATGTTACTCAAACCTTATAGCCAGGTGCACATAAAACTGACCTCGAGTGTTTAATTAAGAGATTAGAACCTATAGAAAAGAAACACAATCACCCCGAACATACACACCGACTTATATACACATTGACCCTAAACATACAATGATATACGAATCTGGACATAAAAGAAGTATTAACCCGAGCAAATGAGGTTCAGGCTCCAGATGAGAGCATCACCGCGTCTACTCTTAATAATGTTTCGATATTAAAGGCCAGGAAGTTTGGTCGTAACTTGCCTCATAAATCGGTTTATTGAAGATACATAGTGTCAGAAAGAGAGAAAGAGATAGAGAGAGAGAGAAAGAAGGAGATTCAAGCGGAGAAAGAGGCCTAAAAGGGGGTATCTCACAGAGCTTTAACCGGCGTCTTTCAGTAAACTTCCGGAGCAATAACGAAGCAAGACGAGTCAAACTGGAGCCCGGAACCCAAATTAGCGAGAAGGTGCTAAGCTCTTACCCGTACACCCTTGAGTCGTAGTGGGACCCACTTCTGACTTCAAACAACATAGCTTCCGGCGAAATCGTATATATTTCCCAGCGCAGAAACGAGCAAATTAGTATTCAACGAGGAACCAGGCACTGCTCATGCACTAATCAAGAGGATTCATTGGAACCAGCCAAAGGACACAACCACCACTTCACAAGCGACTCTCTGGTATCCTAAGGACTCGCAGGAAAGAAACCAGTTGTTCAGAACTACGGCTGTCAAAGACGTAATAAATAATTTTGAAATAACGCGCTTCGCTCCGTGCCCTGCAAGGATACTCCCTCGAACAACCACCCGAAGACCCCCCTCTTGAATCAGAGTGGGCCCTACTTCCGACGGAAAACAAGATCACTTCCGGCGAAGTCGTATATATTTTCCAGCGCGGAAACGAGCCAATTAATATTCAGCCAGGAGGCAGGCACAAATCAAGCAGTATCCAAGCAGTAATCAAGAGGATTCATTGGAACCAGCCAATTGACACAACGCGCCACTTAACAAGAGACTCTCTGGTACCCTAAGGACTCGCAGGCAAGAAACCAGCTGTTTAGAACTACGGCAGTCATGGTCGCAAAGACTCATTCTGGAATAACGCGCTTCGCTTCGTGCCCTGAAACATGGTTAATTCGGGTTCGACAAACCCGCTGCATCCTCTTGTAGTGTGTGCGAAAATTTTTTTTAATTGCGAACAGCTGACATCATGTCTCCGTTCGAAATTTTTAAGGCACAAGGGAAATCTCTGGATCTACTGGGAAGAACCTAATGTCCTATATCGAGGAAAGAGAGAAAGCAGCAAGAGAGGAAAGAAGAGAAAGGGAAAAAGAAGAGAAGGAAAGAGAAGAAAGAAACGAATGTGAAAAAGAAGAAAACGAAAGAGAAGAAAAAAGAGAAAGAGAAGAAAAAGAAGAGAAAAGAGAATTCACTTGTACGAATTAGAAATGACAAGGGCGAAAAAACGAAACCCTATCCATCACTTCGGGGATACTGGAATCCAGCAACCAGCCTCTCTCAAACTGCCTGTCTTCAAATAAGGGGAAGATTTCGTTTCATATTAAACCGACTTTGAGAAGATTTCCGAAGTAAATCATTGGGACATAGAATCAGACGATGCAGCTAAATTCTTGCACTTACTGAACACCCACCCCAGGGATATTCTCATTTCCCTATCCTCTGAGGCAACAATTGATTATTCCTCGTTTAAGGCTGAGCTACTTGCCGCCTATAATATGACCCCAGATTTTTACCGTGTGAAGTTTAGGCAATACAGAATTCAGATCAATCAAACTTACAGACAGTTCGGGTACACATTACAACGGCCCCTTAATTTCTAACTTGATGCATCAAAAGTGCCCCATGACTACGATGCTATGATCGATTTTATTCTTAACTTTTGGTATCATTTTCATCAGAAATCAGATCGTTCGTCAAGGAAAGAAGATGCATTAGTTTCAAGGAGTGCATAGAAGAAGCTGACGTCTATGCAGAAAAACATAATTGCTACCCCAAAGAAGGAAAGAGAGTGAAACCATCTTCTCCCAAGTTGAAGGTAAATAAGCTTAAATTCGTTCCTAATAATAAGGAAAATTTTGTAAAGATGTCAAGTCATTCCAAGCAGAAGACTGTTCGAACTACTGTCAAACGAGAAGTCCAGCCTTTCTCTAATCCCCCTTCATTAGCGTTTCTGAGGCAGAATATTGTGTGTTATTCCTGTGGAATCGAGGGTCATGTGAGAACAAATTGGTCTTAAAACTCTCACTTGAGGAATAACTATTCTCACCAGGTTTACCAAGTGACTGCCACCCTCTCTCAGACCCCGTCTCAACTTGAAACTCCTCTCTCTATTCGAACGAACGAGGTCCCGCCGGCAACCAGGTAAACCTTTTGTTTAACAAAAACAACCCTGGGAGCCTTCAATACGAGACTCGTACGGTGAACGGCTACCGTATTTCCACCCTAGTTAGAGATACTAGATGCATCTGTAGCTCCGGATCACGATCGGTTCACCATCGTGCATGATTACCTGGGGCGCGCTAATCAGTTCCCCATCGTTAAGTGCCATATATACTGTGCCTACTTCACTTGCTGATTGAGGTAGTGGCAGTGGCAGCTACCATCAGGTTTTCTGCCGCTCAGATTGGGCAGAGCACCACAGTTTCTTCACCCACGGTGGCTAAACCCGTGACCACCCGCTCACAAGCGAAGCAAGATTTAGAAGCACCCGCACCTCTTGGGACCTCCGGTGCTTCAGAATATAGCAATGTCGTAAATCAAGGACTTTGCTAAGAATCAGGAGTGTGAATCCATTCGTACTTTGTGGACTAAGGCTCAAAATAAGACGCAAGAGTCCAATAGAGGGGGCAAATTAATTTCCTTCATCGTTAAAGATAACCTCCTCTACCACATATGTTACGAGAGAAATCTCAATGAGTATCGTGCCTTATGTGTTCCCTGCTCTCATGTGTAACTTATTTTACAAACCGCACATGACAGCCTTTTCTGGGGTCATTTCAGTCAAACAAAGACTGCGCACCTATTTTTAAGTACTTCGATTGACCTGGAGCGTCGGATGAAATTCTTAGCTATTGTCAATCATGTGACATATGCCAGAAAACTGCCATTGAGGGGCAAGTTAAGCCGGCTCCCTTGCAGAAGGGCTCCGTAATCTCAGAACCTTTCTCCCGTGTGGCAATCGACTTAATTGGACCAATCCACCTATCCTCTAGTGAGGGCCATAGTTATGTCCTCACTCTGGTTGATTTTGCCACCAGGTTCCCCGAGGATGTCCTTTTCAAGAAGATCGACAGCATTTCGTGTTTCGAATTCCTTTTCTCCATCTTTTCCCGCGTTGGATTACCGAAGGAAATATTGTTTTACCGAGGCCTTCAATTTATCTCCCATTTGATGGAGCAGGTAGGAAAATTATTCATGGTAAATCCCCTATTTACCACATCCATTTTACCCCACCGGAAATGGTATGTGCGAGAGGCTCAATGGGAATCTCAAGGTTATTCTGCGGAAGATTTGCGCCGAGCAGCCAATGCAATGGCATTGTTTTCTGCCAGTGGCTAATTTTGCGTATAGAGAAATACCACATCGCACTTTGGGGTTCGCGCCAGTTAAGTTACTTTACGGTAGGAAAGTTTAAGACCCCTTAAGGATTCTCAAAGAGCTTTTTATTGACCAAAAATTAGATCGGGAGGTACAATCATCATACTCGTACCTAATCGAACTCCGTCAGAGGTTGGAAGAATGTGCCGAAATCTCCTACCAAAAGGACGACGTTAATCTGAATAAATATAAGGTTTACTTCGACTGTGAGTCCCAAGATCGAAATTTAAGCCTGGTGAGGAAGTTCTGTTATTGTTCTCGACCGACAATAACAAACTACTAAGCCAATGGAAGGGCCTTTACCAAATAATAGAGAAACGCGACTCCGTCAATTATTTGGTTGAAATAGCCCATGGGGGGAAGCTTTTTAATATAAACCTCCTTAAGAAATATCATTGGCGCGCAGGAGTTAACCAAATATTGGCTATAGACTTAGAATCGGACATTGGATTAAATTACCCTCTGGACCCCTAAGTTTAGTACAAATTGCATGCATAGAGAAAGACAGCGAATACCATTTGCTCGTACCATATGTGATAGAATCCTCGTCTACTGAGCTCAAGATAAGCGACCAGTTTTCGTCCGCTCAGAGAAACCAGCTTACATCTCTCCTAAATCAATTTGGTGACGTCATCTCAGACATGCCAGGTTGTGCTAATCAGTTGGAGCATGATATTCAATTAACCATCCAAGAGGCTATTAGGTCCAAGCCGTATCCCTTACCCGTGCATTTAAAAGAAGCTTTTAATACCGAAGTTGATAAATTGTTAAATTTAAAGATAATTGAGCCAGTAAAATCCGATTACTGTTCCCCCTCTTCATGGTCAAAAACTCGATATTTCCTATAGGATGTGCATTGCATTTAGGAAACTAAACACTGTTACTGTGTTCGACGCAGAGCCAATTCCCCCTATCGACCAAACTCCCCATCTGTTTGAGAAATCGAAGTATATTTCAGAACTGAATTGTGTAAGGCCTATTACCAGATCCCATTGCGAGAAGAGCTTAAAAGGTACACCGCTTTCCTGAACGAAAATGCGTTATTGCAGTTTCGTCTGCTCTCATTTTGGCTCGTCCCCGCCTCTATTAACTATAATAGGATGAAGAGACGAATTTTAGATAGGTTACCCCACGTATCATTCTATTTCGATAATATTTACGTGGCTACAAATGAATGGGACCAGCACCTGCCCGCTCTTCAAACGCTGCGAAAAAGGCTCAGGGATCATAATTTGACAATCGGTCCGAGAAAATGTCATTTGGCTTTTAATACAATATATTACATAAGCTTCCGCCTAGGGAATAATCAATTAACTCCTCAGGAGAAAAAGATTTTAGTTATCGTAAAAATGCCGCTGCCCGCAAACAAAAAGCATTTAAGGCCATTCATGGGTTCCGCCTCCTTTTATCGGCGATTCATTTCCACTTTTGTCACCATTTTTGCTCCATTTTGCGAGCTCCTGAATAAAAAGGCCTCAGAACAACTAGTTTGGACTCCGTTGTCAATCACCAGCTTCAAACAACTTAAGGGTAAACTCGCCTCGGCCCCGATATTACGGTTGACAAATCCCGCCGAACAATTTGGCATCTAGACGGTATCGGTTGTGTTTTAGTTCAATACGGAATCAATGACGAGAGTTTTCCCATCGCTTATGACAGCCGAAACTTATAACCGCGCGAAAAGAACTACGCAGTGATTGAGCATGAAGCCCTTGCTATCTTATGGGGCTTAAAAAATTTGCCAGGTATTTGATAGGAAAGGAATTTGTAATCGAAACCGATCACAAACCCTTGTCGTACCACTGAAAGATTAAAAACAACAATAGTAGATTAATGCGCTGGAGTTTGTTCCTCTAAGAATTCCAGTTTAGGATAAGGTACGTAAAAGGCTCTGAGAATGTTATGGCCGATAGCTTAAGCCGAAATCCGGTAGATTTCCTGTCAAGTGAATCATGAATGTTGTATATATGTTTATAAATAAATTTAGGCCAGAAACATGTACCCTTTTGTATGTAGATAAACTTTACAATTATTTTTCGAACCAAGGCAGCTGTGCCCTCTCTTTAAAATTCAGTGTTTATAATCATGATTGTTGTAAATTAGTTTTTTTTTAATAATGATCGATCTATGTAAATTTTTACACTCTCTTTGTATTTATTTTGTATTAATTTTTATGTGTGATTTTGTGTAATGTATTCCTTTTCTTATTTTTTTTTTGCTGTGATGTGATTTTATTTATTTCGTATTCCTTTTTGAATTTGCACAATGCGTTCTTTTATTTTCAGGATGCGAAGGTATTGCACCCCTTTTCTTTTTCCCCGAGATTTCCCTACTGGAAGTCCCCTCTTAAGGGGGAGGATATGTCAGAGAGAGAGAAAGAGAGAGAGAGAGAGAGAGAGAGAGAGAGAGAGAGAGAGAGAGGGAGATTCACGCGGACAAAGTTGCCTGAAGGGGTATCTCACGGACGAACGAACCTTCAACCGGCGTCTTTCGGGAAACTTCCGGGTTGATAACGAAGCGAGACGAGTCAAACTGGAGCCCGGAACCCAAATCAGGCAGAGGGCGCCCCCCCCTCCTTAAATCAGAGTGGGCCCTACTTCCGACGGCAAACAAAATCGCTTCCGGCGAAGTCGTATATATTTCCCAGCGCGGAAACGAGCCAATTAGTATTCAGCCAGGAGGCAGGCACAACTCAAGCAGTATCCAAGCAGTAATCAAGAGGATTCATTGGAACCAGCCAATTGACACAACGCGCCACTTAACAAGAGACTCTCTGGTACCCTAAGGACTCGCAGGCAAGAAACCAGTTGTTCAGAACTACGGCAGTCATGGTCGCAAAGATTCATTCTGGAATAACGCGCTTCGCTTCGTGCCCTGCAAGGATACTCCCTCGAACAACCACTCGAGGTGCTGTCCCCCTCTTGGAAAATCGTAAGCCTATTACATTTTTATCTTTCACCGTCAAAGAGGCGTGACGCTTTCCGACTACAAAGCCTCACCTCATCATCTCCTCCTGTTTTCTTTCGGGTAAATATTGTGCTACTCATAGCTCGTGCCGAATCATTCATTGTAAATTAATTTCCTTTTGTTGAACGATTAGTTTTCCCATAGTGTACAAATTATTGTTAATTTCTGTTATTTGATTGTATAATAGTAAAGATTGTTTTTTTTTTCTCTTGTTTAAATCCAGGAACCACATAAAAAGCCATTAATCTATTTTCTAAGTCGGTCAACGATAGAAAACGCACTCTAATATCCTCTGTACTTACAAGGGATTTTCCTCGCGTCTAGGTAGGGAAAGCAAAGGTCAGTGAAGCCAAGCTGACTTACCACACATATGTACATAACATTATATATATATATATATATATATATATATATATATATATATATATATATATATATATATAGAGAGAGAGAGAGAGAGAGAGAGAGAGAGAGAGAGAGAGAGAAAGAGGGATAAAAAGTAAACTACTGTATCAATGCATACAGTATATTAAGACGGGACCAGTTTTGACATATAGCTTTTCATATCAACTTCAGCCATAAACTGAGAAAAACTAAAACCATACGAATATCAAGCAATGGATGACCGTCTTAATCTGGGGCGTTGAATTAATTTTATTAACAACGTCCTCCATAAATTTGTTCAAAGCATTGTGGCGACATTTAAATTTCCTTTCTGAGAGCTTGAAATTTGGAATTTTTAAAATTAATGATCATTCAATAACTTTTTTTATATTAAAATCCTTTCAACTGTAACTTATTTTAGCACGAGAGAAATCGACAAGATGTTCAGCTTTTTTGACATGATTTAAAAGACTTGATGCATTGCTTGTTCTTCTAACATCTCCCCTATGTTCATCAATGCAATTATATAATGACCTCCTCTTTTCTCCAGTTACTGCTCTTACACGCAATTAAGTATACACCATCATCTTTGTTTTGTACTTAGGAGTTTCGTTGAAAGGAAAGATTTCTTGATGGTTGAAGAGTATTCGAATATTGTCAGGGTGTTATACATGACCGAGTTTAATCCTTTAAGTAAGGTAGAATATGGAAGGGAAAAACAATTCTTCTTTGCATCTAAGATTTTGTCTTGTGGCTGGTAGACTATTGACCAAGCTTTTGTCAATAAAGTGTAATGAATATATTAATTATACTGACGTGCAGTTTATGTGGCTAATTTCATCTTGAAAAAAAACATGGGTCACAAATTCGACAGTCTCTTAAAAGCATAGATATAGCAAAAATTTTTCTTTTGCTGATCGTTAACTCTTAAGATTTTTCCATCAAGAAAAGAAAACATGTGTCTTTTTCACATTCAACTTTAAATTTTATGGAAGGATGGAGGGTGGTAAGCTGGTTAAAAATATTAAAAAAAAAGAGTCTAAGTTGTTTAATGGTCATGTTAAAATTACATCATCTACATACTTACATATACCATACGAAATTACTGTTTGGTTTAATAGGGGTGAGTAGAGAGGTTTTAAAGGGTTCCGTGGACAAGATACAAGTAATATGCGATAACGAGGACCACATATAGTTTTTGCTCTAAGGGCTTGACGTGAAGGATTCTTCGCCTGACCTTACTTACCCAACCTGCGGTCTTTAAAGTACCACCAAAACTAAACTCACTTACAGGTCATTGGGTTAAAAATTTATGTTATTGAATTTAAGTAGTCAAATTTGACTATATAAATTCTGAGCAAACACTACATATATAACAGGCAAAATTATCCATTAATTTAATAATTTGAATGTTTGTATTTTAACTTTAAATGTTAGTCTATTCACGAATTTGTATATTTCTACTACCAGAAGATCGGAAAAATTAACACTCGAAACGTTTTTGTTAGCAAGTAATGAAATGAATTTCTCCCTCTACGTCTTTCGTTTATCCTACAATATATATATATATATATATATATATATATATATATATAAAGTGCTTAAGTACTTTTTCTGTTCGATATGCAACAAGGGCTCAATCCTACGTTTAATCCGAGAAATGATGAGTCTATTTTTTATGGAAGATGATACCTATATCGGTCACAGGTTCCCCTCCCCCGCAGCCCCTCTTGAGGCAGGAGGTAAACAAGCCCCGGTTAACTCTTCCAGGCTCTCAGAAGTCCTCGTTCCTTCGATCCCACCACGTTGCGTGTGGTCAGAGTGAGGAGTGGCGGGGCTCGTAGAAGGTGGATAAGAGAAAACGATGGAAAAGAATGAAAATGAAAGTTCAGTAGGAGTGCAGAAGTTAATCTCATGTGACCGACCACAGAGAGCTGTGGATAGAAGGATAGAATGGAAGAGCTCTATATAGTTTGGACCTACCGGTTGACGTGGAATCCGAACTACTATTTCATCCTTTACCTGTTGCTCTACTGGTTATAAATTACAACTTTTGTAAAGTTGTCAGGAAAACCGACCAATCTCTGTTTTCTTTTATTCATGCTTTCATTTAGTTTGTAATATGGCATTCATGCTCTTATGTGCATGTGAAGTTTTGCTACTCTGTTGTGCATGTTCTGTTTATTTTTTCAGTTTTACATTTGAGCATTTCTTTTTTTCTTCTCTCTTTCCTCACATTCACTTAATTCATTCAATTCAAAATAGTTGAACACTTTTGCCTTAATTCAATAGTGAAGCAATTTATTTATCATTTAACTGATTTTTATTGTAGTTTTACACTTGGTTTATCAATCCACTTTGGGTGTAATTCGGTTAGTCATTTTGGGGTGTAACTTATCCTGAGAGTCTTGAGAGGTGATTGACTCTCCTGTTCGGTTTTTTGTTTGTCTCGTTTGGGTGAGCTCCATAGTTACTGGTTTCTTCATCTGTGGATTTTAGTAGTCATGAGTACAAATTGTGCTTCCACTACTCCATATTTGGTTCTTCCACTAGGGAATTTGCAGTTAAAAGAAATGTTTACTTTGGTGATGGTTTTCTGCAAAATTTAGATGAAGGTTGTTAAATTTCTCCAATTTTTTCAGTCTGTTTTTTGCAACGATATTAATGGTTCAATCTTAGCCTCTGTTTGTATGGCTCTCTGCGTCATGTCGATTTTGGGTTTTTTTGGAATCAGATAGAGGGCTTTGTTTTAAACTTTCTCAACTCTCTTTTCTTTGCTTTACGAGAGAGTTTTAAAGAGATGGTAGGGTAGATTAGCGCCTCAACTCCTAGACTCTGATATATTTTTCCTTTATTTCCTGCGCTTAATCATCTTACTGAATAAATGAGTTTGAGAACAGGGGCTATTCTTACTATTCTTTCAGGTACGCGTTTTGTGTAGCCTCTTGAAGTTACTTATAGCACTAGTACTTTACCTTCCGGATGATACCTAATTAGCTGTCCTTGTACTTAAATATCTACTACCTTTCTTCTTGAGATAGGGATTACGGTTAATTTTTTTCTATTCGTTTTTATTTTCCAGTCCCTCTTGAACTGGTTGATGTTCTCAATCTCTACAGCTGTTGTCTGTGCCTGAGCTATCACATTTTTGAATTGCCATACGAATAGTTGGTTGATGTCGTCTGAGAATTGAATATTGAGGCATTCGGGCATTAAAGATGTTGACAGGTCCGCTGTGCAAATATAGAACAGCGTTTGGGTGAGACAACCTATTTGCGGGAGGCCTGCTTTCAATTCGAATTCGGCTCCTTTAAAGTCATTGATCACCACTTATGCTATTATATCTGTAAGATAGAATAACATGGGGTTCATCTGGAGATTCAAAACTTTGTGTTGCATGCGTCCGAGCCAGATTTTGTCAAAGGTTTTTCATAAATCTCTGAGGACTACGTCAATGTAAATATTTTATATTTTGGCCGTGGCGATCTTCTCTGTGATGATGCCAAGAACAATTGGGGTGTCTCTTCCTTTACGGAATACGAATTGTTATTCATTGTAGAGATTGTTTTTGGTGACATATTCTCTAAGTCTTGTGTTAAGGATTTTTCAAAGACTTTTTCGCTGGAAATCAGAAGTAATATATCTCTTTAGCTGGTAAAGAGCTTCGGTTGTTTGTCTGGTTTTGGATGAAGATCATTTGGGGTAGTTTGAAGTCTTTTGGGGAATACACGGTGTTGAGGTACGCAGTGAACAACTTTTCAATAGATTTAATGATATTCAGTGCGTTCGTGAATATGAATCCTGTGATTCTCGAATGGTATGGCGACTTTTGCTTGAATGAACATATAGCGCTTATTAGTTCTTCGATGATAATTGTGGCCACTGGTCACTGAATTTATTTCCATTTTGTTCTACAATTAGTTTTGGCGAGAATTTTTGTTTGTTGTTGCGGAGATTTTCGTAAATCATCTCTGTTGCTGGAGTTTCTTCCGGTGTTATTAAAAACACGGACTTCCAGTGGCGTCTGAAATTACCTCCGATGGTTCTTTCATCTCTTATTTTTATCCTTGCTCCTTTTGTAGCGTTATTTTTCTTTTTGTACTCCTCCCTTTCATTTGGCTTATTAACCTTAGTATCCTTAGTATTTTCTCCATGTCAATTTTTCTGATGAGGCTATCCTATATTTTGCCTTGTTGTTCTTCTATGAGATGACTCAATTCTTCTTTTATTCTTCTAAGCGGAGTTTGTCTTTTTCTGGAGGGTTCGAAAATTGCAATTTAATACTACTGAGTTGCATATTTTGATATCTCATCTATTCTGTCCATCTTGGCTGAAGAAGAGTGAGCTGTCTCGCTTTCAGTCCCTTCTTATTTTCTGCCTCAATGAAAGCTGATTTTATGCGCTCAATTTTTTCATCAATGTCTACCAGGTTTGCTTCATTAAGATTGATTTGGACTTATCTTCTAAGATCTTCTTTGTACTCATCCCAGTTTGCTCTTTTGTAGCTCTTCCTTTCATGTACCGTACATGTATCGGGTTCTGATTACTTCCAGTAGTGTTCCCGCATCATCATTACATGCTACATTGGTGGACTGCAATAGGACGTTGTATGGCATGTAGTGGCTGCTTAACGCTACGTCTGTTATTTTAGCAGCCTTGCCGTTAAGGTAGGGATGGAAGTCTCGGCCGATTCTGTTAAATATGATTCTTTCCATTAATAGTTTGCAGTTCTTACCCCTTCGAATTCTTCCTCGGTAGCCATTCGCTTTGCAACTTGCATTCAAAACTCCCAAGAATATTTTTGGGAGCCCCGTGCTGAAGATAGTCATCATATTGTGCGTGGGAATTAAATTGCGTCTCGGTGGTTGGTATCCAGGAGCTATTATTATTATTGATACCTTTTTTTCAATTCGAATGGCAAAGTAGGCTTTATCTAAGCCATTGATTTCTTTATAATCTATGTCTTTTCCGATTGCTATGGCCACTCTGTTGGGCTCTTCACCTATTGTGTTAACGCTAATGAGGGTAAAATTGAATTTTTTTTACATTTCTATCTGGGTTTAGTCCATGTTCAGATATTAAAATTATGACTGGGGCAATTTCGGTGAAGATGTTGCGAGGGTTGATGTTTTCCCAATCCATCTATTCGTATTAATTTGCAGAATTCTGAGGGTTTTATCTCCTTCTGTAATCCATTGTTCACTTGGGTTTTTGGTTTAGGCAATTTTGTTGGTCTGGTGAGTGTCCCATCTGAGATTATCTCTCTCACCTCTAAATTTTCCACCATGAACACCAGTAAAAGTGTCGTGGTTTAGAATCACACAGTCTCAGGATTAAACCCTGATTTTGTCCTGCGTGAGCATCTCTTCCACCTTACGCTCATCTTCGTTGCCGGTTTTACCTCTAAATGCCTACTTGCATGAGTCTTCCTCTAACCCTTTTATTATATCAGCTTGTTTATTTCGTCTTGGCAGGGGAAAGTCGCTGCTGGTATAGACTCTGAGATTGAGCTCCGCGGCCTCAATCCTCTTGGGCGCAAAGGAAATGTTAATCTCTTAAACGCAATGGAAATATTAACTCAAATTTCAAAGTTAACTTTTTTACCGCGTTCCCACCATATAGGTAGTGGGAGGAGCTTGGTATGACGCATGTACCTGCAGCCAGGGCTCCCTCGCAACTTCTCGCCAGGCTCAATTTAAGTGTGTTCGCAGAGCTCAGACAGTGTACATCTGTGTTACGCTGCCCCACACACTGCATCTTTTTCACCTTTCTGCTGACTTTGACGCCCTACCAGACACCACAATACCATCTGAATGGGGCGTGTCCAGCTGACAATGAAGGAGAAGACCCGTGCCCTAACCCTAATGGAGCAGGAAGTGCCAGTAAAGCGTGTAGCTGCCGATCTTAACGTGAGCCATGTCTCACTATTTAAGCTAAAAAAAGCAGCCACCACACTCCCTCCCGGCACCGCATCGCCTCGCAAACCTAGTTCTGGTGGTATAAGGAAACAACTGCTTGGACTGACAAGGTTTTGCTACGTGAGGGGAAGCAGGACCTTTCGATAACCGCGGCTGAATTGAAGGGAAAACATCCTTACTATTCGTACGCTATTCGTACGATTCAGCCCTGGCTACAAAAAGACCTGGGTTTTCCCTGCCGCCGTACCACCAAGAAACCGCTGCTGATAGAGGGTATAAAGAAAAAACGATTAGCTTTCGCGAAGAAATATCAAGATTGGACATCAGAGCAGTGGAAGAAAGTCATGTGGAGTGACGTGAGCAGTTTTCGGCTCATCAGGGGTGGCTCGAAAGTGGTGCAGCGGCCCAGTGATGTGAGCAAATATGACCACCGCTACACCATGAAGACCATGAAGCACCCCAAAGGCGTCATGGTTTGGAGGATGCTTCAGTGGAAAAAAACGCAGGGGGGGTCTCTATTTCCTCCTCAACAACGTCACCATGAAGGGAAAGAATTACATTGAGGTTTTGGAGGAACATCTGCTCCATTTCTACGCTCTCCATGGCTTTGACTTTTTTATGTACGATGGCTCCCCTGCACACAAGGCACGAGCTGTTAAAGACTTTCGTAATGAGCAGAACATCGAAGTTTTGGACTGGCCAGGCAACTCACCCGACTTAGATCCCATAGAGAATGCCTGGAACCAAATTAAAAATGAAGTTGCTAAGTCCCGGCCCACCTCGATCCCCGCCCTGAAGGAGACCATCATTAAGCTGTGGGTGGCAATGTACGGCTCCTATTTCGAGAATCTTGCAACATCCATGCCCAAGAGGGTCCAGGAGATGTTAAGACCCATGGGAACATGACAAAGTACTAAGTGTAAAGAAATGTAAGTAAAAGGACCCAATAAAACAAACTTAAAAGGTACTTTTGTGCTTAATTTTCCAAAAATTCTTAATGTTAACATTTCCTTTACGTCCACTGTATTCTTATTTTACTCTCTTGTGTTTTCTTATGTTGCGTTTTATTTTCATGTATTTTCTATAGTTAGGTCGGTATTCGTTCCTTCTTCGGTATTACTATTTACGGTTGCTGTTTTTCTCGGAACGTTCTGCCCCAGAGTTTTGGCTTCACTCAGATTAATGTTGATTTGAATGTCTCGGGTCTGCTAAAATACATGATGTGAGCGTATTATAAGATGCACTTTAATACCTCTCTCGATGCGCCATTTGGTACCGTCAGGTGCGTTTTTGCCTCGTTCATTTCATTGTCGGTGGCTTTAGCAACTCGCCCATTGGTGGCGTTTCCTTTCTTCTCTTGCTTTTCCTTTTCTTCGTTTACTTTTCTTTCGATAATTTATTTGCGTTTGTGACACGCCATTGCCATAGTTCTGTGAGACATTCCAGAGGTAATACACTTATTTTCCGTTTCTTTACAGTCTCTCCAGTTATGACCGGTTTTCTGGATTCAGAAAATATCTGCTCCATCTTTTGGCATTGCCTTGTGATATGGTCGTCCATTTGGCAGCAATTGAAGCATATCTGGATATTTAAATGCCTATCTCGCTCCATATGTTTCTGGGAGGATTGTTATATTAATCAATAAGAGTACATTTTGTGCTATTTTATAGGTCATCTCTGTTGTTGCACACACTATCTTGAATACATGTGTGTCACTTCCGAATTATGTCATTTTCGTGATCTTGGTTACTTGATGGTTCTTTTCTATTCTTGACTTAATTTCTTCTTTTCTGTGGGAGCCTTCCTATAGGTCGACCTTTGTGCATACGAGGCTTCAGTTAGCGGTGATTTACAATAGGATCTTTGGAGATTCCACTCCCTCGATTTAGACTAACCTTTGAACGTCATTTTCCCTGTTTCAGATTACGACGTATCTGTTTGCAACGTCTATTATTCTTAAAAGAGCAACCTTCAGGTGTCACTGTATTACTTTGCATATTTTCCTTTATAAGGTCGCAGTGTTCCCTACTCACAGGTGGTATCCCCGCCATCTTCTTATCAAGAGCTCAGGATGCTCTTTTTTTTGTGTGTGTGCTCTTCTATCTGATTTTTGCAAGCTCACTCCTTAGATAAATCTGAAAAAGGTCCTACTTTGTTAAAAGGCTTATGGGTATATATATATATATATATATATATATATATATATATATATAAGAAATAGCGAATACAGGTTTTGCGAGTGGTAACAACCACCACAGGGATTTTGCTATATTTGATTTCTGCCTTTCACAAACCTTTTGAAGACAGTACCAAGCTTGGTATGAACGTTGCAAAGGATGAAAATACTGCCTGTCTGCAGGAAGATCTTGGGAAGATTGGAGAGTGGTCGGACACCTGGCAAATGCCTTTTAACGTGGGGAAATGCAAAGTGATGCATATCGGCCACAGAAATCCCCAATCTCAGTATATCCTTAAGGGCACTGCTCTTGAATCTTGTAACACTGAGAAGGACTTGGGTTTAACAATCACTAGTGACCTCAAGTTCTCGAAACAGTGCATTGAGGCGGAGAAAAAGGCCCAAAGGATGCTAGGCTATATTAAGGGCCAGTTTGGTTATCGGAACCAGGAGATTGTACTGTGCCTGTACAACTCACTAGTCCGAACGCACCTGGAGTATGCCGTACAATTTTGGAGTCCATTGCGAAAGGACATCGCGAGATTGGAACGCGTACAAGCCAGGGCAACCAAACTGATTCCCTCTACCTGACATAAAAGTTATGAGGATAGACTAAGGGAATTAGATCTGTTCTCGCTGGAAACCCGTAGACTGCGTGGTCAGCTCATCGAAGTTTTCAAAATACTTCGAGGGTTCGACAATGTTGACTACCGGGATATGTTCACACTGAGTGAGAATAGAACGCGCAATCACGGCTTCAAACTTGAACTGAAGCGTTACAACCGCAATTTGTGTGGAAATTTTTTCACTTACAGTATCTGCGGTATGTGGAACGCACTTGCATTGGAAGTTGTCAACAGTGAATCTGTTGACCAGTTCAAGTCAAGACTAGACAAAGTCTTGAAAAGTGGCCGTTTAGGGACACAAAACAATTGAGCAGCCATGTGCCCGCTCGATTGCTAGTCCAAAGGTACCCTCTTTGAATGGACCGTAAGGTCTCCTAGGGTACCTTCTTTCCTTGTTGTTACTCCTTGTTGTTGTCCAAAAAACTTGCATTGCAGAACATATAACAATTCAATACGAGAGAAAGAGAAATTTGACAGAAATGAGCAATGAGAAAAGAAACAGGAATCTTTTGAAGGCAAAAGAAAGGGACATTAGAAGAATACAGGGATCAAAGATGGCAAAGGACGGCATATTTAAGGCAATCCATACTGTGAAGGGATGAGAAGATATGGTATAAAAATCCTTGGAGGTTCCTAGCCTAGGGAGATACTGTGTTTGATAGGGAATCGCTTTGAGTAAAATTGATTCACTGTGTCTGGTACCTTAACAGTAGAAAATCTGACCGGCAATCAGCAGACCCGTAATCGATTTCCCGCAAGGAATAACCTTTTTTCCCTGGCGTTATTTCTGACTTTTTAGTATGGATTGCCTTAATTGTGCCGTCCTTTGGTCTCTTTGATCCTTATATTCTTTTACTCTTGCCTTCAAAAAAACTTGTTTCTTTTAACATGGCTCATTTCCGTCAAATTAAACTTTCTATCAAATATATATATATATATATATATATATATATATATATATATATATATATATATATATATATATATATATATTCATGTGAAAATTAACCCACAGGTAAATGAATGAAAAGATGAATCCAAGCACTTTCAAACTATATTTACAAGTTCATTTTCAAGGAATAGCATGAAAATGGAGAAGACAACCTTATATAGCGTACAAAGATACGAAGGGAACGCCCATCACAAAGTATAAACCAATGGAAAAAACACCAAAAAAGACAGAAAAATACCAAGAAAAAGAACAATAGGCAACTAATAACAGACATATGCATCCCTAAAACGATATACACACAACAACGCCATGTACGAGTATATGAATGGAATATGGTGGGCGAAAGAAACCAAAACCCCCAAACATTTTAAAGGATTATCATTAGGGCGAAAACATTTAGGAGTAAGAGTTAATCCACAGTCAAAACAGAGACACGTGCTTTCTTCACGTTCCACTTTGTGAGTTCTTTCATTATATATACACTATATATATATATATATATATATATATATATATATATATATATATATATATATATATATATTCTCCTTTATGGGATTCAAGGCTTTTAATTAATTTTCCTTTTGCTAACTTGTTAGATTTCTTTTTTATTTATTCTTTAGTTTTTTATTGCTTTATTTATTTGTTTTATACTTTATAGTGAATTTTTGGTGGTCTTTTGCCTTTTTATTATGTTTATTTTCGGACTTTAGTTATTTATTGTCATTAACTATTCTGTCGTTGATTTTGTTACTTTGGGTTAGGTGTAAATTGCGTTCGTGTTTTTCAGGGACCAATTTTTTCTGCTTGGGAATAGAGCGCTCCTGGTGATGTAGTGCAGTTTTGGTCGAGGAATTTCTACTTTGTTTTCCACTGTCAGGGGTATTCTTTTTCTATTTAGTCCCTGGTCTTTATTCTAGCATCTGGAGTTCCATATCCAATGGCTTCACTCTTGCGTGCAGTTTTGTGTGCCGAATATGGTCTATCTTCGCGCGCCAGCTATTAGCAGAGTAACCTTGTTTTGCCCTCTCTGCATCAACCTGAGAGATGCAGAGCTTGTGGGGTGTGTTACCACTGCCTGGTATGCCAATGTTAAGCGTACCAGAGCAGTGTATGGCTTATTGGTGTTATTAGTGCTGAGGCTTTTGAACCTATAAGGTTTCCTAAACTCTCGTTTGGCTAAGGATATTTTGTTATTTATTTGCGTTTTGTAACCTGTTTGAGGTAACTCGCAGTTCCAGGATTTGTCCCCATTCGTATATGGCTAAATTTTGTCATTGACGGTGATATACTCAAATTCTGGCGGTTTACTGGAAAAATCTGGAATTTTTGACGGTTTGTCTTAATTTTTCACTTCTCCTCGCATCCTTTGATGTTATCAAGTTTGGAAGCTGTCTGCCTTTCCTGTACTCTCGCGTTCCGATAGGAAATAGTGATGATCTTTGTGGTGCCATATCTGAATTGCACATACATCACATCTTCCTGGACTAGAGGACCCTGTATCACTTCCATTTGGCCAAGGCGTAGCTTTTGCGAAGAGTGACCGGAAGCTGGATCAGTGGGAGCGAGATTGTTGTTAAGATCACTATATGATCGCTGGGTACTGTTGGGTCGGGCTCATTATGGAAATTGAATGGCTAGTTGTTGTTTATCATGTTTATGTCAGGCTTTGTTGCAGACCTTTAGGTGATATAGATCGGAAAGTCCGGTCTTATCCTTTGGATTGTTTTTCATCTCTCTAATCCCTTCCAAGTTCCGACCTCTTTCGTTCCTGTTGTCATAGTCTGCTGTTCGGCATCTGACATTGAGTTCACCCTTAAGAATGCCATTCTGTGGTTCCCGAAAAAGGCGAAAGAAGTTTTGGATGGTCAGTTATATGCTCGTCAAGGTGGTTATACGCTGCTGCAATCATGATGTGGTTACCTACTTATGAAGGTAATTCCACTGCCACAAGACTCGTCTAGCTCCGCTAGGTGCCTTAACGATATCTTCATTTTGATAGTTATAGCAGAACCTTCAAACCTTTCCTGAGGGTATTTTTTCATGAACACTTTATAGCCTGGTATTGTTAATTGACCAGATCTTGTATCAATACAGTGCTCCGTTATACTGATGATGTCAGGGTCGAGAATACAGAGTATGTTATCATACGCCAGTTGATTTTCCTTCTCATCCATTAACGCTAAGTGTCACGATATTTTGCCTGTTATTGAGGTTTCTATTCTGAACTAATGGCTTTCTTGTTTTTCATTAAGTGCTTCTTGATCATCGATTTCGTCTTCTCGTTCCGTTTCTTCCCGATTCGGCCAAGGTCAGCTGTTCACATTATGATTATGAAATGCCTCCTCGACTGTTTCTTCGTCGCACTATGAGCCAAACTCACTTGTGAATTTTCTTTCTGATGCAGATGAAGATTTTGTTAGTATCCAGATCTTTTGCCAGGGAACCTGCTCGTGTATGAATATCGTGAGATTATCTCATCTGCATCGATCGATCTTTTGGTTTCGCACTTCCTCTTAAAGTGATAGCCCTGCTTGGTGGTGACCCCTGAGTCCAAGGATTCTGATTAGTCGGTTACGTCTCCCTTACGCTTTTGAGTTTTATTTTTGATTGCTACTTTATTTACCTTTCTCTCCTCAATTTTAAGAAAGGTTTTTTGATTTTCTCTTGCTATTTTCGCTCCTCCTTTCTGGGTTCCGGACTTTTGCCTAGGAGGTGTTACTCTTTTTTACTTTCTCCAGTTTGTTATGTTGATTTTTCTACCTTTTGAGTTCTTTCTTCATTAAGCAGGCTATGACCATTGTTCAATGGCCTTGGCCACAGTTTGTGCACTTCTAATAGGGCTCTTGCAGGCGTTCCAATGATGTCCGGATTCGCTGCACTTAGAACATACCTCATTCGAAGCTTTTCAGTCTGTCGGGTCTTACTGCTCCATTTATAACAACGAAAGCAGGATTAGATAGGGGTACATTCTTCCTTCTCAACCTGCTCCTAGCTAACTTTTGCGTTAAAAGCAGCACCTCACATTCTTCTGCCTTCTTAACCAGACTGTTCTCTAATAATACGAATTTGACGACATTAGAATAGTCGCAGTTGTCACGACTATTCCCAAAGTTTATGACCCCTGCCACATTTGCTTACTTAGGTTCTTTCGCAATCTCTCCTTGGATCCTCTTGGTGTATTGGCCGATCGATTGGTCTAACATCCTGCAAAACACGCGCCGATTACACGGCGTGTCTTCCAAGCCTCCTCTTTTGTTATTGCTTCTACGTCTTTATCTTCCTCGCAAATTGCGCCGTAGTCAGTAGAAACCTCTCTTATGCTCAGAATAGTAATGGTCAGTCTTCCGTAGAACACCTGTAAAACCTTTTTCCTGTTCGGTCTTCTTTGGCTGCTGGTAGAGCGCAGCGGGATCTTAGTTGTTCCATTTTGAGACATTTTCACCTAGGGTGGCGCTTCAGGACTGGTTTTCTCCTCTTGTGAACTGGTTATTCTTGTTTTTTCTCTATAACAGTATTTATAGATAAATTAAGAGTGGCATGGAAATTTGATTTGATCCTTATAATAGAGGGAAAATCCAATTTGATGCCCATTTTTAAGTACAAACTTGGGATCGAGGTATAGATATAATTTATTTTTTTATTTTAGGTCAGTTTCTAATCTATTGAAGTATAAGAGAATGATTTAGTAATGTAAATCTTTAGTTGTAATTATGTTTGTTCCTCATAAATAAGAGAAAAAAAATCTGTTTAGGTTTTTCTACTACTGCAATTAGGTAACCTTTGTTTTTACAGTAATACTCTAGAAGGTAACTTTCCAAGTCGAGCATTGTGTAGATTCACTGGTTAATGGTTTTCAAGGCGTGTAAAGGTTGGTTTCCTGTATAAATACGTTTCAAATTTTGTTTCAGAATGAAATATGACAGTCTCTAGAGAAGGCAGCCAAGCGTTATTTTCTACCACGATTGTTTAGTATATTTGATTGTCTTGAATTTATGTAATTAAGAATTTTTTCTGCATGTATTTGCGAAAGTATTAATATAAATGTGTCTTCCACATATCCTGAGTATATAGGCTTAATTCAGTAGGACAGAATTCAAGTTAAATTTGCTGTAAGGAAATAAGGAAATATTTGTAAAGCTTGTACCATGTAGTAGTCCCATACGTCCCTCCCTTTTTTATATATTGATCATTATTAAAAATTAAATAGAAATCTAAAAACTACTCTAAAACTTGTTTAGTAATTCCTAGAAAGTTATTTGATGAGTTTCGGCCTATTTACTATCCGAGCTATGTGGACGACACGTTTCTATTAATCGCAATTCATTGAAGGTAAATGCCCCAGCAAACTACTTATGAGGAGCTTTCGGGTCCCTTTTCGAGGCAAAGATCATCCCATCGTTTCCCGTAGGACGCTTTGTTTCAGAACTTCGAAGGGGTCTGCCCTCTGGGGTTTTCACCTACAAAACTTTATTTGACAGGGTTTGGCTCTACACTCGAGGCCCCATTTTCTCTTGACCTAAGTTCTTCGGTAGGCGGGACACATTTGGGGTCGGAGCTATTTATGAATGCCTTTAATAGAGAAGTCGTGCAACTCCTTTGCATAAACTACCCGTTTACATTTTCAGGCAAAGTATATCGTCACTTTCGGTGCCGCTTCAGCTTCGGGCAAAAAGCAGTCTATTTCCTCTATTGTTACCCTCCTCCTGTTGGGCAGACCTAGACCTGCTTATGCAAAATTATATTGCCATTAAAAAGATCAAATGAGAATATTATTATTTTCTTTTTACCTTACATTTTTTGAATTAAATTTATACCTGTTTAAATTAAAAGAACAGGTTTTTATTTTCAACTTGATGTTTAATCTAAAGCTTTCGTCATATAATTCTGAGGACTTAATTTTATAAGGCATTCAATGCTAGTATATATAGCCATTTAAAGCTGGTTAGGTTTAGGATAAGAGGATTGGTCCTTGATCTGTCTTGAGATTAAACTTTAGGATTCTTGGTCATCTACCATTTATGAAGTGTCTAATACATGAATCCGTACAGGATTTTCCAGGACATAAAATTTGAAAGTTCACACTTGATTTTTTAAATCCAGAAGCAATTTGAGGGAAGGGGCGAAGGAGGCTTTCAATTCTCTTATTAAGGATCCTTCTTCGAATTTCTATGTTCATCTGTCTCAGGGAATTCGTGGCACACCACTCTGGGTATGTCCGTAATATCAGGATTGGTTAACAATGAGAATAACAAATGTGTAATCCAACGAGGCAAGATCACTGACGATTGGAGAAAAGACAGGGATAAGAAATATTTCTTATCCTCCAAACTAAAAAATCTTGTCACCCAAAGTAAGGGTGTAACTATATGGTCACTAGTTAAAATTAGATGGGGCGGGGGTGCGTGTGACCTTATTAAAGAAAATGACCAATGAGATCAATAAATCTGGTCAGGTTTCGTTGGTTTCATTTACAGATTAAGAAAATACACAGGTATTTTGTGGACGATAACTTGAACCAACAGGTGCAGGTAACATTTTGAGAGAAGGAAAACTATAAAATTGTTGGCATGATAATGACCCACTTGAACTTTATTTCTTCATCCATTTTTTAAATTTAAAAAAAGAAAACCAACGAGAGAATCTCCACAGAAGGAGAGATTGTAAAGAATGTAGTGAAGTGTAAAAATGTGTGGTAGAGACCTAAAGCCTCTTACAAGCATTGGGGTCGGGCAGCACACCACTGCGTGAGTTAGGGACGGGAGGACAGGCAACGGTAGGCTTTGAAGCTGGGAGAGCACCTAATCACCAGATGTTGGCTGCAGCATGTTGGCTGCGCGCCCTTGCGGGGCATCATTCTTTAAATCAAATTTCTGTTGCATAAGAGAGAGATATTTCATTGCTCTTAGGGCAGAGAGTGGGTGGGGGAGGACGCTATTAATTTATTCAAGAACCCTAATAAACCCCCCCCTCCTAATAAGTGGGAAATCATGCGTGAATTATGATTACAAATCATGAGACTTAATTAATTAGGAAGTTGAGACTCAAAGAAAAATTTTCTCTTATAAATTGTTAATAAGAAACCCCTTTCAGACCATTAATGGAGTCTGGATAGTCAAGAAATGGGATATAAACAAAAAAATAAGAGAAAAAATGAAGAAATTCGACGAGAACCGTCTACACTGCTTCTCAGATTCCACGCATCGCTTACATCGCGCTAGTTCCCTGCGTTAGCCGAAAATTATTCTCCGCTCATCGCCAATTGAACGCGGTCCCTACTTCAACGCCTATAGGCTAACGAGAGCTCCTTTACAAGGACTAACACAAAGAGCCTTTGAAAGGACAAACACCAACATCTTTTGCAAGGACAAACGAAAACATCCTTTTGCAAGGACAAACAAAACATAATTTTCATGGACAAATATACAAGCATCCTTTGTAAGGATAAACTCAACCATCTTTTTCAAGGAAAACAAAAACATCTTTTTGCAAGGAAAAACACAAAGATACTTTGCAAGGACAAACACAACCATCTTTTGCAAGGACAAACTCAAACCTCCAAAGTATCCGTCTCGTAGAGGAGACGGCCATGATGTCTCGCCCTTTTTACACCATAAACTCAATTTTGCTTTGAAAGAATTTTAAATTTCTACCGTGAATGATGAAATAGATCCACTCTCCTTTTTTTTATTCTTTTAAATGAGAGAGGTGAAAGGGTGGGGGTGGGGGGAAAAGACCCCAGGGAACTGTTCTCGGGTAGATACGATCCTCCAAGCGCCACCAAGTGGCCAGCTGCCGAGATTAGCCAAGAAGTTGCCAAACATAAACCAAACAAAAGAGACAAAGCAAATTACTCTCTCTGAAGGGATCGAAAAATGGGATTCCCAACATATCAAACGTTATGCTAATATGAAAAGGGAAATTGAGGACTATCAAATGTATGGTTGTGTTTGTAAAAAAATGGGGAATCGAGTTCTATGAATTGTATGATTGTGGTTGGAAACAAGAAATAGGTACGGGTCTTATTACCGATTTTTAACTCATTTAAGATGCCTGGTATTTTTTACTGGGGACCTGTAGTTCTCCACTGTGGGATCCAAACAACAGGTATATACAGAGTATGGCAGCGGCCATGTGGAAGACCCGAAATGTGGCTCCATCCGGCTACTAACCACGCCCCATGTGACTTAACTTCACTTTAATGGGAAGTGTGTTTCCACTCGGCTATGCTTTTGCCCGGTTGTACTTCAATGACTTAATATCTGAATTTGAGGATAAATGTCCAAGAATTTCGAGCAAAGGAATCTGTGTTTGTACCCTACAGATGCCCACACTGGGGTTTGCCAATGCCGGGAATCTTATTTCAGGAGAGTCAGGTAAACTGGCCTCTACGTGCCTCTGGTAAGTGGTTGTCATAGCAACGGCCAACCACGCCCGCTCCATCGGGCGTGGCTTCGAATCTACCCCGAGCAATCACGGTCGTCTCAAATAGACGAATCAGTTATTCTGAAGGACGTTGTTGCTATTGCTTTGCTTCTCAGAGGGCGGGGAGGACTATTCTGCTCCCTCCGACCCCTTGGGTGATAGAGGGAGGAGGCCTTTGAACCTACAGCCTTTGTTCTATGCCTCGCCAATGTTACCATAATTAAGTAGGGGCCGTTCTTTATGTGTGGCTGTCCTGATAGACCTTGTTAAAGTGGAGGGAAGCCCTTGCATGCTGGGGGAATTTTATAGCCCTCCGTGTGCTGAGGGGCCCCAGCCACAGCCATAAAGTGGAGGTTCAATTGAAAAAGTCTCACTCCGGATACATCCAAGTGTGGGGTCCCACTCCAGGATTTTATCCAGGTGTGGGGTAGATAAGAGTTAGTCTGAATCTTACGATAAAGGACCGAATGCCGCTATTAAAGGAATGACCAACGTGTGAGAAGAAGACTGCCATGGAGAGGTCGTCAGGTATGACATCGGCTTCACGTCGAAACGTCGTTGACGACATAAGATTAGTGAGTAAGACGTTGTTTGGTTTGGTATGGTCGTCAGGCGATGAAGGGAACAACGACAAGAGAGGGTCGGCAGACGACAGTCAAAGAATGCTAAGCAATACAAAAACTTCTCCATGAAGTCATCAGCGACAACAGGCGAGAAAAATAGCTGTACCTTGTTTCCTGCCAGCATTTACTCACGAAACTAGGGATACTTACTTAGGGGACCTACGGAAACCAGAAATACTAAAGAAGCTAGTAAAAACACGGAAACTAGGGGCACTAAGAATGCTGTGAAAACTAGAGAATCGATGGATATTAGGCAAACTAGTACTACAGGGATACTAAGTAAACTACTGATACTAGAATTACTAGTGTGGAAATAAAGATAGGAAACTAATTCAGACTGTTGTCAAAATATGCCGCCAAAATACATAGGACAAAGTAGTTTGGGATGTTGCCTCCACCCCGGAAGCGAAGGGTCCCGTTTGTTTCTGTTTAGACTCCTGGTACTCTCTCTGACCCTTGCTCCTTTTATCTGTGGTCAATTGTGTGAGTGTGAGAGTGAGAAATCTTCACTCTCACTCATACTGAAGCCTCGTCCTGGGTGAGCGACGGAGTGTTCTCTAAGTCTTCTCTAGCTAATTCCTGGTACGATGAGTGAAAATTGTTTATAGACAGAGCAGCAAGGTTCTTCCTAGTGGGATATGTTATCTGAATCTTCTGAGGTCCAAGAATTATCCTCTCAGGCAGCCTTTGTTTTTACAGATATGAACTTTCATATCAGAAAACTTTTCTAAGCAAAGATGTGGCTGTATTATTTAGACGCAAACTTAGGGGTGTGTTGGATTCTGCTCACATGAGATGGATCAGACTAGTAAAAAGAAGGTGTCGTAGAATTACCCTTGGTTTTGATCACTATACTCTTTGACACCCTTTTAGTAGCGGTATGCTTTAAGGGGCATGAGTTAATTCTATGATGAAGTATGCTTTGTTCTAAGAGTGCTTATTCAGTAGTTTTGTTCTTAAGGAAGAGCTATTTTTAAACACATAAGGATAAGAGGAAACACTAGAATCTACCAAAATATACATGTATTTTAAATGAAACACCTAACTAATACAAACCAACAGTTAACACATTTCTATCTTTGGCATCAAAGATCTTTCAATGACAAAAAATTAACAAATAGGCTCCCCGTAAACATACCAATTGCCGATTAGTATTTTTTTTATCGTGACTCTATTTGATTAGCGTTAAACATTAAATTAACGTACTCTCGTCTACAAACACATATGACCTAGGTTCAAGAACAATGGTTTCTACTCTCCTTTAAAACGTGGGACGTACTAAACTTCTACTATCGCAATAGAGATATAAATGTTATTATTAACTTACAGGTAGGTATTAGTGATTGCCGGATGTCGCTGGAGGACTTATCTCTCGCTTTAAAGTGTTGTGGCCGCTGGTTGAATTTTCGTCGATGAGGGATTGCTTGTTGCCTGTGACGGGGGCTGATCCTTCACCGTAATTAAAGAACGGGAGCTCGTTTGGGCTGGGTTCTTCTCCTCTCACTCTTACGCTGCTTGAGATGTGAGAATCACTCGAGTGGGAGCGGCTTTGCTTTTCTTCAGACGGACTTCTTTGCAGACTGAAAAGGCTTCTTCGGTATGGCACCGATATAAAGCTTGACTATTTAGGTTAATACGGCCCTGAAAGGGGGGATCGATTTTCTCAATCTGATCCTATCGTTTCTCACGGAAATAGTCTTGTATGGCTGAAGGATCGATCTTCACGAACTAACCCTTCTTCTGGCGTATCGACTTCTAATCTTCTTATCTGGCTGAAAGATCGATCTTCACGAACTAATCTTTCTTCTGGCGAATCGACTTCTAAAAATCTTCTTGTCTGGCCGATGGATCGATCTTCACCAACTAATCCTACTCTGGCGTATCGACTTCTGATAATCCTCTTCTCTTTCTTTGCGGGGCTTATTTATAGGCGGATTGCCGCCCCATCTAAAGGGGGAAGTGACCAAGCCACAGAGGAAAGAGGGGGGGGTGGACGAATGGTCAGTCAGCATCTGGGGAGAGCGAGAATTCCTGAGGTGGCACTGGGGTGCCCAAGTCAGCTCGCAAATTAGAGGCTCGAAACCGCACCGCTACTTGGCGTGCCTTCTGACTCACACCGCTTTTTTTTCCATAACCACGGGTTTATGGGTCTCGTAGGTAATTGGATCGTTAGAGCGTCGTTTAAGGACCTTAGGTGGTCGCCTTAAAACAGATGTTAGCTCCAACTGCCCACAGCGGCGGGGAGATCACACATGGTGAGCAGTTTCGCCGGCTACCTTTCCCACGCTTCTCCTCATGAGGGGGGGGATGCTTTAATATACCTATACTCCTCTTGGATGCTTAATGTAGCTATTTCTCCACATTTACCTCCCTCCTTAAGACATTACCGGGATAAGGGGGGGGGTTCCAATTCGACGCTTACAATAATATACATGGGTTACTTACGGAACATTATATTATACAATAAATTCTAGTTCACTCGGGAATGCCTCGATAACATTTCACCTGACCTTACATTAATTCCTATATTACTGTGCCAACTTAGGATTTTCTTACCTACCCCTAGGGGGTTATTCGCCCTTACTTACTTATAATTCTACTATTTTACACTTAACTTTGCTATAATACAATAGTTGGGCTGCTCCTTAATCGTCGACAGGGTTCCGACTTAACGAGTCGGCCATACAATTGTTGGACCCTTTTATATAGTGAATGGAGTACTGGTACTCCATCAAGAGTAAACTCCATCTCAGGAGTCTTCCATTCTTACTCTTATTTTTACTTAAGTATGACAACGGTTTATGGTCGCATTCCAACTTTAACTCGCGCCCTATTAGATAATATTTGAATTTACCTATGGACCATATTATGGCCAAAGCTTCGATTTCGATAGTAGCGTAGGCTTCTTCTCTACTCAACAGTTTCCTACTGACTTAATCTATGGGATAGGCGGTTTCGTCATCTTTGTATTGGAGCAATACTCTGCCTAACCCGTCTTGACTAGCGTCTGTGCGAAGGCCGAAGATCTTGTTGGGATTTGGTAAGCGAAGAATAGGCGCAGTTACGAGTTTTCCTTTTAGAACCTCCAACTAAGTTATTGCATGGGGGTTCCACGTGACAGGGTCTGACGCTGTCTTTTTTAACAAATCATTCAGTGGGGCCGCAATGGAAGCGGAGTGTGGTACAAAACGCCTATAGAACGAGGCCGCTCCCATAAACGATCGGAGTTGTTTTTTTTGTTTTCGGCCGGGGCATCTTAACTATGGCGTCCACTTTTTCTTGCTGGGTAGTCAAGTGTTTTTGTCCTATTTTGAATCCCATGTAGTCAATGGACTCGTAGGCAAAAAAACACTTGGTCGGCCCGGCAGTTAGACCTTGCTCCTTCAATTTCTCCAGCAATGAGCGTAAGGCGTGTAAGTGTGACTCCCATGTACGGGTAGCTACGTACACGTTGTCGAAGTAAAACGACACG
Source organism: Ceratothoa steindachneri (assembly GCA_963969495.1). Taxonomy (NCBI): domain Eukaryota; kingdom Metazoa; phylum Arthropoda; class Malacostraca; order Isopoda; family Cymothoidae; genus Ceratothoa; species Ceratothoa steindachneri. The sequence continues at coordinate 34,954,649 of OZ018338.1, forward strand.
TCACTTAGGCCAGCAATAATTTGCCTCATCATCCTATTATAATTGCTACCGGCTGTAAGTAGTCCGAAGGGTAGCCTGGTAAACTGTAACAGACCTCTCTCAGTCGCAAAAGCCGTCAGTTTTTTGGACTCCTTAGCGAGAGGTATTTGATAGTACGCTTTACACAAATCCAATTCCGTGATGAATTTAGCGTCTTCAAATAAATGGAGATTTTGATCTATTAGTGGGATGGGCTCGGCGTCGAAAACGGTCACTGAATTCAATTTTCGGAAGTCCACGCACATCCGAAATGATTGATCAGGTTTCTTAACCATTACTATGGGGGAGCAATAATCGGACTCCGATGGCTCTAAAATTCCCAATTTTAGGAAATTCCGGACTTCCTTATTGAAGGCTTCTCGTAGGTGGATCGGTAAAGGATATGGTTTGCTCCGAACCACTGAATTAGTTTTTAGTTTTATTTCATGGCTAAAATCCTTGGCACATCCAGGGTTTTAAGAAATGACTTCTGGGAATTCCATGAGTAAGTTCAACATTTCCGCTTTTTGTTGAATCTCTAAGTGGGGATTTATCTTTAAATCCACCCGAGGGTCTTCCAGGGTAGGTAAGAGCAAGGGAAGTTCGTATTCCTTGTCTTGTTCCACACACACGGTGTGTATGACTTGCAGGGGCGTACCCGGGTAAACGGCATCCATCGGTTCTTCTTCGTCTAGAAGGGTAATATTCTTTATGCACGCGCGGCGGTGATATTTTTTTAGCATGTTTATGTGATAGGTTCTTCACCCTGTTGGGGTATCTATCAAGTAATCGACTGGACCCCGTGCCTCGATTACTTCAAACGGTCCCTTCCACTGGGCTCATAACTTATTATTTTCGGTCGGGAGTAATAATAAGACTTCATCTCCTGCCTTTAATTTTCGAGCCTTTGCTTTCATATCGAAATAGTCCCAGTATTTGGCTAAATTTTTCTCGGCGTTCTCTCGAGCTAAGCCAGAGCAGTATTCTAGGCGCTCGCGCATATCCATGACGTAGGCGTAAGACGATTTGATTTCTTGGTCGAGCTTCGCGTTGGAAAATAATTCCTTAAGAATACTCATAGGACCTTGCACATTTCTCCCATATAATAGCTCAAAGGGCTGCAGGCAGGTATCTGTGCCACTCTGTAGGGTTGTTTTGACACAACTTCTTCAATATATTTTTGAGAGTCCCGTTTAATTTCTCGCAGATTCCGTTAGCGGATGGATGAAATGGACTCGTAAAAATTGGCTTGACTAACAGTAGTTTATTAAAATACTCCATCAATTCTATCCGAAAGAATTTCTTTAGGCAGGCCTACTCGTGCAAATATTGAAATTAATGCTTCCGCGCAGGAAATAGTATCAATCTTCCGTAGTGCCACGGCATCTGGGAACCGGGGGGCACAATCCACTAGGGTGAGGATGTAGGAGTGTCCTCCACTTGAAGGGGGGTGAATTAGTCCCACCAAATCAATAGCTACTCAAAAGAATGGTTCGGTTATAACAGGTACCTTTTGTAAGGGTGCGGGAGGTACCCGTCCTCTGGAGGGATCCTTCTGACACACGACGCATGATCGGCAATAGGCCACAATTTCCCTGGCGGCCTGGGGCCAATAAAAGTGTCGGAATATCTGCTGCGCCGTTTTGTTGTGCCCAAAGTGTCTGGCTAATATTCCATCATGCGCGGTATTCAAAATTCTCTGCGTGTATTCTTGAGGTACACACAGTGCTTTCTTGTTCTCCTTATTCTCCTCGCTTATAGTACGGTAGAGAAGTGAGTCTTCTACGATATACTGGATAGGCTTCTTTCCTTTCACTTGGAGAGTTTCACCTTTAATAGCTTTCTCCCATAGAGGTTTAAGAGTGGGTCATTCCTTCTGAGCACTAGCAAAGAAAGTCAATTTAAACCCATTGTCTTCGAGGGTAATCCTCGGGGTCAACTTAGCAGGTTGCTCTTTCCTCTGGGCTTCTTGGGCCCGGGTGACTACTTGTTGGGCCACTTCTTGCTGGGGAATTAGGGGGTTTTGTCCGATCAGTACTGCGCACAACTTAATCGGGGCTACTACCACGTCCGTCCAACCGGTGAAATATCTGCATTGTATATGACATCTCTAGACGGGGAATCGATTGTCGCGTCCTAAAAAGTCGTGGACGATTGCGAATTTCTTATGGTTAGGGTTTACTGGGGGCAGCAACTTGTCGGATACCACTATGCACGTACATCCGGTGTCTCTGACTAAAGTGGATACTCGGCACCCATTAACAGTGCCCTCTTCAAATTGTAGGCCGCCTGGCGAACTTTTGTTGAATAGAAAGTTTACCTGTTGCTGGGGCCCTTCGGATGTTGGCGCGGGGACGTAGGACGAATCAGCTTGTCCTGCTCGGATCGCGGCAGTCAGGTTTTGCACCTGTTGTCTCGAGGTCTCTCTCAGTCGGGAGTTCTGTGGGCACTGGAAACTCAGGTGACCTATTATCCCGCAGGTATAACAAGTGACGGGCTTCCTGGGATACGTGCCGGTATTAGGGTATGATCCTTGTGGAATCCTAACTTCTTTTTGATTTTTTTCTCCTCCAAAATTTGGCCTTTAAGTTCCTTTTGCTACTGAGAACTTAAAGGGCTTCTTCTGCAAATGCCTGGGTGGCGGCCCATTTTTTTTGGGGGGAGGGAGCCTTCTCTTTCTTGTACTCCCTCGGATATAACCGATGATTTACCGCGTGGAGGTCAGCCTCGTCCAGACACTCGTTGAAGGTAGAAGCTTTTCGGTCTTTAACGAATGCACGGATTTCCTGGGGTAGTGTACTTAGTAACTGATCTCTAAGCATGAAGTCGACGACCGCAGCGACTTCGTTCTCTACGTCTTCTGACTCTATCCAAAACTGTAGGCTTCGACGAAGCTCAAAGCCAAAATGTTTGTATGTTTGTCCAGGTCGTATACGAGTCTGTCTGAACTTCCTCCTATATTCTTCCGGGTTAAAGTTTGTTGCTGAGAGAAGTTCGGCTTTGAGAGTGGAATAGTCCACAGTCGCTGCTGAGGGTAAAGATACGAATATCTTTCTCATCCTACGATTGAGTAGCGGTAACAGTCTGGCGACCCCATCTTCTTCTAGGTCCCAATTATTGACTTCAAATATTTTCTCAAAATGGGAAAGATATGAGCATAAATCTTCATCGTCCCTGTACTCCGGGAGTTTCATGCTGGCCGCTGGTGACACTCCTGTTCTGGATGACACTGACTGCACCTCTAACTCGTCTTTGCTAAGAGCTCTTTCGTGGGCCTTTATCTTCTCTCTTCCATCAGCTTCCATTTTCGTCTTTTCTTTTCTTTCATCAGCTTCCATTTTCGCCTTTTCTCTTCTTTCATCAGCTTCCATTTTCATTTTACGTTCTTCTCTTCTTTCTTCTCATTCGTTTCTCTCTTTCTCCTGAATAAACGAGTTCAGCTCGGTTCCTTCCAGTCCGAGGCTTTGACCTTGCTTCCGATAAAAGTCAAACAATGCCATCGCGCTTATGTCAGTCATCTACCTTGTTTTTAATCAAGCCTGACCTAGTCCACCACCGAAACTTACCACTTGGCCAAACAATTACCTTTAGATGGTATCCACCTCTAACTTTACTAATTTTCCACTCGTCAAATATTCTATTATTCCTGGTGTTCCTTTTATGTGTTAGCTCTTTCTTAAATAGACACTGCTGGGTTCTTTCTAATATAAAACCTCTAGACGTGACACCACTTTTATAATATGTCGTAGAATGACCCTTGGTTTTGATCACTATACTCTTTGACACCCTTTTAGTAGCGGTATGCTTTAAGGGGCGTGAGTTAATTCTATGATGAAGTAGGCTTTGTTCTAAGAGTGCTTATTCAGTAGTTTTGTTCTTAAGGAAGAGCTATTTTTAAACACATAAGGATACGAGGAAACACCAGAATCTACCAAAATAAACATGTATTTTAAATGAAACACCTAACTAATACAAACCAACAATTAACACATTTCTATCTTTGGCATCAAAGATCTTTCAATGACAAAAAATAAACAAATAGGCTCCCCGTAAACATACCAATTGCCGATTAGTATTTTTTTTATCGCGACTCTATTTGATTAGCGTTAAACATTAAATTAACGTACTCTCGTCTACAAACACATATGACCTAGGTTCAAGAACAATGGTTTCTACTCTCCTTTAAAACATGGGATGTACTAAACTTCTACTATCGCAATAGAGATATAAATGTTATTATTAACTTACAGGTAGGTATTAGTGATTGCCGGATGTCGCTGGAGGACTTATCTCTCGCTTTAAAGTGTTGTGGCCGCTGGTTGAATTTTCGTCGAGGAGGGATTGCTTGTCGCCTGTGACGGGGCTGATTCTTCACCGTGTTTAAAGAACGGGAGCTCGTTTGGGCTGGGTTCTTCTCCTCTCACTCTTACGCTGCTTGAGATGTGAGAATCACTCGAGTGGGAGCGGCTTTGCTTTTCTTCAGTCGGACTTCTTTGCAGACTGAAAAGGCTTCTTCAGTATGGCACCGATATAAAGCTTGACTATTCAGGTTAATACGGCCCTGAAAGGGGGGATCGATTTTCTCAATCTGATCCTATCGTTTCTCACGGAAATAGTCTTGTATGGCTGAAAAATCGATCTTCACGAACTAACCCTTCTTCTGGCGTATCGACTTCGAATCTTCTTATCTGGCTGAAAGATCGATCTTCACGAACTAATCTTTCTTCTGGCGAATCGACTTCTAATAATCTTCTTGTCTGGCCGATGGATTGATCTTCACCAACTAATCCTACTCTGGCGTATTGACTTCTGATAATCCTCTTCTCTTTCTTTGCGGGGCTTATTTATAGGCAGATTGCCGCCCCATCTAAAGGGGGAAGTGACCAGGCCACAGAAGAAAAGGGGGGGTGGACGAATGGTCAGTTAGCATCTGGGGAGAGCGAGAATTCCTAAGGTGGCACTGGGGTGCCCAAGTCAGCTCGCAAATTAGAGGCTCGCAACCGCACCGTAACTTGGCGTGCCTTCTGACTCGCACCGCTTTTTTTTCCATAACCACGGGTTTATGGGTCTCGTAGGTAATTGGATCGTTAGAGCGTCGTTTAAGGACCTTAGGTGGTCGCCTTAAAACAGATGTTAGCTTCAACTGCCCACAGCGGCGGGGAGATCACACATGGTAAGCAGTTTCGCCGGCTACCTTTCCCCTGCTTCTCCTCATGAGGGGGAGATGCTTTAATATACCTATACTCCTCTTGGATGCCTAATGTAGCCATTTCTCCACAGAAGATATCCTCCCTTTTGGGAATACTGTTTTCAAGAATTTATTCCATTATTTTAAATTGAGAATAAAGAATAATGACGATAAAGAAAACACTCAATGCGGAGAAAATTGGAGAGACGCGTAGAGAATAAAGGAGGGTTTTATTCATTTATTTTGTTAGTTAAATAGTTATTTACGTTTTAAAAAAGATAAATCAAGAGAGATTCTTGGTCTAATTTTGGGAAGTTTAAGAAAAGGGGAAGTTAAAGATTATCTTTCGCGATCAGAAGAGGAGACTACTTGTAACGCCATTGACGAAGAGCGCGAAAAACTCTCTCTATTTCAAAATGGAGGAAGATAAGAAAAAATAAAAATATTTAGAAGGAGGTATGTGATTGTCTCGTGCAACATAACACCTCATATGGAAATGGAGACTGCATAATGACACTATAACAAATTAGGGAACTGCATAGGAACTTAGGAACTCTGTTTTTATACGACGGTTATTCAAAAATTTACCGGAAAATGCGAATTACTTAAAATTAAGCCTATAATTTATCATTTTTTTACCCACGAAATAAAATATTACGCCTATTTTATGGTGTCGTATGGTGTGAATAAAGAGGTTGTGATTTTTTGGATTGCAAATGAGGAATGAGCAGTTTAAGAAGAACCTCCATTTGAGCTACATGACAATGTTAAAATGCAAAGGAGAAAGGTGGAATGCTCGGTGGTGTTGTGGTGTAAAATTGTTCTTATTTAAGACTAAGAGACGAAAAGAAAGGAGGGAATCACTGCAAGGAAGTTTGTAAGAAGAAATCTGGCAAAGTTGTTTATGATGAAATGAAAATGTGTCGAAGATATATAGCTTTAGATCCATCTGCTGGGGTTTGTGCCGAGAGGGCACGCAATCCTGCTGAGGTCAGTTGCAGCAAGGTTGCTAGAATTAGCACCTCGTTGTGAGATGTGTTTAAAAAAGGGTGGAAACAATGTTGCCCTGATACCATAAACTATGCCCAAAGCCTCGATATTTCCACCCCTTCACAACATACTTATCCATACTTCATCAAACCTGGAAGCAATGTGGCATTGTTGTCATCAACTTTCACAAGGCATTGATAATTTCACTCCCTTTCCAACCATACTTCTCCATACTTCACAAAGAGTTGAAGCAATGTTACATACCTACCATAAACTTTCACCGAAGCATCAATAATTCTACTCCTCTTCCAACCATACATATCAAGATTGGAAGCAATGTGTCATCCCCTTCATAAAGTTTCATCAGAGCATGTGAATTTCACTCCCCTTCCCACCATACTCCTCCATACTTTATACTGCTCATACTTAACAAATGTGGAAGCAATTTTGCATTGATACCATAACTTTCCACCAAAGCATCGAAATGCCACACTCCGTCCAACCATACTTCACCTAGAATTCGAGGTTTATCTTTGCTTCCATTTCGACAGATGTGGCCTAGATCAAGTGAGTACTCTTTTCTTTCAACTTCTATTTCTTTCTTGCTATGTTAGTAAAACACTTCCTATTTATTCTCACTATTCCACAACCCTAGGACCCTATCTTCTTGTTCGTTTGCTTCTTTCGAGAGCTTTTTGATGATTCCTAGTTTGTATATCCAATAAATCCGTAAGAGAAAAACACAAATTAACAGCAGTGCAACTCCCTCCCCTACCTTCAGATTCATGGCAACAAAAACTAATTAGCCATTTACATAATACATAAATCGTCCTTTTAGCCCCGAATTATTCGCAAAATGTATTCTAAATCTTCATTACCGAGGCATTCTTATTTATTTTCTATATTTATGACCTGAACGTGGATATTAATTAAGGTAAAAGACGCCCTACACGAAAAATCTACCCTGCACTGAACTCGGTAGATAAACATTATACGTTCACACACAAATGAATATACATGTATCGACGAGTCAACAACCAGTTCAGAAGATCTTGAGCATAATTAAGGAAGATTAAACGAAAATCTCCAGTTGGCGGCGCTTAGTTTGCGAGGATTAAGCCAAATTTAAGATGGAGAGAGCTTTGTGTCTTCCAGATGCGTAATTGGTGTGTACCATTTAACTAAGCCTCCCCCGATTCTCTTAAGCTACACGGAGATGGAAGTTTTTACTACATCGACCTAACATCATTTGATACAGAAAGACAAAAATGAAAAATCGATCAATGTGCTACGAATGGGCCACATATGTGTTCCCTTAGTTGAAGAATAAAAAATAAAGCAATAAATTCCAGTGACAAGCTTTATAAATTCTGACAATTGAGTGATAAAGATAAAGCAATTTTTGTTTATTATTACCACAATGCCAATTTTTAGACTTCTCACCTCTTCTCTTATTTATACACGATACTTGTCTTAAGCCTAAATAAAAATTCAGTTTTCATATTGATATATTCTTCCCTTATATAAAGCGCTTGTAAGATCTCATTGGGAGTATGCGGTGCAATTCCGGTATCCATATTTACGAAAAAAAACTACAGTATTGGAACGCGTTCATCGTCGAGCGACGAAATTAATTCCTAAACTTAGAAATAAATTGTACGAAGAAAGACTGAACCACCTCTATTTACTTTCAATGCAGGATCGATATTTACACCACCAAATTATAAATGCGTTAAAATACTTAACGAGCTTCCCCTGTATAAATTATGATCCAATATTTGATGGACTGAGGGACTACTAAAAATAACAGCCCCAAGAAAATAAATGAAGGGTTAAAACCCTTGATACCGCACAAAAATTGTTAGAAAATTACGAAAACTTGAAATAACTTGCCTAGGAATGTCGTGGTAAAATACGTCGGTAAATATAACTTGACAACAATAAGATTATTATGACTAATTCTAAGTTGGTGCGTTTCTGCGCTGATCAGAAATTATCAAGGCATTAAAGAACGTGGTCAGCATTTCTAACTCTCACTCAAATCATCTTTATAAGTATTTTTCTGTACATTTTCATTTCTCAAATTGTGAGTGGAAATTTAATAAACAATAACATTGGAATAAGTGATTATTGACTGACAGATTACTTCTGCTTCACACGGTACAAGCATGTAAGTGCCCCCAGCCACCAGAACCTTTCTAAAGAGCAGGAATTAATGTCCACCATGAATTAGAGTACGTGACCACCTACCTATTAACTAACCTCGGGGGCACTGAGGGTTGGAGGGCGTCCCTGTCAACCAGGGATCAGGTATGGCATGCTACACGAGATATGCTCTGACAGGGCAGAGGAAGGAGTCGAGAGTCGGCATAAAGGGGCCAGGGGAGCGCACCAGGGCGCGCCCCAGATGTCCCATACATGACCAATGTGGTGGAACTTTACTCTATGATCCAGGACCTCCTTGTGGGCTTTGGAATCTTCCTTGAAGCTGTTGGTACATCTGAAGATAGTTAAAATGAAGAGATGGTGGTAGTTTCCGTGTGAAAGAAACCTTTGTATCGCCAGATGATTTTGATGTGAAAGCTGTGAGACGCATCAGTATGGGCCTTTTGGGCGCATGATTGTGCTGTGTAGGTTAAATTGGTTAGCTCATGGATGAGATAAAGTGTGGAAAGTGGAAATGAAGAAATACACAAAAGTCAAAAGAGTCTTTTTAATGTTGCAAAAAACACATATTTACTGCTGATATATAGACGACATATACTTAAATATACAAACCTAAGAAGAAATTCAGGAATTACTAAGAGCATTCAAGAATTGCTTCTCACTTAACTACACCATAGAAAATAACCAACTTCCATTTCTAGATACCCTAATCACTAAGCATAAAGATAAAGTAATTACAAAGGTTTATGTCCAAAAAAAAAGGTGAATGTCTCGACCGTTATAAAAAAGTGTAATAAATTCCTACCCCAACCATGGTTTCACCCATGCTCTACATGGAAAGGAACACACGAAGAATTCGAGCCTGCTCCACAAGTACTCGTAAATAACGGTTTTACAAACGGCGACATACACACCGCTATACGTAAGAAGATGGAAAGATGCTATACCTACAGGCAGTACCCATCAGGAAGACCAAGAGACATTATTAAACTACTGTATACTACAAGAACATTATGAGCACAGCGTACAAAACGGCTGAAAAAAATAATGAAGGAGATCATAAACAGAGGAGTAAAACCAACACAAGATGAAAATAATGTATCACTCATAATCTACTACAGTAGTAAACAAACATACAACCTTATGAAAAACAACCCAGGACCTCACCTAACACCTAAGCAGAGAAGTCATTTAATATATAAATATACTTGTAAAATGGGAGACTGTAAGCTTGAAAAATCAATCATATATCGGAATGACGAAAACAAAGTTAACGCGAAGATAAAGTTACCATTTAAACAATGGTGCCCCCAAAACACACACGTTGGAAAAACATGGAAGACAACTGGACTGTAAGTCACTCGAAGATAAAACCTTCGACAGTTAATTATATTAGAAAGATTATATATGAAAGAAAAACAGCCCAAATAAAATATGCAAACAAACGTATAATTCACTCTGCCTTCCTCACGTCCCCACGCACCGAATAATAATCCCTAGCCAAATTAATCCTGTGCCCATAATAGATTAAACATTTGAAGCATTATCAAAAGGTTCAATTCAATGTAACCTTTTGTGTTTAAACAGTCTCAAAAAACTTAATTTCAATGTACCTTTTGTATTCCAGAATTTAAATTCCCTCTGAGTATGTTCGTATATTTGTTAACTGAATTACGATTTATATAAAGCCTCGTTCTTCAATTCCCTAAGTTATAAATATCAACCTTTGATAATGATACAGGTGTGTATCGAAACGCGTCAGGCCAATAAATTTATTTGTTTTGATCAGTAAATTAGTGGTTCTTGCCCTCGTTCGTTAATATTTTTCTGATGAATTTTGGTCAACTTATCCATGGGTTAACACCAACCAAAAGCGAAATATAAGAAAAAGTCGAGTGATTTGAAAAGAAAATAATTAACGTTAAACTCGCAGTCGGCTTCAATAAAATATGCTACGAAGAAAATCTACTGCCCAACTATAAGTATGTATATATATATATATATATATATATATATATATATACATATAGACATTTTGTAATAGTAATGTCATCCTCTATTATCTCTCTCTCTCTCTCTCTCTCTCTCTCTCTCTCTCTCTCTCTATATATATATATATATATATATATATATATATATATATATATATATATATATATATATATATATATACCAGGCAATGGCTTCACTACTAAGTTTAAAATTTAAAATCTAACAAAAAGCAGCCATGGTTAAATTTTCAAAAAATTTCTGAACTTCGCCAATTATAATAATTTTAAAAAAGGAACAATAAACTAAATTTCACCCCTTTCAAAATATCACGTTGCTTTAAATAGTTATAGAAGATATATTAAAATAAATTTCCTAAACTTTTCCATTTGTAATTTTTTTGATTTTAAAAAATTCACAAAATTTCGATACTCATATTCATTTCTTAACTTCACCAAATTTTTTTTTATATTATAAAAGAATTATTAGAAATAACTTGGGTAAAAAAAAAATAAATCCACTAAGGAAAAAAAATCTTCACCCATCTTCAAAAATCCCGTTATACAATTATAAAGTTAGTGATGATGATGATGATAATGATGATGAGTGAAGATTTTTTTTCTTAGTGGACAAATGACATGTTTTTTTTTATCAACGTTATTTCTTTGCCATTTTTGATCATAAACGGAGAAGGAAACTCAATATTATATCCATGAATGCCATTCCTTCAATCACTTTCCCTTTTGCTGTGAAGTTTAGATCGATGAATGTATACATACACTGTACTCAAAGAGATACATCTATGTTCATGCACATAAAAAAAAACAAAATATGGCGTTACTTTAGAGAATTCCCAATCAAGTTTGCCAGAAAATGAAAAATCTATAAGAGAAAAGAGCAACATTACAAAGAATATGTTTGTTTTGAGTAGGGTCTAAAATCCTGGCAAAAGATAGCTTGCCTCTAAGAACACAATGTAACTTAATACTATGCTACAAACTAAACCAAAAGATAAATACCACCCGCCCCCTCTTTAGAAAATTTCCCGTGTATATATTTATTAGTAGAATTTTACTAGCTATGGCGGCTTCGCATCAATTTGTATCTTTTTTTATATTGGGGGATTAAAGCTTTAATTGGCCCTGACGCGAAACTATATTCATAAGCCTCTACGGGTTATTTAGAGTAACCAGGGATAACTGGTATGTATGAAACATAAAATTTGAATATCCATTTTGCAGGTGATTTGAAGAGCAAGTTGCTAGCATTTGGCTCACTTGTGCTAAGAAAAATAATCCAACCAAATAAAAGCAAGAGAAAATATTTAGTATTCTATTTTTTTATGACAAAAATAGAGCATAACTCTGAAGAGACCTCCTAATATTCTCAGGAATATTTATAATCAAGATTATGGAGGAGAATGTAAAGAATAAGGCTAGATTACTTAAATTAGGTTAGTCACATTATCTCTCAAAGGAAAAAATCATTTAGGCAAAAATGAAAATACATAAACAGAACACCTGAAATGCCCTTTTTAATTGAAGTAGAAAAGGTAATTACAGTAAAAGAGAGGATTTATTTTTAATTGGAGATTATAGTGTTTCATATTTTGTGGAGTGCAATTTACCTTTGGACCTTTGGACCTTTCTTATAAAAAGTGCTTCGTGCAAAATCTTAGCTAAATCGAACCATATTAACAGGTCGCACACTTTTGTGTTTTCTGTGGTGTTCGGCGGGCGCGAGGGGAGTTTCATGGTGACGGTATTATCTTTTCCTTCTGAATGACATGTTTACGTTTATTTCAGATTATTTCTTCCAAACCAGGCAAAAACTTTCTCTGGCCCCTGGAGAAGTCACCGAATACAGGTCTCTTGGTAACCCGCCTGCCCTCGCGGGAAAATGTCCTCCTGGTCTTCCTCCACCACCATTAGGTGCAGAGGGAGACCCTTCCGGAGGCGGCCAAGAACACCTCTCTCAAGCTGCACGAAGTGTGGGAGAAAGCGAACCTCACTGTCAGGGTGGAGCACGTGGTCCGTCGTAACATCATGAACCTTCACAACGAGGACGTGAGCCTCAAAAGGGAAGCCAAGCGGGAGACACCTGCCGCCGTGACAAAGAGGGAGGTTTGCAAGTGTGACCTACAGGATGTCTTCGATATCGCGAGCGGTAAGATCGTGGAGGCCAATGTCCCAGAAGAAGTTTGGCCTTTATGGAACTGCAGAGGGAGGACATACAGTCCTGAAGGCTGAGGAAATGAAGAAGGGGCAGATGAGGAAGAGAAAACAAGAGGCTGAAGTGAAGAAGTTGTTGAAGAAGGTTGCCCTGGAAGACACTTTCGATTCATCCTCTGTTTCTTCTTGATCATCTGTGTCGGATGAAGACTTCCAAAGCTTCCTTTCGCCTGCAAAAAGCCTACGGAGTAGAAGGCCGTCCCAAAACCTAATGACTCCAGCGCTGGCCACGACTTGGGACCGGGAACACCTTAAATGTCGTCAAGCTGCTGCGTCTTTCGTTGCTGCAACCTCAAGCTTGGGGCAAGATGTGTTAGAGATATCCTCCTTTGCCTCCACGGTGAATCGGATGAGGCGAAAGAACCGGGAAACTAAAACAAAGCGCATTGAAAAGAAGCTTTCCGTGATCCGCCTCCCCTTGTTCCCCACTGGGATGGCAAACTGATTCAAAGTGCTGCCCCATCTCGGATCTCAGAGGAGAGAATCGCTTTTGTGCTTACTGGGAAAACTTCGTGGAGCTTCTTGGAGTACCTATCGCTATTGATGGGACCGGGAGAGTAGTAACAGCTACTTTCCATCGGCTGCTTGAGACGTATCAGATTGTTGACAAGATCATCGCTCTCTCCTTTGATACGACTGCGTCCAACAGTGGCAGGATTAGCGGAGTCTGTACCATAACTGAAAAGTCCCTTAAAAGACCTCTTCTTTGGCTGGCATGCCGGCATCACATTCACGAGATGGTGCTGAAGGACGCTTACGAACTCCTTTCTAGCCCTCCACCAGGTCCCAAGATTCCCCTGTTCAAGCGATTCCGAGAAAGATGGAACTTCTTGGATAAGACATACGTGGGTACCCTCAAGGACGAAGAACCCCTGAATTAGTCGAGCGAATCACAGAGGATGAAGATGATAGACTCCTTTAAAGAGTCATATGTGACAGAGCCCACCCAAGGAAGGAATATCTCGAACTCCTTCAGCTCTCTCTTGTCTACCTGGGAGAATGGAGCGTGGATCTGCCTCGATTCTGGGCACCTAAATCCTAACATCAAGCTAGATGGATGGCAAAGGCTATTTACATCCCCAAGATTGCCCTGTTTTCGCAACAACTGGTGTTGACGCAGTTGGTAAAACGCGGCGGAGTCCAACGACTGGCCCGATGTGTCACAGTCTCATTTACGTCCGATTCTGGCATTAGGCAGCCGTCCCAAACTGTGCACCGATGAATGATCTGGAATTCTTGGCAACTCTCCAGGTCGATAGAGAATTCGGGTCAACGGCAGAAAAGGCCCTCCGAGGGCTCCTCTGGTACCTCTCGGAGCAAGAAGCGGCCCTAGCGTTCTTCGACGAACGAGTGTCTCCCGATGACCAGGCGGCCATGGTCAAGAACCTAAGCCATCCAGCAACCTCGAAAGCACTGAAGAGACTTGAAAAGAAGAACTTCACTCTCTCTGACGGTCTTCCCGAATTGGTGACAAGGCGAACTTTAGAGGCCATTGAGGTCTTCACTGGGAGGATGGTCACTACCCAGAACGTGGTACATGTTCTGCAAGATCCACGAACTCGAGCCACCGTCCGAGGACTGCATGTCGCCAATGGCACAGCAGAGAGAGGAGTGGCACTGATCCAAAGACTCCAAGCTCAAGCAAAAGACGAGCAACGGAAGCAGTTCCTCCTCAATGTTGTTCATCATGACCGCAAGACCGTCAAGAGAACAAAGGCTGAAGTGATAGCTAAGTTCCCTCCTGCTCCTTGAGTCCCATCCCTCAACGACTTGATTGCCCTGCTCTACTTACAGAATTGTTCTGCATTTCTGGTGCCCCCTTGTAATTTTTCACAACTTTGTTTGGTAATTTTCAGTTGAAGATCGTTGCAATTTTTTGTTTTCTCCTCCAATTGATTTTTTCGAAGTTTAACTTGAAATGTGGAATTGACAAATCAAACCAAATTCTTGCATAAAGTATTCATGGGTCATAAGAAATAAAAGGACACCCGTGCTGACAACTTTCAACACATTTCATTTTTTTTACCCCCGGGAGTGAAACACCCTAGAGGAGATACAGAGATAAAAGAAAAATACGAAGATAAAAATGAGCTCTTGTTAGCCAAGTGGATACGGTGTAGATCTGCCAACGTCGCGATACCAGGGTCGATCCCGGAATGAGAGGATACAAACATAAACGCTCGTAGAGATCAGGCTACCAATTGGTGGAGGCGCTGTGCCCAACCGTGTACCTGGGTGGGTAGATCTTACAAACTCGAGAGTTGGAAGGTAATAAATTGAAAACTTCCTGGGGAGAGTTGGGTGCACTTAGTAGAGCCTCACTTAACTAACTGTCGCTATATATATTCCATTTATTTTCACTTTCCCTAACTTAAACACTTCACAAATCACTTATCAAAGCGTTTTCTGGTGGCAATGCCCTCGTTATTTTTCCTTTTTATTTTCTCTTTAAAAAGTGGTGAATTTGGGAAGTAAATTTGTGTGTGAAGGAAAAGAGTCTGAGCGACAAAAAGAGGAAATTCCTTGGTGCATTCATGACTTGGAGTAAAGGAAACTGATGGGTGATCTAAGTGGATGTGGCACAGAGTGGTAAATGGGGTAGGGACCCCCTGGGCAATTAGTGGCAACAAAATCGAAATACCAAAATTGCCACAATAAATAGGAGAACGTATATAATACCCAGATTATTTTTTTAAGACAAACATTAAAACATCTATGTACGGGTGATTGCAAAAGTCCTGTTACACTCGTTACAACACTCTCAACAATGGAACCAATGATAGTTATGATTCACTTACACACGGTTGTTGTGCAACTGTAAGAGGCCCGTAGTTGTGCTGATTGATTTCACGGATCGGGTCTTTTCTACTCCATCCGCGCATTTCTTGGCTCCACTCTACCTGCCTGAGAGGCTCGAAATGCACCACAACGCGAGCCATTTGGAGCAGAGGACGCCAAGTACATCGCTTAACCAAAGAAGTGCGTCTAAAACAAGAAACATTTTTATTGATTGTTTTCTAAAGGAAAAAAATATACACAAAGAAAATCTGACAATTTTAACAATGTTTACCTAACCAAACCTAACCTACGCAAAACCACGTCAGATCTGCAAAACCAACGATCACAACCGGAGGGAAAAGAGAATTTCATTTTTATATAATCGTTCCGTGTGCAAAACCTTCCTCTTCTTCTGTGATTAGAGTAAAGCAGATCCATTCATATATATATAAATATATATATATATATATATATATATATATATATATATATATATATATATATATATATATATATATATATATATATATATATGCTCCAAAATGTGTACGCTTAATTGTCCGGCGCAATCATATCCGCGCCAAAGCGTCTTAGACCGCTCGCAGCATATTCTTTCTTACTGGGCACAGATCAATCAGTATCAGAACTTATCCCCCTTTTATTTGCACAAACCAAGTGTATTTATGCACCTTCTTATACTAAAAGAATGTCTTTTGCCCTCCTTAAGTTTCTTTCAACACAGAACCCCACCACTCTTTCTCAATTTTTATTCTCCCGAGGTGTATAAAAAAACTTATCCCATTCTTATTCTGTCATTTATTTGTACAATCCTGACTGGTACATATATGAACTAATACTCTATCTATTCCTTCTACCACTCATTCCATCCATTCCTGAACCTCTCTTTGTCATCTTGTCTTCTATGATAAAGGGTTCATACACTACACCCACTGACAATTTCACCCATTCGAATCCTATCTTAACCTACACATTTCTCAGATTTCCACAGTCATACTCAACCATTGCATCGTGTTACTCTTCATTCAAAAGTACTGCTAAGTACATACCCCTTACTCCTACACCTTGCTCCCCCTAATCTAACTCCATCTCTCACAAACTCTTCATTCTCTATCATGTTTGTATAAAATAGTGAAAGCATCTGCAATTTCCCTCCTTTCTATAAATATACCATCACTACCCCTCACATTCCATAAACACACACACTTGGTTTACACAGCAACACCGGATTAGCTGAAATCCGTTTTCGAGGCCCGCGATAGCATATTTATTTTGGGCATTTCACATAGTGCTCACAGGGCTAATACTATCGGGCGCGGTGCTTTCCTCGGCCAGCGTTCCTATATCCACGCTTAGTCATCTTTTACGGTATGCACCTGAGTGCTGTAGGGGCACTGTTTTTGCCACTCAGGACAAGACAAAAACTAAACCTCAAATATTATGTATGTAGAAGAACAATCACGGCCCCCTCACTTTATTGGATATAATATTCGTCACTTCCTATTCTGGAATATTCGAGGTGTTTCGCCTCACTTGATGCATTAGGGAAATATCCCCCAATCCCGCGAAATTGTAACGAGCCTCCCCCCCCCCCGGGAACGAGGCGAGGAAGAACGCTGTTTTTCGCCCTTTACTGTTAAATGATTAATCGAATCCGCCTCTGCATTAAGATGTCTGTAGCTTGTGACTACTTTCTCCAAATTTCCCCTTCCCCTTCAGAATACTCTTTTTTGACTTGAGATCGAGGAGTCCCGCAAGCACCTCAAAGTCATCATTGTCTTGAGTCGAAGTCCCGTGAGCGTTCATCATACAGCAAGACTTTCTCCGCCGTGATTCTACCCCATTCAATTGGTAGCTTCTGTGAACGGCAATTTTTTGAAGTTGCGCGACATTTTCCCTTCATTTAATCAAACCGAAGAAAATGACATTCGATTACCTTTGAGGAAAAGAAGATTCATTTTCGAGTGGAGTTACGAGTAATCCGACATTTCCCGTCGAACGTCATCTTTGAAGATTGGCTATATTCATTAGAAGGTTGGTTTGGATCGTGCCTCACTTGCCTCATTATTAACGTACCCTACTTGCCTCATCAGATCGTTTCCTACTCGCCTCATCGAAAGAAGGACCTTCCTCGAAGTCACCGACCCGTAAGACTGAAACCCCCTTCATTATTAGTATTGTCAAGTTCCCCCTTTTTTATCTGAGCCTAGTTACATTAATCAATTAATTCCATTTGAGAATCCCTTTCCATAATAATTATCAACAGACTATTTCAATTCAAATAATTACCCTTTGCCTATTATTATATTTATTTTGATCTGTGTAAATAAAATTATATTTTTGTTGTTTCATCTTTAACTAACCTTGAACGACACTCGGCCTATTCAAGTAAATTTCGCCAACCATTTATGCACTCTGTCTGATTATTAAGGATTTGAAACTCAACGCTTCAAGTTTGACCTCCTAGTCGGTCGTTAATACTTGCGAACAGTCCTTCAACAGTTCGCGTTGCAGTAGGTGATTAAGTCACCACCCCACATAATATAGGAGTAGTGTATGGTATAGAGTGGTGTACCACGACAATGTTCAAAGTTAACCCCGTTACGTATTAGAACTATAAAAACTACACACATTTAAAAAAATATACCCTGATTCTAAACTGAGATTCAGCTTTCACACATTTTAAAGCATATACCCTGATGCTACAGCGTGGTCCGAAAGTCTTGACACCTCCTGTAAATATTGTTTTAATTTTCTGTTTCAGATATTGTTTTAATTTTATATTTTAGATGATCGAAAGTCTTGTCATAATATTAAAAAAAGGATGCCAAGACTTTCAGTTATTTGAGATATATAATTAAAACAATATTGAAATAGAAAATTTAAATATATTTACAGGGAGTGACAAGAATTTCGGACCACCCTGTACACTGAGATTCAACTTTCACAACATAATTCGCTTCTGACTCACTTCATATATTTACGAGGTATTAAGAAATGAAACAATGAAGTGAAAAATTTGTCTTAGTTTAATTTCAGCTTAGCGGAAGTGAACTAATGGTCTTTCATTCCTCTAACTAATGGAACCAGGTCTGCTTTTTTGAGAAACAGGTAAAATATTAGCATATTTTCAGCCGAGAGTGTTTTGAAATATGTTAATTGAATTTTGCAGCGAGTCAGTTGAAGACACCATCTGTGTACGCCGACTCTCATGTAGTTTCGATATGAGAATCAGTTATATTTATTAAAGCGTTTTACGCCCTCTTTCATCTAAATTTGGGTCTAACCAGGCGGTGCGATAATCTCTGATTAAAACCCTCCAAGGAAACATCGGATTTCGTAAAAATCATGTTAGCTTGCTGCGTCGGTAGCAACTAACTAGGAATAGTGAGAGAACTAGTATAAAATCAATGTATGGGAAAAGTGTCGACAAACAGGGTGAGCAATGAGCGCCATAGGTATCCTAGTCTAGACAAACGGAATTCTATAATCTCCGGTACAAGATCACGTAATAAATAAACCAGGAATTAAAATAGACGAACTTGACCATCACTTAGAACTTTTTAAAAATATTGTAATATTTTAAAAAGCCTCCTTTTTCTTGCCATAATACACATAAACACACACACACAAACACAATATAGTCATGTGCATTTAATGTCTTCCTACCTCGAAATTGTGGCATATCCGACAGCTGCGAACCATTAAACCAAAATTATCCCAACTTAAAACACGAACCAAAACTCAATAATTGTTCGCCGAATTCAATTAATTTTAGAAAATTAAATTAAAATTGTTGATTCTTTGATCAAAATCCTCGAGGGACTTCAATTTCCCTTAAGAGGAGCATAAATTTGCAGGAAGGGGGGACCATTTTGTACCAATAGATGGAGGAAGATCCTTTTTGAATAGTGTTTGCTAATCCTCCCCCCATAAGACATTATAGGTTGTGATCCCTGCGGAGGCACCATCTAAATGACCTGGATTAGAGAATTAATAAAGTAGTTTAACACAACGTGTTTTTAGGTAGTTAGGTTGATGGGTAGGAAGCGCAATTCGTCGCTCGCATCGTTGGTGCCGCGACCGGACAATGGTATGTACATAGAGATAATGTCGTAGAATTAGGCAGTTATCTCATAATTCTCGATTCCTTCGTTTGTTCTGGGAAGGACTACGACAGCCCAGAATAATAATTGAAGTGAATTTCGTAGAGTGCGCGGCGTTTTTGTTACTCGAATACTTTGAAATATGGTTGGCCGGGATTGGTCTTATTGAATTAGGCTTTGGTGGTTGGAGGACTTAAACAAGAATTGTAAAAATAATCTTTAATTACACAACAAAACATATATTACAAATAATTACACTCTCTAGTTAGTAATTAATTCAACAATGGGAAAATTATCAATAATTACCAATAATTACTCTTGCCGCAAGGACTCAAGACTTGGAGTACAACCAGATTGGGTTAGGGAAGGAACCACGAATGGAATCCTAGCCTTAGGGTCACAATAATTTACTTTAGTTACCTGAGATGACTCGGGGGGAGACTACTTGACAAGTCTTGGTTGGAGGGCGTCGCACCGCCTCGACGAGGAAAATAAAGGTGTAAATATCTTACTATTTTGTGGGGGTAACCACAAGCGGACGCTTGGGGAATATTCACCAAGTAGACTCTCAAAACGGGAAGATTCTCCTGTAAACGCTCAAGGAGGAAAACTCCTCTGGGGCTGAGACTGTGTGCTTCTTCGGGACGGGTCCTTCAATCCTGACGCCGTCGTTCCAAATCAGATCCTAGCTGCGTGTTGTATCTCTCGAGGATACGCGCCGTCAGTGGATGATTCCACAGACGTCTTAAAAGAGGTCGCCGAATACCTTTTGTATTTTCCGGGCTTGGCTAACTTGGGATCAACGTAGAGACAACTAACCATGATGACCTAGGGGCCTTCTTCAAAGGAAGGGTACGTTTTCGGGACTCTCCCTTGGGCGGATTCTGACGGAATACTTCCACGATTAATTTTGTGACAAGAAATATATAGGCGTTCCCCGGAACTCCTTTATTTGCTAACAGAAGCAATTAAGCCCTGCCTCACCGCCTCGGTGTTTATAGCTCGACAGCGGGGGTTTGTTGGTCCAACTAAACTAAAGAAATTCTCGGCTCATTTCGCGGAAGTTGGCCGACGGGCGCCGAGCATTGCTCTTCCCGATAAATCTCGTTTCACACGACTCCTTTAAACAGTCTTACTTGATGTCTCTTTCTTCGACAGATAAGTATGACAATCGTAGGTGAGACCAAAACATGAGAGCTCTTTTTAGGAGAGGAGTTTTCCTAATCACAGGGGAGGGGGGTATTCCGCGTTCTTGGTATGTAGATCTGAGTGTCACCATATTGGATATGTGTGTGATAATGCGTGTGTGAATACTAACCCTGACAGAGTATCAGGGTATCCATCTAATGGGTTGCTAGTTTCTGACCCTGCTTAAGCAGAGTATCTCCGCACGTTGGGATTAAACCCTTGCCTTGACGTTAGAAATCCAACGCCGTATCCATGGGCCTAGCAAGAGTTCTACTCTGTATTTGTTTGCGGGGACGAAAGTTACTTGCGCTTTCGAGTTTCATTTTTTGCGACAAATCACGTGTCGTTAAAAGTTCCGTTTTTTGTTTTTTGTTTTGTTTTTAAATTTCCGTATATAAATAGAACTGCAGTTCGCAAAATATAATTTATTATAAATCCCCCCCCCAAAAAAACAACAACACCTCAGCCTTCTATTTTTTTGTTCATTAGTAAATTTGTAACCTCAAATTGTTATATATAAAACCATTGGTTGTAACACTTGTCCATTTTGTCTCTGAACATGATATGTACCGTATGGAAACGTGTCAGTTTAATAAATTATTGGGGAAATGTACATTAATTTACTACTATCTACCTTAAGATAAAAACTTAGGGTCTCAATGAACTTGAATAGCTTATTCACGAGTTGACCAAGAAAAGAAGGCGAACATAAGACAAATCGAGAGGATTGAAAAATAAAGTTATTAACACAAAATTAGCAAAAATGGCGCTACATGCCCACGTTCCTCTCTTCCAATAACACAAAATTTACACCCTAAATCTAGCGTACCCTATGTAAAATTATTAAATCAAACATTTCTTATCAAACATTATTCAAACTCTCTTGTCACCCTAATCCCTACAACTTCTCAATCCAAACACAGTATTTGTCCAACTTTAACTTTAAACAATCCAAAATAACACCTTCTACTATCTACCTATGTAAATTAGCCTAAAACTCTACATCTCTCTGACCAAACAAAATATTTTCCCACATCTATTCTATGAACTTTCAAGATCAATAAGCTTCCATATTCCAATGCACTATTAAGTCAAAAACTTATATACTTTATCACATCTCCTTTAAAACCCATTTAAAAGAATATAGTTTAACTGCCCCATCCCAAACCTTAAAAAAAATCAAGTCTATAAACATTTCACTTTAAAGTCTACGCCGTGCACATTATTTGAATTCTATTTCTAGTCAGAAACTCAATAAGAGTTTCTTCTGAAATCTATATTGAAGATGAATCATTTTACCGGAGTTTTTAATAGGACAAGTTTGGGAATGAATAAACTGTTCCAACTTTTATTTTTCATCTTAATTTAAAAAATAAAACCCTCCCAGAAGTTTCGTAGGATTTGTTCGAAGACAATTATACATGCACGATTTGTAAAAATGCTGAAGTAATAATATTATCGAATCATTTTTATAACGTTCTTCAAGGTCTTGTATCTTCTTAAGGAGTTAATAAATGGTAACTTCTATTGGGCTTTCTTTAGGTTTGGTGGGGGCTGTATTATTTGCTTCTTTGAGCATATTACCTAGAGCAATTAGAAAGAAGAGTTCAAGGAAATTTGATTGAGGTCTTCAAGTGTGTAAAAGGTTATAATTAGAGCCAGGACAAAATCGTTATAGCATATGCATTTATGCAAATGCATATGTGCATATAGACGTATTAATTTCTAAAATGCATATGTATTACCTTATCTTCATATGTAGCATATCATTCAACCAATAATTCCCCCAAATCATTCAACTATAAGCAATATAATTAATATGTTTACAATAATAACGTTCTACATTTATATTTTGCTTAAATGGTTACTTTTAGGCTATGATACTATGTTGGTATATATGAGAAGAAGAAATCAAGTTATATGAAGCTCCATAAAAAACTAACTCTCTCTCAAATATCTAGCTGTCGTCTGTTACATCACATTCTATACAACGTACAATATTTAACACATATTATAAGATGTCTCATTACTCATTATTATGTTATGTATTGTCAAATATTTCTCCGGTTGAGCACCCCTTTTTCGAACCAACCACTCGTTTTGTGCGCTTTGTGCATGCAGCATCTTAACATCAGGGTTAGAACAGGGGCCCACGATTCATTTTCTCTGGAATCTTGCAGAACAAGCAAGCAGAGCGACGAACGCCTGTGCAAAAGATGCTCAAGGTCAAGAAAACTCATTCTCAACTGCTACATATGAATGCAGAAGGATATAAGGAGTTCAACGTCATTGATGGAGATTGGTTCTGTATTTAATGTCATTGCAGAGTGTCGTACAACAAGAATTACCAGCTTGTTAAACATCTCAAGACCAACAAGAATGACCGAGCCGTCCGACAACATGACGTCATACCAGCAGAAACGGATGAAAGCCAACCAGGATCATCCACATCTACTCTTCAGTGTCAAAATCAGCAGGAAATTAACAGAAAAATAACGAATGAATTCATTAAAGCTGATATTCCATTAACCAAGTTTAACAATGAATCACTAAAGACATCTATGGAAGAGTACACACGCATAAAAATACCAGATCCCTTTCGGTGGTCAGAAAACATTATATACCAAACTAATTCTAAGATACAACGTTTTTTCTGAGGAAAAAAGCTAAAGAGAAGAAAATATGGGTTTCCTTGGATAAGACAACAGATGTGGAACAAAGATGTGTTTCTTGTTTTGTTTTTGGTATCTTGGGAGTGGAGGAAGAAAAGGATAAATGTTACATATTTAATGTAAGTACATTAAAAAAAGTAAATCATTCGACAATGGCAGCTTTCTTCAATGACTCCATTAAACAGCTATGGCCCAACAACATACATGTACTTCTGTATGTACTAATGCAGCACCGTATATGTACAAGGTAATGGGGAGCTTAAACGTGTTCTATCCAAAAATGATACATGTATCTTGTCTTGCACATGCCTTGCATGGAAAAGCACAGCTTGTAATGTCCAAATACAACGATGTGAATGATCTCATTTCAACGTAAATAAACATTTCTAAAAGGACTCGACAGTGGTAAAAGGTTCAAAGAAATGGATCCAGACCTGAACCTGCCACCATGGATTGAGGCAGCAATATATTACGCTCATCATCACAATGAAATTAGTGAGATCATTGCTTCATTTGACCCATCAGATGCTCAATGTATTTCTGACCCAGAGAAATCTTTTGAAAACCCAAACCTTAAATCACATTTGCTTAATATTACAACCAACCTCGCATCGCTACAATCTACTATTACAAAACTAGAGAAAAGAGGCCTTACTTTGAAGACTGCAATTCAACTTTTAAAGAAATTAAAGACAAGTTGGATAGTTTAAGCTACCCAGAATATTCAAACAAATATAAACAAATTATGACAAAAACAAAGGCTTCGAAAATTGAAATCAGTTCAGAAATCACTCGACCTTGTCAACAGCGCCAGCGAGGATGTGTTATATGACTACACTCCTGGTGACCTCCTGTGTCTGCAGTATGCT
The DNA here is from genome assembly GCA_963969495.1 of Ceratothoa steindachneri. NCBI lineage: Eukaryota > Metazoa > Arthropoda > Malacostraca > Isopoda > Cymothoidae > Ceratothoa > Ceratothoa steindachneri. Next base: position 34,978,862 of record OZ018338.1, read on the forward strand.
CCTGTCATATCTTGTGACGTAGAGAGAGTCTTCTCTAAAGACAAAAATATCCTAGCAGACAACATGAGGAGAATCTACGGCACCATATCATAATTAAATGTAATCTATTTATATAAATAACATATTGCTATTTTTTAAGTGGTGTTGGTTGCAAATAAATTAAAATGCACTTACTTTCAAACTTATTATCCTTGTTTTTATTTCATACTACATTTAATCCACATATTTACATTAAAATGAAACTATAAATATTTATTGTGCATAAGTGCATATTTTTCCTTGCCCTAGTTATAGGTGAGGTTCTTATGTTTAGTGAACATGATAAGACACGTAGCAATGGGTTTAAGCTGGACAAGTTTAGGTTTAGGAAAGAGATTGGTAGGAATTGGTTTACAAATCTAGTGGTAGATAAATGTAAAAAGGTTGAATAATCATATGATAGAAGGGATTTCCTGAGGAGTTTTACGAAGAGATTAGATGATTTAAAAATGTGGCTGTTAGAGGGAAAGGAACTTGGAGATGGCAACAGCTGATGCCTCCTACAGGCTACTGAGAATTCTGGGAGCCTGAAAATCAATACACCGTTATCACACAGAATTTCCCTGGTCGAGAGAGATGAGCGCTGCTGTATTTAATTTGGGGTTGCTTTATTACCGTCTTTCCCCAGTTTGATAACTCCGTCCCGCTCTGGGGCTCAGCAGCCATGTCCATCTCCCCTCCCCCCTTTGTGGTAGAAGGGAATCTTGCTTATTTCCCTTTCTCCTCGTCGATGCTCCGAAATTATCAGGGTTCATTTTTGCTTAAGCCGCGTCCGATATCCATTGGGACGCCTTGCTGCGCACAGCCTTCTGACGACCATGGCTGTGACTCCTATTTAAGGTGATGTCTGCAAATCTTCAGCAAAGAGAGAGAACTCCAGCTTCTTGCCGTCCAGATCCGAGTATCTGTCTACTGTAAAGTGATGCCCTCACCCTTGTGATCTCGTCAGCAAGTCGCCTTTTCTTAATCCGTCTTAATGAGAGCAAGATTACAAAAACCACGTTTACGCCCTGAAAGATTGTCCTGGATTTCTCTTGTCACACTACATTAGTTGAGACTTCCTGCCGTCCCGCAGGCAAATCTCGATTTGTGATTACTTATCCTTGGAGTGGAGGGAATCTCAACCCCATCGGAGTCTCTCAGGATGCCTTCGCATCCGGACCCCATCGAGGAAGACTTGGCCATTGGTCTTCCACCTCCCCAGTTCATCCACCAGAGGTAACCAGGAGTCTTTTGCTCGTAAGTTCCACCTATCCGTTTCCAGTCCTAAGAAGAATTCCCCCATTTTCTGTAACGCCAACAGACTTGCTAACTCTTTCCTTCAATCCAACTTATTGGATTACTTATATATTTTCCAAGGCCCAGTTTCGATAATTTTCGCCCGTCATAATATTCTTTGGTCGTACTAATTATTATTTATATTTCCATATTTATCTGTTCCCTTGCTTCCTTTATTACTTGTATTAAAATTTATTTTTTTTAGAGGTGTTTACCTTTCCAATAACCCCTGAGACGAATCCGGCAAAATTATTCCCATTAAAGAGCCAACCTTAATAATATTGCACTCTAGTTGGAAGGTATTTACCATCCACTAATTCAATTGTACCCAAGCCCAGCGCCGACAGTGGTGACCTGGCTTACAGACGTGTGTACCTTTTTGAGTCTTTTTAATCACACGCCTTCGTCCCTCGACATACATATATGTATATATATATATATATATATATATATATATATATATATATATATATATATATATATATATATATATATATATATATATATATATATATATATATATTATATATATCTATATATTAACATCTGTTGTCAGGTGCGGGGTTTTTTTTTATTTAACAAAACGTTAAATTTCAATTCCCCCATTTAATTATTCTTACTGAGTTTGCCTAAGTTCGCTCAAAGATTGTAGAACTAATTATCAACTTATTTTTTTAACTATTTAATTGTTTGCCCGCGAGACCATATCTTTCCCTTTATTTGGTGGTAACCTTCTACTAAATCCCAAGCTGGATTAAGAGGACGGAAAATTTAAATCCGATAAGAATTCAATTTTCGCTGTGTCAATTGTGTTTTATATATCTCTCTTTTTTTGGTGGGCATTTATTTTTTTGGGGGGAAAGCTTAGTAGATTTTTTTTAACTTTCGTGGGAGCTTCATAGTCTGTGTCGTGTGTTGGAGCTGCTAGACACACACGTACTGTCAAAGATGTCGTCCTTTGATAGATTCTACAAACAAAGAGAAGCTGACAGAGAGCAAAGAGAACAGAATAAAGAAGAGAAAGAGAGCAAAGAGAGGCAGAAAAAAGGGAAAGAAACCGTCAACATGAGGCAGAGCTAAGTCGGGATAACGGAGAAAACCTTTGCGTTAGTTCAAGGAATGAGGCCCCTCAAACTCCTTCGGTTCATTTACCCATATTCAAGGATGGCGAAGACTTCAGTGCGTACCTCACCCACTTCGAAAAGATTTTTAAACTGAATTCGTAGGAGATCGAATAGAATGGAGTCGCACGCATACTTACCTTGTTAAACAGCCACCTTAGGGAAATTTTCATATCCCTCCCTGCCGAAGCCACCCTTAATTATTCGATTCTCAAGGCCGAATTGTTATCGGCAATCAATATGAATCACGATTCCTATCGGGCTAAGATTCGCCAAGCAAGAATATTACCTGGCCATACTTACAGCCTACAATTCGGGCTGGACTCGGCTCAAGTAGGACACGAATACGAGTCTTTGTTCGATTTCGTCTCACGTGATCAGTTAATGGCTGAGCTGACATCCGAGATCCGTGCATTCTTAAAAGTAGGACGAGCGTCTACCTTTAAGTAATGTCTGGTTAGGCGGATGTACACGCGTCCTGCCATAATCTGTATCCGAAGGACCCCCCAAAATCACGTCTACCATCTCCCAAGATTAAGTAATTTCTTAAGTCCTGCCATAAAAATTCGCCCCATTTTGTCAAAGTTGCTGGTCCCCTCAAACCTAGACTCCCGCCCCCGCAAGAACCGACGGATATTAAGCCCCTCCTAAATAATCCCCCACCATTTAACTACCCCCCGCGGCCCATCGTGTGTTTCACGTGCGGCGTGCGTGGTCATTTTAAGATCAACTGCCCCCAAAACTCTCACCTTCGCTCTTCCTCCTTCCAACATGTCAATCAGGTCAATGCTTCTCCTTCTCAATCACATATTAGCCCAATACCCCCAGTTTCTGCCCCGACTAACGGTTTCCCAGGACATCAAGTCAATTTTTAATTTAATAAAAGTTTCTCCGGTGGGCTTGAATTTGAAGAAGGAACTGTGAATGAGTGCCGGGTGTCAACACTTGTGAGAGACCCCGAGTTCCCCCTGCGTTTTAGGGTCGGAAAATTACTCTTCCCAGTAGGTCCCAACCATGAGTGCTATACAGTAGTCCACGATTACTTGCGGCGCCCCAACCGGTTCCCCGTGGTTCACTGCTATCGAGATTGTAAGACCTTCACCGGTTGGGTGGAGGCCGTTACAGCTCCCATTAAGTTCTGCGGCCTGTTGGTCGGAAAGTACCCTCAGATCTCCCCTAATCCTGTCGCCTAGCCCGTCTTTACGAGGGCTCAGGCCTCAAAAGGTATTGCAACCTCCGTGCCTTTAGAAACTCCGTATGCCACCAAATTTGTGTGCCTTCATAACAAGGAGTTCGCAATGGAGCAGAAGAAGTGCTCTTCTCTATAGTCGCTGTGGGATAAGGCCCAGCAGGACAATTAATTTTATGATTGTGGCCCATGGCCAAAAGAAGATTATATATCTCGTTAAAAATGACCTCATATACCGTGCTACCTCGACCATGGATGGCTCTAAGACTTGCTTCCTTTGCATCCCCCGTTCTCGAGTTCCCCAGGTTGTTAACCTTGCCCACGATGGGTTATTGGCTGGCCATTTCAGCCACAATAAAACCGCCCAAAGAATCTTTCGATATTTCCTTTGGCCGGGCGATGCCAAAGAAATTGCAGAAATTTGTTGATCCTGTAATATTTGCCAAAAGACGACGGCAAAAGGACGAATCGCACCTGCGACCCTTGCAAAAGACCCCCATTTTGTCTCAACCAATTTTTAGAGTGGCTATAGACTTGATTGGCCCAATTTACCCCCGTCGAACGAAGGACACTCTTATATCCTCACACTCGTGGTCTTCGCTACGAGGTTCCCTGACGCAGTTTCCCTTAAAAGAATCGATAGCATAACGTACGCGGAAGCATTAATAGCTATATTTTCTCGAGTCAGCATTCTTACGGAGATATTGTCTGACAGAGGCAGACAATTTAAATCCTAACTCTTTGAATACGTGGGAAAACCTCTCTTCACAACCCCTTTCCACCCTGCTACTAACGGAGTCTATTAAAAATTTAACGAGACTCAGAAGACTGTCCTAAAGAAGCTTTGCTACACTCAGCCCCAAGAGTGGCATCGATATTTGCCAGTCGCTCTCTTTGCGTGCCGTGAGATTCCTCATAAGCCTTTAGGTCTCGCCCCGTTCTAACTTCTTTACGGGCGAAACGTGCGAGGCCCTATGAGTATTCTCAACGAATTATTCGCAAATCTCCGCCTCGATGATGAGATTAAAACCTCGTATTCGTACGTAATTAGAACTTAGAAACCGCATAGAGGAATGCACCGAGATCACATATAATAAAACTGATCTTAATTTGGAGAAATACCGGACTTATTTCGACGTAGAGGCAAAAGATCAACGCCTCTGCCCCGTTGATGAGGTCTTCCTCCTCCTCCCAACTAAATCTAATAAACTCCTTTCACAGTGGAAAGGCCTGTTCCCCGTTTCAGAAGCCCGGGGACCCGTGGACTACCTCATAAAGATCACCTCTGGTAATAATTTATATTACATAACCATGCTTAAGCGATACCACCGCCACGCGTGTATTGATAACCTATTCGCACTTGACGAAGAGGCGGTGATGGAAGCCACTTAACCCCTCCCCCCATCGAGCCTCTCAATCTGATACAAACAGTTTGTGTCGAGTCAGATAAGGAGCACCCTCTACCTGCACTCTCCGGTTCCAGTGAAGAAACCACCCAGGAACTCGATTTAAACTCAAGCTGTGTGCCTCTCTAAGGCTAATTTGGCCTTTGCATAAAGTGACGTGACATCAGCAATAAGTATTAAAAGGCTAATTTGGCCTTTGCATAGAGTGACGTGACCTTAGCAATAAGTATTAAAAGGCTATTTTGGCCTTATCGGATCCCTTCTCTCAAAAAGGTAAGCCTGATCCGAGTGGAAAAGTCTCATCGTGGAGAAAAAGTTGATTTGGTGAAAAAAAGAAGTGAGAAAGAAAAATATGCCATCAGGCAAAGATGTGCCGTTTTATTAACCCTTTATGTCCGTATGTGACAAATTCGTCAAATCGTCAAAGGGTCAAATCAGATCTGCCCACCGTTTGCCACTAAATATTTACCACTTAATAAAAACGATGAATGTATTTAATACGTTTTTTCTTTTAAAAATACTTCAGATCTATTTTCTCTTCCGTTTACTTCACTACCTATAATTTTTTTCATGTAATGAGGTGAATAGGTTGCATGGGTAATAATGTTCCGGTTGACATCTTAAGTATATCATGCCTTTCCGTCCCCCAAATCCGCAGGTGAATCTGCCTTTATCACTCACACATTTTCCTTTGCTTCAACTTCACCCTGCTCTTTACAACTAGATTTCTCTCTAGTAGTAGTTCGCCAACCTGCCTTTATCCAGGTGGATCCTGACCGGATAATGAAATAGACATAAAGTTCAGTATGACATTCGTTGGTGAGCTCGAGGTCACCGAAATGGCGGTCATATTTGAAGAGAGATGACAGGAAACATTATGTGTTTTCACCAAACAGCGCTGAAGTCGAACCTTCTTCGCCCCAGAGCAGAGCAGATGGACTTGTTCAACGTCAGAGGTATGTGGATATTGATAAACATCGTCAGGATTCCTTGGAACAGAGAGAGTCTGTGTGTTGTACTTCGAAGACATATAGAAAAGAAAGCACTGCTATAATTGGCTAGCTGTGTGGTGGAAAGTGTAAGGAGATCTACCCCCCCCCCCCCCGAATACAGGGCTGAGCCGAGCGTGTCCAGCAATTGGTAACCAGATCTCGACGCTACACGCTGACATTTGTGTGTGTTCGCTCTTGACGGGGTCGAACCCGTCACCGCGCCGACTTTGGCAGACCAATGCCATATCCACTCGGTTAGGAGGACCTTTGTTTACTTCTCTGTAAAAACGTTTGGTTTCGTTTGAAGTCCCCCCCCCCCCCCCAAATCTAGCATTGCTTTAATGCCTGGCGTTTAGCCAAATTAGTGTTTCCCTTCAATGGCTTCATCACTCATCTTTGCGTTGCTTCGTTTACTCCTAACCAACTTTCACTATCTCTCAATTTGTTAACTTTCTACCAAGTTTTATCCTCCGGCCTTTGCTTTGTTTCCATTATCGCTTTCGTTGTTATTTCTGAGGGGGTTTTCTTCTCTCTCCAAAGAGACCCATTCCCCCCCTATCCTCTATTATGTCTATGATCAATTCCTCGTGAGAAAAGGCTTCATTCACCCTATCACAAAAAATATCAGACTTTGTTTTATTTACAACCAAATAAATTCATTGTTTTATAAATTTTCATTTTATTCGCGCTTTTATTTGTTTTTTCTTTATTTCTAGTTTTTTTAATTTTCTTTGTTCCGATTTTCTTTATTTTCATCTTTGTTTTCTTTATTCCCATTATCTTTGTTTTCCTTATTTCCATTTTTGTTGTTTACTTTGTATCCATTTTCTCTGATTTCGTTTTTCCCATGTTTTCTTTGTTTTCTTTCTTTCCATTTTTATTCAGTTTCCGTTTCCATGTTTTTTCGTTTTATTTTCTTGTATTTTCTTTGTTTTCTTTATTCCCATTTTGATTTTCTTTGTTTCCATTTCTTTTTAGTTGTCCTGGAGTCGTTTAGAGGCATTTGTTCGCTGATCCGTGTCTACCTTCAAACTCGGGCAGGGAAACAGCTGCTTGTGAGCGGGAGCCACCTGCCCGAGGCACTGTGCCAAAGGAAAGATATTTCAGAGAATTATCAAAACGAGAGACAACTATACCGTTTTTTTCTTAATATATTTTTAACTTAAATATAAAGATAGTAAACCAACGAGGGTATATTCACGAGAAAACCTGTGATAAGAGTTTCCTAAAGAAAATGGTGAAGTTAGCAGATGTGAAAAAGTGTGAAAGATACACAGCCAATTAAGAAAGTTTCTCTTGTAGAAGTTTGGGACTGGAGGGCATTCGTTGTAAACTCCTTACCCCGCAAGATCTAGAGGGAATCGATGATATGAGTTCTATCCTCCATAGTCTCACTACTGGGAGGGAATATGAGACCCGAAAGAGAAACGATGGCACTCTCCTAATAGCGAGAGTGCCATCAATGGCCGAAAGGAGGCAAAACTGAAGTACAAATAAAAACCAACGTCGGTATTTTCAACTCGGTGAGCAAAGACCAATAGAATAGCTTCTCAACATAAATATTGGGGCCTGAAGGGGGTATTATAAGCCCCCACGAACAATGTAAAGAAAGTCATTGAACACTGTGACAAAGAATTTAATTAACTTGGGCAACAAATGGATTCCAATCTCTTTCATTCAGGTACCAACCAAATTGACAGAGATATCTTGTTTCGAGGGAGAAAGGGGAAAGCAATACTTTATTACTTTACAACTTCATTACATTTCAACTAAATTTTAATGATTGGATCAAGAATACACAAGCAGGGACTCATTGAATTCGAAAGGTGGCAACACAAATACAATAAAAACTGGTGCAGTTAGTAAATAGCAAAAATTGGCAACTGACACTGTTTCAAGCCCCCGGAGGACGGGTATCGCTTTCACCAGGGAAGGTACTTTGAACATACATGCCCTGGCGAGCACAAAGCCCGTCCCCAAGGGGCTTGAAGTAGTGACATTTGTCAATTTCTTGCTATATACTAACCGCACCAGTTGTCTCTGATTAGTAATAAAAATATTTCTGGAATCATAATTACTAGAATCTCTAAGTACTTTTACCCTCTCCCAGTTAATCACATGATTAGAGAAGGATATATGCGTGATTAAAGCACTGCTCCCTACAACATCCTACATTAGACTGATGTTATAGGCAAACGCTGTTGTTCTGGTGTCTGTCCTAGGTAGCTTTCAGGGTAATCCATAAATTGGTAGCTGTGCAAGTCTTCCTCTCCTTTTTCTCCTTATTCTTCTTCGCCTTCTCTTTTCTCTTCTTCCTCCCCTCGATATTCGCAGAGGACACGAAGCTGGGAAACAACCGTTTTTAAATTCGATGATGCGAAGGGAATTTCCGAGTGGGCATCTAAATGGCAGGTAAACTTTAACATACGTAGATCGTGCATTTAGGATGTGTCGAAATTTAAAGTTGTCTTACCAAAAATGAACAGCCAAATCCTAAAATCCGTTAACCTAGAGAGAGACACAGGGGTTTAATCTCAGAGACGTTACGGTCTTAAATCAATGCGTTGGAGCTTCTAAGAAAGCAAACCGAATGCTGGAATACATCGCTCGGAAACTCACTTTTAAGTCGAAGATATAAATTTGACCGGTATAAAAATTGATCATTTTACTTCATCTCGAGTACGGGGGAGCTTGCGCTTCGCTACTAAGATAAAAATTTAAAATCTAAAAAAAAAGCAGCCATGGTTAAATTTTTATAAATTTTCTGAACTTCGCTAATTAGAATAATTTTGAAAAGGAACTCTGAATTAAATCGTCCCCCTTTCAAAATATGACGTTGCTAAAATATAGTTACAGAAGAAGATATATAAAAATAGATTTTCTGAACTTCATCATTTGTAATTCTTCGGGTTTTCAAAAATTCACAAAATTTCGATACTTATATTTATTTCTGAAATTCACATTTTGTTTTTTGATATTATTAAAGAATTATAAGAAATAATTTTGATAAAAAACATAATTTATTTATCCACTAAAGAAAAAAAATTATTAATATTTTACCCATCTTCAAAAATCCCGTTATACAATTATAGAGTTAGTGAAGATGATGATTCTCTAATATAATTGATACATTAGTCTTCGAGATCGATGATGGGGCAAACACTCGCCAAAATGGACTTAAATTAGCAAACAAACACTTCAACAATGTCAGAGTTCAAAATTGCCTTAGTTATAAAATCACAGAAACGTGGAATAGCCTACCTAATCGAATAGTGGGAAGCAGGTCAATAAATGTGTTTAAACAAATCGCCTCGACAAGCATTTTTAGATTGTAAAAAATATTATTTAGTCGGAGGCACAGATGAAAACTTCCAATGAAAGATCAGGAAGGGTGAGATTAAAAATAGTCAAACGACGCCAGCGATCAGTCTCCTGTAAATCATTTCTGCAAATGCCTTTTCCGTAATCTATTCTGACGTTCACCTCACCATATTCATTTCAACAGTACCAGGCGAGGTTCAGCGGGATAAGAAGATTTGTCCTATCTTCTCTTTTGTATGATTAGTCGAATGTTTTCAGCTATATTCGAATCCTGAATGAATAATCTGTAAATATACAGATAGGTCTACAGCGTAGTTCTAAAAATAGTAAAAAAATGTAATTCTTAATTCATACAGATGTAGATATATATGCATCTGCCTTCCCATACAAACACTAGGGTTAACGTCATATTTCCCGCTCTGTAAGATGGTTAAGCTAGTAGTCTATGATGTAGTTTGCTTACTTTCAATTTCTTGCTTCTAGTGATGGTTTGGAATGGATCCAATGGTTTTTGCAGGTTATAGTTTTGTAGTTTTTAGCTTTGTAGTAAAATCGACAGTTTTTAATAGTCTTTAGGTTGTTTGTGAGTTTTCTCCCTCTTTTCTTCTCCTCTTTATTCTTCTCCTTAGATTTCAAGCGGAATCGAGGGTTTTTGATGTACATAAGTTTGTAAGTCTTCTTCTTGTTCTTCTCCTTTTACTTTTTGTCTTAGTTGACCAGAGGGTTTTTACTGATATGTATGGTTATAAGTCTACTGGTTACTCTTGTTGTATTAAATTGAGGAATAAGTTCTTGTTTTTTTTTAATGTTGTGTTAATTTAAGTTTTGTTGACGTGATTTGTGCACATATTAAGAAACAATAATAAATAATGAGAGCAAAATTTGCAAAGGTTAGACTACGTCTCTTAACAGCGTAGACTATTAGCCTTTTGCTTAGACTACGTCTTGAAGTTGAATAATAAGTCATTGCGGTTCATTTAAAAGTTGTCTTAATTTAATTTTTGTTCTGTACCCTCAAAATGGAATGTCAAGTTGAAAGAAAGGTGCATTTTTGACACTTGTTGTTATTCATTTTCAATCGAGACGGGAACAATGCAAAGGCAGCCAAAGCTCGTCGCGATATTTGTGCTGTGTACGGAGGAAATGCTTTATCAGAAAGGACAGCTAAATGGTGGGTTTCACGTCTCAAAGACAGTCATTTCAATCTTAATGAAGAACGTTCTGGTCGTCCCATTAAGTTGGATAAAGATCGATTGAACGACCTTCTTTATGAAAATCCTCGTCAATCGACTAGAGAATTGACTGTACAATTGGTGTGTGATCATAAAACTGTAGTGAGTGACCTTCATTCGATAGGGAAGGTTCAAAAACTCGGCGCATGGGTTCCGCACGCTTTGAGTAAAAGCAACAAACTTCAACGCTCTACGATTGCCACAGGTTTGCTTGCTCGCCACAAGGCTACTCGTGGATATAAGGACAGATTTCTTCCCCGCATCATCACAGGCGACGAAAAGTGGTGTGTTTATGTCAACATGAACCATCGAAAACAATGGCTTAGCCCCAATAAAAAACTACTTCTGCGATTAAAGCAAGGACTTAATCCATGAAAGACGATGCTGTGTGTGTGGTGGGATTTTGAAGGCATCATTCTTTATGAGCTCCTTGCAAATAACGAGATTGTCAATGCAGAACTCTACGTTCAACAAATGTATCGACTCGCCGAAGCTATTCGTGAAAAGCGACCTCATCGACGTTATGGAGTCCTTCTGCAACACGACAATGCTCGTCCTCACATTGCCAATATGACAAAAGACGCCATCCAAACGCTTAATTAGAAAATCCTGCCGCATCCTCCATATTTGCCAGACTTAGCTCCATCGGATTTCCATCTGTTCCGATCGCTCGTTAACAATTTTGCGCGCGTTTCTTTCAATACTGATGTGGAATTAAGAACCTGGTTAGACGAATTCTTCGAGTCAAACTACGGGGAGATTTTTATTGCAGAGGCATCGAAAAACTAGTTGAACGTTGGGAAAAAGTCGTAAATAACAACAGAAAATACATTATTATTATTTTTATCAATTAAAAATTAATTTCCACTAGAATTGTTAATGGTAATGAATAAATTTGTTAAAATCGCTAGAACTTATTCCTTAATCCATTACTTCGTTATAGCGTTGGACGGCACCCGATAGTCTGTAAGTCCTTAAGTCTTCTTCTTATTCCTTTCCTTCTCAGGTTAAGAATATGGGCGCGGGAGCATGTTACACTCAATGTTTGTAAGCATTGCTCTTCTGCTACACTTTCCTCTTCCTCTCTTCCACACCCTTTCTTGCTTCTCACAGGAGGCGAAATTAATTTCGCTCCTGGAAAATTTCCAACTTGTAAAAAGTTGACGAGTCTTTTTGTGTTTTCTGAAAACTCTAATCATGGTGTGCCAATATAACTGACCTCGATTCGAAAATATTTATTCGGTACTGCTCTAGCATGACTCCTACCAATATGCTTTTTCTGTAGCATGATTCCTAACAATAGGCTTTTATTGCAGCATGATTCCTTCCAATAGGCTTTTATTGTAGCATGATTTCTACAAATAAGCTTTTAATTTAGCATGATTCCTACCAAAAAGCTTTTACTCTAGCATGATTCCTACTAATAGGCCTTTACGGCAGCATTATTCCTACCTTAAAAAATAATAATAAATGAATTTTTTTAATTGAAATCTATACTTTTATAGTCTTGCTAAACAGTAGCTTCACCATTGAGAATTTAATTACTTTTTAAATGTATTTTTTTATTACTTTTAAAATAAATAAAATGATTACGTTCTTTTTATTCGAATAATTATGATAGGAGTCAAGCCTATTGGTAGGAATCAGGCTAATAATATTCGTTATTAGTTAGAAAAATATTTCCGAGCGTGATGTCAAATATGATTCACTTGGTCACAGTGACAAAACGTTTCCACAGGATTTCAGCTATTTTCATAATAGGGACGTCAAATATATGTATTCAGTGTTACAGCGAGTTTTGCTTATTGTAGATTCTGTGTTAGTTAAATATGTAGGCCGAAAACAAGGTAAATAAAAGAAGTGAAATTAAAAACAATTCTATGGTAAAACTGACGCTAGCAAGATTTTTTAAACGACGAATGGGAAGGAAATCGAGCAGGGTGTATAAAAAGAATCATAAAGAAGACCTTGAATGAAATTACCATCAAGAGGTTAAGCGTTATATATTTCCGTAAACAGTATAGATTCCATAACAGAGGCTATGGGTAAAATTAAAGAATTGAGAAGGACTTTTCACTGACAATCCTGAAAAAGATTTCTGCGACACTCGAGTAAATAAAGGGAAATAATTAGATATATAAACAAGATTAAACGATTGGAGCTACCGGGCTTGATTAAATGTACCCAATTTAAAAAAAATGAGTTGAAGAACGAATTACTAAAATGCTGGGTATAACCTAAAACCTGTCTATAACCGAAAAGGTAGTCATACTAGAGTCCAAAAGAGCTAACTCAATCCATCCTTATAAAAAGAGAGAAAACCTATTCTAGTAAATTTCGTTCTATTAGTTTAACGATAGTAACTAGTGAACTCTTATAATCGATAATAATGAGAGATAAGAAACTAGTTTATCCTGTGACAAATAAACTAATCATGGATAAATATTGATATCGGCGCCGACACTCTTGTTTAGTTAATCTACTAGATTTTTTTCGTAAAATAATTTAAATTTTCAATGAGCAAAAGCAGTGGATATATTCTACTTAGTATTCGAAGAACCCTTTGGTACTCCTCTGCATTAGGGCCTCTCGCTGAAACTTAGAGCGCACGGAATGAGAGGAAAAGTTCTTAAGTGGATAGAAAATTGGCTATTAAATCGTTCACAGTTGGTTGTTTTAAATGGGGCAAATTCGGACTTGGTTCCAGTCCTTACAGGAGTACCTCAAGATATGTCCTTGCCCGAATTTTGTTCCTTTTATGCATAATTGACCTTGATAACGGATTAGTTAGTAAAATTCCCAAATTCGCAGATGACACGAAGCTAAGTAGCAGAGCCATTTTTACATGCATCGGGTAGAACTACAATTTAATCCGGATAAAAGTGTCGTGTGGGCAGGTAAATAGCGAATGAATGTTAACATACTTGAATGCAAGGTCACGCAATTAGGATGTCGAAATCTAAAAGTAGATTACCAAAGAAACGGTTAAATTATAGAGTCGATTACATTAGAAAAGACCGATGGAGGGGGGTAATTTCGGGAGATCTCAAACTGTCGAATCAATGCAACTAAGATACTTCGAAAGTAAACAGGATGCCGGGGTACAATGCGCGAAACTTCATGTCTAAGTCAAAATATATCATTCTCCCTCTTTTTAAGAATTCCCTTTCGGGCCGCACCTGGAATACGTAGTGCTGTTTTGGTCCCCATTCCTGAATAAAGATGAAATGCTGTTAGAACAGCGGTGACGTAGGCGAACCAAACAAATTCCCGAACTTACGAATTAACTTGCGAAACAAAAGACTTCTATCGTTAGGCCAACTATCTATTGCAAGTAAACTATTACGTGCAGGTCTTCCACTCAACATCGAGTTCTTGTATGAGCAAAAATAGGTAAGTTTAACGGAAAACTTTATTCTGGAGACTAGTTTCGGATGTGCTTCCATTTTCATTACAAAAACAATGATAATAAAGACCAAAGAGTTGATTTTATATAGGTTTGGTTGAAAATTCAATTGTAATTAGTGATAATACAACTTAGTGCGTTAGCAATGGAAGAAAAAATAATAATCAAATGAATTGAATATTAAAAATTAGCTAAAACGAAATAAAAGATTAAGAGCAAGCAAAGTTAAAAAGGATTAAATCTAAAATTGATTGAATTTAAAAATGTTTAAACAATTAAAAACATCGATAGCACACCTAAGTGAATAACTAATATAATATAAAAATTAAGGGTAAGTTAATAAAATATTAGAAATGAGCAAAAAAGTAAATAAATTTTTACCTGCTAATAGAAGCCAAAGTTATGTGATTAAATTCATATGTTGTAAAGTATAAAAGGAAATAAAATAAAAGTATTTGGATGTAATTAAATAAATAAAACAAGTTTTGCCAATAAGTAATAGTGAATATTCCCAAATTACATAAATATTATAGTTATGAGAATTCAACAAAGAAAGAATCATTAATTTAATAATCATCATCATTATCATCATCATCATCACTAACTCTATAATTGTATAAAAGGATTTTTGAAGATGGGTAAAAAATTAATAGATGTTTTTTTTCCTGAGTGGACAAATGAGTTATGTTTTTTGCGAGTTTTTTAAAAATATTTACAAATCGTGAAGTTCAGAAAATGTATTAAAATTAACGGATGGCTTTTTTTAATTTTTTTGTATATCAAAGCAATTTAAGATGAACAAAAGCTCCTTTTTTTTAGACCAGAATCCCGTAGGTATATTTAAAATTTTTATAAAAGTTATTTCTAATTATTCTTTTATATAAAAAAAATGGTGAAGTTCAGAAATAAATATAAGTATCGAAATTTTGTGAATTTTTTAACCCAAAGAATTACAAATGGTGAAGTTCAGAAAATTTATTTTTATATATCTTCTTCTATAACTATATTTTAGCAATGTGATATTTTGAAAGGGGGGAAATTTAGTTTAGAGTTCATTTTTAAAATGATTATAATCGGCGAAGTTCAGAAAATTATAAAAATTTAACCATGGCTGATTTTTAAAAGATTTTAAATTTTAATTTTCTGGCGAAGCGCAAGCTCACCCCGTAGTGGGAGTGGCGAAGCCATGGCTGGTATGCTATAATCTAAATTTCGCAAAATTGATTAATAACTCGAAAATCCAGTCTCCTCGAAACTTAATTTTCTTGCTTAAACTTAAGTGCTTTCTCTCATCTTCTCAAATTTCCTCATTCCCTTTTTTAGTCTAGTTTCATTTTACGTTTTTTGAAAAGCTCCTTATGACTTTTTAACAACTTAATAAACCATTTAACCGTTCAGGTAAAGGCGGTAAGAAAATCATTAGAGAGATTGTCAGGGTTAATCAGGCGGGTCAGAAAAGATTAATTTGAGGATATTTGGTGAACAAAGAGGTTTATGAGATTACATCGAGATTACATCGAAAGACTGATCGCAACAGATCTAGCAGAAGGATTATGGAAAAAAGGGTCTATGCTGAGAAAGGGCAGAGTAAAACCGAGGCAGGAAATTTTGTACGAAAGTAGTCTTATCCCTCGGGCTGGATAAAAATTGGGGATTTGCAGGATGAGTGCTGATTCTACCATCTTTCGTTTAATGGTGGATTTACATTTGAAAATAACCTTTAATTCTTTGATGGTGATGGAATGGTCAAAGTGTATTCAAAGCTTTGTAATGCTTGTAAGGTCGTTTTCACAGCAAAGATCACTGCGTTGTTCTTCGTCTTTTTTTTTATTTATGGAATTTTTTAAGTTTAAAACACAACCTATATAAAGTCAGTCTTTTTTCCTTTGTTATCAATGTTTTGGGGCTAAATACGGATCCCTCTTACTTACCAAATTATCTGCAGAATAAAGTTTTACCTGATGAATTGCGTTTTTTTTATGAAGGTGTTATCAAAACAATTGATTCAATTCTTTAAAATGCTGAAAGTTTTAGTAATAATAATTATAGACTATAATTCGCCTTGGATGATAGCGCAATCATTCGTAAAATGTATTTAACTTGGTAAATATACGCTTCAACACGGCCATAGTTCAAAATTTCTTCAGTTATAAAATCACTCAAACATGGAATACTCTACCAGGCAACTAGTTAAAAGCATCAGTAAATATCTTTAAAAATTGACTTAAAGTTTATTTTCTAAATGTAGATACTACCTATGTAGAAAGAGCAAATCAAAATGTAAGTTAATATGTTTAACAATAGAACTGACAATATTCTTTAATTGTTAATATTTTTAACAATTGAATTGACGAGATTTCTTGAAATGTTAATATGTTTAACAATACAGTGACAAGTATTCTTCAAATGTTAATATATTTAATAATAGAATTGACAAGTATTCTTCAAACGTTAATAATTATAACAGTGAAATCGACAATATTTTTGAAATGTTAATATGTTTAACAATAAAGTGAAAAGTAGCCTCAAATCTATATATAATAATTAGTTTAATGATATATATTAGTTAACAAGCAATTCACCAGTGGCATAGAATAAAGTTTATTTACCTATAAAATCACTCAAAGGTGGAATAGCGTATCCGACCGTGAAGTTGAAAGTACGTCGGTTAATATATTGAAAAACAGACTGGACGAGAACTATTCGCGTTTAAATATTACTTAGAAGGAGAACGGAGAAATATCACTTTTTACACAAGAAGGCCATAGCCCCCTCCCTCCCCAATGATGTGAGTTGGTAGAACAAGTATAAATGGTTTTCCATATCCCTTTCTGGCTTTTCGTATTCTTCTTAGATTTTGAAGGCCCCTTGGGGGTGTTTTTATATTATGTAGGTCTTCTTGCGTAATACGAACCAGGGAACTTCACCAACGGATAATAAAAACAAGTTAAAGACAAACATATGAATAAAAAAGAGGAATAAATAAAAATTTAGCCGGCTAACCGGATTTCCTCCTTTGAGGATTAATAATGGTTATCTTAAACAACGTTGATAATAAAGAACAGCGTCTCATAAACGAGGGACCATTGACTCTCTCAAATCCCATTTTTTCCACACATCAGAAAATTATAAATTGTGGTTTATTGTAGTTTTGGGACATCATCTAAAGTATAATACTGTATTTAATAATTATATTTGAGATTTACCTGCATATTATACATGTATCATATAAGATACATTCGATCGCAACGGCTTAAAAAACTGTTATTATATATATTCTATATTATTACATAACTTTTTTTGAATATCAGAATTCAAGTGTGACTTAAAAAGTAATATAAACTTAAACGATCCTGAAATTTGGGAGAGGTGCTTCAGCCCCTAGCCCACCTCCTGGATCCGCGCGCGGGTAACAAAAACGTCATTAGCCCCAAAAGTATATAGGTGGAGGGGGAGGGAAAATTAGAATACCCTGTGTAAGTTAGTACATAGAGTACAGTACTCAATATTACCAACGTGATCCCTCCCCCCTGTAAGAGGGTCCGGAATACATTGGGTAAAGTGCGGGATTTGTTTTCGATCAAATAAGTGCTTACATTTTTTTTTTTTAATCTTTGTATATTTCTAAAAAAAAAATGAAAATTAAAAATAGAAATTTTGGAAGTTTTAAAACGCTAGTTTTAACATTTTAAAATTTCGTTATTTGTAAATATTATATATACAAAAATTAAATTTTGAATGACTTGAAATTTTGAAATTCCAATTTTTTATTTTATTTATTGTTTTTTTCGCTTTCTTTTTTTTGTTACCTCTGGCAAACATAGAATTTGAGATTGATAATTACAAATTCTGAATTTTTAGCCTTTGAAATGTTAAGATCATTTTAAAATTAAAATTTCATACACTTTAAATGCTGAACCTATTTTATTTTGGAGGGGGAAGGGGGGTAGCCCATCCCTAAATTATAATTTTAGAATTACGCCATATTGGCTCATAAGGCTTTGCGTGTGTACTTCTATACGTTCACACATACATATTTATATATATATTTTTTTTAAAGAAAATATGAAAACCAACAAAAGTCTTTTATGGCTCCATTAAACTCAGAAGATATAAAGGGATAACTCTGCGGCCTGTAGGATAGGATAAGATATCAAGGGATAGCTCGTCGGCCTGCAGGATAAGATTACATAGTAAGGGATAACTCTGCGACCTGAAGGATAAGATTAGATATCAAGGGATAACTTGAGGCCTGAAGGATAATATTAGATATCAAGGGATAACTCTGCGTCCTGAAGGATATGATTAGATATCAAGGGATAACTCTGCGGCCCCAAAGATAAGATTAGATATCAAGGGATAACTCTGCGGCCTGGAGGATAAGATTGAGGATTGGAAGTTCTTTTAGACAGAATCATGTCAATGTTCGTACTGTGAAATCTACTCGTACTTGAAAGCACGCGACTCGTATCTATGAATGAAATCCTTCCATGCGTCCTTTTATCCTTCAATAAAGACAAAAATAAAAAAAATCTGTCGCTGTATCCATAGATGGGGGGCAGGAAAAGGGGGGGGGGAAGCTAAATCCTCATCCCTCAAGTGATTACGTGAAATGCAAAATAAAAACGAACGAAAACATATGGAAATCATAAATCTAAAAGAGTTGAAAAGCAACATAGAATTTTGGGATCCCATCTCATATCACTCCGTTATCATCGTTCCTCCCCCATTTATTTCTTTACACTACACCCAACCTTCCCCTTTCCCTTTCCCCCTTCTCCAAACAACCAGATTCAGCCTTCGCTTTTCACTTTAGCGGGAAAAGACATACATGGAAGGGGGACTAAACAAAACGGGCAATTTTTATTTTATATTTATTACTTATTGCTAAGTTGGAAATCATTAAGCTTGGCTTTCATTCTTTTCAGAAGAGATAATTGAAGATTTTGAATGGCTATAATATGCTATAATACATAAATACTGAGGAACGGAAATTGATTTTGGTAAAAATATTTGGAATAAGAAGATGCGATTTCTATATTGCGCCAAATATGTTTGCGCTCCAAAATTTGGAGAGGGAAATGAGAGTCGAAAATAGAAGAAATTGAAAGCCGCTTCTACGAACAGAAGTAGATTTACACATACAAATAACATACATAATAATACTGATCAACATTGGCTATGAATGACACATATCAATATACTCCTACATGCATAAAGGCAACATAGAGACTTTTACATAGGCACACAAACGAATTACATGCATACTTACACATATGTACTCACAAATGAACATACAAACATACATCCACATATACAATTTCAGAGAGAGAATTATAAAATTCATACATAGAGATTTATACAACACATACAAAATAGCATGCATAAATATACTAATGCAGACAACATAAAGACCTAATGATAGGGACGACATGTAAACAGTCCGGTACAAAATCCTACAGAGGAGTGCATACATGCACTCATGCACATTCAGACAGACAAGAACATGCGAGTGCATAGAGCCGTATACACATGTATAGAACGATGGCATACAGCCATTCGATGCAGACCAGCGTTTTTGCTAAAAAGGATATAGGAGAGGTGCGCGACTTCTCGGGCTATGTAATTTTCACTTATTTTCACTTCCCTAACTTCACCACTTTCTAAACGAACCTCTATTCAAGGATATCTTTCGGAGAGCCTTTTTTTATTAAATATAAAGAGATAACTAATGAGGAAATCCCACTCACCAAGCTTATAAAAAGAGATATGTACAGAAAGTAATGACGCTTGAGAGAGAAAAACTGTGTTGGAGATATAGAGTCATGAAGGATCGCAATCCCTCAGATGTAAGCTGCAGCATCATTGCCTATACAAGACTTGGGACCTCTTTGCAGACAGAGCGCTCATTAGTTATTGTTTTTTTAATAAACTAAAGTCATCCGCAGCAAAGAAAGTTCGACAGAAAATATAAACTATCGATAATTTTGAAAATGCTGAAACTCCGAGCAAAGCTCAAAGCCAATTAATTGGCAAAGACTCTCCACAAATCCTCCCTGACCATCCATCGCGAGAACCACTGATAGTCTGTATTGTAAAACCAAACCATGCAAACGGACCAACGTTGATATAAAAACCACATCTTGCTTCGAAGCAGTAATTTTTAGACCCCTCCCCCAGAAGAAGACTCGTTAGTGGTATACTGCAACAACAGCAACAGTTACCCCCCCTTCGCCTTCCAAGAAGCAAGATTATAAAGCCTCTTTAGAAGCATAATGCAGCAGCATTTAAAACATCCAAAAAGCTTCTTTAGAATTATAATGCAACATCATTTAAAAGACCCCAAAGCCTTCTTATAACAATACTGCAACTGCATTAAAAAACATCCAAAGAGAAAACTCGCCGAATAATCGTTCAATATTACAACCAGATCTCAAACTCCGGCTCTGAATTCTCCACAAGAAAAGCGAAAACCAGTGTCACGTGGTATAACAGTTCTCATACATCATTGAAGGTCATGCATCTTTGTAGGTTTGTTCAATACCAAGCAAAGAAGAAAAAGAGAGATGTCTTTAAAATAATATTCCAGGAGAATCCAGAATTTTCCCGCAAAACGCAAATAAACTAAAAACTAAACAAAAGAATAGAAGAAATCTACAAAAGACTAATCAATTGCATATAGGAGGCAGCTCCTGTTAATAGAATGTAAGAAAAAGCAGTTTGGAAAGAGTCCCTCTTCCGACAACATGACCTATGTTAAAATGGAAGAAAGGATATCATCAAATTTTATGCTGGTCGTCCCGATATGTTCTAAACCAGGGGTGGGCAACGTTTTTAAGTGGGTGTGCCAAAATTGGCCAAATCTTTGATGCAAATTTTCTCACAAAACACAATAAAAGGACATAGAATTAAAGATATTCTTTTATTCGTTCTTAAACACATATGCTGCCTAAAGATTATAAGGAAAAGATAGTTATTTTACCAAAAAATTACATATTATATTAAACAGAATTGAATCCTTACGATTTTAAGAAGAAACAAACAAATCCAAACTAGAGAAAGAAAAATTGTGGAGTTTTTATTTATTAACCATCAATGAGACTTCTGCTTCTGCATCAATGATAACAGATGATTTATAAGAGATTGTACACCATGCGGTTGCTATATAAAAGAAGTTAGAGACACATTTACTTAGTTTTCTTAAGTTAAGCATTTGGCGTGCCACGTTTGGCACGCGTGCCAAGGGTTGCCCGGGCCTGTTCTATACCTTTAATATAGTCTACGAGTCCAATATCCTTCATCTGGGAGCCCCTAAACGTCATTTTACGTCATCGCAAATGAAACTTTGAATTGCAAACATCCGATCGCTATTTCTCCATTGAGGAAAAGTATTAAGATATTACTTATGATACTAACAATATTAATGATATAGCAGGATTAACTCCCCCCTCCCCTAAAAGAGAGAGAGTGTGTTTTAACGAACCTAGATAACACGGAGTTACCTCTTAAATGAACGATGGCGAAATCCTGGGTAACCAGAGTCAGTGAATTAGGTAAGCATCAATTACCAGGGACCTGAAAGGTCATCTATTGACTCAGCCCTTCGAAACGATTTTACGCCATTTTTTAATAATAATAATAATAATGAAAACCAACGTGAGATCTTCAACAGAAACCAGAGGTAAGGAATTGTATGGAAATGGGGGCCAGTCATACACACCCTCACACCCACATCATTCCCTCCCCACCTAACGCCCACAGCCCCTACTATGAGAGAAAACATGATGCACCACCAACTGCGTTCATGCCCAGCACTAATGCCCACATGGGGCACTAATTGCATACATTAGTAGGGTTCTAAAGAGTTGCACGTTCTACCTTTCGAGATCGCTCCAAGTAGTCTCCTCTCTGGTCTCCTCGAGTTTTATTCCTTACACACTTTCACATCCCTTATGTTCACCACTTTTTTAACAAACTCTACTCTAGGATGCCCTCGTTGCTTTTGTTTATCAGTTATAATAATAAATGCAGTAGATACGAACCAAAGCCTCGGTCCTCGAATCGGTCCTCGGTTCGGTCCTCGGTACTTACATCGCTCCTTTGTAGCCCTCCACTTCAGGCTAACTTACCTGTGAATGGAAAATTATGAGGTTAATAAGGCGTTAAGGAAATTTGTGTAATCCGATGAGGAGGAATAATCGTTAGCTTGGTGGATAAGGCGTTGGACGTCTAGGTGCCTTGTTAAATCCAATCGAGAGCGGACACAAAACCTCAACGCACCGAGGTAACTGGCGGTTTATTGGCGGACGCGCTGGAACCACCCAATGGGAGTGGATAGCACATACACACATCATCATGCATATAGCTAGTCACAACACCGCTTTCACTCCTCCTCTCGTCTTTACGTACAAAAGATATCTGCTTTTCCGTGTCAAAAAATACCGAAAGGGTCTTTATATTAGCACACCCCTGATATAGAATGGCCACCATCCCTCCCTCGCAAAGGGTTCTCTGTTCGTTGTTTCCCTGGTGCCCTCTGGCTTACATTAATTGTCATTCTGATCTTTATGTGAATTTCATTATCCGGTCGGGCGATCTCTTCCACGCGTTTGGGTAACCAATGTGTTTCCGGATATCCCGGAAACACATGGGTTACCCAAACGCGTGGAGTCCAATCATCCCAGCTCAGGAATTCGCCTGATCACGCCCCCGTTTATACGGCAGACAGGGAAGGAAGCCGCATCCCGACGAGCTGTGGCCAGGCGAACAAGTTCGGCGTTCCTGCGTCAGTGAGATCAGATCAAGTGTTTTGCAAAGGACCAAATTTAAGTAGAGTCGGTCCACTCTGGAGATCCTTCCAGTAAAGTCGGTCCTTTCTTGGGATCCTTCAAGTAAAGTCGGTCCATTCTGGAGATCCGGCAAATTTTAACTCCTTTCCAGATGAGAAAATGGAGCGAATTTATCTGATACAAGGATCGACTTTTCTGTCCCCGGTTCAAAAGGACCGATTGAGCGGAATGATGCGATTTTGAACCCGATCGATCCTTCCATCACCGATAAATCATAGAATTACGAACCCGTAAAGTTCATAAGATCCACTCAAGGTTAGCTCCAAACGGGCGGTAGAGTCTGTGATTGACAGGTAATTAATTTCCTTTTTCTGCTCCGTTATTTTACAACTCAAACTTAGACTCTTGCTAAGCTTTCCTCGTGCCCTCTTCAGATTATAACTAGGTCTACAGACCTAAGTCGCGTGCTCTCAATTATTATGACTTAATGACTTAAAATCTTAAAAACTTTCAAAGAAAGTTTTAAAGGTTTTAAGGTCATATGGTCATTAAGTCATTAAGTCAAAAGGCTTATAATAATTGAGAAAACTAACTTTCAAGTTAGTTTTGTTTTAATAATTCCAGGACTAACCAAGGGAGGACCTTGATAATTATATAACAAAATAAAGGTTACAAATTTCGTTAGAATCGGCCGAATAGTTACGATGTTATTGCCAAAAAACCCATTGAAAAGTAAAAGGCTTACCATCCTCTCAACCGATCTACGGACCGATATAGTAACTGATAGAGTCGCGTGCCCTCCCTGGTCCTACCTTTACAGTAGCTGGTTTAATGCTACTAGTTATTCCCGTTTATGCATTTTTACTTACCCCAACTTCAACTTATTTTGCGAACCATTTTTCTAAAACTTCCTCATGTGGAAACTACAATTAGCCCCCTCCCCGCAATTAATTAATCTAAATTCTAGCAAACAGTAGACCCAAACTCCTCATTTTCTTCTCTTTCTTCTTTTTCTTCTTATTTTCTTGATTTTTCTCATATCTTCTTTTCTTCTAAATATGTTCGATCTTGACAATTCATTTCTTCTAATACCGACAATACTACCTATATAATTATATATTTTTTTAACGTTACCTTAAATGTAAACACACACTACTCTCACCTCAACCATACATACACACACACTCCCATACCACACATCACCTACACCTTAATTCAAAGAAAGCCGACAGCTCTAAACATCGATAAACCCACTGAGAACGAGACTGTAAGAACCGCTTTGGACCCAAAAGAAAACGGAGAAATAAAGGGGAAACTGGCGAAATATAGAGTCATTAAAACCTTAATTAACGAGCAAATACCTCGAGGCTTTTGTACGTCACTTCGGGACACGAGACTAATTATTTAGTCGCTATTCCATGAAGTTAGGCAAAGTGACAATATTTGGGATATACGAGTATATATTCTGAATTGTCTAAAGAGGAGATTGCATTGCGTGCCCTGGGTAGAGAGGGCACGCGACTCTTCAAAACCTGGTCCCGGGACTTGAAAACGCGTTACACCATAAGGCTGCCAACTCCAAATTTCGCTATTATTCTGTGCATGTGAGGTGCAATCTTTCACTGCAGTAGGACGCTTTACGCGATGCTTATGATCCGATCCAAACATATTTCATTCGTTTTCGTCTCTGAAAAACGCTTTAGCACTTTTCAGCAATCCATACGACACGCTCAGTAGCGAAGAGTTTTTTTTTAGATTATAAAAACTATTGTTCTTAGTCTTCTTCAGTATTCGACGACATGTCTTCCAACCTTAAATCACATTAGACATGTGTTACTCTGAGCTTCATAAAGATGACAATGCAAATACAGCAGCAAAATCCCTTTTGAGCACTTATGGGTAGGATGCAGTAAATGAAAAAAGTTCCAGGAGGTGGATTTCCCGTTTCCTAAGTGGGGATTTCAGTCTAAAAGAGGGACCAAAATAAGGTCATCCAAAAGAAGTTGATTCCGAAGAGTTGAAAGCCGTTGCTGCAGCAAATTCTGCTAAAAGTTCTATAGAACTCGCAGAACAATTTATCGAAACCCATACGACTGTCCTACTCCACCTGCAAAAGGATGAGAAAGGTTCCAGTGATTGGAAAATGGGCCCGCGAATCTGCAACATCGTGTTACTGACGGTGAGCCATTGCTTTCACTACACCTTCAGGCACCATTTTGGGGCCGGTTTGTTACTGGTTCTAAGAAGAGGAACTTTTATCATAACGTTAAACGCTGCCGTTCGTGGATCAGTCAAGGAAGCAGAATTCCTCGACAAATGAGGGGATGACTTCATCTTAAACAGATCATGTTGAGTGTGTGTTGTGATATTAAAGGAATTGTCGATTTCGATCAGTCAGACAACAATTAAACGGTGATTGTAGTAGTGGTGTCTCTCATTAAGTCTTTTAGGAACGGTGACTGTAGAAGTGGTGTCTCTCATTTAGTCTTTTAGGAACGGTGACTGTAGTAGTGGTGGTTTTCATTTAGTCTTTTAGGAACGGTCACTGTATTAGTAGTGTCTCTCATTCAGTCTTTTAGGAACAGTGACTGTAGTATTGGTGTCTCTCATTCAGTCGTTTAGGAACGGTGACTGTAGTAGTGGTGCCCGTCATTCAGTCTTTTAGGAACGTGTCCAGTATCTCTCACCACTTCATAATCTCGCTCGCGTTATCGCCCCTCGCCATCTTTTGAAGTTGCCTGTAATATGCGTCCATGGAGGAGGGACGGTCGCATACTTGAGTCCTTGAGCTCAAATTACAAGCGTCTTTCTTAGCGTTCCGAAGTGATATTATCAGTTTTCTTCTTCTTCTTCTTCTCTTCGTCTTCAATCTTTTCCTTCTTCTGCTGCCTTTCTTCGATTTCTCCATTTCTTTTTTTCTTGATTTTCTTCTGCCTTGTTCTTTCTTTTCTTCTCCTTATATGCTATTCTTTATTCTCCTTCTTTTCTCATTACTCTTTTTCTTATTTTCTTTCTTCTTCTTCCTTATTTTATGTGTGTATAGCAAGCATACATTTCTGTAGGTTTTATTTTGTCGGCTGTAGAAGTGTCATATTTCATCCATGCCACGTCTTAGCTACTTTCCACTCTTGCCCATACCGCCCCATCCTGCAAACCAGCTCGCCCATACTGACCCCCCCTTGCATGCAATCTAGCTTTCTCGTGCCTCCCCCCTCCCCCAACGGCCGAAACTCCACACTCTCCGAAATGAACCAATTAATCTGATGAATGGCGTCACTCTTCGCACATAATTACAGCGCGATGACACCCATTGAATCCTGTTGCCTCGTCAGATTAAGCGCTTAAAAATTCGGAGTGGCAACCCCTGATTGAGCGCAACCACACACTACATACATATAACCCCCTTCCTCCTTCGCAGACACGAGAGTATATTTGAAAGTTATGGAAGAAATATATCCTTCGGGTCTGGATTTTTTAAACTTTCTTTTCTAGCCATTCACGCTTACACGTAGGCTAGACGCGAGTTGAGTGTATGATTTGAGATGCGTACAGATCGATAAGAGTGTAGGGGCATGTTGATGGTCATGACTACTCAAGCAGTAAGTGTGGAAGTATGAATTCGAACGCTCCGTGTGGCTTAATTTTCTCAGGCCTAGAGTGGCACCAGCTATGTTTGTTTTCATTTATGACCACCGTCCCCCACTCTGATAGCGTTGACCGCCCATCTGATCGCCGGTGTCTCCCTCGTTGCCCCTTCCTGTGGGATAGAAAGAATTCATTCTCTCACTACGCCCCGGTCACTTCGTCAAAGCGGCACTTATCAAACTCCCTTGCTTGCATTGTCTGATGCCATGCTATCTTTTAGGACTTAGCTCCTCTCGCGTCCCCCCCACCCCTTGCCTCCAGAAGAACTCCCCTATTTAAGACGAAGTGCCTAGTTCTCATCCGAGAGTGCGCGTTAGGAAGTCTTGTCGCCCAGATCAAGTGCATCAGTACCCCAGTCGAACCGAGCTTCTTCTTCGTAATCTCTTGAGCAGATCCTCTCCGTAATTCGCTGTGTTAAGAGGAAGATCACCACTACTTTATTACGCCCTGGAAGACTGTACTGGGCTTTGCATCTTCTCATTCGTCTTCGTGGAGATTCTACGCCGTTCGGTTGATAAATCTCTACTGTGGTCGCTCCCTATCCCATCCCAAAAGTCGGAGTAATCGCAAACCCGTTGGAGTTCCCTGAACGCTCCTACTCCGAGTTCGTTCTACGATTTAACCTCATTTAACCCAACCTATTTCCACTATAAAGTCCATAGATTCCTACGAAAGTGGTAACAATACTTTTTGAACCACATTTTTGTTGTTTTTTATTTTAAATAGGATAAACCAACGGAAGCATCTATTGATTTGTAATGAAATTAGAGGAGTTAGAGAAAATAAAAATGTGTGGGAGATTCATGAACCGAGTTACCTTAAACAAGACGACTTCTGTCACTAGGGTCAATGGTGCCCACAACTCTCCGAAATCTGTTAGGACATGACAGCGAGGGCAAGTTCCCTGCCAAGAGAATTGGAATAAACTAGAATCTTTTTAACCATATGAAGGAGAACATCTAAGCAGATCACTATGGCAACGGCAGACGGCGCTTTTTCGATGACATAAGGTGGGAGAACATCTTAGCAGATCACTATGTCAACGGAGCCGGACTGGTGCTATCTCGATGTCATGACCTTCGTCTCCAACTGCCAGCGTTAAAAGGCGAGAAGATCGACGGAGACAGAAATTGACTTGGGAAATTGGCAAAGGCGTCTCCTCAATTCTCAATCAAAAGGAACTAATTTACTTTCACGACTCCGTCAGCGATTCTTTTTTCCATCCCTCTCAAATTGAGACTCCTTGAATCCGATTCCATACAGCTAGAGATTGAAAGAGTGGGGTGATCCACCTTCGATTCCTTGCCCTTTACACTGCCTAAACTACCCACTAGTGTAGTATTGGAGGTAGCATTACGTGTGGTGAGCCGGGATGGTAATTCATCACCCTCTTCGGGTTCTCAGCTATACTCTCGAGGTTTAAAGGAACTAAATCGCTGACTACTCTAAATCTCCCATTATAACCATTTAATAACCCTGGTGATCCAATTATTATTCGGAACCTAATTCCCTCTTATTATTGTATCTATATATATCCATATTTATTGTGTTCCTTCAATTTAGTGTGTATTAAGATCTATTTTGTCGTTGTGTTTGGAATATTCCTTGGTCACGCAGTTGCAGCTAACTGTACAAATCGCACTCTTAGAACAATAAAGGTTGTTGTCTTGCTTAGCCTACCTTGAGCCTGTGTGCGTATATTCTCGTACACTTGGCCATACATCGACATAAAGATATATGTATATATATATATATATATATATATATATATATATATATATATATATATATATATATATATATTTTGAGTCAAGCTTTGGGTAATTCTAAGAATCCGCCCTACCTGATTTTGCAGCACTAAGTTAAATTAATAGCAGCTGCATTACCAAGAATATCTGAACACCAATATATTAGAACAATTTTCTTTTTCATTAACGGGTAACAACCAATTTTTAAGCCCATTCTGGTGTGGTGTGTCCACAGTTTTCCTAGTTCATTAAAAGAGGATACTAGCTAAGCGGTAATAGTAACCGCCATTTTTTTTGTCGTGAGTCAGATTCACTCGTTAGTTAGTTATTTTTTGTGTGAGTTCGCCCGATTTTTATTAGGAATTTTTAATAATTTTGTCGTTAGTATAATTTATATTTGTTTTAGGGTTAAGCTTTAATAGCTATGGTAGCTTTTTTGTGTGCAAAGGTCGAAAGTAGCATATCCGGGATGTCTTCATTCGAGCGCTTTCATAAGCAAGGGCAGATCCTAGGCTTATCTGGGAGAGATTTAACCGCTTACGTCCAGAAAGAGGAACGTAACAAACGTGCGGAAAGAAAAGCACAGAGAGAAGCAGAAGCCGAAGAAAGAAAAGTACCGAGAGAAAAGGAAGAAAGAAAAGCACAGATAAAAGCAGAAGAAAAAGAAAGAAAAACGCAGAGAGAAGCAGAGGAGAAAGAAAGAATTAGGCAGCACAAAAGAGAGATAGGCCGTGACCAAGTCAAGATAAAATTCGTAGTATCTCGAAATGAACAGTCTCGAGTGCCCTCACTAAAACTCCCCGCATACAAGGATGGAGAAGATTTTTGCTCTTATTTAACTCACTTTGAGAAGATCTTTGAAGTCAACAATTGGGACTTAGAATCAGATGGTGTCGCCCGGCTACCTCCACTCCTGAACCCTCCTCTTGGGGACATATTCATTTCGCTTTTTGCACAGGCCACCCTTAAAAATTCAACCCTAAAGGCAGAACTTCTTTCTGCTATTAACATGAATCCAGAATTTTATAGGGTTAGAGTTCGTTCCGAGCAATTACATCCAGGTCAAACCTACAGACCTTTCGGATTCACGCTTCTTCGTAACTTCTAATTCGGGCTGGATTCCGCCCAAGTATCAAATGATTATGACTCGCTAATTGACTTCGTTCTAAGGGATCAATTGATATCGACCCTCCCTCGAGAACTAAGGGCCTTCATAGCGAACAGAAGAGCATCTACTTTCCAGGAGTGTGTGCAAGAAGCCGACCTACACGCTTCCAGTCACGACCTCTACCCCAAGAAGGTCAATAAAAACCACTCCCCTTCCCAAAACACACGTTTAAGTTTAACCGAAGCCAACCTAAGGGCAGCAACGACTTCGTAAAAGTGCAAGCGCTTAGCAAGTGCAGGTCTCACCCTCGAGAGCACAAAAGGACGTGAAGCCTCCAGTACTCCCCTCCACGCCTAGCAACTACCCACGAAGACCAATTGTATGCTTTATGTGTGTTGCCCTTGGGCACTTAAGTTACAATTGCCCCAAAAATTCTTAACTGAGGACCTCGTCGAGTCACCAGGTACACGAAATCTCTGCTCCCCACTCGCCTAACCCGCTAGCTGCATCAACAGCGGCCTCTGCTTCCCCTCCCCCGGATCAACAGGAAAATTTTCTGTTCAACAAGAGATCCCCCTGTGGGCTCCAGTTTTAAAATGGCGCAGTAAATAGTTGCCGAGTGTCAACCTTGGTTAGAGATACAGGTTGCACCTGTATAGTAGTATCCGACAACTACTACCCCCCTTAAGCCCCCAGTATAACAGGTTCGCGTTGGTGCATAACGTTTTAGGTCATGCCACCAAGTTCTAAGGGGTACGGTGCCATGTTCAGTGCCAGTACTTCACTGGATGCGCCGACCTAGTCGCGGCCCCAATAAAATTCTGCTCTGTCCTTATCGGACAGAGCGCACAGCTCTTCCCAAACCCAATTTCTCAGCTGGTCGTTACCAGGGCCCAGGCCGAGTAAGATGTATCGCTTCCGGCACTTCTATCGTCCCTAGACGTCGAACTCACCACCAATGTTCAATTTGCTGAGGTACAGAAGAATTGCCCCACATTACAACCCCAGGGGGAAAAAGCAAGGAAGAAGGAGACAGAAACGGTCCGAAGCAATCGGAAGATCGAGTACACCGTAAAGGACGCGTTATTATATCGTTCTTCTGTTAAACCGAAGAGTCCGCGGAACAACGCGTTATGTGTGCCGAGAACGCATATCGAACACGTTATAAAAATGGCTCACGATGGCCTAATGGCCAGACATTTTGGCCATAACAAAACGGCACAGCGAGTTTTCAAATATTTCTTTTGGCCAGGCCAGGCCAAAAAAATTATAGACTTCTTCAAGTCCGGTGACCTATGCCAGAAGGTCACCTCCAAAGGGAGTGTAGCCCCCACCCCCTTTCAAAAGACCCAGAGAGTGGTAGAGCCCTTCGCCCGGCTCTCAATCGACCTAATAAGCCCCATTCGTCACCCGTCAAGCAACGGACACTCCTATATTTTAACCTAAATTTTAACCCCGTTTTCCAGAGGCTATCTCCATGAAGAAGATTGACAGCATTTCTTGTGCAGATGCTTTAATCTCAATCTTTTCCCAAGTAGGGATCCAGAAGGAGATCTTATCCGACAGAGAACGTCAATTCATCTCTGAATTGATGGAGTATGTCGGTAAACTCCTAATCAAACCCCTCTTCACAATGTCCTGGCACCCTTCCGCTAACGGGATGAGCGAAAAGTTAAATGGGACCCTCAAAATGGTATTCAAGAAAGTGTGCCACGACCAGCCTCAAAAGTGGCACTGCTTCCTCCCCGTAGCGTTATTTGATTGTCGCAAAGTCCCCCATAGGACTTTGAGGTTCGCTCCATTTGAGCTGCTATATGGACGTAACGTCCAAGGATCGATGAGCATTTTTAAAAAGTTTGGTCCAATCCTAGAATTGATGAGGAAATTAAATCCTCTGACGCGTGCATTTTAGACCTGCGTATGCGATTTCCGCGTGTGCGAACATCGCTTTCCGGAACGCCGATGTAAATCTGGAGAAATATCGCACCTAATTCGACCTAAATTTAAAGGTGCGTTCGTTCAAACTAGGTAACGAAGTACTACTCTTTCTTCCCTCCGAAGCAAATAAGCTCCTCTCCCATGGTAAAGGACTTTTCCCCGTTTTAGAGTCCTGCGGCCCGGCGGATTACCTAATCAAACTCTTTCCGGTAATAAGATCTACCACATCAACCCCCTAAAAAAATACCACCGCCGAGCATGCCTAAATAACATAGTCGCCCTAGACGAAGAACTCGTCCTCGAAGCCGCCTATCCCGTTGAACCCTTGTGTCTGGTCTAAACGGTGTGCGTAGATGCATACGATGAGTATCCCCTGATGTCTCTTCCTTCCACCCAAGCGAAGCCTAACTACGACTTGGACGTAAACTCCAATCTCGCCCCTAATGAGAGGGCTAAATTGCTTGCCTTATTGGAAGGCTTTCCCGAAGTCATTTCAGAATTCACGTTTGCTCAACCTAATTTACACATACGATTGTCCTCACTACTCAAGATGCGATAAGAACCAAGCTTGATCCCATACCCATACATTTACGGCCGACTTTCAATACAGAGATCGAAAACTTATTAAAATTAGACATAATAAAACCCTCGTCGTCCGATTTTTGATCCCCCATTGTCATGGTTAGGAAGCCTGACAAGTCCTTTAGGATGTGCGTCTATTTTTGCAAATTAAACGCGGAATCGATACCCCTAATCTACCAAAGTCTCTATGCCTTCAAAGACGCGAAATTCATCTCCGAGATTGACCTCTGCAAAGCTTACCACCAAGTACCACTTTCAAAGCAATTAAAACGCTTTACCACTTTCGCTACTGAAAAGGGGTTATTTCAGTTTACTCGACTTCCTTTTGAGTTGGTAACTGCTTGCGGAAGTTGTAACTAGATCATGCAGCGGTTGTTAGATGGTCTATCGAATGTGAATTTTTATTTAGATAACGTGTACGTCGCTACTCGTACCTGGGACCAACACGTACAGTCTCTGTGCGTGCTACTATCCCGGTTACGCGTACACGGGTTCACGATAGGCCTGACAAAGTGTCACTTCGCCTATGACACTATTAACTACCTTGACTTCCAGGTCGGTATGAACCATATGCTTCCCCAGGATGACAAGGTAAAGGCTATTTTGGAAATGCTGCTCCCTCGAACGAAGAAACAACTTCGTTCCTTTTGGAGATTCGTGTAATTCTATCGTCGTTTTGTGCCGAATTTCGTGGCCATAGCCTCGCCCCTTAACGACATGCTTAAGAGAACGGCCCCTGATCCAGTTAATAGGACTTCTTCCGCGGAAGATTGCTTTCCCGAGATAAAGGACAAACTAATCTCTGCCCTTATTTTGAGATTACCGAATCCTAATAAAACTTTCGGGGTTCGTTCCGATGCCTCCCAGGATAGCCTAGGTTGTTCTTCCGTCCAAAATGATGACAATGGAGTGTGATATCCTGTAGGGTATGCTAGTAGTAACGTGTCACATCGCGAAAAGGCGTATGCCACCATAGAGCACGAAGCTTCAGACCTAGTGTGGTATATTCATAAGTTTAGGATGTATCTCACAGGTAAAGAATTTATTCTCGAAAGTGATCACAAACCCCTGGCGTACCTCAAAAAATGTGACAGCCAAAAGTGCCGTTTAATGCATTAGAGCCTACAACTAATAGAGTACTAATTTCGGATCCTGTATGTTAAAGACACTGGCAACTGCCTAGCCGATAGCTTGAGTAGGAATCCAATAGAAGACCCCTCTCAAAAATCCTGAGTGATTAGTAAAATTCGTGTTTGACTCATTTGTTAAATAATAGTTTCCTTTTTTTGCCTTGTTGATGTTTGTGCGTATGTATAGATTAAGTTATCTGTGGTTAAACATATATAAATCCCGTGTAGTGTTATATGATTTTTTACTTTGTTGATAAACATTAAAATTGTAGCTTTATAAGTTCCCCTCTTGATGAAATTAGTTGTAGGCATTGTTTTCGCCTCGAAGTGTTCTGTGCTGTAAAAATGTCTTTGGATAAGGAGGAGTGTAGAGGGATCCACTAAAATAGTGGTATTTACCCACTTCTTAAGATATTACTTTGGGAGAGAAAGCGAGCCGTTACTCCCCCTTCCCCTCCGACTTCACCCTTTTTTTACTTGCCACACGGTCACTGAGAAATTCACAGCGAGGCATGACACTGAAATTAAAGGCTACCTTCCCTCTGTCTTAATCTTTCCTCCTCCCCGGGTCGAGAGATCACTCATCTATTTTGTAGGTTTGCCTCGAACAACTTTTTTTATGGCTCCAGGCGCTGGTCGTGCCGTTAGACCCGGGGATTCCGCCCTCTTACACTTTTCCATAATGACACGCTCGGTTGTCTCGGCCGATAATGAGGGTTGGAGAAGGCCTCTCTCTCTCTCCCTGTTTTGGAGAAATCCAGACATATATGCACACTATCAAGGATTACCTACAGATTCGGTTAGACGACGCTTCCCCGAACGGAGTTCGATTCAACAAAGCTCTCTCCTGTAAGTGTTTAGTGACGGTCGCAAGCCACGGAAGAGCTGGACATCACACTCGTATCTTCGGGTCGGGGAGAAGAGTCTCTTGAGGCAACGTTATCCTTTCTCAACGGCCTTCGGATCAAAGATTGGAGAAGCCGTCCTCTCAAGTTCTTCTGGTAACCTCTTGAGGACAAAGGCCCGATAGCTCGCTCAATCCCGTACACTTGGACATACTTCGACAGATATCACCAGATTCCTTTCTCTCTTTACTTACTCCAGGTGCTGAATATAAAGAAAACCAACATTGCAGCGATGATTGGCTAAAAGGAAAAAGGAGAAGTAATAAATTGAAATGACCATAACAGAAAAATGCAAAAAAGAGAAGTAAAAAGGTTATATTTTTATCACACGAGTTCAAATAACAAACAAACAGAATGTATAAAATCCTAATTTATTTCCTGGGATGAATTAAAAACCCGCAGAGGCCTCAACGCTTGTAAGATTTTTAGCTGCTATGGCACAGCATCACAGACAATGTTGAACAGTCACATATTGCCGTCACTTATCTTATTTGTCCATTTTTATGTGATTAAAATTTCCACTATGCTCCGTTTCTCTCAGTCATTTTGGCAAGATAAGTGTAGCAGAGTTGTTTGGCAACGGAAATTTACACATCATCGAGTGTTCGAGTTCCGACTTAGGGATCATCTTACAAATCGAGAGGGGAGAAAGACCAAACTTCCAACGCTCATCAAAGGTATATATATATATATATATATATATATATATATATATATATATATCCTTTTCCCTTCTTTCCCTCTCTCTCTTTCTCTTTCTCGTAGATATAATTATATGAGATTAAAACTCCCTTGATTCCTTTACCTATTTCCATTCTTCTTAGTTTGTGATGATTAGCGGGGACTCACCATGGGGGGAGAATGGTTTATCTAATATTAAGGATGTTAAGGATGGTGTACACTTATGTGCATGTGTACATATTATTCATTTATTGTTCGAATATAGTTAAAGACAATCGACTAATCATCCATAAGAAAGGATAGGAGAGTACTTTTACTCCAGCAGAGCCTCGCCTGCTGCTGTTGAAATGAATATGGTGAGGTGAACGTCAGAAGAGATCACGGAAAACGTATTTATACATACGCTTTACAGGGGACTGATCGCTAGCGTCAGTTTATTTATTTTTATTCTCGCCCCTTCCGATTCTTTCATTGGACATCTTCATCTGTGCCTCCTATTTGATAATATTTTTTACACTCGAAAAATGCTCGTTGAGGCGATTTTTAAACACATTTATTGACCTTCTGTCCATTATTCATTAAGGTAGGCTATTCCATGGTTGTGTGATTCTATAATTAAAGCAATTTTGAACTATGACCGTGTTAAAGAGTTTGTTAACTAATTTGACTCCATTTTAACGAGTGTTTGCCCTCTTATCGATCTCGAAGATTAACATATAATTTATTTTAGTGGATCCTTTTAAGATTTTGAAGACTTCGATCGGTTCGCCACGTATCTCCTACTTAATGCTACTTCTAATGGCCTATTTAAGGATCGATATCCTTCTTCGTACGGTTTATATTTAAACTAAGGCATTAGTTTAGTTTCCCTACGTTGCACTCTTTCAAACAGCACTCCAAGATCAAAATTACATTGCACACTCGAGATGAGGTGGAATGATCATTTGTATAGCGGTAAAACTTTATCTTTCGACTTAAAAGTGAAGTTCCGGCCGATGAATTCCAGCATTCCGTTTGCTTTAACATTGGGAGGTCTCCGATATTAAAACCCCTGGGTCCCTTTCTAAGTTGAGGGGTTCTTGAATTGGGCTGTTTAGTTGATAATGCGATTTTAAATTTCGACACATACTAAATGCATGATCTACATATGTTAAAGTCAAGTTGCCCTTTGGTCGCCCACTCAACACTTTTATACAGATCTAGCTGCAATTCCGCAACATCACTTCTAAACACTCTTCGTTTCATCGGCGAATTTGTAGCTCTTACTCAAAGATTCATTATCAAGGTCATTAATATATCGAATGAAGAAGAAAGGGAAGAGAGGAGGAAGAAAATAATAATAATAATGAAAACAATGATAATAATAATAAGAGAAGAAAATTAAAAAGACAGAGTAGAGGAAAAATGAAGAGAGAAAAATAATAATAATAATATGAAAAAGAAGAATTAAAAGGGAGGAGAAAAAACAGAAAAATGGAGAAAGAAAAATAATAATATGAAGAAGAGGAATAAAAAAGAAGAAGAAGAAAAAGAAAGGGAGGAAGAAAAGAAGAAGAAGTAGAAAAAGAAGAAGGAAAACAAGAGGGAAAAGAATAAAAATAAGATGAAAAGGAAGGGCAACAATCTAAACCGCAAACGAAATATCGGCCACACACCGTAATAGAATCACCTTGCATTAATCTCACACTGCCTCCCTAGCGAGACGTGCTATGACGTGGTGGAATGGTAGATGTGTGGTGCGGTTATTAATCAAGGGGAATTGAAGTGACCTCTTCGAATTTTGAGACATGTCTGGACTTTCAGTTCCACAGGACTCTGAATATTGGCTTAATGAGCGATATTTGGAGAGTCGGTTATTCAGAATACGTCTTTCCATCTCTATTCATACTGCTCCATGCTCTCTTTCACACATACGTGCATCTCTACATACAGTCATGGCCAACAGATTTATTGAGACTAATGTATTCCTTCATATAAGAAAATTAATAGAACTAATCAAACTTGCATTTTGTTTCAGTATGATTAAATCATAATTTGAAGGTGAAATATGCAAACAATTTAGAGTCCCAACCAATTTTAGAGATAAATAAAGTCAATATTTCCATTGATGTCCCATTTTTCTTCAGGACTGATTGATTTCGTTTTGGGATGCTGGAGACCAAAATTGTGCTGATGAGGGGCAGTCAATATGTTTTGCGAATCGGTAGGGCAAAACAGAGGAAGGGGAATGGCTGTTTGTGGGGGTGTTAGGACAAGTTATGACAAGTCAGGACCTGCAGCCGCACGCTCCTGCCTTGTCTATTTAAGAAGCAGTAGCTGATCGCAGATCATCAGTCATAAATTGTTCAACAATGGAGAAAGTTGAGCACTGCGCAGTGATTAAATTTTTTACCAAGGAAGGCAAGAATGCGAAAGAGATCCATGAACGCATGGTTGCGGTGTACACCGACACCGCTCCTTCCTATGCAAACATTGCTCATTGGAATAGGGAGTTCCGCCATGGTTGTGAGCCCCTTGAAGATGACTCCCGTCCAGGACGCCCGTCAGACGCGACCAACGAGGACAATGTGGCCCGTGTGGAGAGGAGGATCCTCGAAAATTGACAGGTGAAGGTCGAAGAAATCGAGCGAGAACTTTGAATATCACATGGAAGTGTTATCAAAATCCTCTACGACAATTTTGCCATGACCAAGGTCTCTGCCTGTTGGATCCCTAGAAACCTCACGCCTGATGATCGTCAAAGTCCACAAGGCCAGAGTTGCACAAGCTGCCCTACGCGAGTGCGGATTCGAGGAGCTCAACCATCCCCCCTACAGTCCAGATCTGGCCCCTAGCGACTACTTTTTCTTCCGCCAGCTCAAGGCTGCACTGCGTGGACGCCAGTTTGGGGACGATGAAGATGTCCAGCTCGCCGTCCAGGAGTGGATTGAACAGCAGTCAGGAAATTTCTGGTTGTCGGGAATTCGAAGCCTCAGGGACAAGTCACGCAAGTGCATTGAAGTCAAGGGTAGTTATATTGAAAAATAATAAAACACTTTTTTTATATATTCTATCTTTATATCCGAATTGCAAAACTTATTGACCGCCCTTCATATATTGACTGATATTTCTCCATTTTTGTTTAATAACGGAGCGGGCGAATCTCTCCATGAACCATCACGGCGCTTGAGGGATGGCATGTACTCTCGCTGGGGTTTCTTGCTAACACGCTGGGAGACGACAAAAGCGCGCGTTTGAGATTCCAATCCCTCGCTTGCAAGGGAAGATGTTTGATATTCTGACTGTTCTTACGGTTCTCGCTCACGTGGAATGAATGACCTCGTGTCTGACCTTGTGGTTTCGACGGAGCTTATGGAGGCGAGGAGCCTTCATTCTTGAAAACTCATCCATTCCCAAAATGTTTCTTAAAAAAGGCGACATCTGACAACTGCTGGATAGGTATTAAAAGTCTTAACTTTTCTCAACCTCAATGGGGAAGGGATGACAATTAGGGGATATCTGACCTTGAAAGGGTCGTGCTGAATCATAGGGGCGGAAGCTAATTTTCCCTTCAGCTATTCGAAGTGGGAGAGAGCTAATGGGACCAGACAAGGTGTTTCGGGGAATTCTTTTTCAGAAAGTCACACAGAGAGGCCGAGAAAGAAGCGAAATGGGTGACGAAGCGGTGGTAGAAAGAAGCAGGTAAATGTTATAGAAATAAAACGTCACGTTTGCCAACCAGTCTAATATTCTTCGCATCATGCGATTGTAATTACTACAGGCCTTCGCCAAGCCGAATGGGAGACGGCGGAACTGCATTAAGCCTTTGTTTGTGGAGAAAGCCGTGTATCTCTTTACACATTCTTTAAGGGGAATTTGATAATAAGTCTTACATACTCGTAGGTCCAATTCAGTAATGTAATTGGCTTCTTCAAAGAGTTGCAGGTTTTGGTCGATCAAGGAGTTAGGCTCAGCATCGAACAAGGTCACCGAATTAAGTTTCCGAAAATCGACGCACAGCCTATATGACCCGTCTGACTTCTTTACCAACACAGTGGGGGAGCCCTAATTAGATTGGGGAGATTCTATAATCTTTAAATTTAACAATTTAGTAACTTCTGCGTTTAAGACCTCTCTTAACTGGATGGGCAGTGGGTACGGCTTAGAACAAATAGGCTCCAGGGTGGTTAAAATAATATCATCCTCAAACTGAGCCGCACAGCCAGGAATCTCGGAAATCACGTCTCCAAAGTGACTCAGTAACTGCTGCAGCTGACTCTTTAAATAGATAGGAAGCTGGGCGTTAACGTCTAAATCGAATGACAGGGATTCGGTAGCGCTGGGCACAGTGGGCAAGGGGTATTCCTTCTCCTGTTCAATGCAAGTCACTTGCATCACATTTAGCGGATCTAGGGGGTAGAAGGGGCCAATCCGGTCGATTGCCACATGGGCGAAGGGTTCAGGTTTGATGGGTCCCTTCTGCCGCGGAGGGGGTCTGACGCGTCCTTTTGTGGTTATCCTTTGATAGATATCACACGAACAGCAATAATTAAGGATGTCATCTGCCGAAATGGCCAGAGTAAAAAGTATTAAGGGCCGTCTTTAGTATGAGTGGTACCGGCGAACGGGGGATGCATAGTGCATGGGCCTCAGAACTATTGCTTTTCAAGCAAGCGCGGTGCATGAGGTCGTTCTTCACGACGTAAGAAATGACTTTATTACCGCGGATGGACTCCTTAATCTTATTATGAGCCTTGGTTCAAAGGGGGCGGAGTGAATCGCAGTCCTTTTGCTCTTTAGCGAATTCATTATTCAGAACGCCGCACTGGACGAATCCCAATCCTTGAGGCGATGTTGTCGTTCATTTGTCTTCTTGGGCGTATAGAAGACTTCTTCAGGGGAATGTAAGCAGTCTTTTTAAAGTCATTAATGATTCTAAAAATTCTGTTCTTTGATGTAATATTCCTAGCACTATCTCCTTGCCTTTTAGCCCACTTCAGTTCAGATCAACAATGGTTGCATGCTTTTTCTTTGGAAAGAACCACTTCTTCAATTGGAAAAGAATATAACATTTATGTTGGCAATAAATAATACGAAATAGATTCTAATTATAATCATAATTCAATTAATCCATATTTGTTTTCATTTTACCCTTTTGATCGGATATCAAAGCTCCAGGGACTGAAACTCACCTAATCCAGAAACATGAGCAGAACGCGATGAAAAGATAAAATATAAATTTTAAGAACAACCCCAACAATTATTTCAGGTATCAAAATGTATTTTCTTACGTTTTTAGGTGCCAGGAACATGAATATGTTGTTAAATACCCCCTTAATTCCTTTACTTATAATAAGCTTGATTTATTTATAAGTAATTTAATTAAATCTGATTTCCCAGAGCGCACCGCAATAAAAGAACATTGAGAGGGCTTGACGACGCCTGGCAACCACCTTTCTATTTGAACTTAATACTAGGTTTTCGAATCATGTATATTAATAGTTGATTAAAAATACCGGCAAGTGGTACTACCTACAACCATTAAAAGGGGTATGGGTAGCTCCGCCCCTACATTTTGAAAGTAATCACATTAGGTTTCTAATATAAATGCGGTTGCCAGACGTAGTTAGACGCTCCAATGTTAATTGTTTTGAGGTACTGCCAAAAGAGGTATACGTGCACTCTGGGCAATCGGATGGAATTAAATTAATTGTAAATAAAGAAAAGCTTTTATCCATAAAATAAGTGAATTGAGGCGGTATTGAAAAAATATTCGTGTTTCCGACACCTAAAAACGTTAAATTATAAACAGTTTAATTCCTGAAATAATTGGTGGGGATGTTTTAAAATTTACCAAATAAAAATAAATATTTGTCTCAATTAATTGTTTCTTTATTCTCGTTGTTTAATTCCCGTGGAAAAATTAATTATTTTATACGTAACCACGCATATATGTATTAAAGAAAATATTTTTTATTTTACCAAATTTAGAGTGTAAAATAATTCTCAACATATTTATATTTTTGGACATGAAATAAATAAATCATAAGATTATATTCTTCATATATTTGTCTTCCATTGATTTAAATAAATATATTTTTATTCCTATTATTCATCTCTTCATTTCTACTTCAGATTTTCCATTTAAAGATTCCTAGGTGTTTATTCTCTATATAAAGTTATCTTCTATCATTCTTATCTATGTAAAATTAACACTTAAGTTATTCCCAGGGCTAATTTAGTTTATTTCAATTAGTACTCAGTTAAACACTGGCCAATAATGGTGCGCTGTAGCATTCAATTTAACAAAAATTTTTCCAAAAGATGCCAATTTCATCAAAATACGCACTAAATTTTGGGACACCCGATATATATATATATATATATATATATATATATATATGTATATATATATATATATATATATATATATATATATATATATATATATATATATATATATATATATATATGCAGTAATGAAACAAAAGTGTTAGGATCAATTTATTTGCGAAACCAGGTTTCGACGGAAACCTCCGTCATCACCAATCGCTGCTGGACCAATGAAATACAAAAGAGATGCTTAACGTACGGACACACAAATTTACAAGTTGGAATGTGATTAGGGAGGGGAGATATGGGGAGCAGCGACATTTTGGAGTTCATGAAGTATAAATTTCTTGCTTATCAAGGTTAGTGTTGAATTAGCCATCAAAAGTATTAATGTTTGGAATTTCCTTTATAAGAGCTGATTCAATTAGACGCCTATGTATATAATTGTGAGGATTAGAAATTTGAGGAGCATTATCAATGTCAATTGAATGGTTTTCACTTGACCTGTGGAGAAACAAACAAGAAGAAAGAGATCCACGTCGAAGATCGCATTTATGTTCCTGTATTCTCTTGGAGAAACTGCTGCTTTCGCCAATATATACATGATTGCACGATTTGCAAGGAAGAAAATAAACCCCACTGTCTTTATCGGTGGATCTATTTTAAGACAGGTTATCTCGAATCGTTTTTTCGTATTGAAAGGCAATATTG
The DNA here is from genome assembly GCA_963969495.1 of Ceratothoa steindachneri. Lineage (NCBI taxonomy): Eukaryota > Metazoa > Arthropoda > Malacostraca > Isopoda > Cymothoidae > Ceratothoa > Ceratothoa steindachneri. The sequence continues at coordinate 35,020,395 of OZ018338.1, forward strand.
ATTTTTTTTGCACGTTCCACTTTTTAAATGAATTAATTGGGGCGAGCATGGGAATGTAATATAATAATTGTCACATACTTTTTCCTTAGGATTAGCTGGTGATAAAAAGAAGGTTCTGGTTTATAATGACATTTTTCTATGAACCAAAGGGGATATTGCAGCTCAATGAATATTTGGTTGATCGTATTGATTTCATCCTGTAAGAAACGAGAATCACAAATGCTCTCAGGAACAGGGAAGAAACTACGAACCTTTTAACTGATACGACGTGGCACGAGGAGAAATAGTGAATATAGGCATTGGAGTTGGTTGGTTTCCGGTCGACAGAACAATAGGTAAAAATATCTAAGTAAACAACAAAGCATCTTGTTCTGTCTTTCTCTTCTCGCTGGCGGCGGATTAAAGTCGATAGCTGAGACAATTAAGAATTAACCCAGGGATTAGAGGTAATGCCAAGGCATAATCCCCCGCATTACACTAGATTACATCCTCCCTAATGTCCGTCCCCTCCGCCCTTTCCATATCTCGAGCATCAGCGACAAAACGAAAAACCAATCCGCAATTTTGGGAAGTAAGGGAAACGAAGTTTATTGAAAAATAAAGCGGGGACTAACGAGGGCATTTCATCTTTAAAAGTTTAGGGGAAGGGGAGGAGGAGGAGAGGGGGGGGGGAGAGAAAGTGGAAGGGGGAGAAATTAGGTAGGTTACGGGTGGGGGGGGGGGCGGATATTGAGTGGAATAGGAATAAATAGGTTATTTGCAGCTCTAGGAACGGGGACGTGGAAAAGCGACTTCCCCTGAATCTAATAAGAATAGAAAAGATAATAATTTGGTAAATTATTATTATTATTTTATTATTATTATGATTATTATTATTTTTATTATGATTATTATAATTATTAATTTTATTATTATTATTAATTTATTATTATTATTAACACTATTATTACTATTTTTATGACTATTATAATTAATAGTTTTATTATTAATAATTTTCTTCTTCTTATTATTATTATTTATTATTATTATTCATTTATTATTATTATTTTGTATTATTATTAATTTTATTATTAGTAATTTTATTATTCTTACCATATTATTATCATTATTTATTATTACTATTATTCCTTGGCTGAGGGAAATAAGTAAAAAAGGCCGTTGCGTTCCCAGGTTGTCGTAAAGAGCAATGGAGAGATCTTCAGTGCTCAAATGGACTTTATTTTCTCTGCCCATAAAAGTATCTAAACCATCAAGGAGAATGAAGCGACCACTAAGGAGTGAATAAACACCGCATCTTTTCGGTTTGGCGCACTTTTTCCAATCTTTTTGTAAATTTCACAACTAATGCATTTTTTTACGCCAATTCTTTTAGGGAATTTTTAATTTTAAAGTTAGGTAAGGTTAAGTTAGTATATCTTATTTTGATACTGTTTCTAACATTTATTTCGATAAACCTTGAAACATTATTCTTGAAGGGATTTTAGATCTTTAGGGACTGTTGTAAGTTCTCCAATCTTTTTGTAAACTAATAATGTTTCCTCCCCCCCCAAAAAAAATAAATATTTGGAATCCCTGTAATAAAATCGTTAGTAGTCAAATTGACAAAAAGATACGATAAAGTACTTCAAAACTAAGGATCCTAAAAACTTCGCTGTCTTTTACACACTTAATCCCAATCTACACCATACTGTTCATTCATACATTTGTAAATCAACCTTAGTCTTTGGAATGGCCAGGATTCGAACCCTGACGGTCAAGCGCTGGTCGTTTTTTGGACTCTTATCGAACCGAATCAGCCACGTTCCAATGTCTTACCAAAAACATGTTTCGCGCTGGCTAAAAAGGGGCCCATTATGGGGACAAATTTTATTTGTGATGTCCATGTGATTTATTGTAAATGTGTTGATTTATTGTGATTTACTGTGAAGGTGTGGATTAAATGTGATAAAAAGTAGTTGTCATACTCTTACTACCGAAAAATTGTACAGCAATCTCCTCAATACTTATTCGGAACTTCGACAATAATTAAGATTTACCCAGAAACGACTTCACTGGACTCTACGTTGACTCCGGACTCGACCTCTGACAAATCTACCGACCTCTCTTACACCCTATTTAGGGCGTGTCGGATAGGACGCTTAAGTCTCCCTAGATTGCCAGATAAGTAGGAGCCATAGTTGAATCGAGCGGCTAACTCAGCGCAGGCTGAAACTTGCCTCGGGACGGGTTAGACCCGTGTGCGTGGCGGACTTGTATGGGAGGAGCAAAAACTGTCAGGGCTAGGTAATTAGGTCGGAAGGTAGGGCCGTCGACACGTGGCGGAATAAGCCAGAAATAACTGGATCATAACCACATCCTTCAGTTCTTATTCTGAACTCTACTTACTCAATTCTTCTCTTTCTTACTCTTGCTTCAATGAATAGTCCGAAGAAAAAAGAGAAAATATAGCAACATGGAGGATTAGAAACGGGGGCCCCCTGCTCACCATTAAAGACTGCGCAAAAACCTGACAGGACCAACCTCTTCCAAGTTATCTTCGGGGAACTTGGAATAGTATTGTTCAGACTACTAGATTATTCCACTAACTACGTGGTAATTTGTCAAACTGAAAAAGGTGTAGATAGGTTGTAGTGGCCTAAAAGCCAAGGTACCTCCGCAAATTGAGGCACAAAAAACAATTTGCTGCAGACAAATAGATCCATGGATAGAGGGACACAGTGCAGTAGAAATTAAAGAAGAAATCGAGGTGAAACAAGATTTGTCAAGAATCAAGGAAGTGATTAAATTCGTAAACAGATACACCAATACAGAATAGACACATGTTTTCAAGATAATATTTCCAGAAATAACCATGGCTCGAAAAGCAAAAGAGAAGGCGCTGTTGGCCTTTAATCTAAAGATATCGCAAGAAGAGATTAAAGATAACGAGCTTGCTAGTGTACTAACATGCTTTAACTGCTTCGCGCTAGAGAAGCACACTTCAAACGAATGCCAACCCAGTGAAGAAAAATGGTGCTCAGAGTGTAATTCCAAAACGCATACATGCAGAGAGTGTACTAGCCAAAAGAAGAAATGCTTGAATTGCGGGGGCAACCATCGCGCTATAGCAATGGCATGCCCAACCAGAAAGGAACTAATCGAAAAGAAACGCAAAAAGAAAGCGAAAGAAGAAGAGGAATGACAGATGCAAACGTCCACGAAAGTAGTAAAGGCCACAGCAGATCACTATCAAGGAAGGAAAAATGTAATAGAACTTAAACAGGAAAAGTCTTAAAATATTCGAGCGTGTATACTTCATGCGCAGGTACTTAGTGTTGGCAACCCGGGATCTTACTCAAAGGATGTAAATAAAATGTTAAACACAATGGATTAGAACAAATGTGTTTTTCGAAAAACCAACAGTGGGCTGAAGTTTTGAACGTGCAATATAGGCCTACAGCTTCTGGAAAGGTCTTGGCAGTACCGTAGCCTACATACAGTAATCAGAAAAAACGAACAAATCCAGGCGCGGAAAGGGACCTGAGGCTTAAGCTCAGAGAGCTCCAGGCTGGTAATAGCAACATAGAGATTGTAACACCAATGACTAGCAGCGTCAATAAAAAACTACAACACAATAGGCAAGACGAAAAGAAATATGAAACATGAGAAGATAGTGAAAGCGCACAATCTCAGGATGGAGCGAAGATGAACAGGAATTTGACCCAAGAATCTTTGCACCAGAAGATAGGCCATTTCCGGTTAACAAAACAGAAGAAATCATACACGGTATTAAGAAAGGTAACCATAAATATGAATACGTGGGACCGTACTTAGACAAAGAAATGGCAAAGATCATAATGAGTGGTAATCTCAACAAACCCGATTCAATTTGTTATACAGTGACTGAAGATGAGTATATGAAAATAAGAGGTAGAAGATCTAAATCACCTTGTGAAAGAGAAATAAACAGAACGGAACGAAAGACACATAAGAATACATAACTGTTTCTAATAGGGAGCACAGAAGAAAGTTAAAGATAATCAGCCATAATGTCGCGGGATGGGACGTAAAGAGGACTCCCTCTGCAATGCCTATCAGAAAGAGGCATAATTGCCTCTTTCAGAAGATACTCTGTGAGTGAGTGAAAGTAGCAAGTAATATTCATGGGCAAACTTAATGCTCGCTCAAGGTCGTCCTGATACACTAACCACTTCAATAACATAGATAAAAACCTGGACACAAAAAAAACAAAATAGGCGTAGTGGAGAGAGTGGGACCGGATTTCCCAACATTTTTTGGACGAAGGAGGGCAACTAATCCTGATATTGTTCTAGTGTTACCTGCATTCAGATTCAACTACCTGATAGAAAGAGGGCACCCCTCCATCAGTGACCACGAAATGGTTATAATAACTATCCCGATAGATCCGATACAGGTGAAATGCCCGTTGAGGAAGAGTTCCAAAGATGCGTACGTACTGTCGTAGTTACGCTGAAGAACTTAATAATTACCACAACCACATATATGAAAGGCAACATTAGAGGAGATCGACGCAACCACCGACAACCTCCTTAATGCGCTCGTCGGAGCGGATAAAAACTGTGTGCCAAGAGCATCATACCAGACTATTCTGCACCCTAGGAGCACAGCCCAAAAGGCTGCAAATCATAGGAGCTGAAATAATAGCGATAACAGCTATAAAGAGAGGAGAAAGATGGGACCGGCTCATGGAATCCAGTGATGCAGAACTGAACTCAACGAAGTTTTGGCAGAAAATTAACCTAGCAAGAGGAAAATTAAGATAAGAAATTATACTAACCATCAATCACAACGGAAAAGAAACAAAGGAACCTCACATAATAGAGACACGTTCTGAGATCATTGGAGCAAAGTCTTCAATATTTCACTCAATGAAAACAAGGACTTTGATAGAAAACATGAAGAATGGGTGTTACAGGAGATAGAAGCGAATAGACATGAAATAACACCTAATCATACAGCATCAATAGCGTCCGTGGAAAAACAAGGTGTCGAACCTGTCAGATTACAAGAATTAAAGGCGACAATCCAAACAACACAACGGAAATTGCCTGAAAATTCGGCCTATCTAGAGAAAATTTGCTAAAAGCACCAGACGAATTCCCTCAAATATTCGTAGACCTATGCACTGCAGCAATTAGTAGAGAGTATTTTCCTGATGCCCTAAAGAGTAAAAAGATTATATTTTTGCCTAAACCTGGCAAACCACCAACAGAACCAAGCAATTTCAGACCGATAACGCTCTTAGAAGTGGTAGCCAAAATATTAGAAACCTTATTTAACAAAACACTAGTCCATCATCTGGAAGAAAACGATCTAATTCCAAAGTATTAACATGGATTTAGTAAAAGTAGAGGCACGAAAACAGCGATTTCCCTTCTCGTTGATACTTGGCCAAAGCCAACTATAACAAGAATTACTCAGACCTTATACTAAGAGATGTGGAAAAGGCATTCGACACAGTGTAGAAGTTAGGATTGAAATTTAAAATAAAAAGGTTAGGCCTACCACCGGTCTTGACCAAGTGTCTATGCGACTTCATCTCAGACCAGACAGCATATATAAAGTTAAAGGACTACCAAGGACCGGAGTTTGAACTCGGACAAGGTGTCCCTAAAGGAGGTTGTTTGAGTCCAATCTTTTAAACAATTTACACAAGGGACCTACCAGATACGGTTTTTGCGTCAACAAAATCAATACAGTTACTAGACGACATAAACATCGTAACGAATAGCCCACATAGACACCCATTAACAGCAGCAGAGATTCAAAATATTAAAAAGTATGAGAGAGGGTGGAAGATAGGCACAAACACAGACAAATTGACAATTGTACCGAAAGGGAGTCGGAGAACATCAAGGATAACTGTCGACGAGGGCAAGGTTGTTGGTTTGAAAGAAACAAGAAATGGATACAACAAGCATATGACCTAAGAAAATGGGTTTGGCAAAGGTAAACTTAAGCAAGATATATATGAGGAGATTACCAATTTTTTGGGGTGTCACCAGGTTTATAGGTGGCTGGTTTATACGTGAATGGTGATCAATTATGGATGATGGAAAGAGATGGTAAAAAGTGGTTTATCTAGCAGGAAAGTAGAGGTAAAAGTTGCTATTGCGCACGACAGGTGGTAAAACCTTTTCAAACTGGGCTTACTTTATACCTCCGTCGAATTAATTCTGACTTCTTATTAATTCTTCCCGAGTGTTATGGTTTAGGTTGTGCTTATCGAAGGTTTCCCGGTAATCGGGGTAAAGAAGGACTTCGAAAAGGACGTAGCAAAAATATAATTTGATTCTTACACTAGCCTATTAAAGAGGCAAGTGGCACGTCATGAGTCCTTCGCTTTCAATAAGTAGGCTTTCTATTCTACGCGAAATATTAAGTTCAAAGGCGGCAGGACTTAGGCGAATCAAATGGGTTCCGTAACGCTACCAAGGAGTAAACGGTGTTAACGAATAATGATTCTCTTTTTCTGACCCTGGTTGTACTTCTAACTTTATGCAACCTCAAAATAATAAATGTTGTTTCCTAAGAGGTGTGACCTAGACTTATCCGTGGGGGAGGACCGCAGTAGTCAGGTTCGTCAATATTTACTCCTAGGGCTGGAGCTACCGAACAGCTGTGTGTGTAGGATATACTTACATATTTCCAATAGTTTTAGTTTTATTATAGGAATCGAGTGTTACAGCTGCTTTGTAGCCTCCCGTTTTCTGATATTTTCCAAGACGCGAATGTTTGTTTATGTGCGTCCTCGTATTGACTCAGGTGTTTGACCTGATATCTGCTTTCCGCCTTTGAATTTTGTGTGTTCCCGGCGCGAGTCTACCCACCGCTTGCCTCATCTCTACTTATACAAATTAACATATGTATTTTCATTTCCTTATTATCTATACAAATTAATATATACAAATTTTCATATATATATATATATATATATATGATGAAAATTAATGCAATATCGCAAGAAAATATGAGGAATTAAACCATATTCTCCGAAGACAATTTAATTAAGAACAGTTTCGGTGTATCTCACACCTTTTTTCAACTGACACTGGATAGAAAATATAAGAAAAGTGCTTACAAACATAACACAGGGTGAGGTCGTGAAAGATCCCCTCTTTTTTCCCATAATCCCCTACTTGTGGCTAATCAACGGGGGAAGGGGGGGGGGGAGTTAGGCCTAACCTATTGAAGGGCTGACATTTTACTATTTTATTAATTTGCGATCTTATAAAGGATTAAAAGAAAATTGACCCTCAGATAGATTTAAATTAGGAACTGACGATATCAAGCTCGATTCTACGATTCTTCTCTTAACATAGTTAGCCGATTTAAATACCATTTTACTTCCATTGAAATCAATCGAATGCTTCGAGTCTCTAACATGGCAAAATATTCCACTGCTTTCGTTGCTCACTCTAATATCTCTTTTGTGTTCATACAATCTCTTGTCTAGATTTATCCCCGTTTTCCCTATATAAACTATGGCAATCGTTGCATGGTATTGCATATACTCCTATGTTATGATGTTCTTTGGGCTTCCTGGCCATCATCAATTGGTTTAAGGAATTATTATATTTAAAGGCTAGATTAATACCCGCTTTTCCAAATATGTCCTTTAAACTATTTAATTTATTATTAAATGGCAATGTTATACATTTGTTGAAGTCCTTAGTGCGGAAAGGCTTATTACCATACAATGTTTTCCTAGCTGCAAAATGGGCAGACGATATGAACCAATCGAGGTAATAGAAATTAGAAAAAAAGGGTCCTGATAATGACAATTTCTTTATCTAAATAGGAAGGATGACATATTTTGTATGCTCTAAGGAAAAGGTTAGAAATTACCGATTTTTTAACAGTATTATCGTGAAACGAAAAATAATGTATATAGGCATTCGAGTGGGTTGGTTTCCTATACACGTAAAGTTTTAATTCATGGTGATCTTTATTAATGAGGACATCTAAAAAGGGTAATCTATTATCATATTCCCATTCATAGAAAATATAAGAAAAGTGCTTACAAAATTTAAATATGAATGGGAATATGATAATAGATTACCCTTTTTATACAGAGACATGGCACAACTCTCCTGTAATGTACCCGATCAGCAACGAACAGCCACCAGTCGCGGAGTCAATTAAGAACGGGCTACCACATTGAGGAAAACAGAAAAGCTAATGATGTGGAAAAAGTTGGAGTAGAGTGAGAGGAAGTTGAACAAAGACAACAAAGAACAGTTGTACATCTCTCTTTTACACGGAATACTCGAGCTTACTTATATAAATAATAATATTAATGATAATAACGACAGCATTATAATTCTTCTTGTTTCCTCTTACGCTTTAACAAACAAGATAAGTCCGACAAAGGTTTTGGATGTTAACTTAGATAATAATAACAAAATAATAATAAACAATAAAATCAATCATGATTATAGTAATACGACTGCTACCAATAGTAAAAACATTTATTTAAAATTTTTATTTTCCATTCAACCGTAGAATTTCCGCTAGTAATAATAATCACGTTAACGTTCTCTATAGAATATGGGACAAACCTTCTTCGTGACGTCTTGTATATCATTAAGCCACAAAGGAAACACCATTGGCCCTAAAATATTACCCTGGGGCCCACCAATTGCCACTCTGATGAAATATCATTGGTTATATTACCTTGGGGCATCCGAATTGCCATTCTGAAGCAATATTATTGATTATATTACCCTGGGGCATCTCAATTGCCATTCTGAAGCAATTTCCTTGATTATATTACCCTGGGGCATCTCGATTGCCATTCTGAAGCAATTTCCTTGATTATATTACCCTGGGGTATCCCAATTGCCATTCTGATGCAATATCATTGATTATATTACCCTGGAGCATCCCAATTGCCATTGCTATTTATTTATCATGCTAGTATTTTCCCACCATGCAAGTGTAATATTAAAATACGCTTCTTTCATTTATGTTCAGAATCATTTTTATCAAATGATGAAAAGTTATTCCTTCAAAATGATTCGATCCAGCGACACTTCGAATGAGAAGAGCGGGAGTTACCAATGACCGATATGCTATATATTATCTGTTATTGAACCCAGTGTATTAAATAGTTTCACTTATTTTACAAACAAAAAAGCTGTTTGATTCAAAGAATATTTTATTGAAAAAAAAAATCAATTTCTAAATTTCACTTTTCAGAATTAAAATATCTAAATTTCAAAAGTTTAGGAAATCAAAATTCCTTAATTAAAATTTCGTCTCTGAGGGTGAAAAAATGTTTACATTTTCACACTTTTTACAATATCTATCTTATACACGTCACTATTTATCGAAGGAGTAATTTCAACATAATCTGATTAAAATAATACAAATTTACATTTCTATATGTACAAAATATCAATATTGGAGCCCCTCCCTGCCCCAATCGCCTCTCCTTATTAACCAAATCTTCAAAAAAGATTTAAATGCCAGAAATTTCCCGTCCCAATTTTCTACCATTAAAAATATTGCCCTTTAATGTTCTAAATGACTTTTATTCAGTATTTCCGAGGACAAAATCGTATATAAACTATCTAGAAGTTTCACTAACGATTAAATTTAGGTTAGATAACTAGTAATAAAAGTTCATAGCTTGTTAGTTCAATCTACTACACAACGAAATCACAGAAATTTTTTCTAGTATAAAATTACTCAAATATGGAATAATATCTTCTCGCAAGTCATTAAAAGAACCTCATTGGATATGTTTAAAAATAGTTAAATAATATTTATGAATTTAAAATATATTACAATAAATAGTACATATAACTGATAATTGATTTATACCTTCCCTTATCCTGTCCGTCTACTCATAGGCTCTTTGTGGTTCCCTAATTCTGGAATTCCAAAGGGGGAAATCAAGCTTGAAGGAGCGATTAATTATCAGCTTCTTCCACTCGTTGCTTCAATCGCAAGCGTCTCCATAGGCGAGGACGTCACTTCAGAGTCGGGAGGCTTCTATGAGTCTTCTCAAGGTGCGTTCGCCAAGTTGAGACGGGGAGAAAGTCAAAATTAAGGAGCCATTTGTCTTGCTTCACTTGAGTTGAGCACTCCACTACACCACCCACCACACACACAAATACATACACACACATACACAGAAATAGGGTTGGTTGATATTCCTAAGCGAGAGAGAGACAGAGAGAAAGGGATGTGTGAATATAGGAATATGACTACATAATTGAGTGGATAAATAGGAGAGAGATAAAAATAATAAAGCCAATGCAAAAGAGCGAATAAAAATATGAAATAAATACAAGAGAGATAGACCATGAACGAATGTATAATAAAAATAATAAAGTCAATGCAAAAGAGGGAACAAAAAGTAATGAAAAAACGAGATAAAGACCAAGAACAAATGTATTAATGATAAAATAAAGGCAATGCAGAGGAGTGAATGAAATATAATAAAATAGTCGATAGAGGAAGACAATGAACGAATGAATTAATAAAAAATAAAACAAAATTGAAAGCACGAATCAAGTAATCGAGATTAAGAAGTCTCCTCTGAAAGCTACTTTGACATCAAAATAAAAGCCCGATTTTACCTGGCCTTTTCATCATATTTTTCCGCAACGTCTCATCACTAAATAAGTAATTGTAAAACAATAAATATATATAGGGTAAAAAAAGCATTAGAATAACACACGAGAATGAAATTGAATACTTTGAGAGAAGTTTTGCTATTTCAATTCAAAATAAAATGGTGAATTCTGTTTTCACTTCAAAGCAATAAAACATATTTTCCATTATATATTTTCCACATCATTTATTATTAAACAATACCAATTATTTTATCAGTTTAATTGCAAAAGTTTGAAAGGCTACACAACAGTCTTCAGTAGAATAAAAAAGTTATTTCCGAAGTGTGAGATTGATTTGATTGAGTCATGATTGACCACTGAGTCGAAATTACTAATTGAGTCATCCTTGATCATTGTGTTATCCTTGCTCATTGGATCATAATAGCTTATTGGGTCATCTTTGCCTATAATGTCATCATTTTTAAAGTTATTTACGAACTATGCAATGGCTGAGATTGAGTGATGATTGTTCATTGAATCATGCTTACTAATTGAGTTATCATTGCTCACTGTGTCATCTAGGTCCATTGGGTGATCATTGCTTACTGGGTCATAATTGCTCATTGTGGCATCCCTGCCTTATAGGTCATCATCTCAAAAATGCAGTATCAATGCTAATTGAGTAATCCTTACTCATTGTGTTATGTTTTTTCATTGAGTCATCTTTGCCCATCGAGTCAACCTTGCTCATCGAGCGATCTTTGCTCACTATGTCTTTCATACGAACCAGAAGTTAAACTTGGCTTCCGAAACACTGTCAGTATAAATGCAGTCAGACCAAGAACGACTTGAAACGGAGTTTCCATCCCGAAACTAACCACGCTTGGTGTGGTTTAGCTTTTTTCATGGTGTGACCCCAGTCTTTTACCTCTTCACCACACTGAACCATGTCTTATCATGTTGCTGGACAAAGAACAAGCAATTCCTCCCCTTTATCCTCTCTTCGCGGAGAGCCAACCTCATCTTCAAATTAATGAAATACAACTCGGTGTACACAAAGATAATAAGCGATAAATGCAGAAGAAGGAAAAAAAACGAGTAATTGACCTATCGTTTAATTACTAAAACTCCTCAGGCTATAGTAAGCAAATAGACTGTTCGCCTCAGGTGGTACCAATTGAACATTGTTCCATTTTTTTTCATAAATAGAGCTTAGGACGTTTTGGGATTGCTACCAAACATTCTTCCCAATCTTTTTTTTCTTTTTTGTGTGTGGATCGAATTAGTTTATGACCAAAACGATGGATATTACTCCAAAGATAAGTGGCGAAGTTGGGATAAAGCATTAGAAACAATCCGCCATCTGTTTTAGTATATTTGTGCTAAGATGACACAGATGGCTAAAGTGGCAAAGATGGTGTTCCTATCCTGAGCACTGCGGTCTTCTATGCTTTATTTTTTCTGGGTTAAGATGGCATAGATGGCTAACGTGGCAAAAATGGTCTTTTTATTCTTATCAGGGCGGTTATCTATGCTTTAATTTATCTATTCTAAGAAGTCACAGATAGGTAAGGTGGCAAAGAATCCGTTCCTATCCTTAGCACGGCGGTGTTCTATCTTTTACTATCGTTATGCTAAGATGGCCAGATGGCTGAGGTGATGGAGATGGCATTCATATCTTGAAGAGTAGTAGGCGCGATAACGAAAAAAATGTATCACGATATCCGATAAATCGATAGCGATGACCTTTTCGGCGATAACCGATAATCGATAACTGGCGATAAATTTATCGCCCGATAAGGTGATAATCGATAAATCAATAAATCCAAAATTCCGATACTATAGATACTGAAGTCAATAGACTCCGCTGAGTCTCTTTGGCTTGATGCGGGCACAATCTCTTGCGACGCCATCCCTAATTCAATACTATGAAATAGCAAAGCACTGAACTACTAAATTACAATAAAAATAGGATCAGTTTGGAATAGGGGCGAAACTTCATAAGTGTTCAAAAGGTTAATAAACGGATATTAAAGAATAACACCGAATAGTACATGCATTCATATACACGTGCACAAAAAATTAGAACGGAAGAAGCACGGAAACATAGGGAAAAATTCATCAAAGAGGGCGTAAAACGGTAGCGCGCAGGAGCTCTTGTCCGACATCTGGTGAGAGACTGAAGCTAAGCGAACGTTTTGAGAAGACGTCAAGACCGGCCGCCCCGCACTCGGTTCAGTATATGTTCGGTTCCCAGCTCGGACCTACCTATTTCTGCCTCCAAGGCACGCGCGGCTCGCCCCTGTGCTAAACTGGAGCCCCAAACTGAAATTATCGATTATCGCTAGTTTGGAACTAAAAGTATCGGCGATAGCGATGAATCGATAACGCGGAAAAAATAAATATCGGATAACCGATAACCCGATATCGTTATCGGGATAACGACCACCTATGATCTTGAACAATCTTCGAATAGCCACTGCTGAAGATTTTTAATTTGGCTTTAAAATTGGGAGGGCAGGGGGGTAAATTGTAATGTTTGAAGACGAAACGTGTGGTAGATTTGTTCCCATAGTCATGAAATCTTAAATAAACCCCTGTAAACAACCTGGGTGGTTCTTCTCCACAGTTATTAGCTCCATCATACACTTTAGAGAATTCTGATGGTGTCTACACAGAGTTAGAAAGAGAGGAACGTTTGAGGTCACTCCAAATAATCTCCCACAAGAGAAAAAGAGGCAATGAGTTCTCAAAAGTGAGCTGAGACTTGTTGGTCATCATTTTAGAATTAACGTATCAGGCAATGAAGTTAAGGGATCCTTCACAAGATGCCACCATGGTTGCGTCATCATTTTACTTTGCCACCAGTCAAGCCATCACAGAGCTCATTCTCATCGTGGCCCCATTGAAAGTCGCCCTTCATGTGAATAGCTCCCTTAGTTACCATGTAAACATATGGTGGCGACACCAGCTTGGCCGCACGCGAAAATAATGCCTGGCCTCGCCACTATAAATCGGGTCTCGCCACCTGTCGCCGCAAAGTTACATTAAAACTAACGTCACTCTTCACACGAGACGCGACTTTCAGTACTGCCATGATAGGAATGAGCTCTGGGGTGGGCAGGGAAATTATCGACGCCACCAAAAGCTACTTGGTGGCGCCGTCATTTGAAGTGTCCTTAAACAATAAGACGTTTTCATTTTCCAAATTATTCTGCAAACTGTAAAAAGGACTCCTAAGTATTACTGCAAAAGGTTAATATTTAGAAAACCGTAATCGCTTAAAAACAAATTTAATCACTCTTATTATGACGAGCATATTTTTAAGAATCCATTTATATAGAATTTATTCGACAGTCGATGTTACTATTAATATATTACCGGTTTGAATTTCAATCTTTTTCCTCTCCCTAAATTGTCATGACGTCACAATGAAGAATTTTTGCAAAAATATGGAACATTGTCTGCATAATTTTGATCGAGGTTACTTGGTCACCTTTTTCCCCATTTGCTTCCGTCTTGGATTAGACAGCTTTGCGTTATGACTTGTAGTGGATGTGAATTAAATTGCGAAGATCTCGCAAAAGAGGTTCACAGTGACCTTAATCGTGCATTGGAATTTTTTCTTGAGTTTATTCATCAAAATCTGTTTTTCATTTTTTGTGGTTGTGAGGCGAAATGCGTCAAAATCGGGGTTTACTTTGTGCTTTAAAGTAATTTATACTACGAGTTAATGAAAAAAATCGGGGATGAGTGGGGTTAATAACTCCTATTGTTAGGTAGGTACAAAATGTCTGTATAGTTTCACAAACTGGTAATTTGAAAATTAGTTAGGTTATGTTAACTCAGACTTTTTTAAAATTATTTATTCATTTATTTTTTTTTTTGGGGGGGGGGCTTTATTTAAATATGATCTTCATTTTTTGCGGTTCTAAGGCGAAATGCAGCAAAATCAGATTTACTTCGATTTCGACCGAATCGGTATAAAACTTTTTCCCGCCTTTACCCTTCGACCGCCAAAAAGAACAGATTTGGACAAAACAGGAAGAAGTAATAAAATGTACAAAAAGTGATTACGGTAAAGTAAAAAAAATAACCCTGAAACAAGTGACAACGATTAATGAAGTTTGTATGATAATATAATGTAGGGTATTTTTGAGTTTGTATATCTATACATAATTTGTCTACGGTTGAAACAATTGTATTTTCTAAGGTGTTCGATGGCATCTGACGCAGCAAAAAACACAATACCAACGCATAAGAGTGTAATATATCGGTAGATGCCCAAATAACAACCATACTCGGAGTGAAGTGACTCTTTCCAGCACTTCACTGAAATACGCTAAAGAAGATATTTTTTTATCCTATTAAAAGGCAATAGCAAAGAGGCCGTATCCCGCAGAAAGCAAGTATGGAGAAATCTGGAACAAAAGTGGTGAAGATTGTGAAGGTGAAAATGTGTGAAAGAGATATAGCCGCAGATCCTGCAGCAGGCGGTGACACCAGTGCGAGTCTTTGGGCAAGTGAGGCACACGAACCTTCAGATGTCACCCGCCATACCCCGGCAGATGAGGAGAGGAGACTCCCCCCCCCCCCCGCTTAGATCCCTCTTTGCCTGACCTCCAGAAGGCAGCGTTGCAATCACAAAATACCACACAAACCAGCTGGTTCTTATACACAGTGCCAGTCTCACCCGTCATTTGAGTGCCTCGTCGCTCTCATTAATTCCTCAATTCATAATAATTCACAGGGTCAAAGACCTTAGACCTAAAAAAAAGGGAAAGCCTTGGAATCATTCAATCACATTTGTACACAATTTCCCCACTAGTTATTATGGGCGTTGTCATTGACACTTCCTTTATGTAGACATAGATGGATATTACCAGGAATTCACCAAAAAGCGAAACCATTTCAACTGGTGTGGATCCGAACCTGGGCCATGATCGATGGCATGAATATTCCGCTGGTCCCTAGCAACCAGTACGAACTAGTTCCTCGTCTATTCAGAATTACAGTACTTTGTATGGGGTACATAGGTTCGAGCACTTAAGTCCTTTCCTATGAAAGCTTAATTTAGGTTTTAAATTCCCCCCCCCCCAAATAAAAGGGCACGCTGTTCTTTTTCTCCTTTCCCTCGAGTCTTTTTTACTAAACTTACATTCTCTTCTGGTCCCCCTATAAGGGGAATTGCCTTTGTTACCGAGGAGAGTAGGGTGAGGAGAGTTGCGTTCCCTCCCTCTACCAAGCAATTTACTTAGGCGTTTGTAAAGTAAGCGGTGATGTTGGGGACGGTGAGAATTTGTGGCACGTACCAGTTCGACGAGCTTACAGAACAGACATTTTCTATTCAAAAATATACCATTAAAATCACTCGATTAGCCGCCCCCCCCCCGTCCCCCCAACTCTCCTCTTAGCAACAACTTTCCGCTCTTTTCGTCCTTCAACTCCTCGTTCGCGGGTTACGCCTCTCTTCCCCATCGCGAGCAAATACCAGAGATCACTCGTTGGTCTGGCGAAGGATTCGTGGGATAGATCCGATCTCAGAGCTAAAACCCCCAATCAGTGAGAAGATGTTTACGAGTACAATGTGAGCACTTTTCGTTCTCCTATGCTTTACCGAAATCTCATAGCTGGTGTTCAGATCTTTCCCAATTCATATTCTTTTAGGAGTACAAATTGAGCATCCATCTCTCTCCCATTACCGATACCATTTCAGAGTAAATGCAATGATAAATTCACACCATATTAGGAATTTTCACCCTGAACACTTCCGTTTCATTACAGCTTTTTTTACCTCTCGGCCTCTATAATTTCGACCCATTTTCACCTTCATAAACCTCTTTTCCACAAACTGGGGATGGCACACATCAAAGGGACTAAAAACTAACCACTTTCTACTACCCATTTATTCCAAGCACGCACCCTCACCTTCTATACACATCTATCATAAACAATATGATAAACTTACTGCTAAGTAAACTCTTTCTTTCTCACACTCTCATTCAAAAAATTAACTAGCCCTCCCCACATCCTCACACTTACATCCTCATATATTCTCTTCACAAGTTATTTACATCCATTCTTTTCATATGCCAAGCCCAGAAGACACTCTGTTACAACCTCTTTTGCACACTACACACCATATACACCTCTTACCCAATTATTCCTCACTCCCTCTATCCTTTACACACCGAGTATCCTTTCTAAATTATCCACTTACACTGTTCTCACTCCAGCTCTTTCCTTCGCCTTTCATACCATAGCTTCACTCATACATTAGCGTTTGCGCACCACCATACTCAACTTCCAGTCACTTTCTACACTCAAAACAATCATACCCACTAACGCTATGAGCTCGAACGTCATCCCTATCATACTTTACATAGTCTGTTATCTCATCCTATCTCATCCCCCCCCCTCCAAATACCATTACTTCACTCTTTTCTCTATTCACTTTTAGGCCCCATTTCTTATACACACTCCAACGTTTCGATCTGCATTTCCAAATCCCTCTCATACTCATCCATCAACACCACATTATCCCTCAACTTCACCACCTTCTTTCAGAACCTACTTTGTGCCAAAACAAATGATAAATAACGAAAACAAAACACGTAAATTAAAAGAAAGTAGAAATTTTAAATATTAAACAGAAAAATAAATTAAAATATTATTTTGTCATTTCATTATACATTTTTGTAATCACTGCTCTGGCAGCAATCAGCACATATTAAAAAAATGGAGTAGTATTGTTAGTCAGGAGAGAACATAATAATCCAATGATTGTACCCAATTCAGTATTAGTTTTTATTTACTATTATTTATTTACTAACAAAATAGCGAAAATGAACTACGAAATGAAGTAAAAGTGTTTAAAGAAAGATCCGTAAACTGTTGAAGTGAAATTGTGTGGGTCTGCGACTAAATCCCTCTTGGGGACATAACATAAAAGCCCATTACAGTCCAAACCACATTGAACCAAAAGTTATCAATAATGGCAAAAGCGTTTAACTCCATCATAATAAAATTTCACAGGAAAACGGAAAAGCTATTTGGAAACCTTCATTCTTCGGTTATTCGCATATCACATGTTTCAAGCACGACTTTTGAATGGTTTTATTGGATGGTTCACTCATCTGGATTGACGTATACAAAGCGAATTTTTCAACATTTGCTGGAATTGACAATAAACGGAGGACGAGAGTTGCTCGGAATAATAACGTTCTTCTATCTCGGTCGTTATACAAAATGCGAAACCTGTTTACCGATAGACCGTTACGACCACCATAATTTTGGTCACGTTCCAAAGAGAAATGGCTCTTATCGAACTCGTTTTAATTCCCGAATCACGCCGTCCGAGGCATATCTCAGGGCCCGGAATTTAAAGTCGGTACCTAGCTACGGATCGTAAAAAACAGACTCACCAAATGCGAACCAAAAAGAGCTCGCCTCTGGTGACTAGCTTTAAACAATGTGGTTTTATGATAGAAAGCTGGTATATATTTTTCTGCAATCTAAGAAGTTTCCCTGGTGCGAGGTTTTGGGGCCTGGTACCAAGAATCGGCCATAGGTTCGTACCACTGAACTTCGATGAATTGATATACGAACAGTTTGAGAAGGTCTTGAAATTGACCCTTTTGTTCTTTTGTATATTTTATGATTTGCTCTTGTCTTAATATAGGGTGAAATAGAATTTCTCGTAGCAAACAATGACTGTTTAGCGAGCACAATATTGTACTCTGGCAAACTTGTATTACTCCTGAAATGCAATTATGTACTTTACTGAAATATTTCCTTGTTTATTTTTGGCATAATGTACGTAATTTTGAGTTTTTGTGCTTTAACCTACGTACTTATACATGGAGACTTACCAGTTATCCCTTAGCTTCTATCTTACATACGTCTGCTTCACCTCGTGTTAGATACCAATTGAGGTAACATACCTTCATTGGATTAATAAACCTTTCACCCTTTCTCGGGATTTATTCCCAGGTTTGTAGGAGCAATATTTATTGAAAATTTTGCAAATTCTGTTTTAAAGCCATTCTAGGGCTGAAAACACAATAATAGAGTTAAATTTCTACAATTTTATTGAAACTTCCACAAGAAAAATATTAAAACAAGTAAAAAAAGTTAGAAGTGAACAGTTTTCCTCGAGTTCCGTTTGCAATGTAAATCAGTTCCCGTACAAGCCCCCAAATATTGTTTCCCCTCATGTTTTCATTGTATGCTCCTTGGTATCTGTGTTTAAAGTTCAATATCTCTTGGTGGAATCGCTCCACTGGTTCCTCTGACTATGCTCTCATATTCTTCTTGGACTTGTCAAGATGGGCCTCAAGGATGTGCACCTTCAAGGACATCCCGCAGCGCATTTGACCATAGCTTTTCACTAAGTCCCCAAACAGCTTCACATCATTTTCAGCCTTGTGGTTGTCCTAAAAGCCCTGTTACACCGAAACAAAACTGTCCCAAGCTTCTTTTTCCTGTTTACTAAGCTTTTCATGGAATTCTGAACATACTGATATTTCTGATTTATGATTCAACCGAGATACCAGCTTTCACCTTTGCCTCAAAGAGTTTGGGAAAGAAATTTTGAAGGTACTTGAAGGTTGCCGACTCCTTGTTAAGAGTACTAACAAACTGCTTCATGATACCTAGTTTTAAATGCAATAGAGGGAACAACACATTTTGAGGGTCTATTAATTGCTCATGCTTGACATTATGCCCTCCAACAGAAGAATCATTCCGTTGTCGCCAGTGCTTCTTGTGGTAGCGTACTGCTGTAATTTTCTCATAATTACTTTTCTCCCATTTCTTTCCCTTCGAAAGATTAAGAATCACCTTTAGTTTACCAACAGAAATCATTATATCTATTTCAATCGAAGGATTAAACCAAAAGCAAAAAACAATACCATCATTAATATAATTTAAACCGAAAATTACCCTCTTTCCCCGGGGGTTGAGACATCCTCTGTCTTCGCTTTTCACCGATTCTTTTGTCTCTAACCCCATATAAATTGGTAGATACTGTAATATAAGAAATGAATCCATTAAAACAAAAATAATGGAACATCTCACCATCATTCTCTCAGCTCTGACTTTCATATTTTTTCACTATTTTTTAATCATCATTCTAAGTCTCTCACTTCAATAACTTTAACACATTTTCTCATTAAAAACGCGTTAATAAAATCTTATATTCAATATGGTATCTAACTCCAGTCATTCCAGAGCGAACACATTTTTTAATACTTTATCATCAACTTTCCTTTATTCTCCCATCAATCAAAGAAATATTATAATAAAACAGAAACATTTTGTATTAATCGTTTGACTCGTCTTTGGCAATGAGCACGAACAGCCGTTACCCAATGCTGAAGTCGCTATTCGTTCGTTACGACTCGGTTATTTTCATATCCCACCATTATACGAGTAATTGGAATGCTCATTAATTCGAGCGCTTGATGCAGCGTGCGAGAAGGATCTGATTATCACTTCGTGGAGCGATAATGAAGGTGATCCTCTTCACATTGGTAATTAGGAGATTAAATGTAGTATCTTTCTTAGTCGCGATCATGGTCACCAGATTTTCATTTACTCTCCCTCATTATTCTTAACTGTGGAAAGAGGAATTAACACCACCTCTCCCTCAAATAAGCATGAAGCATTTCGAGATCAATTTTAGGCAAGATGTACCGCCATAATTTAATCTTCCTTTAACCCATATTCTTCCTGTATATTTATTTATGCACCCCCCTGTAAGCACATATTCAATCCTTAAAATTTCTGAAAAGTCTCTACAATTAGGCAAGACAAATATCTCCCGAATACCTTTGTCAAGTGTATGAATAAGAGATAAACTTGTGTTTATTTTGCGACAAGATCCACTCAAGCGCCACAAAACCTGTCTATCTATTCCGGATAAGAAGGAGCCGTAATGAACCAAGAACGAGTCGATCTCCACACAAACACTGGCTGTATATCGAGCACAATATTGTAATCAAGACCTTCTAAATCAAGACGGTCGAAGGAGAGAGGTGTCAAGAACCTTCAAGGACATTAATTAATTCAAGGAGACAGAAAAACCAAACCTCATAAAAAACAACTTGGGAACGAGTGTCGTCCCCTTTAAAACCCCTCGAGGAACTTCAAGGACAGCGAGAGGTAGAGGAGAGGATCGACTTTTCGAGAATGAGGGGAGAGGGAGGATGTTTGGGCTGTTTTTTAATTACTTCGTGGGTCGTAAAGGAATGGCTCAAACGGTGCTGCGAGAGCATAAAGGAGTTCAAATTTGAAGTAGACAAGTTAAGTCTAGAAATCGATTTATTGAGAGGGAAGTTTCCTTTCCTTTTTTGTTTCTTTCGAAAGGAGAGAATTTATAGAGATATTAGGAGGGGGAATTTCCTTTTCTTTTTTCTTCCTTTCGAACCTTTCGAAAGGAGAGAACTTATCAGGATATCGAAATATTAGGAAGAGGAGTTTCCTTTTTTTCAAATCCTTTCAAAATGAGACAACCCATCGGAACACAACTCTCCGTTAATTGATCACCTTCCGTCAGGGTAATAATAATAATAATGATCATGATAATAACAATAATAATACAAATATAAAACATAATAATAAGGATCATGATAATACCAATAATAATATTAATAATAATACTTTAACTTTAATCAAAGGGGGGGCAAAGCGTTGTTATGTGTATTATGGAACACCCCCAATAACCTTATTCTCCCCCCACCTCTCGCATTTAAAGTGCACTAGCAACGAGGCTGTAAAGAGGGATCGGTAAATAAAGTGTCAAAGATAAAGGAAGTGACGATATATAGACGCAGCTTAAAAGGATAGATAAGGAAAATAAAGATGGAGGGGGCCGGGGGTCAGTATGGGAAAAGGGTGGGAAGAATGCAAGCATGTTAAAGACTTACCACCCCTTCCGGACCCGAGAAACGGAAGGCAAGGCCCCCCTTACCCCCCGGCCTCGGCCAGGGATGAATGGACGAAAGCTGGTTGGTGACCTGCCTGCGAAATTAGCCACCTGCCAATAAAAATGGGGTGAAAGAAGAGTAAAATGCAAATGTTGAGACGAAATTAAGCCTAGTTAGTCTCAAACTACTTGTACATTATATGGCTAGGCGATGGTATGCTAGGATGCGAAAAAGTTCATGGTATAACGTGAGTGGGAGCTAGATCTCCGCCCCCCTCTGTTTGGTTATATTTTGGGCGATGAGAACGAGGTGTAAGGCCATTTTGTATTCCCCACGGGCCTTAGCGCCCTTTATAGTCTACTTGGACTAGGTACCTTCTACGCCTTAAGTAGTCTCTTCCTTAAGATACTCGAGTAAAATATCTTCCAAACATTTTACAGGTGTGTTCCTCTCCTCTGACCTCCAAAATCTAACCCTCTTACTTTATTTATTTTATAATTTTTTATCTAATGATTTTTTTAAGGATCTAAGATACGAGTATTATCAATAATTAATATAAACCTTTATTATAAAGCATTCTAGACTTGAGAAAAGTTTGGAAGCAAAAACCAACTAAAAGACTTTCATAACAAATGATTAACAAGATCAGGACGTGAAAATTTATAGAGGAAAATAGATACAACTCAAGTAATTGAAAAAAAATCGGCCAAGAAGTGCGTGTACGGAAGAAAATATACAAGAAGTAGAGGAATGAAATTATGTCAGGCAAATAAACCAAGAAATCCAATCAGGAAGAAAGAACATGAAAAATTCTAAGGCAAATAGCCAGATCAAGGCCATTTTTATTAAAAAAAGATATCAATCATCGCATTGTTCATAATAAATTAAATGTTAAACTTTCCAAAAAATTAGACGAGATAAATTGATGAGCGTGATATCAATAATGGGCAAGAAGGTTGTCAAAAGAATGCTAAGACTTCTAATTGTTTTAAAGGGTCAATTAACATTTATTACAGATTAAATAAATGTCATAATTGCTACACCCCCCCAAAAGCGAAATTTCGGATGAAATCCCACTTTTCATCTAGGGGATTTATTAGTACATTTCGTGGAAAGAAATATCAAATTCAATGGCGAATATTACCATAATAATCTGATCAGTAACACGATCCCGAAATGAACAAACTAGGACCAAATGGTCATTATGTACATATTTGGACAAGATGGTGCAAATGCTCACTTTGCTTCCGATTCAGTAGCTTACTTTTGGACTATAAAATATGGTAGTTAGAACCTACGAACAGCCGGCACATTGACCTTCGGACTATAAGATAAGGAAAAGATTGTCGCAAAACAATTATAAAACAGAAACTTTGACAATGACGAAGAACTAAAAGCAGGAATCCTTTTCAAATTCAACAACCTTGCTCAGGTACGAAATTGCTAGAGCTAGAGGTGAATTTCCAGAAGGCATTGAATTAAAATGAAATCATGTTGATCAACTCTACAAATATCAAATCACCTTGCCATTGGCGTTTTTGATTATTGCATATACTTTTAATTTAAAAGCTTTCTCTGTATACTTCTGAGTTAAAATATTGTGGATATAATAGTTTTTTTATATTAGTTGAAATGCTATGCATATTTTGTAAGGCAATCTCGAAATTCATAAAAAGTAAAAAAAGGGCTTATTTTTTTGGAGGGACACCCGTTATATATTTCGAGCAGAAGAGAAGCTTTTTAATATATCTTACCAATTTTTTCTTGCCTAAATGCATCGAAAAACCCCCAAATTTAAATTTAGCCACTCATTCAATAACGCCAGGATTCAAAACGAGTCCCGCAAAAGATTCCTCTGAAATTTTCTTCCAGACTGATCGGGTTATTAAATTCTTGGTTTTGTGGTCATCAGCGACATTTTCTTTATGACGCCATTCGTCGTCTCAGGAAAAAGAGGGTTAGATCTTAAGGGACCCTCTTGCAGTTCAGGGGGGGAAAAATAACGTCAAAAGTTAAGTAGGGGTAGGGATTGCCAGAAGGTTGACTTGGAAATGTATGGGTAGAAAGAGTGAGAGCCAAAATGAGTGAGGTGTTAGTAGAAACAAGTAAGAGTGGGGAGATATTAGTGGCTAAGCACTGAAAGGAGAGATAGAAACAGGGAAAAAAAGTTACACCTAGATTTTTGAGGTTGTAACAAAAGGTTCTGTTTACAAGAGTGTTATTCATTCTTTAGAATATTTCTGTACTGTATATTTAGAATCAATATTTTTAAAATGAGAGCAAAATATCTTTATAATTTGACTTCACAATAGTCACCGATTAATGATTCCACTAAAGAACTCATTATAGTCTGTTAACAAAGAGAATAAAGAGGATGGCGACCTTTGATGAGCAGACAATCTACTAGAGTCGATTTTATCGACTCTTTCCTCGCAGACACGGAAATTAGGAGATCACGAATAGCTTCACAGACTCTAGTGCCCAAAGTGATGACACCATTACGAGAAAAAAACATTCACATTAATCCACCTCCGCACCCAAACCCTTATCACGAGCCCCCCCCCAAATCCAATCTTATTTTTAGTTTGGGGTAGGAGCCAGCCAACAAACTCCGCTATTAATTTACATCCCCAACCGTTCCTCAGTACCCCCCTCCCCAATCTCTCTGGCACGCTCTATCATATTCATTAGGTTAAGCATTTCCGATTACGCTTTCGCCATATTCAGTTTCACCCTGGCAAGCCACACATATTATCCAAAGACGTCGATAGAGGATGTTCAAATGGCCCTTATCTCCGTTCCGTCTTTCGCACTGATCCGCTCGACACCTAATATACGACCGTCAAACGTCCTTGCAATATTTCACGGCCCTGAAGATTTATCCGTTTAATTGCCTTATTTCATTCGCTCCTGTTCGCTTCATTCAAAGAATGGACAAATCCTTTCCTATGGTGTTCTTTTCTTTACTTTATCTCTCTTCAATCGTTAACTTAATCCATATTCCCATAATGTGTGATCTGCGTGCATCAACGACAATGACCTACCATTGTAGCCCGAGCTTTTTATTGTATATAAATAAGAAAGTTATCCATTGAATATTAAGAATAAAAACAAGTACGTCATCATCAACATGAACTATTATCACAGTAGTTATGGTTGGCTCGCATCATTGCTCAAAACTATCCTCACACACGCCTTTAAAAAGAATTAAGGATTATTTAAATGTCAATCATTCAAACTCCAGCAAAAAGAGACCGATATTTTTCCATACCGAACTGGCGCTTCTTTGCGAGGGTTCATCCCGGGTCAGATAGGGCGCTATTTGCTGTACCATCTGGTCTAGTAAGGGTTCTTCTTGGGCCTGAAGATCCCATAAGATGATATTTAAAAGGGGGACCTACCTCAAGGGGAGAACTTGGGCACTTAAGAGATCAGGGTTTAAAAAAGACAAAACATCCTAGAGGGAGAATGAATGAAAGAGAAC
Organism: Ceratothoa steindachneri; assembly: GCA_963969495.1. Lineage (NCBI taxonomy): Eukaryota > Metazoa > Arthropoda > Malacostraca > Isopoda > Cymothoidae > Ceratothoa > Ceratothoa steindachneri. Next base: position 35,045,393 of record OZ018338.1, read on the forward strand.
AAAGAAAGAAATAAGGAATTAAATATAACAAGGAAGGAAACAAGGAATTAAAGATAAAAAAATGTAAAGAAAGAATACAGATAAGAAATAAGGAATTAAAGCAGGGGCGTCATATCGGGGGCACTTGTCCCCCCCCCTCGAGACTGATGGTCCCTCAAAGCCTTTGAAATCATAATAATAATAATAAAAATAGTAAAGAGTAAAATTCATTCCAAGGTGTGTGAGTGTGTGTGTGTTTATGTGTGTGTGTGTGAGAGATGAGGGAGTGGCCTCTGGTTGAAACGAACGAGACTTGATCCCGTTCTAGCTAGTCACGAGCGTATGGGACAGGGTAAATTAGAAGTGCAACCTCACTTGTCTGCCAGTTCTGGTTACGTATAGTACACTGGCCTACCATCATGAAGCGACCACAGCAAAGTGTCGCTACCTCTTTTACCATAACGAAGAAGGAGTCTGAGATTGTGAAAAAGGTTCGGGAGGACCCTCGCTCTAAGCCTAAGGGGGAGCAACTAGTAGGTGCCCTAGCTATTGCGGCTACTCCATCAACACCAGGGAGTACCAGCAAGAGCGAGGCGTAGGTTTTATTAATTTTATAATTATTACTAGAGTAGTTATACTTATATACTGCAATATAAATAGAGAGAGAGAGAGATGATTTTACACATGTAAGGTGGCATCAGCTTGTAGCAAGGGAGTGCAACGAAGATACAATAGGTTGAAAGATTCCTTGTCAAACACTAACCTTGGGAAACAAACATAATAATTAGAATGTGCAGCAAAAGTTAGCCTTAAGCAACAGTTAAAGTGCCAGTTGTATTTTCTTTTGATTGACAGTGGCAATGCTGAATATGATCGTAGGTTTAGTAATAACATAAATCTCTTTCAGTCTCTCTCCACTTTTGTTGTTCACTCAGAACAGTTCTTTGATGAAGAAACGCTCGCAATGTTTTCCAAGCATTACAATACACACATTGATTTGGTCATTTTGGTTTAATGGTTTATTAAGCAAGGACATTACTTACAAAAAGAAACCTGATGACCTATTTGATGTTTACAGTATTCGGAACACATTACCCACTACATTTTCTGAGATAGTAAGTATCTTGCGACCATTGCTAACCATCCTCGTTACTACTGCTGGCAATAAGCTATTTTTTTCTGTTCTTAAAAGAGTAAAAAACTACTTGAGAACAACAACTGTAGCTGACCGCCTATGTAGCTTGATGTTAATGGCCACTGAAAAGAGTAGGGCCGAGTCTTTTGATCTCGAGGAGCTAGTAGAGGATTTTGGTTATCTGCAGCCTCGTCCCCAGGCTAATAGGGCTCGCTTCTCTCGCTACCCCACCCGTACCATAAGTTTTAGACCTCTCCCTTCCCAAAGGAAAACCTGAAATGACGCCACTGAATTAAAGATAACAAAGAATAAAAAGAACAAGGGCAGCTAAAGGTTCCTACGCCCCTTGGGAATCACTGACGGCAAGAGAATGTGAAGGTACTTAAAATCCTTCGTCAAACCAGTACTTACCATCGAGCTCATAGAACCAGGGGTACGTTCTTTGAATTCCTTAGGGTACTACCATAAATGGCAGAAATTTATTCACAATCTAGTTTACAACACACTACTTTTCTTTTCTCAAAATAATGAAGTTGTTATGGCAACCTTAACCTACTAGTAGGGTTCATAACCTTGATAATAGTTGTCAGTTTTAAACCTTTCCATTTTCCATACCTAACCCAACTTTCTGGTACTCCACCCCCCCAAAAATGTAATCAATTTTCCTCTTTTAATATTTTAAAGATCAAGTAAAGCTCTCATTATGGCGCAACCAAACCGAGGCATTCCCGTTTCAAGAGTAAATAAATGAGTACCATCTTTCAGTGATATGGTTCGGTACCAATTCTACCTGCAGGTCCTTACTGGAATAAGAAAGCGCATGCGAATCAAAGGTAAACTACCGAATAACAACATTAACCACAATTTCCATTAACTAAATTCCTCAATAAGCATCAAAAGATCTTTCAAATGGCAACTCATTTTTGATTATTTTTTATCTGCCTTTGAATGAGATTAACGATACGCCCAAAGAGGATTAACGGATATAAAACTGATATTTTTCAAAATTTCAAAGGCGACTTTTGTCCTCTAAAAAGGCAAATCCACCTTTAGCGTTCATGAAAAAAGAAGATCCCATTGGATCAAAGCTAATCCTTCCTTGTGAATTGCGGAGCTGCTCGTGCAACAAGTATCGAGCGACCTTTGGCAACCCTGCCAAACTACTAACCCTTAAAGGATCTCATACGCTGTTACGGAGCAGATGTACATACATTTTTGGACGATTCCGCGCCTTGCTGGTATCTTGCAAACCACTTTTCTCGTTTTCGCCCCACCTACTTACTAAACATGTCTACCTCACATAAATTCCCCCCTTTTTAAAGAATCTATCCTCCAAACTGTTGGCGGGAATATTTTCGTTAATTTTCTTTTATTTTGGCAACTAGATGAGTGAGGTTACAATGCAGACTGGTACATAGACCGTCGAAGAGAAACCTACTACCCCTATTACCTCTAAACTTCTACATCGCCCGAAGGACCGAATTCTTGAGCACCCGGGAATCATCGCTCCCAATGTCTCATTTGTTAATAATTGTCAATAGGGAATATAGACAAGTTTGGATTACTACGATCCCGTTATTGATTTGGAAAAGGTCAAATAATGTAATACCGAGTGTGATAGAACGGGTTGAGGCCACATTAATTTCAACCACTATCACATGTTATTTGAAGCCTAACGCCTTATCGCAACCACCTGAGTCAATGTTGAAACAAGGAGGTTTATCTTCCCCCGATCGCCCCATGCGTCGACCTCACCAGATTGAGTTAGGCTTATAGGCAGATAAGGCATTGTTCCCAGGCTCAGCTGTGCATTCCCTCGAAGCTCCCACTCCATTGGCCCCCACGCCAAGGGGATGTCCTGACTATATATTTGGAAACTTTAACACTAAGATGAGATTGTAGATCCAGATTTTCGTCGCGAAACATCACTACGACCCTATCTCACCTTGTGCGCCAAGGGACCTTGACCTCAAGATTCCCCATCACTTGTCCAGAAGGAGGACAATATCCCTTGAGTGCCAAGGTTCGAGCCTTTCGTGACGCCAAGTCCACAAGGCTTTCCCTGTTGTTCATAAAGAGAACAACATTAGAACAACCATTGTTCTTGTGAGCCCGTTGACAAGAAACGGTTCTCCCCCCCCCCTTCCCCCTGTTATTCAGAAGAGAACAACGGAGAAAAGCCATTGTTTGTTTGAGCCCGTTCGCCAAGAAACGGTTCTCACCCTTTCCCCTGTTGTTCAGGAAGAGAACAACGTTAGAACAGCCATTGTTCGTTCGAGCCCGTTGACAAGAAACGGTTCTCACCCCCCTCCACCCCTGTTGTTCAGAAGAAAACAACGTAGAACAGCCATTGTTCTCTTTAGCCCGTTCGCCAAGAAACACCTCACCCTTTCCCCTTGTCGTTCAGAAGAGAACAACATAAGAACAGCCATTGTTCTCGAGCCCGTAGACAAGAGACGGTTCTCACCCCCCCCTATGTTCAGAAGAGAACAACGTAGAACAGCCATTGTTCTTCAAGCCGTTCGTCAAGAAACGGTTCTAATTCCCAAGACGCCACGTCAGGATCATTTAATTTCCCCCCCCTTCGGCTGGAACTCGCCAGCGGACCGAAAATTCCTTCACGTCGCCTTCCTCTGCAAAACAAGTATAATTACGTAAGCCGAACGTTACCTTTGAGTATTTAACCCTTTTGTCAATTCTATCCTGTACTTTAAATGGTTTAGCGAACCATCCCCTCCCTTTAACTTTATATTTGTTTTACCTTTTTAAATCTTTTAATCCTCGGATAAGCTCGATTCCCCACGATCCTTTCCATTCTCTGTTTATGTCAATATTTACCGTTTTGTGTCTTGTTGATAGTTATTATTAATAAAACTCTATTTTATTAATGATAGCAATATTATTATCCTTGAGCTCAGTTTTACTTCTTAAGCATATCGAAGATACATAATATCAGCCAGTTAGACATCCATGCACTCTAAAGATAATTAAAGAAGTTCTCTCAAAGAATAGTTATATATGGTATATCGTCGAGAGTCCATTCTACGACATATATATATATATATATATATATATATATATATATATATATATATATATATATATATATATATATATATACTATTTAAATTTGGTATCAAGTGTGTAAGGTTTAACGCTATATCTTTGCAAACACTGGTCCCAGTCGAGTAAAGCATAGTGTTATTCGTTATAACAATAAGAGTATAGTAGTTTTCTTTTGTTTTAACGATTGCCTTTTCCTTTTTGAAACTTAAGAAGCTGGAGTAGCTCAAGGAACTGTTATAATAATTTGTTTGTGTTTTTTTGTTTGTGATTTTAGTCAGTGGTTATTTAAATCGAGAAACCAAGTACGAATAGGTCAGTGCCCATATTTAGGTAGGCGAATTCTCTAGAAGGCATAATTCTTGTTGCAAGGAATTTTAGTTGGTTGACTTGTGCGCCCCCAAGTGCAAAGATGACTTAGTTCGAAATCTTTAAAGCACAATGAGAGTCCTTGGGACTTTCCGGAAAAGAAATAATTGAGTACGTTCGAGAGGAGCAAAGAAAAGAGCGAAAGAAAAAGAAAAAGAAAGAGAAAAAGAAATCAAACGAGAAAAAAGAGAAAGAGAAATCCGGCGGGAAGAGAGAGAAAGAGAGGAACATGAAAGACAAGCTGAGCTTCACCATCAGATTGAATTAGCTCGTGTTGAAGCAGAAATACAGTCATCCAGTTCACCTTCTGAAGCCTCCCCCCCCCAATCTCCCACTAAAGCTCTCCAATTTCAAGGACGGAGAGGATTTCGGAGCATTTTTAGCCCACTTTGAAAAGATCCTCAAAATCAACAACATGGATCTGGAGGCTGAAGGTGTAGTCAGATTACTTCCCTTGTTAAATTGTAAATTGCGCGAAATTTTTATATCTTTACCATCTGAATGTACAATTAACTACAGCACCTTAAAAACTGAGTTATTGGCCGCTCATAATATGACTCCCGATTTCTACCGCCAAGAATTTCGAGGAGGTCGTATTAAACCCGGACAGACGTTCCGTCAATTCGGATACATTCTTCAGAGGAATTTTAAATTTTGGTTAGAATCCTCAAAGGTTGATCCTAACTACGAGTCCTTAACAGACTTCGGGGTGCGTGCGGGATCAATTTTTGGCGTCTCTCTTGACGGAGATCCGCGCTTTTGTCAAGGATCGTCGGTGCCAGACCTTTAAAGAATGTACCGAAAAGCTGATGTCTATGCCGCAAGCCATAATTTATACCCAAAGGAGAATCGAACTTCTCACCAATCCCCCTACAAGGAAAGATGGAAGGATTCGCGTCCCTTTACAGGAAAGCCGAAGAAAATTCCGAGCCCCGTAAAAACCAAAAACTTCTTTTCCCAAAACGAACAACGGGACTCCAAACATCCCGTTAAGATTTCTCCTCCATCTCTCTTCCCGAAGCGACCAATCATATGCTTCACCTGTGGTGTAGAAAACCACATCAGCTGGAATTGCCCCCCAAATTCTAGGCTTAAGAGCGGACCAGCCCACCACTTCACCAGATTAATGCCACCCCGGCTTCCCCGGTGGTGCAGACCCAAGCAGCAACTTCTCCCCCTCCGTCAGGCCACCAGGTAAATTTTATTTTTTATAAAAGTTCATCGGAAACTTTGAAATTTGAGGAGGGCAGCGTGAATAGCTGCCGAGTGTCGACTCTCGTCAGGGACACAGGATGTACGTGTTTCATCGTGTCCGACGAACTCCTCCCCCCAGTGGACCCTAACCACGAAATATTTGCGGTGGTACATGACTACCTTTGGCGGGCAAACCGATTCCCCGTCGTTAGATGTTACCTGCAGTGTCAATATTATGATGGCTGGGCTGCAGTCATTTCAGCATCCATGCAATTCTGTTCCGTACTTATAGGACAGAGCCCCCAAGTAAGTTCCGACCCTGTGTATCAGGCCGCCCTTCCTCGAGGCCGAGCTAAGAAAAAAGCCCAGGAGCCCGTCCCCATCAGAAGCCCGATACCACCTGATTTCTCGGAGACCCTTAACCAGGACTTTAGGACGGCACAAAAGGAGTGTGAATTACTAACACCCTTAGGCGATAAGGCCCAAGACAAGGATACGGAGACTGTCCGTGCACCCAAAGAAAAAAAGTACCCCCAACGTGCCCATGGTGATACGTTCGTAGCACTGGACGAAACATCGACGCTTGAAGAAGATTACCCCGCGGAGTCCCTTAATGTAATACAGACAGTGGGCATCCAACCTGATGCCGATTACCCTCCTCCTTCCATACCAGGCGAGTCTTTTGAACCCTCTGACCTGGATATTGACGCGCAGCTGACACCACATCAAAAGAGTCAGCTACAAGAACTATTTGAATGGAGTCACCATTTAACCACCCTATTAGCTCTTTTCGAGTGACTGCGTAAAAAATAGCCTCACAATTGGCCCCAGCAAATGCCATTTTACCCAAGAAACCATAAAATACCGAGGTTTCAAAATAGAACAAAGCAAGTTAGGTCCCCCAAAGGACAAAATTAAAGCAATCGCCGACATACCCCTCCCGAAAACTAAGAAGCAATTAAGATCGTTCCTAGGATCAGCTTCTTACTATCGGCGACTTGTTCCGAATTCCGCTGCAATTTCGGTGCCCCTCTGCCCCCTTTTAAAAAAAATTTCCCCGATCGTCTACGTTGGAATGATGTCGCTGTTTCCCATTTTAATCAGCTTAAGAGTAAGCTCATTTCTGCCCCCATTTTAAATTTGCCCAACCCGGAAAAATCCTTTGGGATTAAGACCGACGCGAGCAACGAGAGCATTTGAGGTGTACTCCTTCAATACGAGGATGACGGAACGAGTCATCCAGTTACATATGCTAGTCGCCAATTATTACCACGCAAAAAGAGATATGCCACTATAGAGAAGGAAGCTCTATCAATTATCTGGGTTATAGACAAATTCAAAATGTACTTGATAGGGAAAGAATTTCAGATAGGAACCGACCACCGTCCGTTAGCCTATATTAGGAATGTGCGACACTCCAACGGCCGAATCATGCGCTGGAGTTTACTCTTGCAAGAGTATCAATTTAAAATAAATTATATAAAAGGTGCCGATGACCAGGTCGCTGACGCACTCAGTAGGAATGCGTTACCGAATAGCGTAAAGTAATTGTATTCATAGGATTAGTATCTCCATGTAGGTATATACCGTCTTGTACGACTTAAATTAGATTCTCTTGTAATATAATTAGTTAATGTATATGTCTGAATTTTGTAACGCTCAATATCTATTTTTTTTGTATGTATATATATTTGTACCCATTAATTTACGTATAAGTTATTTTGTCCCGTATGTACTAATTTTATATCGTTTCATTGTTCCATGCCCCTTTTTTTTATTAAGTTGTATTAAAGGTTATTTTCCCCTGTAATCAAAAGATCAAAATAATCATATGTATTGAGGTAATACTAGTTAGGTGCAGGAAGGTACGGTTAGTACAAGAAAACGAGTTCCCCACAACGGAGCTCTATCGTTGTTTCTTCTCTCTTTTTTTTCGAAGTGACAACTTCCCCCGGAATGGAGGGGGGTGATAGAAGGGGTTGAGGCCGCGTTAATTTCAACCACTATCACATGTTATTTAAAACCACGATGCTACTTACGTGCATCTTCGCTTTGAAACCTCAAGCCTTATCGCAACCACCTGAGTCAATGTTTAAACAAGGAGGTTTATCTTTCCCTGTTCGCCCCATGCGCCGACCTCGCCAGATTGAGTTAGGCTTATGGGCAGATAAGGCATTGTTCCCAGGCTCGGCTGTGCATTCCCTCGAAGCTCCCACTCCATTGGCCCCCACGCCAAGGGGATGTCCTGACTATTTATTTGGAAACTTTAACACTAAGATGAGATTGTAGATCCAGATTTTCGTCGCGGAACATCACTACGACCCTCTTTCACGTTGTGCGCCAAGGAACCTTAACCTTGAGATTCACTATCACTTGTCCAGAAGGAGGACAATATCCCTTGAGTGCCAAGGTTCGAGCCTTTCGTGACGCCAAGTCCACAAGGCTTTCCCTGTTGTTCAGAAAGAGAACAACATTAGAACAGCCATTGTTCTTGTGAGCCCATTGACAAGAAACGGTTCTCACCCCTCCCCTGTTGTTCAGAAGAGAACAACGTAGAACAGCCATTGTTCGTTTGAGCCCGTTCGCCAAGAAACGGTCTCACCTTTCCCCTGTTGTTCAGAAAGAGAACAACTTTAAGGCAGCCATTGTTATTTTGAGCTTGTTGACAAGAAACGGTTCTCATCCCCCCCCCCCTCCGTCCTGTTGTTCAGGAGAGTACAACGTAGAACAGCCATTGTTCTTTTGAGCCCGTTTGCCAAGAAACGGTTCTCACCATTTCATCTTGTTGTTCGGAAGAGAACAACTTTAGAACAGCCATTGTTCTCGAACCCGTAGACAAGAGACGGTTCTCACCCCCCCCCCTATGTTCAGAAGAGAACAACGTAGAACAGCCATTGTTCTTCAAGCCGTTCGTCAAGAAACGGTTCTCATACCCAAGACGCAACGTCAGGATCATTTAATTTCCCCCCCTTTGGCTGGAACTCGCCAGCGGACCGAAAATTCCTTCACGTCGCCTTCCTCTGCACAAGAAGTATAATTGCGTAAGCCGAACGTTACCTTTGAGTATTTGACCCTTTTGTCAATTCTATCCTGTACTTTAAATGGTTTAGCGAACCACCCCCTCCCTTTAACTTTATATTTGTTTTACCTTTTTTAATCTTTTAATCCTCGGATTAGCTCGATTCCCCATGACCCTTTCCATTCTCTGTTTATGTCAATATTTATTATCCTTGAGCTCAGTTCCACTTCTTAAGCATATCGAAGATACATAATATCGGCCAGCCAGACATCCACACACTCTAGAGATAATTAAAGAAGTTCCCCCAACGAATAGTTATATATTGTATATGGTCGAGAGTCTATTCTATGACACCGATTATCTTCCAATTATCTTCCAAGAGATAAAAGAGAGAGCGATTGGGCTGGTAATAATTAATATTATTAGCAGCATTTTCGAAAGTTTATGTTGATTTAATTATTTATAGCTGGGCAATTGTCTCCCTATGAAGTTCCTCCTGACACCCTTAATATAATTTCATATTCCCTGTTTTTTAAAGAGAGACTTAAAATGTCCACTTCAACATTTGTTTCCATCATTTTATTGTTTATTCTAGCCATTTATACCTTTGTGCTCTCTTTCTTTATCTTATCGGTATTTATATGGTTTCATTTGTGGTTACTACAGCACGTATTATTCCAAATAGGTAGATATCTATATTCCTCTGAGTTATCCTTATTTTAGGAATAACTTTTGCATTGCTGTTTATGTTTCATTGGTGGATTAACGTTAAAAACGATACAAAACGCATTGACTAAATACTTTACGGTTAAACATAGGGTTATATGCTTCTGAATATGAGGCCCAACTTTCCTAGCTCCCTACAAGTTAATTTTGTCCGTCTGTTAATTACTTTTACCGTGCTAACGTCAGGAGTTATGAGCTAACCAAAGAAAACATATATTTGGTCAGGTTTAAAATTTGATCATATCTAATTATAAATCGCTAACTTGTTAATTATTTTCCTCTTTGAAAAGTTAATCTTCTGATCGATTGTGAGATTGAATTGTAAAAGTGTCATCAATGATTTTATTTCTTCCAGACTTTTACCAAATAATTAGAAAGCGTCAGCCAGTTTTCCTTGTTAATAGTCTTCCATTGCTTACTACACGGCTTACAAGAGCGCTATTAGCGGATGTAGGTGTGTAAGTAGACAGAAAATAATTCGTACACAATACCGTAATAAAACTAAGTTGTGTCTTTAACCACCTCCTTGGTACAACTCTCTCACCGTTTCTCAACCAAATACAACCATATATTATAAGTCTCCAAATTTTAGAAAACTTAATGACATCTAAAAATTCTCATATAATTATAGGTGGGATAAAACCTAAAATAAATAGTTGAGTCAACAAAGTTCTTTGTATGGAAGAGATGTAATTAAATATCTTTTCATTTCCCCCCAGGCCATTCAAGTGCTTTGCCTATATATCTATTTTCTGCTCCAAAAGAGCACAACATTGAGCAGAAAAGTCGGCCAAAGTAAGATTCATTGCAGCGATGCAGCCGAAGCTCATTCCTTGAGTGCCTATAACAAAAATGGCATCGTAGCTTCTCCCCAAAGTGCCATCTTCTGTCACGGAATCGTAATGCGATCGGATCCTGCCTCTCGGATGCTTAACAGCCTCGGAAAGCTTCATAAAATGGGCGAGGAGAAAATTTACTATCGGTCCGAATCTTTGCAAATGGAATACAACCACCTCATATTAGGGTGCTCATAACCATATACCTAGACTTGGAACCACAGAAGGTTCTGCACTCGCTGGTTGGTGTCAAAACATATTATTAGCCCCCTCCCCTCCAACAAGGCCAGGCCTCATTTGCCTTAAGGCAAGCCAGCGACTGTCGTTTTAATCTTTTTGGAATTTTATTTTCCGGCCGGTGGATTTCGAACACTGCTCAATACATTGTTCCAGGCATCGTTTGAAGTATGGTTCCTGGCACTGTTCGATACATTGTTCCAGACATCTTTTGAAGCATGATTTTGGCACTGTTCTATACATTGTTCCAGGCATCTTTTAAAGCATCATTTCTAGCACTGTTCTATACATGGTTCCAGGCATCTTTTAAAGCATCTTTTTTGCACTGTTCTATACATTGTTCCAGGCATTTTTTTAAGCATCTTTTTGGCACTGTTCTATACATTGTTCCAGGCATCGTTTATAACACTGTCCGATACATTGTTCCAGGCATCGTTTCTGGAATTCTGGGATACATTGTTACAAGCAGTAATCGATGTCTCGTTTCTGGCAATATTCGATACATTGTTCCAGGCATTGGTAGAGGCACTATTTCTGTACTGTTCATACATTATACCAGACATTCCTGAAAGCTTCCGTTCTAGCACTTTTCGAATAATTGTTCTAGGCATCGTTCAATCGCCCTACAATTCTGGGTGGTGCCACGTTCTATCACCCAGCTCCTCTCTCTTCGTTTTTCAATCTGGTGCCTTATACAAAAATCCCCTTTTCTACCCTGATAGATCAATAAAATCAACCAAATAACAAACCGTTCATCAAGTCAATCCAATATAATTGTACCAAATCAGGCCTACCAATCGAATCAACCAACCCATTTAGCACTAAAATGGGGAAGTGGTAATAAGTGGCAAGGATTCGACCTCGATTTCTCTTTTATCAAGGTTGGAGGAATAACTTTGGTGGCAGGATAGGGTGGGAAGGTTAGTGCCACAAAGTGTTAAAAAGCGATGTGTTGGCAGAATGCCATCATGAATTAGCAAATAAAAGTGAGAGAGAACATAAGAAAGGAGAGAGTGGGGGAGGGGGGTTGCCACAAAGAGCCAAGGCGACATTGAACTGTAATTTTCGGGACAAAAGTTGAATAATGGCGAAAACTGATACAGACGTTGGTGAAAAGTGGCTGCGAGGGAAAATGAAGGCTAAAGATGTGCGCGGAAAATTGCGTGACTACGTGGGCACGGTTGCGTGTACGCCCAAACGTCCCTCTCTCCATTAGAATGACACCGACAATATTGGTGCCACCCACCGGTGTTCTCCGACAAACAGGGAGAAGAAAGTGCCTGGGATGGGTGCCGGGTGTGCAGGAAATGCGAGAGGCGAAGATAACACAAAGGAAAATACGAAACGAAATTTTATAAATTTTTTTTAATGGAAAACTACAATTTTCCTCTTTGCAACAAATAAGGGAATCGAACGCAAGATGTTGTGAGATACAGTTCATGATAACAATACCATTTTGACACAAACAATATAAATATATATATATATATATATATATATATATATATATATATATATATATATATATATATATATATATATATATATATATATAATATTCAATGAGTGATGGAGAATGAGGAAGAACAAATTTCAGGTAAAGTTTTTTCCAACATTTTGCAGCTGTACGGCTTCTTCGGGGAACTGTTGGATAACATTGTGTTATTTATACCTCGAGAGCTGACTCTTGACCAATCAGAAAAGAGCATTCAAACTTAGATATATATCCCTAAATATAGCTCTAATCAGGCTGATTGAGACTTCCCACGGATACGCCTGTCTATGTTGGACTGATGACGACATTGAGAAAATAGTTTCAGAAGAAGCCAGAGAGCCCCTTCGAAAAATTGGGCTTGAAGCTTATGTACCCCAAGAAATCCTTGTGGGAAGAAGGAGGCTCGACCCATATTTCACTGACAATAGTCGCGAAGACATTAAGGCCGAGCTAACCAAGCACCAAAAATGGGCAAGATTTCCAAGGTTGAAAAATTGGGGAAAAATATTGTCAAAATAATTTTGCAGAAAGTCGAGATGGCTCAGAGGGCCATGGAGGAGGGACTTATTGGGTTTTACCTTCGAATGGTCCCTGAACAGGTCGAAGTTGAGGAATTCACCAGTCTGAAAAGCTGCTTCCGTTGCTTTGCCGTGGAAAAACACTTCAGGAAGGAATGTACGGCGTCCGACGCCACTCGCTCCGTATCCTCAAATATTGGTCACGGATTTCCGGAAAGTGTGTTCATCGGAAAAACCAAGATGCGTGAACTGCGGAGCGGACCACAGGGCCTCGGTCATGAGATGTCCTGTCCGCAAAGAAGCTCTCAGAACTAAGCGGGAAGTAATAAAGCAACAAAGGAAGACAAAAATGAAGACCTACGTCAAAGCGGTGGCGACGGCTACAACGACCATCAGTGGAACCACAGCCCGAAGCTAGTGATGCCGGGTGAAAGCAAAGAAATAATGACTATGGTCATTGTTGCTCACCTGGCGAACCTAGCCAACCACACCACTTTTTCGGATGAATTAAATCATCTCCTACAAAAGAACGGGGTTAAGAAAGAGCTGTGGTTCCCGCCCATCCTTGGGTCGCAGGAAATACTAAATATCCAGTTTGTCGACGAAAAACAAAAAGACGCAAACAAAGAAGATGAAGCATCAAAAATGCAACAAAAACACACTGAGAAAGAAGTAACCACGGAGAAAGAAGAATAGGAAAAGAGCGGAAACTCAAAAAAGAGCTCATATCATATCATATATAAATAAAGAAAAAGACGGAAGTGAAACAAGGAAAAAGCTCAGAAGAAGATGAAGACGAAATCCTAGACTATCCTGGAGTACCCCTCGCGGAGGAAAGGGATATCCTACTGCGGGGTTTCTTCTTCGACGCCCAGGACGTGAATCTCAAAGTCTTCGCTGCTTCCGTATTCAGACCCCCCAAAGGAAACAGAAAAACTGCTCGAAGGCATCTACCGTGGCGACCACGAGTGGACCTACGAAGGACCTTGTTCGCCGAAGGAAAAGGAGGACTACTGATGGAGCGCGCGATGTTCATATTGACACAGTCGATATGTCCACCTACAAGAAAATAAAAAGTGGCCAACAAACATCGGACATTGAGTAATAGTTTAAAGTAGGAAAAAGAGTAGAAAATAGTAAAAAGCTAATAAATAACGATAATAAAGTGATTAGTGCGAAAAATATATAATAATACGGAAAGTGAATAACCATAATAAATGAATAAGTAGCGATAATAAAGTGATTAACTTAGTGGTTAAAACAAGTTATTGGATAATATGGAAAAGTGAATAAATAACCATAATAAAGTGATTAAAACAAAGTGACTAAAATAAATAATGATTAAAACAAATTATTGATAAATAATCTAAAGCGAGAAAATTAAATAATAAAAGTGAATAAATAATGACACTGAAGTGATTAAAATATGTTTACAATAAATAACCAGACATGACTAAAATAAGTAACAACGAATAAAAGAATAACTGAAATTGGAAATATATAAATACTATAGTGATTGAATGCGAACAAATTGGTATAGGTTTATATCAATATTCAATAATGTTAATAATGTGAACAACCTATTCTAAAAATTAGTAATATGTTTTTATACCAGAACAAACCCAATAAATGGATAATAACAAAGATAAAAATAACTAACGTTTAGATTAAAAAAAAAATGATTCCCTGACAATTCCGGGGGAAACCCCTTTATTTCTTACTCATACTCATTGTAGAGGTATAATAAGAGTTTAGTATATATATATATATATATATATATATATATATATATATATATATATATATATATATCGAGGTCAAGGGAATAATAACAAAAGACATCTGGTTTAGCTTTGCCCCTACGATGGTCTCCGGTAACATGGGAGAACGGGCAAAAGGGTAAATGTTACGAGACAGATTACTGATCTCAGCTCAAAAGGCAGGCCCCTTGAGGGTGTACTTATAAACAATCCATTCAAAAGTGCAAACTGCCGATATCGTATTACCCTCTCTCAGAACTACAAGACGCCAAGCCCGGGAGACTAACCTGAGGTCTCACCTTGCGAGTCCCCCTTCCAATTCCCAATTACCCCGTGGGAGTAATTTGGGTATATAACAGGTTGACCCGGGTAAACGAGGCTTTTTGTTCGTTCTAACGGAAGAGACAAGTAAGTCAACGGTTGAGAGATTTTTCGAGTTCGAGAAGGAAACCTAAAAATCACTGCTAGAAAGTTTTCTGAAAGTTAAGGAGAACTTGCAGTCCTTGTACAAAACCAGATTGTGCCAAGGAAGCTAGGCGCCGTTCGAGCCCCAAGATATTGAGTATCAAGCTAGCCAGTTTGAAGACTCCAAATTTTACTCTATCTGAGTTGGACAAACTCCAACTAGATAGAAAAAAAGAAGACAACGATATCATTTCGTCCGGAAGAAAAGGAGAAGGAATAAGCTTTCGCTTGAGCATCCACCCACCCCAGATCACTCGTGATGTCACTTGTCAACTCGACAGGAAGGTCGACGAACGCCAACTATTGAGCAAAAAACTTCGAGCCACGCCTCTCCGGAACAAAATCTCCGAAGATAGTCTAACTGGTCGCGAGTATTTAATCTCCATTACCTTATGTGAGTAAAGAATAATCCTGTTGTTTATGTCCCCGTGCATAATAATTAGTTAATTGGATGTCTTGCCAAGGACAAAGATATTAACCTAAAATTGTTTTCCCCGTAAAATTCTATCTCGAAGCGAGCTTCGAAAGCTCGCCCAGCAATCAGAGTTTTCTTTTTTTTTTAAGTGTATTAGATCTGTATTTTTTATGTTATTTAGTGAGGGGGTTTATGTTTATTAAAGTCTATTTACTCCGTAAAAGCACTGTTTTAATTATCCTCGAACGAGTTTGAAGTAGCAATAATTGATAAAGTGAAGAAAGAAACCCCTTTTATTCAGGCACTAGAATAAAAATACAGATTAGCACTCTCAGAAGACGATCCTCAAGCGATCACCGAGGCACGAAACAACGCCTCAAGTTAAAGTTTATTTGGTTTATTAAAAATTAATAAAAAAAATAAATATATATATATATATATATATATATATATATATATATATATATATATATATATATATATATATATATATATATATATATATATATATAATCTCGGCTAACCTACGACACGCATATCTTACTCTTCTCTGCTAATTTAACCCAACCTTTCACCACTATTACCATTTATTTTTTTTACATATATGTATTAAATTTTAAATATTTGTAAAAAAAACTTATTGTATTTATGTGTCTCTAAATATATCATATCATATCATATCAACATCAGTTTCCTGAAGAATCCAGACAAAAGAGAAATGTTGGAACATTAATTACCTGAAATTTAGGCCTTCCCATTCTCTATCACACATTAAATGTCATATATATATATATATATATATATATATATATATATATATATAAATGCAAAGTCCCGCAGGAAGAATGAAAAGGTGCTTCCAAGTACTTTCGAACTTTATTTAGTTCATTCTCAAGGATAACTACAAGAGAAAATAATATAATAAGGGTATATATAAGTTAGTAAAAGATAAAGGACCGCCTCTGAGACAAGAAATCACCAATGAGGAAGTAGGAGAGGGATGGGTAAATTCACATTAAGATTTAGCTCTAACAAAGGTAGCAAGGTCAAACCGAGAGGAAAGAAAGAGGCAAGAACAGAGCCAAAACGGTTAAAACGATTAACGGATAAAGCGATAGTCTAAAGAGGGAGATTAGGAGAGACAGGAGAAGTAAATTGAAAAAAGGGGAGAGGGACAAGGAAAAAGGAAGAGAAATAAAATAATGTTAATACAAAATTAATGTAATAATTAAATTGACATATCGGGTTCCCATAAAAATGAAAATTGTCCTCCCCCCTAAAAAATGGAGGATAAGTCAAAGCTAATTTCTGTAAGAATAAGTTTTTTCATAACTACATCAATTTTAAAAAGGTCAGTGGAAATTTTAAAGTTATCAAATTGACTTATACATGAACATTCAACAAGGTTTATTTTAATTGAGTGATTTGAGCGATAAATAAATTTTGCTGAATTCCAATTAATTAAGTGATTATTTTCGGACATATGCACAAAAAAATGCATTATTATTTACAGCTCTCGTAACATTATATTTATGCTGATTAATATAGACAGATAATAATTGCTTTCCTGTGTCTGTTCAAAATATTTACTTGGGCAAATAGAACATTCAACCGAATAGACTCCCCCAATATTATTAACATTATTGTGAACTAGAATGTTTTTTATAGTTGACTCGTATTTGAAAGCAACTGAATGTTAAAGTTTTTTAAAAGACAGGAAGGGTCAATGAAACAAACAGAGAAGGGTAAAACCAAAATGTTTTTAACATTAAAAAGGATAGAAGGAGCTCAACAATAGAACGTCATTTTTGCAGAGGAAAGACGGTTTAGAAGAAAAGGATAAGGCTACCATAGTTTATGGCCAATTTCAAAGATATTGGAGAATTCAGAATCCATATATTCAGGACTAACAACTCGCAAAGCCCGTAAAAATATAGAGGAAAAAACGGAACGTTTGACTTTGGGACTATGCGAAGAGTAAAAATGAATATAAAAGATTAAATTAGTAGTTTTGCCATAGATGGAGTATTTAAAACCAGTCGGTGTTCTATGAATAAGTAGATCGAGAAAGGGAAGGGTTCTATTATTTTCAACCTCAGTATTCGAATAATTTTACCCTTGTTAGTTTCGATGTCTGCTCATTATTTACCAAGGTTCTATTTAAAGATCTTTTTAATTTCCTTACTAATAAATTGCCAAATATTGTTCTTCCCGTACCTGCTACTATTTTTATGAAACTCATTTCACTTTGTGCCCAAAGTTTAAGTTTTGCTACCTGTTATAGCTAAATCTTAATGTGAATGTACCCGTCCCTCTCCTACTTCCTCATTGGTGATTTCTTGTCTTAGAGGCGGTCCTTTATCTTTTACTCGCCTATATGTATATATATATATATATATATATATATATATATATATATATATATATATATATATATATATATATATGAGAGTATGTTAATATAAGTTTTGTTAATTCCTTGTTTTTGTAGCGTTCCTAGAACTTAATCAGTGTTGATTGTATCATAGCCTTTTTTATAGTATACCATTACCGTGTTGAAAGGTATTTTATATTCATTTGTTCTCAGAATCATTTTTGAAAAGCCTGAAGATGGTCATATATACTATAGTTACTTCTACTAATCAACTTTCCCACCCTGAAATTGGCAAAGATGACATGGGAGAAAATACGATATAATCTTCCCTCTTTTACCAATGAAATGTGGAGTCGGAATCAGACTGAATGAAAGAAAAATGTTTTTAGGGGGTATTTATTCTGCCTGATTGATCGTGACGTTAGAGGAAACGAGCCAATCCGGTGAGTGGAATTTTAAAACAAATTTAATGTTCAATTCCAGCTTGTCGCTTGACTGTTGATGGCTAGCTTATCTTCGTTTATTTAATATGGCTTCTAAGATGTTCAGCCTAGCTTTATTAACTTTTTTTATTTTAATAACGGTGTTGTCAACTAGTATATCTCTCGTTAGGTTAAGGTAAGGGCATTCTTCATATAATTTTTACGTGCTCCGCTTTGCAGATTCAAAGATAAACGCCGCGAAAGTGTGGTATTTGTCATGCTAATATATTTGGAGTTATTATAAAGCTTGCAGTCGTAATTGGGGCAGGTGAACTCGTAAACTATGTTGGTTGACTTGAAATTCAAGGAGTTTGGGCAGCTGTTGTTTTTCATAAGGAGATTGTTGGCTTTTGTTCTTTTATAGTAAATGATCAGTTAAATTTTATCCATTTGATTCTTAACCTTGATGTTACGGTTAATAATCTCCTTGATATTTTTTTCATGTTTAACATGAGAATTCCTCTAGAGAACATGAAGCGCGAGAAACATATTAATATTCAAATGTACTTTCGCTGATATAAGATGGAGGACCACTTGAGGGATGACTGCACTGAGAAAGATACAGTATGTTCTAAGTACGGACACAAGAACCAAGAATGGAGACAGTGCAAGGAAAGTACTAAGAAATGCGTGAACTGTCATGGGCCACATAGGACTATGGCAATAGCATGCCCCAAAAGAAAGAAGATCATAGAAAAAAAGGAAAGAGAAGTGAGAAACCAAGAAAAACTAGAAGAAATGCACGTTACGCAGGAGTGGCTAAAGCAACTGTGAAGCAAATGCAGAAAGTACATACCCATGTAACTGTGCCACAAGGAGCATCAACAGAAGTGCTCACATGCATACTTTATGCCCATGTGATGAATATTAGGAAACAGGGCACCTTCGCTACGACACTCAGACAATCCTAGAAGAAATGGAATGAAGAAGATGTGGTTCCCTGACAACCCTCCCTCCTCATCTGAAATCCTTAAAATCAACGTCGCTTCAGCGTCGGCACCAACGATCAACGAGGAACATACTAGTGAAGAGAACGCTATTTTAAACATGTCAGTGCAAATTAATCAAGGAGACAAAATAGTACATATGGCACACAGGAAATAAAACTTAAAGTCTTCAGCAATGAATGCTCCCCCCTCCCGAGAGGCAAGAAACAGGAAGACATCATCAAGGCAATTTAAGAAGGAAAATGCAAATGGGCATTCAAAAGAAAGACAGGAAAGAAGACGAGGAAGAAGTACAAAAACTCTCAATGGAGGATACATTTCGAATCTATCCTGGCGACTGCGTTACTCTCTGCCATTCTATATTTCAAAGTATGAAGAATGGTAGGTTTAAAAACAACAAGAGATCGACCCGCCAGAAGTCTAGAGCTCTTTAGTCGACCAAACTTAATAAAAATTTGAACTAGAAAGGAGAAGAAAGCTTAGCATTTTGCAAATCAACACTCAATGATGGATTGGTAAAACATAGATATTAGGAAATAACTTCAGAGAGATCGTTTCAGACATAATATTAATATTAGAACACGCACGGAGTGAATTGAGAAGAAAAAACAATGAAATTGTTCGCTTACACCGTCATAAATGCAAACCCTTCAGGCAAACGTCATGACGGGGCGGCCATAGCAATAATTTGGATGAGGCATACTTGGCCGTAAAAATTAAAAAATAATTAACGCTAATAATAGTAGTCTCGAGATACCAAGCACCAAGAAATGATTACCTTTCCCTGCACAACCTATTTAAAATCTTTGGCATAGGTTTCCCTACTATCTTTATGGGAGACCTCAATGCCAGGTGCAGTGCAAATGGATACCGCTCCAGAAACAATAGAAGAGCCAACTTAGAAATGATGTTGGAAAGAAACATTTTCAAGAGAATAGGGCCTAACTTTCCAACATATATCACAGGTAATACAGCTACAAAAAGCAGACGTCGTGCTAAGTAGCTTCAATATGCTATACAACCTCTAAATGCAACCAGTTACCTTTGCATGGAGTGACCATGTTGGAACACATTTGCTCATGAATCAATACCCAATACAGGTACCAGTACCGTAGAGGAAGGATTGCAAGGGAGCAAACTGGGCAGGTTACACACGAGATCTTAGTAACTTCATCCCAAAGGATCTCATTGACGCCAACCTAGAAGATATGGATGAGGAGAACTCAAGATTAACAAGAAAGATCATTGAGGCGGACAAAAAATATATACCAAAGACAAGATACGGTACTCTTCCACATCATCGATGGACAGAGGAAATAAAAAAGAAGAATAAACAACTAAGAGGATTACTAGACAAAATAATTCTCCATGGACCAAATAGAGAGCGATACGAAGAAATCAGAAGACGGAGAGAAGAACTGAGGCATCTCATAGAAGAACAGCAAAGTCACATATGGGATAGCCTAATAGAGAAAATAGACGAATAAAGAAGACCAAAAGAGAACTGGAGACTAATAAATATACTTGAAGGCAAACCCAGGAGAGAAAAAATAACAATTAAGAATGAAAGGGGAGAAAATAACCAAGAAAAGAGGACCATAGAAGAACTTTTTCGTAATTACTGGAAATCAGTGTTCTCCATAACACCAGAAGAGGACGAAGACTTCAATCCAGAGATAGACAAAATAGTCCACACAGTCTTGCGAGGAAACATAAAAAAGATCACTCCAGCACCAAGTGTAGAGCGAGAAAGGAAAGAAATTCTTGGTACAGGGGCCTACATAACAACGGAAGAGATCAAAGGCGTAATACTATCATTCAAGCAGAAAGCGCCATGCTCCTCAAGAATAACCAGAATTAATCTTACCAAGGCCCCTAACATAATCATTAGAACATTAAATAATATTTTTAAGGCGTGCTTAAACACCGGTTACTTCCATGATAGCTATAAACTAGCTGAAATGATATTCGTCCCAAATCCAGGAAAACCATCAAACCACCTCAGCAGTTACCGGCCAATATCACTATTGAACTTCATGGGCAAAGTCTTCGAGAAAATTCTTAAAAGAACACTAAAAGAATATCTTGAAGACAATGAACTTTATAATAATTGTCAGTTTGGATTCAGAAGAGGCAGAGACACCACAATGGCACTTATCATAATAACAGAGAAAATAGCAAAGGCCAAAGCAGAGAATAACTACATCGATCTGGCCTTGAGAGATGTAGAACAAGCATGGGACAAAGTCTGGGTTAGAGAAATGCAATATCAATATAAGCTCTTAAATCTAGAGATGAATAGCAATCTGGAGAGAATTCTCTGCGGTAAGGTCACATACAGAAGAGCATATGTGAAGATCAATGGTTATTCAGGACCAGAATTCGAATTGGAAGCTGGACTCTCGCAGGGAGGCTGTCTCAGCCCCACGCTGTATTCACTATATACAGCAGACCTGCCTCCACGAATAATGCCTGGTTGCCTAAACATACAGTTCGCGGCGACATAAGCCAACTCGTCGTCACTCCGTACAGTAACGTACGCTTTCAGGCAAGGACAACAGCTTTAGAAATCAGCAACATAAATAGCTACGTAACAGATTGGAAGATAAAGACGAACAAGAGGAAATTTACAATAATCCCAATCTCCAGGAAAAAACAGCTGAAATTGTAGTTGAAGATCAGAACTGCAGATATCATAGTGAGGGCAAAGTGCTAGGACTCAAAATAACAAAAAGAGGCTACAAAAAAATATAACGGGGAGGAAGAACAATGCGATTCAGATGCTTAACCTACTGAACAATCTAAGTGTTAGGCATGGAAAATAAAGAAAAATCTATCTTGCACTAGGACGAGAGGTACTACTATACCCGCCCACCCCTATCATCAGTGAAACAAGGACCAAATATTGCAACTACAGAGGATACAAAATAAAGCTCTCTACCTAATCTCAACACAGAAGGAGAGAGAAGAGAAGACTACAGACTCGGCACCAAAAAGCAGGATTAGAAACGCTCACCATAAACATTAGGAACAGAGCGGACAAAATATGGAGGAAAAGACACGATTTACTTCCTATATTTGCAGAGCACACGAATATCAAAGCTGGAGTCTTCTTTAACACTTGATTTTCCAGCGGCAAACAACTGCTGAGAATCGAGGAGGTACCCATGTTTACTTAAGTATAAATTCAAAAAGAGAGAAGAAACAAGCATAACGATAGAGATATTTATCCGACTATATACAAACTCAACCAACGAAATAACCAACTAAGAAACCAAATTGATACCCAAATAAGACAACTGAATTTAAACAACTTAAATAGGAAGAAACAATCGATTAAGAAGCCATCATAGATCAATAGTGTAAACAGAAATAATGCGAACAAAATGAACTAAAAGTCTAATAAGTGAACTATATTGAAAAGTTTAACAAAAATGATAGTGAAGTGAAAGTTAACAGTAAAACAGAAATAAAACGAACATAGTAAACTAAAAGTGTAATAAGTGAACTATAGTATCAAAAAGTTTAACATATAGTTTTGCATATAGTGAAGTGAAAGTTTATATTAAAACAAGTTAACAAAGTGAAACTAAAGTAAAATAGCCAAAAAGTGATAACAAAAAGAAAAAGTAAAACAAAGTAGAGAAAGTAAAAACAAGTAACATAACGATACATAACCAAAGCTCAGAGTTAAGATAACTCAAAACGGCATGAATGCAACAATAAACACATGAATGAAAGATGAAGAGAATAAGGGAACAGAGATTAGGCAGTCCTTCCGCTTCTAAATGAGGAACATAGGTGATTAAAGTGTGAGAAAGAGGGTAAGGAAGATGAGTAAATGCATGACGGTGGTTCGGAATCCACGTTAATCAGCAGGTCTCCATAGTCCCTCGTGCAAGGGTATTCCACTCTTTCCACCTTTGACTACCGAGGTTGCTCAATCTGCCTCGTCACCAATCTGTCCTCATTTAACTCAAAACTTTCCATCTCCCACAACTATACACCCTCTTCTAAAGCTCGTTCCGGACTTCCCATTAAGCACTTCACTATCGGTTCACTTGAACTGAGAGTCAGGAGTGTAAGGAGTTTCTTCAGGAGCATGTCGGCCACGGGACTCCTCCTCTTCTGTGCCCTCCCCCCCCCCCGAACGTGGGAGGGGTATAGAGAGGAGGAGTTACCGTGAGCCGTACCTTTTCTCCCCCCCCCCCTAAAAAAAATCTTTCATTCAGTCTGATTCTGACTCCACATTTAATTGTAAAGGAGGAAAGAATATATCAAGACGCTCCGAAGATGATCGAATAAGTTCGAAAGCTCAGCAATTTAGTTTGTTTTTTACCAAACCCATTCATTTAAAAGAGAGATGAATACAGGACAAGTGATTTACCATCTACTAGATGGAATAAAAAAGACGGTTAGAAGAATAGAAAGTTGCCAAAGGAAATTAACTAAGGCGAAATACACCATGGTCTTCAACAAAGTTTCCATTCGAGAAAGACTGCTACCCATCAACAGTAATATCTATATATGGTACGGACGGTATTAGGTTGCAAATTCTAATTGTTAATTTTACAAAAAACAAATTATACTTTAGTTGTTTATATTTTCTTCTTAAAAAGAATAACCATTTTTGCTTTCTTTTTTGGCAGAAAAATTGTCTATCGGAAATTTTGAACTCCCCAATTTGTGGAAAAAACATGGAGTTCTTTAAATCCGCATCGGAAGGACAAAAAAAAGAATCTCATCCTTCCTCAACAACAGTAAAAGAACGGTGAGACTGTCATAATAGAGCTGGGAGATTTAGAATTCGACTATGAGGCGACAGCAGAGAAGAAATCCTACGGCTGACGGTCTTACACCATCAGAACGCCAGAATTCATCGATTAAATCCAGGAGATCATAAACAGTGATCCCAGTGAGTCGATAAGTACCATTGCAAGGGAGAAAGTTATGGCTATAAAGCTCCTCAAACTTGTGGTGCATCAGGACATTCGCTCCGTTTCATATAAAATGAGGAAGGGCCAATTACTGTCCAAGGCGATGCCGGAAAAGCAAGTCAAACACACCAAAAAGCTCAACAACAATTTGAAACAAGTTTTGCGGCTGGTAACAGCCACCACAGAGCTTACGCCATATTTAATTTCTGCCTTTTTAAAACCCTTTGAAGATTATTCAAACCTTTTTCCCCTGGCGTTATTTTGGGATTGCCTTTATTGTGCTGTCCTCTTCTCTCTTTGATCCTAGTCTTCTTCCAATGTTCCTTTCTCTTGCGTTTCAAAAGAACTCTTTCTTGTCTCATTGCTCAGTTAAGCTCAAATTTCTATTTCTATTTTACTATATATATATATATATATATATATGACGCCATTTTGAAACCACATCTCGGGTTTGTTCTAAGCTGCTCGGCGTGAAAAAAGTCTCGATCCTGACCCTATACCGCTCACTCATGATTGCCATTGCATTGCAATTTAAAAATAGGCTCTAATGATCCTTACTGGCGTTATATTACCACACCAGATCGTGCAGACTGTGCAGGGGGCTGTATTCATATGAATCGTTAATTAACGATTCATTTGGCCATAGGTCAAATGTGTATGTAATTGCCACCAAGAGAGTTCAGTCACATCGTGGCTGCACTGAAAGTAGCGTCTCGCATCAAAAGCTCCGCTACTTTCCATATAACATGTGGTGGCGGGTGGCGTGGCCAGATTTGTGAAAGTGATAAATAGTATGTTTTATGCGTGGCCAAGTTGGTGGCGCTAATACAGGATTGCGTGGAAACTAACGGAGCTTTTCACACGAGACGCGACTTTTAGTGCAGCTACAATGAGAATGAGTTCTGTGGGTGGTGCTACTATGGTGTCGTCTAATGTAGCCCTAATTGATTAACAGGACGGCCTCAGACGATTCGTTCAATGTTCAAGTCAAGGGAACATTTTGGCCACTTGCCTTAGTCCATTAAAATTTAAAAGGGATATATTCTTCAAAGTGGCCCACACGCAGTTGACGGGGGACTTCAGCTCGGTGACGTTGCTGTGGAGGACCTTGCAGTTCTTGCCCACGACATGCGCCCACAGGTTGTAGTCGATGGATTGAAGTCAGGCAAAAATAATACACAGAGCTAAATAGTCCTTTTCCTATTATGTTTGAATCCTGTACCAAAAATATGTAGCATTTAACTTAAAAAATACCTTGTCAGTTTACAAGCTTCAAAACTTTAGATGTTTGATCTCAAATTCTGTAATTCTTTATAACAAAATTAGAAAAAATTAGGCGACATTTCTCTTTAATCTTATCTGCTCAAAAGGAACGTTTGTAGACAAAATTTGTTGTTTATTAAAGATACCAAAGCCATTTGCCCTAATGGCGCTCTTGAGAAAGTCAAACCTCTCATCATTTTTCCTCTATTAACGTAATTTACAAAGGACTTATTTCAGGGAACAAAATGAGAAAAATCTCTGCAATCAGCGCGTTCTTTTCTTTAAATTTGAACGAACAAATTGGTTAAATTTCCTTGGCATTTCTTTCCCGATTCTTCGGACTCAGTAATGAGGGGTGACGCGACAAGAAATTTGACCCGGAAAACTGGACACTTGAGAAAAGTCAAGTTGAAATTCTTATAAATGGACTTGCAGACTAAAATAAGAGGTAGAACAAGGGTGAAAGACCATAGAAAATTTTAATGCATTGTACTATAAAATAAGTCAATTATTTAAAACTATGTATGGAGAATAGTTTATCCACTTTACAAAGGGATTTTTTCTTGTCTTTCTTTTCCTGTATACTTATTTTCCTCTTTCCTCTCAAGTCTCCCGTTATCCTCTGAAAAATTGCCCTCTTACCCAACCAATAAATTCCTTATTTCAATGAAGAGTTGTGTTCATGGTTTCATTCATTAATAAGAATGTTTAAATTTAAGTATCCAGTGTGGGTTTAAATTATCACTTTATAACAATAGATTTTATTTAGACAGGGTTTGGATAAATTAAAATTTGCAATTGTTTTTTGGTGCTGAAGTAAGGTATAATTATCTCTTGGGGCAGTCATATTAGTGTGTCCAGGATGAAGTTCAATTGCTGCTTTGAGCGATGGAATTCACGTGTCTTAGAGGAAGTTTAAGTACCACATTGAACGATTGAATTTATTTGGACAGGCTTAGATTTAACTGCCACTTGAAACAGAAGAATTTGTTTGCTAATGTTAAGTTTATCTACCCCCCAGAACCCCCAAATTTGTGTGACCAGTGTTTGGTTCAAATGCCAATCAGTCCGGTAGAAGTTTTTGTGTGTACAGCGATGTTTAATTATTGCTTATCGCTCTCGTCTATGAAAATGATTTCGTCTTATTTAGATATAAATTTAATATGTTTAATGGCCGGCACTTTGTATTCTATCCAAAGACAAGACCAAAAACGAGTACCTTAAAAGCGTTTAGAAAATTAGAGCAAAATAAAAACTGTCCCTGTATTTTTGAGAAAGTAATTAGAAGTTGAGGAGAGGTAAAAATGTTTCTTTTGGGAGTAGACTCAAAGATTAAGCGGGAAAAAACTCCCGCCAAAATCTCTCATGAAAAATGGCGCTCGCTTCAAAAGAATAGTCGTTGCTTAAGAAAGGGTAGGGGGGTTGGGAGGGTGATAAGGAATACAAGGAACACAAGCCTATTTTAAAGCCTCCCGTTTCATGAGGCAAAAACGCTAAAATAATGAAGCTTTGTCCTGAATGAGGGTGGGGGGGGGGGGCAATCAGGCTCTATAGCGATAGTCCGTGTGGAGGCGGAAGGGGTTCTTTAAAACCATGATTTAAGGCCAACATAAACAAGCCAAAAGGTCTGGAGTTTTCAAGGCAACGGAGGGAGATATGCCTTTTAAAATGCACCGAGAAATTCGACACCAAAAACTAACAAATTATGGCATCATTTACAAATATTAACTAATCCCCCCCTTACCTTCAATATTCAAGTATAACTTGTACTTTTAAATGTAATGTTGTTGGAGTTTTCGTTATAAAACCGCACACTTCAGGATACCAGACATATAATTTATTCTCATTCCCGATCTATTTCCCCGTGTCAGACCTTCGTTTAACCAAATGAACAAAACCACATTGGATTACCCAACATTCCTTTTAGCTCAATAATTTGAACAAACAAAAACAAATTATCGGCTAGTAAATTATGCCTAATGTATAATTACACTTTTGCTCAGATTCTTAAAGAAAGGCTGCGTGTGTGTGTGTGTGTGTGTGTGTGTGTGTGTGTGTGTGTGTGTGTGTGTACTTTCTCTCTATTTACCTTCAGGTATAGAGACCAATTTTCAATAACCTCATGTAGGATTACGTCCATTAGAAAATGTATCACTAAGCTTCACACTAAAAACTTTAAATCCCCCCATCGCTCTATTAAAATCCTCCAGCTCATTAAATCCCCAATCGAATTGTGCTCTATCCCCAGCGCAAAAAAGGAGTCTATCTCCCAAACTTCCTCATCTCCATTCGTAGTTGGAGCAAAATGCGATAATGTGGTGGGAAATTACAACATGAACTTAAATTTCACCCTTTCTCCGGGCATTACTTTCGAATTTCGAATTTCCACGAACTTGCCTCGAATTAAATGCGCTTAGCTTTTCTCGAAAATAAATTAAAGTTTTAAATTTAATAAACTTCATTTTAGGGGTAAAATGAAGGTATAAAAAGAAATTGTTTGTATTTTGAATGAGTACAAATTTGCTTCAACTGAGATTTCTATCCAAATTTGATTAAGCACTTGTAATTAATAGGGAAGCGACCAAAACAGCCTGGAACATACTGAGGATAAACAAATTAACGTAAAAAACATGGTAATAGGCTCTTTAGTACTGTACAATAAGATCAGCACGTTTGTATTTCTATTAGACCATCTTCCATAACATTTGCCAGAGAAATTCGAAGTTATACCAAACTGGTGTATGATAACTTACATGTATAATCTACGTATAAGTGAAGGTAGGGCAAATAAAACGAAATTATAAGGAGATAATAGATTCACTAGAAAAAAACTAACTGTCTAACATGATCTGAAGGACAGCTGAAATAAATTTTTATTCGAATATTATGATTAAATTATATGGAAAATATAATTTAATAAACTAATTAATTAGTTATAAGTAATTAGTATTTAGTGTCGATGCCCTTATTTTTGAGGATGCTTTGACATCTGCCACAGGAATTAACTAAATGTTGACAGTTGCGTAGTAATCTTTTTCTATTCATCTTCAACAGTTTTTTGGATTGCTCGCTTTAGACACTTCCTTCGTCAAGCATAACTCTTTTTGGTGCAATTAACAGACAATTTATGACCTGTTCTGAGAGCAACGAGCCTCTTTCCATCAGATCCGAACAAATTGAACTTAGAATAGTGGAATTGGCCCAATTGGTCACCCGTCCATTAAATGTGCTGTGTGCCAAATGCAACTCCAGGCCTCTTGTTATTTGCACTGATCACTGGCTTGACTGTGTGGGTGCGTGAATATTGCGTTCCTTCAGCCGGCGTGACACAGAATGCTTGGAGATATTGATGGGCCAAATCTCTCGAGAAACTGCTGCACTCGTCTTGAAACGGTCCTTCCTCTCAATTTGAGTAATGATTCAGTCTTCCCTTTTTGAGGCCTTACCTCGCTTAACGGGTGATTTACCTGTCTTATTTAAACCTGTTTTGTCAAAGGAGAAATAATATTATGGCCTAAAACCTTTGGAGCACTAATGCCAAATAGGGTGCCCCGAATCCAAACCTTTGCCCAGAAACGTTTCATTCTTCTCAAACTCGTAATAATTATATCATTAATTGATCCAAGGTGACAAAGTGAGCCATATAGCCTAGTTGCATAACTCAGGAACCTTTCGTGCCAGGACAAATCTGAGCACAGATTTAGAATCAGCGGACCACACATTGACACAAGTAGCAGAGACAAAGTTAAAATTTCTTGGTTAGTATCATTAATACCTTTAGCTTATCGTACTTAAATTTTAGAAACCTTATGTTTTCTGTGGCAAAAGTTATGGGAGATGTGATATAGGTAGATGTGTTCTGATCTTTTTAAACGGTACTGTGGATTTCAATAGAGTTTGCCATTTGCTTCCGACGAGCATTTGTGATCATGCACTATACGCCCATTATACGCTACTCTATTTCTTCTCTTCAATACTTCTCCCCCTACCTTTGCTAACATCTTAGTCATCCGGCTTCGTCCATCCGATCTGCAATTTCGCATTCATTAGAGTCCTACGTTACATCATCATTCTCATTTCCCTCAATAGTCCCTCTTTGGTCTGGGAACTGAAAAATTATTTTCTTAGAAATCCGGTTGTTCTCAATTCTTACGTCATAACCTATCTAAGAGTGTGGGAAGGGATGGCCATAAACCACGAAATGCAATCAACACAAACGAGTCAAAAGGAATTTCTATGGCAACGGAGCCCCCACGAATTCTCGGAGTTTGAGGTATCTTTGCGGATGAATTCTAACAAAGCTTTTTCTGTCGGTGGTGCAGAAAATGGTAGATAATTTTGTTCTTTGTGTCAACCATTAATGTAATCATTTGACCCTTTTGAGAAGCATTTAATTCAATACAAATCTTAAATAAAGAGGTGTATCTTCAAATGTTATTTCCAATTTAGAACCTTTTTACCTCCATTGCACCAGTATTATCACTAATTCATTCTGCCCCAGAGTGCTCTTGCCGATATTTGTGTGAATATCTATGTGCCATCAATGCCTTTTTGTGCCAGTTATCTTGATGGAAATGATCTACGAAGGTTTTATGTTATAGTAAATGGTTAAAAACTGTTTCCATAAAGACGATTTATTGCATCTTCAAATACGAACTAAAATACACAAAAATGTCGAACTAAAAAGTGCAATTGATGTTTTGTCTATCTTATAAAATTTTCCATATTTTTGTTTTTCGTGTTTAATTTTTGGGAAACTCTTTATCATTGGTTGGTAACCTAAGCCCTTTCCCGCGGGTTGTAGAAACAAAAAGATGTGAATTTGATTCTGAAGAAATTCAATTAATCGAATAAATTTAGTATTATCAAGTCAAGTCATGATCTCTTGAAGGGTTAGCCTAAATCACACAAATCTGCTAATTTCTGAGTAAATTGGAAGGATAAATTGAAAAAGGATGAAAAATAATTCCTTTTCATTAAACCTAAAATACGAAGGAGATTTTTTCTTTTTGGATCCTTTCAAAATTTCAGAAAAGGTTATTCGCTCGAAAAATCGGTTTATACTTTATGGCGACCTTTCTATTGTTCTGGCTATTGTGACGCTAATCTGTCTATCCTTTTGTCGGTCTATCAATACATTTATTTAAACTTGTATTTGTACTGCATTATTTCAGTTATTTCCGTCTCTAAAAGCATATATTGATGGTTCTCAAAGAACGGAATTTATCGCTCTCCTTTTTCCAGTGTTTCGAATGATCTAAAATAAATGAGAAAAAAGAGGTGCCCAAAATTTTCAAGAAATAGAATTTGGACGTTACTACAAATGTGCCCATACTATTTAAGGTAGGGGTAAATTTGAAAACCCTGTTGTCTCTCCTTTCCTACAATGGACAAAAATATAATTGAGTAGACTATCTCTGTATACGACTGTATTGAAATCATCACCCCCGATCTTTCAATACTTAAATGCAATGAATCACTCCATTACAAGAACAACCTCTCTAACTATATATTTATAGCTTTCACCTGGAAAATGAGCACTTAATACGTTAGATAAGATTTTTACGAACTGATGCAGTCATAGACTAGAGTTTTGATGGTGGAAATTTGTGGTTCTAAATATTTATTCCTTTCCATTATTTAACACCGATGATCACATGGCCTTCAAAATCTTGAAGGACAAGCAAAATATATTCAAAGATACCGATATGTTTCATAAGTTTGATCACTCCCTCCATTTTTGGCTTGACAATTTAGGGTTGTTAAAAATTGAGGGATTACGGTTCTCTACCCTTCCTTTTGAGAATCACCCACAGCACATCGATTGGATTAAGATGTAGGGAGTTTCCAGGCCATGGACATGGGCATGGATCTCACATATGTAATGGTAATGTCCGAGCCAATTCGTTACTGGGACTTGATGGCACTTGGCTCTCTATTATGTTGGAAAACGCATGGATCACCACACATATTGTTAAAGATCGTATCTAAGAGATGCTCTTAAAAGATATATTTTTTGCCATTATTTTTTCATTCGCAACCAAAGTCTATGAACAGAAGAAGATAAGAAAACTTTTGGTGCACCAAATCCTGCCTGTGAACCCTGTAAAGGTGCAAACAGTGTTCTAAGCTTCATAACTAACCAGTTTACGTTTCAATCAAATGTCAATGTCCTTCCATTATATAAGGCAGCGAGGAGCGAGAAAATTTATTCCTGAACTTTTGAATTAGATTGCATGTGGGCAGACACAGGCACCATAATCTACTGTCCCATGACGATCGGTATGTTTGTGGCCAACTTATCGAGGTATTCAAAATACTAAACAGGTTTAGTTATATAAAATGTAATTCAATTTTTGAACTAGATAGCAGAGTGTCTACAGAACATATTGGTCACATGCTAATATACAAAATATTTCACATTTCTCTACCACTGAATTTCTTTACTCATAAAATAAGACAAAGATGAAATAACTTGACTAAGAATATCATTGTAAGCACTACAGTCAATATGATTAAGAGTAGAGTTGATAAATAACACTTTAAATATAACTTATAGATAAAAGGGGTGTGTTAATTTATTCATTTTTGCATATCATCTATCCCGTTTAACTTTCAATCACCTCTGGCTTTCGTCCTTTCCTCTTATTTCTTAAACTATCCTCGAGTAGATCTTAGGGTCTTTGCCACGCCATATAAGAAATAGTAACCTCAAATACATAAATTAAACTAGAGACATCACAGAACTATACAAACTCATAATATCGTGTCTTTATCAAGGATGCAAGCATTAATAAGCCACAGATGGCATAACGTTGCCAGGCGAAGCCCTCATAGAGTTGCAAGATTTCGATGCCTGCGCGAGATCGGCGAAGAAATGATAAAGTTAAAGGAACAGAAAGGGTAGGAATAGAGCCTGAATAGCTGAAAAAAATAATTTTGATAATGGTAATCGCTATAAATGATTGCCAAAAAGTGAATTTACATTTCGATCAATCTTAAGAACTTGAAGCACCTTACCACAGGAGAAGATGGGAATAAATTATCAAGGCCACAAAGGCAAGTTTCTCAACCTTGAATAAAAGCTCTATTTAACCCATTTAGTACTCCCTCTCGAGCCCTAAATTCAATAAGGGTGAAAGAATAGCTGGCGGTAATTATCACATTCACACCATTTCTACTATCGCTACTGCCTTTCAATCCTAATCTACTTCTCTTTTTCTTCTTCATCTTCCTTTTATTATTATTTAATCTTTAATTTTCTTCTTCTACTAATAACCTGGTGCTGGGATGAGACGTGTAATTCTCCAGAAACATATATTTACTGGAAATATGAAAATCACCAACGTTACCCTCATATTTCTTGTAGCTTAGAAAAAGAGAGAGAACAATCAATAGAAAATTAGTAGAATCGACAAAGAAAAAGAATCTTAGAATGAATTACGAGTACTGCCGTCTTCATGGGCAACAATTTTCCCTAGAATAATCGAACGATATCTGTCGAGGTTTAGTGAGTG
The DNA here is from genome assembly GCA_963969495.1 of Ceratothoa steindachneri. Taxonomy (NCBI): domain Eukaryota; kingdom Metazoa; phylum Arthropoda; class Malacostraca; order Isopoda; family Cymothoidae; genus Ceratothoa; species Ceratothoa steindachneri. Next base: position 35,078,124 of record OZ018338.1, read on the forward strand.
GGTAATCCCAGTTCCACTTCCTGGACATATATTTTATTACCGCACCGAGGTGAATCGGAGGTGAAGCGTATCCAATACACCTACCTTAGCCACTTCCGGTAAATAAGAATAACTCCGGTGCGTACCTTTTGATCAAAACTAAGATGATGATCCCCTGAGTGTGTCCCCATTCAGTAAAAGCCAACCATGGATGGATCGGTGTAATATTGAGATTTTAGCCGAGTGGATTGCTTAATAATTGCCAAAGTTCGTACAAATTAGTTACCCACACAGATACAAAAATAATTTTTAATGTACATGAATTTAAAATAAAATCAATCTTGCACTGAATAAATAAGTCTAAAAAAATGTCGTGGAGATTGCTTGAAAATTACTCACTGGGATGCTTGCGTCTTAATAAACCCGACAGCATGAATGGAATAGTATTATTAAATTAAACAGTGAATTAAGTAAGCACTTCTAATACTCGAGATTACGGGCTCGGGATGGGAGTTCTAGTTCACAAATAAACTGGTGAATTAGAGGAGGGGATAATTCAATTAACGATACCTTTGAGTTCGTAAGTATTTTCGAAAGGGTCGGTGAAGATCTTCTTTTTGTGACGATGATCGCACCTAGTCCTGCCGTCCAAAGTTACCGAATGAGAGAGGAATCCTGGACCAGTGATATAAGATCCTATGCCAGGTCACGAAAGTGAGACAATCGGTGACTCAAATCGGACTTCTTCCTAGAAGTACCTGTCTGATTATTCGGCTGCTGGAGTGGGTAGCCAAAAATGATTACCTAGCTACGTCTAGGGTAATCCACAGAGGGAGGTCCTGTATAACCTCAGACTCTGAAGGTGAAATGGGGGGAGGCTGCGATAAGTTTGTAACTTACAAGTACCGTAAAGGCAACAACCAATTCCCTTAGAAGTTCCTTCCTTGCAGCGGGCGAACGGTTCCCTTGGTGGATCTGGCTCCACACAAACTCGACGTAGGTCCAAGATTTTCTGCCTGGTCCAGGGAGAAGTTTCCCTTTTATTTCCCTCGCGAGCAGAAATCGAGAGAGAGAATCGAATTCTCATAAAATCTGTATCGTCGCGTGAAATACTTTTTTTCATCTTTGGGCAGACAGTATGTCTTTCACGGCTTCGAGCCATCTTGGAGTTCACAGTGGCGCGAAAAAGGGCGACAGAGAATTCGAGGCGAGAGGTTCATTTAGAGATACGAAAGGGCACGCAGCTTGTGTCGGAGTATTTCTGCGTACACTTATGTACGCGGTATTCAGACTTCTACAATATCAATGGTGATGAAAGATGAATTAAAACGTCAAGAAGGAACTAAACTACTACTAAGTCTTATATATACATACAAGTTGAACAAAGTTACGTTACATGGGATGTATTTAGTACACGAAATATCCAAATTTTGGTTGGTTTTGCGGTGTCTACTTGTATTAAGGCTTGATTCGGATACCATATTAAAATAACATGGTCCATCCATAGGACGCCATCCTGGGGGCCATAAGGCCCACTTAGATAAGCAATGGACCAGGGGTGGTAGGTTTTCGATCAGAATGCCACTTTTATTGGCACTGGAATATTCAAGAACTGAAAATTATATGTCCAAAATGATATTTATTAATAATAATATTTTAATTAAGTCAAGACCCATTAATAAGGTTTAAGCAATTAATTAAGTATAAACTATAATATATATAATATAAGTATTTTAGGAATTTAGTAATTAACACTGTCAGATAGAGAGGGAGAGAGAGAAAGAGAGAGAGAGAGAAAGAGAGAGAGGGATAGAGAGATAGAAAGATGCGCGCGGCCGCGCCTTTCAAGGAGAGAGAGAGAGAGAAAGAGAGAGAGGAGAGACATCTGATCGACCCTTTTTGATTGCGCTAAAGAAGGCGCTAAATCACGAGAGGCCGTGGTGTCCTGAAAGCCCGTCATCGCAGAAAGCTGTGAGAAGCTTGAGGGGGCCATTGGGAGTCGGAAAATGTTTCACCTCTCCGGCTTAGGAACTTTCCTGCGATCATGCTAATAGGGCGAGATACCTTCGCTTTGCGATGCATCGGACCCTGGAACCCTTCCCTTTGGGCGGAGGGCGGAAAACCCCCAATATAAATTCTCTGGCGCCAGAGTTTGAAGTCAGTATCCACCACCTGCCCACCCCGTCAGTAGTTGCTGTCTTCCAACCCCCGTCAGTAACTGCCGTCTGTACTTTACCTTTCGTACCCGCTATTCACCCTCCGTTGGACTCTGCACAATTCCTCGCAGGACCCCTTAAGCTCCGGGTATTCTCGTCTAATTCGCGTCAGTCTACCCCGTACTCGTTGTTACTCGTTACTCCCTCGAACCAAATCTTGCGGTAACAACTACACGCAAATCTTCTGTGCAAATGCTCTGTACACCTCCCTTCCCCTCCTTAGCGTAAGCCTTCATCGTCGGCTTCGTGGGCGCTCAAGGTGATTCGAGAGAGCCTTCGTTCAGTCTTGTTTGTTTGTGTATACGGCGAGCGTCCACGACAAATCTTAGCCTTTATAAGTAAGATTGTTTAATAGACAATTAACTATAATGTTTTCTGTTTTTCGAGGTTCTTTTGGAACAGCATCTTGCCTATTTGGGGTAGTGACTTTTTAAATTGTGGTTTTAAGGTATTCATCAAAATATTTGATGTAAAAAAAAATAATCAACAATTCTAATCTTGTTGTTTTTTTCTTTTCTTTTGTTAACTAATTTTACTATCTTTTACATTCTTTAATACAGTGGCATAGGGGTGGAGGGGCTAAATTCCACTAATAGGCAGGGGTATGTTTCAAATTGATCTCTTCACAATGACGTCGGTTTCATTTCATTTCAAGTCAGCCTAAAAGAATCTGGTTTCATTATAGGATGAGTTCAGGAGAGTTACGAGCATCGAACTTCCGCAGAGTAATCTCCTCTTCGAGGTAGTTCGATTATTTTTGCCATACACATTTTCCCTTCCATTAAATTATTCGAGGAGAGATGAGTCCAGAAATATCATTATTATTATCGTTATTATTATTGGCAGTCATTGAAATGTTCTTCATATTGGAAGGGCATACTTGAATGAGGCGACAAGTCCGATAACAGGTTCTAAATACCGATAAGTAGATAGTAGGACGAAAGAATTTCCTTGGTCTGATGGGATTCGAACCACGAGTGGGGGGGCAATGGAACGAAAAAGAAGATTGAACCCCTCAAAAAGTTAAAGTCATGTCATCGCTGCCTTATTTTTATAGCTGAAGTATGAGGCCACCTTTTGTAGCTCCAATTGCCGGTACTGTTGCTACTATTAACTTCCATGTGACGTACAGCGCATAACTCAGTAGAGATCGTTTAACATAAGTTCTGAACCACCGTCGGTACAACATATGGCAGCCACTGTGACATAATAGGTAATCACATCTTGCTATGAAATTCACTTCGTGCTTTGAGTTTCTGGTCACTTTGTACGAACTCGTTCCTATGGGTCTCGAATGCTTTTTGCCGGCCACACCATTCTTGGCTTAGAACTCCATGAGTTGGTAGGAATTAGACTCGACTCGAATGAACGAACTCAGAAGCCTATTGTGAGTGACTCTCGTCCTTGAACATCATAAAATTGTGAGGGGGAAAAAGGAGAATAAAATCTGAATACAAAAATTTAAAATAAAACATAAAATTCAGTTGGAATTCGGGAAATATTGGAACTTTTGACGACCGTCGCTTATGGGAGGAATGATGCCATATTTTACCGATTCAATGAATTTCGAGATGCTCATTTATTACCATACGAAGACCTGATTAAGGGCGGTGGGGGGAGCACAATTCATTGAGACAATGAAGTCAGAAGGGTTTGAATTTGTTTTCATAATAAAGAATGTAGGGCAAAACTTGAAAATAAAACGTCAACTTTCTCTTCTTAATATATATATATATATATATATATATATATATATATATATATATATATATATATATATATATATATATATATATATATATATATATATAAGGAGGAGTCCGGTTGGACTCGTGGATGTCAGCCAGTTTCTTTGACCGGATCACTCTAAACATCTAACCACCCAACTCCCCAGACTGCAATCTATGGCCTATTAAGTGTAGAACGAGGTGGAAGAGAGCGACCAACAAGTCCTCGTGAACCACTAAGGTGGAGCTTAAGTACAGGATCACCACAGCTTTCGCCTAGTTAAATGGGGGTACCATCCAGTAGGCCTAGAATAGGTTCAGACGCCGCCTAGAAGTCGCAGTTGAAGCTGACGGTGATTTCAAGAAATGCTAACAAAGATACCTGGCATTGCCCGGGCATAAAAACATAATTTTGACCAAATAAAATTCTCCTCTTGAGTTAAATTACACAATTAAAAGTTTGTAGGTTTAAAATATAAGTTTTTTTTTAATTTTGAGTAATGGAGTAGTGTATCATGAAAGACCGACAGAGAACAATTTTTACATTACAGTTGTGCGAAAGGGCGAGCAAGCGGGTGGGCGGGCAAGGAAACGTGAGTATGCGGGTAGCAGCCCCAGACTTTAAAGCGCGCTGCGAGCAAATGAGTTCTAGTTTTAACTAAATATCTAAATAATTCGAGTTCGAGAATGCTGATAATAGGTATTATCGTGTTTTTTAAACATTGCAGTCGCATAATTGGTCCGGCAAACATTACTTTTTCCACAGGCAATGTTTATGTTCTAATTGCAACTCATATTCACGATTACTTGAACCCCCCAAAACTAGGAAGGGTAAAAATTCGGACCTAACCTAACCTGCTTATCTCCTGGTAAATTTGCCCCCAATGTTGACTTTTGTTGGCCTTTAAGGTCCCTTTTTGTGGCCTTTTATAGCGTTCATATATATATATATATATATATATATATATATATATATATATATATATATGTATATATATATATATATATATATATATATATATATATATATATATATATATATATATATATATATGTGTGTATATAGTATGCCGCAAATGAAAATTTACATACTTCTGTTTAACGCAAAAATAATGAAATTTACAAAACAGCCCGAACTTTATGCAATTAATACAATGTAAAGATCGAAAAAGAAAATGGTAAACAGGAAACCTTATATGGAAAATAAACATATTTGAAAACGCAAACGTTTATAACACATTAATATAAATAGTTTACATCTGCAAAATATCTCGCTAAATACTAATCGACATTTGTTCTCGATTATCTAGAATAATTTAAACTCCCTGGGAGGTTTCTTTCCTCATCGCAAAAGGCTACTGCGTTATTCCTTACAAAATAGTCGTACAGCAACATTTTCATCTTGGCAAAAAACAAACAAATCGGTCAAGATCTTCGTGAACGCATTATAGCCCTTTATAATGGTGGCCTTGGGTGCAGGGCATCTCTATACAGCTTAAAGTGCCTCTAAATTCAATTTGTACCATAAAACGCAACTGGAAGTCTCTTATTTCAATTGATCATTTAGATTTTTCAGGTTGTCCTCGGATGATAACGAAAAGTGCAGCTAAAAGAACTGCTAGAACTGGATGCGATAAACCACAGACTACGCTTAATGATCTGCAGGAAGAGCTAGAAACAAGTGGAGTTGAAGATAGTAAGGATAGAATAAGTAGAACACTGCGTCGTTAGGATCTCTTTTATTATACTCTAATAAAGACACTATTGCTTGATGAACATATAAATAAACCGGCGGAGTTCTGGGAACAAATCGTTTGGTCACATGAAACAAACATGGAACTTTTTGGTCGAAATTCAATCAGCGGAGTGTGGAGAAAAAAGTGTGCAGCTTATGAGAAAAAAATACGATCCCTACAGTCAAATTTGGTGCTGGATCAATCACGGTATGAGATTGTTTGTACTCATCAGTGGTTGGAATAATGGAGGTAGTCGAAGGAAGAATGAACGGCGAAATGTACAGGGGAGTTTTGGAAAGGAATTTGTTATATAGCGTTGGCTCTCTGAACTTAAAACCAGAATGGGCTTTCAGCAGGACAATGACCCCAATCACACAACAAAACAAACTAAGAATCGGCTGCATAAAGATAGAATTAATGTTTTGGAGTGGCCAAGTCAATATTAGGATCCGAATTCCATCGAAAATCTGTGTTGGGGAATTGAAACTCCGGGTCCAGAAACGAGATCCGCGTAATGTATCAGATTTAGAGACGATATGTTTGTAAGAACGGAGCTAAATCAACACAATCCACTGTAGAAAGATCGTAAGAGACTACTCAAAGCGCCTTCACGCTGTAATTGACAGCAAGGAGTATTTTCAAAAGGTACTAAACCATGTTTTTATGAATGCTATAAATTTTTGTGTTGTCACATTTCACTCTTGTCTTAAAAGAGTTTTTATACTCACAATTATTCCTTTTCTAATCATTACATTGTTTTCAGTACATAATTTTCCACGAGTTTTGTAAATTTCATTAACCTGAGTTAACTTACTAAAATAAAGGTTTCATTTCCTCAGTGTGTTGTGAGCTTTTGAGACCCATGGTATATATAACTTCCTACGACAGACGGGAAGGGGGGGGGGGTGAGGGGCAGATCGAGTATTTTACCAAATTATTAGCTTTTCGTAATTATTACTTTTCGTAATTTTAAGATTTAATGAATCCTTTGAGTGTTGTATATTGCGATAGATTCCTATGAAATTTAACTTACTCGAATATTTGAAAAGGGGAGAATTTAGTGGACAGAAAAAAGATTATTGAATTTGTTTTAAAATTAACTAGTTGATCTGCAAGATCCCCCTACCCCCTTCGAGATCCTATTGAGCTTCATAAATATCAACAGAACTGCAAATTGGAAACGTTATCTAATCTCTCAAAGAGATAATTGGAGAAGAGATGAGGACGGATCCAAGACCGAACTCACCGCACCAACAGCAACGCAAATATACGCTCCGTTACTCTCTCGATTGAGTTTCATAGAGATGATACTTCAAAGAGAAGAGGCTAACGACTCGCTAGTGACGCCTGTTTTCAGTCGATCCGAAAACTTGTTTGTATGAAGTTGAGGGGGATTTTGGTATTCGTTCTCCTGCCCTTTATTATCGTTATTTTCTCATTTATTGTAAAAAGAGAACCACAAATCTGCCTATAAGTAAAGGCTATGGTAATGATTAATCATCGTTTTTGTGCATCCATACTCCCCATGAACACTCCTGCCTTCATCTCCCTTAACGTGTCTATCCCCCATACTATTACAATCCCGATTCCTTTTGGTACTACAAATCTACTAGAAGATACGATCGTAAGGAAAGGTGTGAAAAACGAAAGGTACTCAAACAGACCGAAATATCAGACAACTATGGGCTATTAAGGAGAAAAAGGGTCGCGCAATTCTCCCCAAGTTATCTATCCCATTTAAGAAGTGATGCCGGTTAATCTGAGGGAAGAGGCAGAACTTATTGCGTTAATTTCCCCTCCCAAATAATGATCAATTACCGATGATTTTATCCAAGCGGCGAGAAATTCGGAGGACGCTATGCGAGAGACGCCGACGGCGGAAGATAATTCATTAATAAAATGAATTTGGGCACAAAATCTAATCGTGATTTGGAAGATACACTTTATAATCATCATCATCATCAACTTATTATTACTATTTATCTTATTTATTTTCTTCTTCATCTTGTTCTTTCTTTTCTTCTATCTAATCTTAATATTTTAGCTACATGTTTTTATCATCATCATCAATACCTTATTCTTTCTTTTTTCATCACCATCTTCTTTTTCTTCTTCCTTTTCTTCTTCTTCTTCTTCTTATTATTATTATTATAAAACGAACAAATAAAAACCAACGTGGGCATCTTCCCCGGAGAATTTTGGAAAATCTGTTTAACGAAATTCTTGAAATATCTTTTGGGGACAGGAGGGCGCGCAACTCTCAGGATCCTTTCTATATTTCTCATTGCAGTAGGACACCCGTGGGCAAGGGCTAGTAGGATCGCAGTATATAGATAATCTCTACTGACGGGGCCGAAAGAAGGAATCACAAATCAACATTCACGCTGATACCTTAGAATTATTCGTTCTTTGCTTAAATATTTTCAGGAGCCGTTATACGTGCCCCACCTGCCCCATTACCCAGAGGTGATAACTTTATATTTTAAGTCGTTCTTATTTTTATCCCTACTTACTATCCTTTGTTTTAATACTTTTCCTTCATCTTTTTCCCTAAATCTCGGTTATTCAGTGAAGATGCCCTCGTTGGTTACGTGATTTTCTCTTTTATTGCCCAAAATTACTGATGGTTATTTGAGATCTGTTGCTCAATGGGAGAAGTGCAGTCCCCAATGCGCAAGAACCTCGTTACTTCCAAGCCTTATTAAGTTCTTCTCAGTTCTGCATTCTTTTTCTACATTCCTTTAAGTCATACCGTCCTTTGCTAAGTATTTTAGCCATACGTTTATTTCTAATTTATTCTAAGCCCCACCGATTATTTAGAACTTATTCTAAGCTCTTCCATTTATTTAGAATTTATTTTAAGCACTACGTTCTTTCCCCCATTCTTTCTCTCTCTTACGTCCTTTTTGTAAGTCCATCTCGGTCTTAAGTCCTTTTTCTCTCTCCAACGTCTGTCTTCTAACTCTATAAATCCTAAATTCTTTTTCCTATGTTCTAACTGCTAATTGCTTTTTCTGCGTCTTTCTAACTCCGAAATCATTTTCTTCGAAGTCTTTCTATATAATTTACACGTCATTTATCTAAGTTCCTTAAAACTCTCTTTTTTTCTCTAAATCCTTTTTCTATTTCGTACTTCGTTTATTTCATGTTCACTGTCCATATCTTTTTCGAAGTTATTTAAACCCGTATGTCCTTTGTGAAGTTCTCATAAGTCACGTCCTTAGTCATTTTCCCTGTAGTATAGTTAGCATCTTTTCAATTTTTCCTTCTCTTTCTTTGCCTACTTAACATTCTTTATTCCCATTCTTCTAAATACTATCACTCTTTTTTCATCTTAAATCGGATCTTTTGATCTCCACTTCTAAAGGATGTTCGCGAAATCACAATTGGCAAGTAGTGTGCCGAGAACATTCATTTCTCCTCCTTCAATTTGTAGCGAGATTATTTTATAAATCCTCTTAAGTCCCGCAGATGTTGCGCTTCAGCGTGAGTAGATGTGTTTTGTATGACGTAAACATTATAGGAACTGATGAGAACTAACGGAAGCATGGAACTCAGGAGGAAACCACAAAGAACCGTAGAATGATTGTTAGACTAGTTAAGGATAAACATGGAAGTTACTGATCTGTGATAAAATGTCTAAACGAAGATGGCATTTGTTTAAAAAAAAAAAAAACTAAATGCAAAATGTATGGTGTATGCTGTTTTTTTTATCTAAAAATAGATACAACAGAGTTATTAGGACTAAAGTAGTGGATATTTTAAGGATATATGATGTGCAAGGTTGTTTGTTGGAAGCAGTGGAAACTTCGATGTAAAAAGGTGGTTTGTGATTGATGAGAGGTAGTGGTTATTACAAATTGTAATGCCCGACCATAGTAGGTAATATAAATATGTATTTGTACTGTGCTTCTAGATGTACTAAGATGTATTAATGAACATTGGTGAGAAAGATTAAAATTTTCAGTGAGAAGGTAATTCATGAGTAGGGGAAGTCTTTTTTGAAGGTGTTGATGGTTTTGTATTGTTAAATGAATGTGGTAATGAACTGAAGTCACTGGTTTTCACTGTGTGAAAGTGAAAGCAGAAAAGAGTAAATACAGGGTCCCCTGAAAAAAACGGGCCCCAACTTTCGATAGGCCTCATTTATTAATTTTCTGCAAGGATTGAATAAAACTTTGGTGTTAACTAGTTTATTGTGTTTAAAAACATCATATAAAAACATGAGAGTCTTTGGCACGGTTCATTTTTATTCTAGAGCACGTTTTCGAGTTGACATCCATTTAGCTCTGTGCATTTCTTGAGGCGCAGCACAAAGTTGTCCATGATGTCCTTACAGACCGAACGACTAATGGCTCTGATCTTCTCCTTAATGGTTCCCTTGGGTTCCGTGATGGTCATGGGCCTCTTTGCGTATACGCTGTCTTTAAAGTAGCCCCGGGGAAAGAAATTTGGGGGGCTAAGGTCTGAGCTAAGAGGTGCCCAGTTTTGAGGTATGAGAGCTTGCTCCATCTTGTTGGAACCAGAATATCCCTATAAGCGACGGGAACAGGGTCAGAGGTTGCCTCTTGAAGGTTTGGAGGAGCTCAACATAGGGGAGATTCCTCGAAGATGAATGGTCCGATGATGCTTCTGGCTGAGATTGTAGTCCATGCCTTGTTCTTAGGAGAGTGTAGGGGTTTAGTGGCTACCTCATTTGGCCTGGAGGTCCCCCAGAAGATATTTTTCCTCGAGTTTATCTTTTCTTCAAGAAGGAAGTGAGCTTCATCTGAGGTTCAAAGGAGGTTAAGGAAAGTTGGGGTCTCCTGAACCTTCTTCAGTATCTTTACTGCCATAGCCTTTCTCTGCTCCTTGTCTGAGTATGTAAGGGTCTTCTTCGTCTGTATTAGGTATGGGTAGGCCTTTACATCCATTACTAGCACTCCTGCAAGTCTCACGGGATATACCGAGGGACTGACTTCACTTGCGCACATAGCGTTTTGGACTCTGCTGAACTTACTCTCTCACGCTCTCGACCAGCTCAACTGTACGCTTCCTGGGGCGTCCTGAATGGCTTGGACGCTTGTCACTGGCTGCATTGAGGTTCTCCACTATCCTATAGTTCTCAAAGTGGTCAATTCAGTCCTGAATTCTGCTCTTGGATGGGTCTTTTTCACATTCGAACTGATGCACGAAAGTGTCCTGCACTTTCTTGAACGAGCCTTTCTTGTAGTAATGTTTGCTGCAGTATATTCTTTGCTGGAGCTCCCATTGAGAACTAGTTGTTTTCATATGCGTTGCTTCTGTCATGTCCTGCAAAGTAAGGTGGATTAGTGAATGAATGAATGAAGGATATATCACAAAAAGTGTGCGCAGGCTTGTTTTTTGGTGGTGACCCTGTATTAGTTTTGCAGATGTTGAAGATTTTGAAACTTAAATAAATGCTGTATAAGTATGGTTAATGAACTCAGCTCTCTTTGAAGCATTGTAACCTGATAGATGAGGTAGAATTTGTATGTAAAGTACAAAAAAACTGGCAGGAGCTATTAGAGAACGTGTTTATGGCAGGAATACTCTGTTTGACTGCGGTATAATTTAATACAAGATTATTATTATACCGACTTCAACGTGGGGGAGTGAAACAGTGTTTAAAAATAAGGCTAAGTGTGTAAGAAGGGAGTAAATATATGACAATCATTTAGGGCGCGAATATCATAAGCAAATATGTGATAGGAGTTGTAGAGTGAAAAGGATATTAGTGAGTGTTGGGGGTAGTTTGAGATGGAGTGGCCATATCTAAACTAGAAAGGCTAGCAAAAATTTAGGGATCCTCTTTGGCTAACAGATTGACTCTATGGCCGAATGTGTGTGAGAGACCTATTTCACCTGAGTAGGTGGGAAGAAGTGTGTATGAAAGATGTGTCTGGAGATGATTTGTGAAGGGGGCGTGAGACTTAGAGTGAGCAAGCTGAATTTCTAACATGATGGGACCCCGAGGGGTTTCCTCATCTTCTCATAATTCTACGATTCACCATTCCTGAGGGATTGACGTGTGCCCACACACAATATAATGATGATAGTGAAGAAGATGGACTTCGACATCATCATCATTAATTGCAACACCATCAGGTTATTCAATCCAACTCATCTGCCGGTTATTCAGCCCAAACCATATCCCGGTTATTTATCACAACCCAACTGACGATTAATTATTCATCATAAGCCGACTGCGGGTTATTCATCTTAACCCAGCTGACGGATATTTATGACAAACAATCTACCGGGGATTCACCCCACTCAAACTTCCGGTGTTTATTCATCCCAGTCCAATTGCCGGTTATTCATCCCAACTCAACTGCCTGTAATCCATTGCAGCCCAAGCAGTTTAGTTATTGCAACCAGACTGCCTGTTATTCATCGCAATCCGACTGCAGGTTATTCACCCCAACCTTACTGCCGGTTATTCATCCTAACCTAACTGCCAGTTATTCATCCCGACCAGACTACCGGTTATTCATCCCAACCCCGCTGCCGATTATTCATCTTAACCCGACTGTCGGTTATTCATCCCAACTCGACTGCTCTAACAGGCATTATTCTCCGCTTCTTGAAATTCTCCTTTCCGGTGATAAGAAGCGCCGAATTTTAAGGATGGCCTAAGTTGTTGATAAGACCATTTTGTGTGAGGTGAATTGCAGCGGTTAATTAAACTTTGCCTCATTATCCTCTACACATATTTTACTTCACCTCCTTTCTTAACCCAGCCGGGCTGTCCAAATGTTTAGTTAAAGTAATACTTTTTCAGGAACTACCCAACATTTTGAGTTTATTTGATGGCCCAGATTTTTTTCGTCTTTGAGGTTTCCATTTACTTCCCATTTTCCTCAAATTTATTTTTGTTTCATCCTTCAAATACTCAAACAAATTCTTTCTTGTTAAATGAGCGTCGACTCTTCGAATTAGACTACTCCCCACCCAATTCTTTTTTAAAAACTCTTACCTTAATAAACTTCCCAACTTTGTCATTTTTACATATACTTTGCAGTTAAAGGCCCGGCATGAAACACTCTTGATCGCCAGTGCTCGAAGCCAACTAAGGACACCCATCGCCCATAAGACGAGTGATGGTGACGTCATTACTTGACGAAAGTGTTGACATCAGACGGGAGCAAAACATTTCCAATTATGATCTATATTTTATGGAGGAATGAAAATTGAACACTGTATTTGCTTCTAAAATCTAACCAGAATCTAGCCTATTATAAATGCTTTGTAACATGCCCTAGTGCCTTTTCTTACCATCATCAAATTTTGAAATTATACATAATATATAGTTCGAAAGTGCTTGGATTCATCTTTTCATTTTCCTGTGGGTTAATTTTCATATATATATATATATATATATATATATATATGAAAAAAGTTCACAAAGTGCACCTGTGTCAAAGTTATGCAGATACAGCCACAAAGGAAAAATGAAAAACGTTCCAAGCGATTTCTAGATTCTTCGAATCAAGAATACTTCCCCAAATTAATAAAACCCCTATAGCTTAGATGCGTTATGTTGATGACATTCTTTGCCTTTGGCCTAAAAATTAAAATATTAATACATTTGTTATTAAAATTAATACTTTAATGCCTTCGATTAAATTAACTTTAGATATTCTAATTCATCGGACAAATCATTGTTTTAAATATGGAATATATAGAAACCTTACGGCCATAGATTCTTATATGCATTTTTATTCTTACCAACAAAATAGCACAAACAAAGTGTTTTCTCCTCAAGGTTTATGCGTGCCCTTAGAATTGTCTCACCAGCGTTAGTTTCAACTCCTATCACATATTATTTTAAAACCACGATGCTCCCACGTGCATCTTCGCTTCGAAGCTTGGCGCCTTATCACAGCCCTTGGATGTCAATGTTTAAACAAGGAGGTTATCGTCCCCCCGTTTTCCCCCATACGCCGACCTCACCAGATTGAGTTAGGCTTATGGGCAGATAAGGCATTGTTCCCAGCCTCAGCTGTGCATTCCCTAGAAGTTCCCACTCCATTGTAACCTACGCCAAAGTAAGTGTCTCGACTATTTAGATGGAAACTTTACCACTAAGATCAGATTGGAGATCCAGATTTTCGTCGCGAAACATTACCACGACCCTCTCTCACTTTGTGCGCCAAGGGACTTTGAGCTCGAGATTCACCATCACTTGTCCAGAAGGAGGACAATATCCCTTGAGTGCCAAAGGTTCAAGCCTTTCGTGACGCCAAGTCCCCAAGGCTTCCCCCTCGTTGTTCAGATAGAGAACAACGTTAGAACAGCCATTGTTATTTTGAGCCCTTCGCCAAGAAACGGTTCTCACCCTTCCCCCTTGTTGTTCAGAGGAGAACAACATTAGAACAGCCATTGTTCTTGAGCCCGTAGACAAGAAACGGTTCTCACCCCCCCTGTTTGTTCAGAAGAGAACAACGTAGAACAGCCATTGTTCTTCAAGCCGTTCGTTGAGAAACGGTTCTAATCCTAAGACGCCACGTCAGGATCATCTTATTCCCCCCCTTCGGCTGGAACTCGCCAGCGGACTGAAAATTCCTTCACGTCGCCTTCCACTGCACCACTAGTATAAAGTTACGTAAGCCAAACGTTACCTTTGAGTATTGAACCCTTTTGTCAATTCTATTCTATGCTTTCAAATGGTTTAGCGAACCATCCCATCTCTTTAACTCTATATTTGTTTTACCTTTTTAAATCCTTTAATCCTCGGATTAGCCCGAGCCCCCACGACCCTTTCCATTCTCTTTTTATGTCAATATTTTCCGTCCTGTGTTTGTTGATAGTTATTATTAGTAAAACTCTATTTTATTAATAATAGCAATATTATTATCCTTGAGCTCAGTTCCACTTCTTAATCATATCGAAGATACATAATATCGGCCCGCCAGACATTAACGCACTCTAAAGATAATTAAAGAAGTTCCCTCAACGAATAGTTATATATGGTATATCATCGAGAGTCCATTCTACGACAAAGTGGTTAAATATATAACTAGGGATAATTGTGTGCTACCCTCTGTACTTTCTCAACAATTGTTAGAAGTCTGTTAAGCGTTCCTATTATCAAATTAATTTTAATATCAGTAAGTGTCAGGCCAAAGCTTATTATTTTTACCCTAAAACCAAATTTTCATTAAATTAGCTCGTTTACTTAGGCTTCTGAACATAAATGTTATTTTTAAGTACGAGACTACAATTTATCACATCCTTGTCAAAAATTCCTCCCTCCCGACCTGGCATTGTTTATTCGATAAGCTGCAACAACTGACAAAATGTTATTATAGACCTAACCAGGAGAGAACTATATGTCTGGGTTAAGCAACATCAAGCCAATGTACGTAATCAAAGTGAACAATCTACCCCTTTTTTACATATGTACATTCTTAACCATACCATTAACTGGAACAGTGCCAAACCAGTCATAAAATGCAGTAATTATATTTAGAGAAATATATCAGAATGTATTTCCATTGACACATTCCCAAATTTCAACCCTAGCCCTGGTTTGTTCATGCTAGACCCCATTATCACTACATACATAAAATCTCAAATAAAGTTGTTTTGAGGATTTTTTAACCCCTAATTCGGGTTCAGAGGGAGGTAGTCTAATCCCCCACATCCACCATTTAATGCAATGCATGTCCTGCCTCTTGTCATTACTTGAAAAGGTCTTTAAGAATAAAGACGAAACTGCTCGGAATCAGTTTTCACTTTTCCTTTGTGGGTGTATCTGCATATATATATATATATATATATATATATATATATATATATATATATATATATATATATATATATATATATATATATATATATATATATATATATATATATATATATATATATATATATATATATATATATATATATATATACACTCGTATGTTCAGGAAGCAAACCACAGTATTTCGAACCAATCAGGTTTCGACAGAGGAGACATTGGTCATCTTCAGCGGCTGGCAAACTAATGATTACAGAAAGATGCTTAACCTAAGGACAAACAAATTTATAAGTCAGGATTTAATAAAAGGGGTTTGGTACAGGAAGATATTTTTGAGCAGAGGTCGGAAGAGATGAGTGTTGAACTGACCATCGAATACATTGATTTGGGGAAGTTACTTTATGAGAGGTGATGTAATAACAGGCTAGAAGATATGCTTCCCAGGTGCATTTCACATTTGTGTTTCTTCAAAAGTCGGTTGATCCCACATAACCACCAGCCAAGAAGTCAGAGCTATTAGGTACTTCTCTATAAATGGTACCTTCTAGACTCCAAAATTTTTTTTAAAAAAATTAAGACTAATAATAGTGGCAAAGATGGAAGCCGTTTCACAGTGCCCCGTCCCCTCAATGCATCTGGTTTAAAAGCTCGTTCTCCAGCAACCAAACCAATCATAATTAAGTAGAACCAGAAAGCTATATCGAATAGGCTGAAGCTCATGAAGGGATGAAGATTGGCAGATAAATTAATTCAGGGACGTAAATCAATTTAATTTAGTTGGATCTGATGACAGACGCTTTTTTAGATACGCTACAGGTAACATACTTAACTATAAATGGGTTATAAATTCTGCCAAGCATGGAAGAGGCAGACTCATGGAATGGAGAATGTTTTCGTCTGAATGTGCTGGTCTGCTAGTGCGAATAATTCGAACGGTAAATGCGAATGTGTACTAAACCCTCGTAAAACAACATGTTATAACCTCACTCCGAGCATCTTTAAACCAGGCAGCAGTATGTATGTAAGACAAGGCACCATTCAATACTGTAACTTGAGTAAAATACTAGTTCGAACAAGAAGATATTCAATTTTGACTTGAACCGAATTAAGAACCACTGAAAGAGCATTAGAGACAAAGTTAGAGACCAGCATCCTTCAATTGTGACCGATTTGTGGATGGAAATTTAGCAGGAATGTAACAAAATAACACCAGAATTTTTCAAGAAACTGGTGAGGTCCTATTGGCTTCGTTGCGCCGAAGTAATAGAAAAAAAGGCTTCAACACCTAATATCATGTGATTTAAGTTTCATCGTTGTCGAATCTTGCTTTGTTTCTAGTGTACTTGAGGCTAAGCAAATCTGTGAGTGAACGACCTCTTATTTAGTAGGGGTCTCACAATTTTATTTTGTTAGTTTAGTTACTATAATTTCTTGAATAGAGGATCGTATCATATAAAATAATCATTAAATAAAATAAATTCATGCCTCTAATTATCATAGAAATTTCATTTACCTACTCATCCTCATAACTTTGAAAATATTTAAAATAAGGAAAATTGTTCTCTTATTTTGCATTTTACTCGCTAGTATGTATATATATATATATATATATATATATATATATATATATATATATATATATATATATATATATATATATTTATATATTTAATATTTATGTATGTATATATATATATATATATATATATATATATATATATATATATATATATATATATATATATATATATATATTTATATATTTAATATTTATGTATATATATATATATATATATATATATATATATATATATATATATATATATGGATTAAATTAGGATAATAAATCTAAAGAGGAAAATACAATAATTATTAAAAATTTCCTGAGTAATTACGAAAATAAAGATAAAAACTGACCAACTTGAATGGAGGCCAGGAACGAAACAAAACAAAAAGTGAAATTTGAAAAGAGGTAAACTTGGACACTTTTAAATTAATTGGAATAATGGAGAGCCAACCAGTCGAGTAATTTAATCGATGGGTCGCTCATTAAGTTAATTGTAGAACAAAAGTGTATGAAAAATGAATTAAAAGTAGAGATGAAATTAAAGTCATTCAAAATTTAGATTAAGAAATATGGAGTGGAGTTGAAGACTGACTCGACCTTAATTCGAGATGTAACTTATGCATTCTCAACCACTAACTTGACCAGCGTCTTTTTCGGGATGAAACATAGCTCAAATCACTCAAAATTGAATTGAAAATCCATTTTCTTAAAATAGAGGATTCTTGATGTCCATTTTTAACGAAAACTTTGTCCATTTATGAAGTAAATAGACGAGAAATCTCGTTCCGTAAGTAAAACTTTGAAAACAACAATTGTGATGAGTACAATATAGACAGAACGCATCGATATTGACGAGTACAATATTGAAATCAACAATAATAGCGAGAATAACATTGAATTCAACGATAGCGACGAGTAAAATATAGAACTCAATGATAGGGATGAGTACAATATTGAACTCATATATAGTGGCGGGTATAAGATTGGGCATAATGATATTGCTGAATAGTATATTGTATTCACCTATAGAGGATACAGTATTCGAGGTACGATGGTATTGAGTAGTAGCGGCGGTGGTTCGCCGTCCTGCCTTTATCCAGGTGGATCCGTGGACCGGATAATGCAATTGACATAAAGGTAAGTATGACAATCGCTGGTCAGCCTTTAGGGAGAGGTGTTAGGTTTTGGCACCAAACAGCGTTCAGGTGTAACCTTCGTCGCCCCGGGGCAGAGGGACCTATTCTCCATTCAGATGTTTGTGGATATTGATACCTATCGGCAGGATTCCTTGGAACAGAATGTGTGTGTGTATTGTGCTGCGAATACGAGAGAGGAAAGAAAGCAGTGTTGCAATTGGCTATGTGTTTTATGAGAAGTGTAAGAAGATCTACCCACCCGAATACAGGTTTGAGCACAGCGCGTCCACCAATCGGTAGCCTGATCTTTACGTGCTCTGACGTTTCTGTT
Source organism: Ceratothoa steindachneri (assembly GCA_963969495.1). Classification (NCBI taxonomy): domain Eukaryota; kingdom Metazoa; phylum Arthropoda; class Malacostraca; order Isopoda; family Cymothoidae; genus Ceratothoa; species Ceratothoa steindachneri. The sequence continues at coordinate 35,096,567 of OZ018338.1, forward strand.
CGCTCCTGCCGGGATCGAACCCGATACCAGGACGTAAGTGAAGCCACGCCGTATCTACGCGGTTAGCAAGAGCACTATCGTAATAAGTAATATATTTAACTGAACACTAGTTTTGAGTACAATATGAAAGTGTACTCATTATAGCTACAAAAATAGAAGTTGATTTTTGCCTCAATCTGTTTTTTGCTTTTTGTACTTTGGTAAAAATATTGTGCTGAAAGATTGCGCTGAAAGATTGTGCTCAAAGATTGTGCTAAAAGATTGTGCTAAAAGAATGTGCTCAAAGATTGTCCACAAAATCGTCCTTAATTGGCATGATTTTACTTCATTCGCTTTCCTGTTTTAATAAATATTCTAATTATGTTTTGCTTTCATTCCTAGCTATTACTTTTTCTTTGTACATATGTCTTATACCCTTTTCGTACATCACTCTTTCGTACTCTCAATCAGGCAGGAATCCATTCTTTACCAAACATCTAATACACATAAATTTGATTACAATTTGCTTATTAAAAATAATATACCAAAAGCAACTACTAAATAATTTATTAAAATGGATGTGGACATCAACGAGGGAATGTGTGCGATTTTTTAAATAGATACCGAACATGGTAAAGTTAGGATAGGTCAAAATATGCGACAGGTAGATTTCCTCGAGCATCCGAAAGATGAGACTACTTGTCGTAATTATTTTCCTTATCTTCCCCTATTTCTTAAAATACCTCTTCTCATATATAATACTAACAATAATTATAATTATAGTAAAGTTTCTATTTCTAACAATTAATGATTTGTTGTAAAACATTAATAATTGAGACTCCTTCGAGAACTACTATACTACAACCTGAGTCTAAGGATCATCAAATGAGTAAAATAGAGCACTACGTACAAATATAACGTGAATTGTAAGTATAATTATATCATCGTTTACCAAACATCGTTTTAGGACCAAAATTGTTCATAACACTTTTAATAAAAAAAGCCATTCAAACAGGCTTTTGAAGACGTGTTCACCCCCAATAAACCCAATTTGATCTATTTTGCCATTTAAAATCTAACTCCATTCTTTATCTACAAATCATACTTTTTAGAGAATGAAATTTAAGATTATGATAAGGGTTTTAAAGCGTAGCTTTTGGGTCTACGCAGCTCTCTTCCTGTTTGTTGTTTGGTATTTGCTGCAGAACTAAAACTACTAGAAACGATCTCCAAGGCAAAGTTCAGCGCACTGCTGAAATGTTATCTCACAATAGCGTCACGAGGTATATCTTATTATGGCTAAAGTACAATGGTCGGTGAATTAAGTTTAAGGAACATAAAATTAGGGATAAACTCGTACAAAGTCAAGTACAGCGAATCAGCGAAGACGGCACTGTTTCATCTAAGTTCTTTCTCCTTAATCTTTGGTTTCGTCATTTTTGTACATTTTCTTATGCCAACTACATTTATTCATAATCTTCGCTAAATACTTATCTATTTTATGAAATCAGTGCAAGGGTGAGATAAAGACAAGCGCCAAGGACAAAGACCATGTTAGACGCCGCTGATTTAAATTGATCTACCAGTTTTCCTATCATTCTATCTCTTGGGTTTGCTTTATAATGCCTTCTTTCAAAATATTCCGATTTTCTTACATTTTTCCCCTTTTTAAACAATTACTACCCCCACATACTGGTCTGTGGTCATTCTAAGAATAGAGTTAGACATAAAATATCAATCTCACTGTTATACCAATATGAGACAAAGGCCAGATGTAGAATGCAAGAGAGTCGCGAAGGAAGAATGTCTACCCTCATCAAATCAAGAGACAACACAGGGAAAGGGTCATTTTTACGCGTTGATGGGCGGAATGATATTTTATAATAACTCTTTAGGAAGATTTCTGCTGTACTATTTGGATAAAAACTTCGCTACAATCACACTTCAACTAAGTTTCTCAAATGTAACTTAATGTTCTTTATAAATATTTAATCATTTCTCACGATATCGTTGAATTATGGTGGCCTATAAAAAATCGTAAACCACATTTTGGATCCATGTAGGGACTTAACTAAATATTGAAGACACACATTACACATTTCAACTAGAACATTTTATTACTGAGATAATAGCAAATTATCTAAATTTTCAATTCAGAGTAATTAGAAAAAAAGTAATGGTGGCAAGTTAATAATTTTAAAAATACTCGAAATTCACATTTACCAGAACTGAAAGTAAAGCGATAGTTACCAATTGTCATATCTTGCTGCATATAACTAATTCATAGCTAAAGAATCTTTAAATTACCTAGTTATTATTCTGATTCTAGATTCAATGTTATAATTGACTTTCTTTTGTAATAAGAATGAAAACATCCAAACTTATTCTTTTGAAATTCTAGACGTATTTTAGTTTTTAAATCGATTGCTTTCTCGATAGTGTTTGCATGCTGAATTGTGCCAATGCAGAATCTATGTGGAGAAGCATTGTTATCGTAACCGCACAGCCTAACTGTGTCAGTGCAGCTGATTTAAAAATAAAAGAAGGATGGATCCATTGGATATGCTGTATAAGTTCCTACATTGGCCATAAAAGACCATGTTTGGATTCAATGGTCGGCCTGAACTTGGAGAGAACAAGAAACAATAATATTTAACTTGTAACCTCTTTTTTACTTGATTTTACATAACAGTTAAACAGATGATTGCAGGTTTTCTCTTGTAACAAAATGTATATGGAAGAAGCCAGAAAGATTTTCACTAGTAAACAACAAAAATCAAATATTGAAATGGAATTAATTATACTTTTTAAATATAAGCACTAAAAAAATAGAAAATGCTAAAATATTCAACCATTGTTTCGTCATAAATGCTACAAATTGTAACATTATTGAGGACATGCGAGTGAAATATCCCCAAATATCATTTAATCTCTGAAAATTCTGACCCTTAATTCATGTTATTACCATTTATAAATATCGGAAATAATATCCTTATTAGGCTTCCCGTCGCCCCAAATAATATGTCTCGTGTTTCGCGAAATTGTTATGGTAACGAAACTTGCATTTAAACATCAAACAAATAATCAAAAACTTGACACCGAAACAATTAATCAAATAAAAATTATAAAAAGAAAGACGGAGAATTTGATTCGCTCTTAAATTCTTCATATTCCCCAAATATATTCAGTGATCAATAAAATAAGTTTTCGGATAGTTTAGTCTGAGTTTTTTAATGCTGCTTTTTTTTTAGGACTATCCTATAAAAGTGTGACGTTATTAAATTCCTTCATTTTTTCTATATATATATCTTATTACTCTTTCTTAATATTATAAGGAAAACAGAGAAGTAAATTAATTTAGAACCACTTTGCTACGGTCTTCAACCTACCTTGCACATATATATTTGTATATAATTAAGATAAAAGACCGTGACAAAATTTAAAGAACCTTGAAGCCTCCAGCCGCTGACTTCTAATTAAATGTATCCACCGACCAAATAAAGAATGAAAAAAAATTCATCACAAATATTCTCTAAGAATATAAAACAAAAGGTTTCTAGAAATATTTGGTGAAGAAGTTTGGCTTGATTCGCTAAACTTACAAAAGTTTTTTGGAGAAGCTTTTGTGTAATTTCCCGAGAAAATATATTTCATCAGTTTAAAATTACATCGTTCCAAAAAATGTTGATATGTTTAGTTTAAAGAAGTTTCCCGATCTATAAAAGCTACATCCATTGAATAGAACCTATTGGTTACCATAGGGTAAGGGAGAAATTGAAAGAGGTTGTAAAGTAATTCATAGCATAACAAAAGCTATATTCATACAACAAAATAACAACACACAATTTGAAGTAAATAAATTCTTTTTTCTCTGGGCTCTCATGGTGAATGAAAGCCGTGTTTTATAGCAATGTGAGTAGCAATGAAGAATGAGTAGCAATGAGATTTGATGATGTCTTTGAATCTTTCCTTTTTTAATAATAATTCAAGGAACCAGCAAGTGATTTGACCTCGGAGGGCACTGTGTTTAGTTAAGGAGAGTTGCGTTCCGTCCCGATCCTTAATACTTAAGAAACTTTATTTTATATTATTTATTTTTATATATTTTCTAATCTCTGTTTCATCTTTTACCCTAACTCTTTTCTATCTTGCAATTATGTTTTGTTTAATTCATTAAAATGACTTGCTTTAGATGACGTTTGAATTATATTATCATAATTATAATTTGGTCACATCCATTCTTCGTTATTAAATAGCCTTGATAAATCCAATCGATTTGATTCTTTAGGTTCCTTCCTGTCGCATCATTTTGAAACTTTTAAAGAACTCTTTTAGTCGCCTGAATCGTTTTACGCTCATTAGCACTTCTTCCTGTGTGTTTTTTTTATTATCGGCGATCCCAGAAAAAGAGACTAAGTTTCTTGCAGAACGGAAACAGGTGGAGATGCAGTTACGATATTTTCACCATCTGAGCAATGTCTTTTTAACCTCATTTTCCCTACGAACCTTAACCGCTTGGCACTGAAGCCTTCGTTGACTTTTGCTTAAATTTTGTCTACAAAATAATACATTCAGTAATCGTTACAAATTTATTATTGTCTTTTGACTTAATCTCATTTAATTTATTTCTTAGAGCTATTTGTATTAAGATTTTGGTGTAACAAAAAAATCGAGACCAAAGGAAATTTTAAATTTCTTAAACAAAGCAGTTAATACGGTCCATTTCAACTTAGGAGAATGTAAAATACTAAAAAAATAAACCAGAATGACAGGTTTGGATAAACAGACAAACACCATATAAACTCGGAATTCCTCTGAAATTTCATGGCTGCCTGTGGCATTGAGTAAGAGTTAAGAGTTCAGAGTCAAGAGTTTTTGGCCACTTTAATATCGCAGATGTTGTGAAGTCCACAACTTCGTGATAGAATTAGATGTGTTCTGTATAGCGAAGTAGATCAGCCGCAATGGCCAATATTGTATCTAAGGGAACGGCATATTTTGTATCGCTGTGTCTTCATGGGCGTCACGTAGCACCATATTACGTAAGTAAAGGAGGTTGAAGCCGTTGCAATCCGATGTCTTTTATGGCATTGATGAACCACTGTGCTTACACCCTGTGTGTCATGTGGTGAGGCTAAGCTGTGGGGATAGGCCCAGCGCAAGCCTATATCCACATTAATCCACTCACTGCGCAAGTACAGCTACACTGATCTTTTCTCATCTCTTCCTTTCATTCATTTCTTTAACTCAATCATCTTCTTCACACACTCATCCCTTTATTAACCCTTTATCATCAAAAGTTCCTCGGCGACGGGATAAGGTGTAAGTGGGAGGCCATGGATGTGGCCGGGAGCGGTTAGCTTGATTCCTGCACGTGGTCGGTGTTGAGGTGATCGACGCTGGCTAAGTGGCGAAAAGGGCTGGCTCAGCTTTCGTGTGCTCTCAACATGTCTGAGTAGCCGGAAACAGAAGCCTCACTGCTCATCCTGAAATAGGAAGAACCGTTACCAAGACTCGGTTTAAAAAAAAGGTAGCCTTACACCAACCTGGGCAGAAGACCGCGTCTGCCAAGGCATCCCTGACTGTTGTCGGAAACTTAAGAAAAGGAAAATACCACTTTGAGTTGCTGAGTGGAGTATCAGAACCTTATTAGATAATGAACCCCAAACCATACCTCGACGCAGAACAGCTATTATAGCCCTTAAACTAAACAGATACAATGTTGACATTGTGGCACTGAGCAAAACGAGATTACCAGGCAAAGATAGTCTAACAGGAGTTGGTGAGGGATATACAGTCTACTGGAAAGGCTATGATGAATACGAATGAAAAATCCATGGAGTTGGCTTTGCCATACGTAACAAATTACTCGCAAAATAACTGAATTGCCAGTAGGCATATCTACAAGACTGATGACATGGAGTATACCTATTGCAAAGCACCGCTTCACCACCATAATTAGTGCATATGCTCTGACACTAGACTCCAGTAAAGAACAAAAAGATGCATTCTATGATTCGCTACCTTCAGCACTAGTCGCAGTACCCAAAGGGTAGGAAAACAAGCCCATCTCTGGCCACGGGTCATTGGCAAACATGAAATGGGGAAAATAAACAGTAATGGTCTTAGACTGATAACACTGTTCAGAGCGTAATCTTGTAATCAATAATACTACATTTCAACTTTCCAACAAATATAAAACCACTTGGACTCACCCACGTTTCAAGCATGGGCATATGATTGATTTTTTAACAATCAGGCAGAGTGCCCAAATGGACATTTACCTCACACGAGCAATGCGAGATGCAGAGTGCTCAACAGATCATACTATGTTACTCTGCAAGCTAACATGCTTCCCCAAAATACTAAATACCAACAGCTTAAGAGATCAAGTAAAACGAAATGGTTACAGAAGTTCATTATATGTAAATTTTATGCAAAGCCACAACCCCCAACCGTGACAGCTAGTGACGTCTGGACCACTCTTCATTCCACTCTGAAGCAGTGTGCAGAGGAGACTCTAGGTTCTTAACCTCGGCACCATAAACACTGGTTTGACGAAAGTGCAAAAGATATTCAAATATTGCTGACGCAGAAGAATAAGGCCCATGATGCCTGACTCTCAAACCCAAGTTCCGCACAACTTTTGATAATTTCAGAAAGGAAACTCAACTCAAGCTTCGTGATATGGAAAATGGATAATGGACCAACCAGGCAAAAAGCCTGCAACACCTTGCTGAAAATAACAACCAACATGGGTTCTAAAACGGCCTGAAGACTATATATGGGCCTTTAAAACGCAATTTAGCCCCTTTCAGATCACAAGATAGCAATTTCCTAAAAGACAAAACATCCATTCTAAATAGCTGGGGACAGCACTTCCAAACCATGTTAACTCATAGAAATGCTATAGAGACAAACCTTTTAGATGCAATTTCTCAGGTACCTCTAGCAATGGAGATGGACGAACTGCCCACTGGCCCAGATGGCCTTCCCTCTAAACTGTACAAAGTAGGTGGCTATTTTTTGCACTCAAAGATACATGACCTCATGTTGGTCATCTGGAATACTGTAGAACCTCCCGCTGAATTTCTGAAATCTGACATGGTGTTTGTGTACAAAAAGAAATGTGATCGAGCACTCTGTGAAAATAGCAGAGGAATCTCTCTACTGGTAGTGGCCTCTAAAGTTCTGACAAGATTTATCCTTTTCAGATTTTGTCGAGATATATCAGAGAGCACCTTGCCAGAAACACAGTACAGATTTCGTAAGGACAGGAGCATCTGCGACAGGATATTCTGTGCAAGACAACTACAGAAGTGCAATGAGCAAAACACAGACCTCTACATAGGTTTTGTTGACCTTCAAAAAGCTTTTGATACAGTCATTAGGGAACTACTATGGATCGTTTTAGAAAAGTTCGGCTTCCCTCCAAAATTCCTCTCAATTCTTAAGAAACTACACGATGGCATGACAGCAACAGTACTTGCCACAGAAGAAAGATCGGAACCTTTCAGCGTTGAAGTTGGTGCCAAGCAAGGATGTGTCATAGCCCCAGTGTTATTCAACATCTTTAGTCAGTCAGAATGCAATTACTCAGGTGGACAGGGTTGCTATCCAGTGCGACATGATGACAACCTATTTAATTTAAGAAGACTTCAAGCACGCACGAAAACTGTGACCAATCATATTCTGGAGCTTCAATATGCAGACGACTGTGCGCTGATTGCACACACATCACTTGCTCTACAAAGATCCTTCAATATCATAGCCGGTCTTTACGAAGCAATGGGTCTGAAAATTAATGTCAATAAAATAGAGATACTAATGAAACGACAGAATCCTGAACCACGTCTAACTTTCTACATCAACGGCGATGAGATTAAACAGGTCACAAGTTGCAAATATCTGGGAGGCATCCTGTCAGATAAGTATAATATAGATAAAGAGCTCTGCAACAGAATATATCAAGCCTCTGTAGCCTTTGGAAAACCACATAAGAGTCTACCAAATCGATAACCACAGCCTAAAAACGAAGATAGAGGTCTATACCGCTGTATGTATAACTACTCTACTCTACGGTGCTGAAACATGGAGTGCTTACATAATGATATATTACGATTGTAAGCATTTCATATAATAAATCTGCAGAGGGTTCTCAAGCTAACATGGAGAGACAAAGTTTCTTATGTAGAAATCATTCGACGCGTCAGCACAACCTCAATTGAGACTATGTTTGCACAAAAACAATTGCGATGGACTGGACATATTCGCATGAGTGATGACAGACTAGCTTGACAAATCCTTTATGGACAACTTCCACTGGGACCCGTAGACGAAGTGGGCCAATAAAACGCTATAAAGATCAAGTAAAGGCAACCCTAAAAAAGTTTAATATTGAACCCCTGACTCTGGCAGTCAAAGCCAGTGACCGACCAGCATAGAGATCGACGTGTATGGAAGGACTGTCGCACCTTGAACAGTCCATCCACAACAAGAGAGAGATAAGAAGCCAATGGCGCCACAATACACCAGTCCAGTAGCCAAATAACCCCGAAATAGAGTGTCATTTCTGTGGCAGAGTGTGTGAATCGCGCATCGGACTACATAGTCATCTTCACTGGCACAACAACTGCCACCATAAATTCATACCCATAAATTCATCACCATTTTCATCGAGTAATGCTTGAGTTGTCTTCCTATTCGAAGGACAAACGTAAAAGTAAGTGAAGTATTTATGTTGATAGCGTGTGGAAAAGATTTAGGCGAAGACTAAAAAGAGTAGAACGAAGTATAAGGTAATTTATATGGCGTGGATGTATAGGAAGCCACCAAAATGATCGGTTAAAAAAGCATGTACACGTGTAATTCATGATGAAGCTGAGAGTCCTGCCGCGTTGCCAGGTTCTCTATCCCCTCGACTATATATATGGCATTTCATCTATTCTCTTTCCTATCTCCATGCTTTTTATCACTATCTCTTTATTCCCTTTATCCGTTTTAACTTGTTTTCCCTTATCCTATTGTACCATATTTATCCTATCTTTTTCTTTTATATCGCTCTCGTTTTATATTCCGACCCCTTTGACAACTAAAGATTTTTATTTCTATATATTACTATCTTCAAACCTCGTCCATTCTGCTGTGTGCCGGCCCCAAATCTATGCCCTTACTATCGACGGTTCAAAAGCAATGCCATAATTCACTCCATGCCTTAATTGCCTGTTAATTAAACTGTTGGATTACTTAAACTTTATCGATGATAAATGAACATACAAAATATCACCCAACAGCCGGTGTTAAAGACTCTGTAAGAGCCCAAGCTAAAATAAGCCGATTCTGCCGCTGATATACGCATTTTTTGCATCAATGCAATCATTTATTTCATTAAAAAGGGAAAGCCCGAGGCCAAGTTTTGAAAATATAGACAAGTCTCAGTTTAATATTCATACTCCATAGGAAATATTTAGCATACTATAATCATTGAACTTAAACAATTCTCCTGCCCTAAGCAGCGTTGTACCTTCTTTTTTAAGGAAATGAGTTTCCAACTTAATTCTTCCTCTGGGTATTTTTATTAATTCGGGCTTTAAATATAGAAAGCTTCCTTTGGACAGTAAATAATGTAATATAACCCAGACCGTCCGTTTCTTGCTGACTATCCACCTAAAGAAATTACATCACTATTTTCCAAATTACCTGAATTTTTTAGGGATATTATTTATGAGCACATCTTTTTAAAACGATATAATTAGTAAATTTTCACATGGGTTTCTAACAAAAAGGAGAGTGAGTATAAATTTGTTAAATTGATTAAACCTTTAGACAGCAAATATTGAAGAATATTGTAATTTCGATGTTATAGAGTTAGATTATAGAAAAGCTTTTGATAGTGCCTCACAAAAACTTAAATATAAGTTAATAAATGAATATAAATTTGATAATATTATTATCAATCGGGTAACAGATCTTCTTAAAAATAGATTTCAAAGAGTAAATATTATTAGTTCTTCCTCCACCTGGCGCCGAATTTTGCCTTGAGTACTGCAAAGTTCTCTTCTGGGTCTATTATTATTTTTGTTATTTATTAAAGATATGAGCAATGTAATTAATTATTCCATACTTCCTTAATATGCAGACGATTTAAAAATATACAGAAAAATAGACTTCGTAAGGATTAACATTTTTACAACATAAATCTTATTATCTTAAACTTGGTGAAATAAAAGATTTGGGTCAATATTTTCACATATAACTTGAATTTCCATGTTGATTGTACGGATTTGGTGAAAAAGTGACTTTTGTAATCAGGAATATTATTATGTTCCTCAAAAATCAAAATTGCGAATTATTACTGAAACTATGTAAGATATGTAAGGCAATTCAATAAATGCAGTTGCGTATTTATCGAATACCATCCATAATATTGATCTACGGGAATAGGATTCTAAAGATAACTCACTAAATACGTACCAAATATAACTAATATTATGTTATATTTAGGAAACGAGTATTAAACTAAGACTCTGATGGAGCGTAGAATTCTTGGTGATTTTACTTTAATTTTTTTTTTAAATGGCATGTTAGAGTTAAATGTGGAAGAATACTTTTCATTTGAATCGAGAAGTATTGTCATCTATGTTTAAAATATAAAGTTATTCGAGAACACATGTTAATAATTTTACTGAGATGAAATTGTGGATATTAAGAATGGATTGCTTACCTTTAGAAATCATACGGTAATAATGTTTGTAGATTTAAACATACGAGGGGCGGTCAATAAGTTTTGCGAATTGGTAGGGCAAAACAGAGGAAGGGGGATGGCTGTTTGTGGGGGTGTTAGGGCAAGTTATGACAAGTCAGGACCTGCAGCTGCAAGCTCCTGCCTCGTCTATTTAAGAAGCAGTAGCCGATCGCAGATCGTCAGTCACAAATTTTTGAACAATGGAGAAGGTTGAGCACTGCGCAGTAATCAAGTTTTTGACCAAGAAAGGCAAGAATGCAAAAGAGATCCATGAACGAATGGTTTCAGTGTACACCGACACCGCCCCTTCCTATGCAACCATTGCTTGCTGGAATAGGGAGTTCCACCATGGTCGTGAGTCCCTTGAAGATGACCCCCGTCCAGGACGCCCGTCAGACGTGACCAACGAGGACAATGTAGCCCGTTTGGAGAGGATGATCCTTGAAAATCGACGGGTGATGGTCGAAGAAATCGAGTGAGAACTTGGAATATCACATGGAAGTGTTATCAACATCATCCACGACAATTTGGCCCTGACCAAGGTCTCTGCCCGTTGGGTCCCTAGAAACCTCACGAAACTTCACGCCCCATTATCGACTTCAACGTCGTCAAAGTCCACAAGACCAGAGTCACACAAGCTGTCCTGCGCGAGTGCGGATTCAAAGAGCTCACCCATCCCCCCTACAGTCCAGATCTGGCCCCTAGCGACTACTTTTTATTCCGCCAGCTGAAGGCTGCACTGCGTGGACGCCGGTTTGGAGACGATGATGATGTCCAGCTCGCCGTCCAGGTGTGGATTGAACAGCAGTCGGGAGATTTCTGGTTGTCGGGAATTCGAAGCCTCAAAGGCAAGTGGCGCAAGTGCATTGAAGTCGAGGTTAGTTATAATGAAAAATAATAAAACACTTTTCCTCATATCTTGTTTTATTAGATCCGAATTGCGAAACTTATTAACCACCCTTCGTAAATAAATAAATGGTCCCTATTTGCGTTTTGTACATAAGGTTTCCGCCTTTAGTAAGGTGTAAGTCTTAATTACCAAAATTCATTGTTGATTTCATAAATCATATACATGTAAAATGGGCATATAATTTGGCATAAACCTTTTCCACATTATAATGACTGATATTAATGTTGTGCATTTTAAAATTCTGAATAAAGATTATTAAAATCATTTGGCATCTCAGATGACATCTCCCCCACCCATGAAAGAAATTGGGCAAACGAAGTTAGCACAGCAGAAGTACTTCCCTCCCCCTTTCGAAGTTCTCGAGGATGGTCAACTTTTATTATAGATTCATCTCACACTGTGCGCAACTTTCAAACCACTTGAATACGTTTCTGAAAGGGGGACTAAAAAAAGAGCTCCGATCTCAAATGGTTTGATGAGGTAGTTAAGGCTTTCGCGAAAGACACACGTTTTGGTTGCCTAAACTTATTTATTTCATGTGAAATCTTAAGCGAACTTTCTCTTACAACAGACAAAATGATCGAGAGTGTGGAGGTGTGTTGCGGCAAAGAAAAGGAGCATAGAGTCTCTTCAACAAGATGTAAAGTTCTGCTAATAAAACTTACAGTACCTTTGGATTAGAACTATTGGCGGTATTTCTCGCGGTAAAACAATTTTTGCTACCAGGTAGAAGGGCAAACTTTTCACCATAGAGATAATCAAGCATTCCTATCGGCGATTTACACCACTTCAGGTAGACATGCCCAACCCTAATGTCATCACCTGGATTATATATCTCAGTTCAACACCAGCATTCGCCTAGTTAAATAGAAAGAGAAGGCCATGTCAGATGCTCTCTCTCTCTCTCTCTCTCTCTCTCCAGGCCAAAATCGAGCCACTTTCTGCAGACATCGATTAACGCGTAATTGCTGCCGCGCATAACGGTGTTCCCAGTATTGGCACACCTAATTGAGCACTCCGGTGCACTCAAGTTTGATATGGTTACAAAAGAGGCCCTTATATACATATATTTGTTTTCTATAGGGTATTCTCGGTACCGTGTCTCGTCTTCCTCGTTCTCCTCGAAGGATTTAGCATACCAATAGGCGCTCGGATCGAGGTTCATTTGGTTGGAATTAACAAAAATGTTCGTAACTGGGCTCGTAGGTGTGGACAATGCCAACGTAATAGGTACACCGACACACCATAACCCCCGTCCAGACCAGTGTACAAAAGCCTCCGAAAGCTTCTAGAAGATTTACCTAACTAGTGCAGACACATTGCCATTCTACCAACACAAGGCCTATTTGCGCATGACGGTGGATCGCTTTAATCTGTGCAAAGAAGCGTTTCTCTTTGCTACCATGGAGTCTTGGACTCTTTCCCAAGTTTTTATATTCTTCTTGGTAGTAAAATTTTGGGGTTCCTTTAATCATCATGACGGAGAGCGGTCAGCGATTCGGGTCCTCCCTTTGCAAGGAACACACTGGGGCCTTGGTCACTAGCTAGGTTTTAGTGAGCCCTCAGAGCCCCAATCCAAACCACATGGGGTAATCAATCTCTCTGGTCACAATAAATTACAATAAATCGCTTTAAAGCGTCTTAGTTTATTTAGTGCCTTTCCTAGGCAGTGAGCACCAAGTAACAAGATCAGAGCGGCACTCAAGGGAACCGAAAGGGATACAAGTCTCTTTTTGCACTTATCCCACTTCTTTTTCTTCTTACCATCGTTCCCTCTTCGACGTTGCAGGTGTGCGGGGATTGTTAAATGCAATCTATAGTGCTTGTACTCTTCCCGTTCTAACTGTCTCATCTTGTGTAATAATAATAATAATGATATTCCCTTCCTTTGTCTTCATGAATTTCAGTGGCAGCCTGAAGACATTTATCAGGAACGCAGGAGCCCTGCTTTTCCCAAAGAACGTGCCTCACCAAACACGGAATCTCCATACCGAGCTTCAGCCTACCATGTCAAGCGAGAAAGAGAGATAAACCAACCTTCTCCGTAGTTACTTAGGTAAGATTCTTGTTATCTCTCTTTTCCTTTCTTCCGGAAGCAAATTGCCTGGGAAAGAAAGTATTCTCCAAGGTTTGTAGAAGTCAGAATTCTACAATTTTGGGAGAGAATAAACTGGTTTGTCGGGAAGTAGATCACATTAGTTTAGACCACTTCTTCGAGAAGTCGCCGGACTCATCTTTAGACTTTCTCATCTTTTACTGATGTCCATGACAACCTTACCTCGTTGCAATTAAAGGTCAAAAGGTCACTGTATTTAAAGCGCACATCTTCCATTACTTGGTAAGTTTACCACTCGCATTTCTCATATAATGTTACCGAACTTAAAAACCACTCCACTCTGTGTATTCACAATCTTTAGCATAAAGTGAAAACCATAATTATCAATACCTATAATAACAGCAGTGTTCTCACATTAACTGAGTAAATAGATTCAGTGCAAAAATTAGCAAATCATTTCTCATTGAAGTGAGTATTTCCATCTTTTATGTGTTAACTTGTTGTGTCACATATTTAATAAATATCGTTGAAATAATTATTAGTCTAGTCGCGAGAGACTCTACATTTCACTATGTCGGTCGGTCGGTCCCCGTTTTGCTTTTTTTTTGTAATACCATCCTAATTATTTTGCCAATTCGAACAGAATTTAAAAACCTTATGTTGTTTTGCATTCTCTTTCGAATGCTATAATTGCCGACGTTCTCCCAAGATTAGCCCGGGAATTATTTTTTGGGGGCAATAACATCATAATTATTCGGCCGATTCTAGCGAAATTTGAACCTTTATGTTGTTGTACATCCTCTTTCGAGGGATATAATTGCCAAAGTCTTCCCATGGTTATCCCGGGAATAATTTTGTTTTGGCAATAACATCATAACTATAAGGCCGATACTTTGCTAGACTAGACTATGCTATAATATGCTATACTCTGCTAGGAAAGCCTAGGATAGGCTATACTATGCTAGGTTATTATGGCAAGGCTATACTATGCTAGGTTATTATGACTAGGCTATACTATTGCAAGCTATGCTAAGATATAATGTACAAGGATAATATATACTATGCTAATTTAGGCTATAAAATGCTATGCTAGGTTAGCATATAGTATGTTAGGCTAGACAATCCTAAGTTATGCTTGACTAGGCTATTATAGGATAGTATAGGCTATACTTGTCTAGGTTATTTAGTGCTAAGCTAGGTTATACTATGCTAGGCTAGGCTAAGCTAGGTTATACTATGCTAGGCTAGGCTAAGCTATGCTATGGTATACTAAGCTAGACAGAGTTATACTATGCTATAATAGGGTAGACTAAAGTATAATAGATTAGAGAGGACTATACTCTGCTATACTAGGTTAGTTTAGGCTATGCTAACGAAGGCTATAATATGCTAAGCTATGCAAGGTTATTCTAGTCTAGGGTATGGTATGCTATACTAGTCTAAGATATAATAGGCTAGGCTAGAATATGATACGCTTGGATATATTACACTGGAGAACACGTATTTTATTGAATAATATCTGAAACTTGATTGTAAGTCATTTTTGTGCGCTGAAAACGAATTTCACCTCGGTTTGTCTCTATCAGGTTCTGACTCTTATAAACAGCCATGAGTGATTTTCCAGTTTTTTTTAAATTAAGACTAAAACTGAAGTAATGCGTTAACATTTATTTCCTTTTTTCATGAATACATGCAGTTAAAAATATTGTAAAATTACATTATAACGATAGAAATGACTTAAAATAAAACAAAACAAAGAAATATGAAGCTTTCACTCTGGTAAAATTTTCTTTTATAGGACTTTCTAGAGTATTTGTTTGTTGACGGCAGGTCTCTTTTCAAACACCAACAGCAATCAGCCATCATGTGGCAATCCCAGCGTCCTTAATAACGTTCCTCCATAATTTTAATATCTTGGTCTAATTTCCTCCCTAGTTCATCACTTACAGCACCCAAATTACTTGGAAATTGGTCAGGATTACTATTTAAAAAGTGCATTTTGATGCTCATATTGCAACGTATAATTTTCTAAAAAGCTTTTTATCAAGTCCACAAATCAGAACCAGCCATTTCTTGCCCGTTTATTCATGACATTAGGAAAACTGCTGTCATTAATTAATGTTCTTATTTGTGGACCGTCAAAAATTCCAGCTTTGATTTTTTCATTACTTAAACTTGGAAATTTTGAAATTATGTGTTGGAAACAGTCACCGTTTGTATCTAAAGTTTTTACATATTGTTTCATGAGACTTAGTTTGATATGAAGAGGAGGAAATATGATTATATCTCTGATTAATAAAGGTGGATTAATTAAAATTTTTCTCCGACAGTAAGTGATGTTCGTGCTGGCAAGATTTGTTTGTAATAATGTTCTTTCTTAGCTTTGCAGTGGCATAAGCAAAGGAAGCTGGGATATTTAGTATACCCTACATGCTACCCTAGCAGAAAATTGACCATTTTTATGGCAACACATATGATCTACTCATGCTTCCTATATTTGATAGGTTTGAAAACAGTTTCTATATCATCATACTTTTATTATAATGTTGTTGAATGCACACTTGGTATCGAGTTGCATAGAATAGCATAATGCAGCAACAAAAACGTAAGACTTCTATTGGAACTGTCTAAAAAAAACTATTTCCTTTTGTCGTGGTATGACATTACATTATATCAATACCATATTATATCTATGGGAGAGGACCAATAACTTGAAAGCGAACTGACAAAAGGGACGGAAAACCACGCGTTCAGACGGGCTGAGTAACGAGAGAGTGCAACGAGGTCAGGCAAATTATGGACAATGGCAAACTTCAAGGTTATTTAAAGAGACATGTACATAAAACAGAAATTTATTTACACAAAAAAATTAATAAAAGAATTGAAGGGTAAAATTACATCAGAGAATTAACGGGCAAAAATCACATCAATAAACGAAGGGAGGGGGGGAGATTAACTCAGTTGAGTTACTGAAGGGGGAAGGCGGGTTGGCTTACGGATGTCTTCTGCTCTTGAGGTGAGGCCACTCGAACTTCAAAGCGGGAGGTTAGAGTGATGACGGTTCTCCAAAAGCATGGGGGAGGGAGGTAACTTCCGGTCCAGGGAAGAGTATTTTTGCTACCCGAAATGAGTTGAGTTTTGACAGGAGTTGATGAAAGAAGTCGGAAAAATCACTCGGGGCGATCTTTCAATGGAATTACCTCCTGGCTGGGGCTAATTCCAAATACACAAAATAGTCCAGCTGTCACTTTGCTTTGTTGCTAGCACTTGACTTGAAACCATGGGGAAATTTTCTTGGTTCTGGCGAGACTTCTCAATTCTGTGTGTCTTCCGGGGAGTCGAGCGTTATTTATATCCGAGGCTCTCCCCGGAGTTGGGGATTAGCGGGAAACAGCTCTACTCTCAAAGGGCCTCGAATCTTCTGGCAGAGCTATTTTAGCCCGCATAAAGGTGAATCGTGGGGTACTCGATTCGAGGCTATGCTTGTGGAAGGGGGAGGGGAGGGTTGGCTCACCACTTTAGTCCTAGCCGGGCCTTTTGTTGCACATGGGAGTTCCTTTCTGCTAAAGATCTTTCATGTGGGGATTCCCTCACACCTTTAACAAACCTAGTATGCGCGCAGCAATATGCTAAACTATGCTCTGACCTAAAATATTTATGAAGTTCCTTTTCTCTGTTTCTGTAAAATGAAATGTATGTGTTTGAACTAAGCATGTTTTTCTGTTTAAGACTTGCAGCTAAAATTTCCGCAGCCTTTTTTGGTAAATTTAGATCACTTATAAGATCATTCAACTCGGCTTGGTTGAGCGTTTGCTGCTCTCTTTCACAACTACGCTCTAGGAGAATTCGCTGTCTGACCCTCCCAGAGTGCATAACAATATTTTCAGAAACATCTTCAACTAATTCCTGAGATGGCAGACTCTTAAATTTTGGAATGGGAATTTAATTTAAATTTAGCACAGGTCGTATTGCGTTGTTGAATTTTGGCTACTCGATACGATGTTTATTTTTCTTAGTGAAGTCTTGACAAAGCAGAAGTAGCAATCACTCTCATGGTTAGTAGACTCTCGCCACACCTGAAATGAAAAAAAATTGTGAAGTGTTAACAAAAGCGTATTTTATCAAAGGTTGTTTATGTACCTAAGTTACAATTACACACAGGTAATTTACAGGACACAAATGACTAAGTTACGTAGTTTTATGAAATCATAAACTTACCATCGGAACTGCAAAAAAATTTTTTGATTCCGAACCCTTCGTCCAATGTCAATTTGTCAATTTGTAACGGTATTTCAAAACATTTTTTTAAATAGGTACCAATAGATAATTAGAATTAGAATTTGCAACTGTAAAGAGACTTAGAAAGTATTGGGAAAATATCCATTTTATGAATATGATGAAAGAGGAAGTGTGTTGAACAAAATCAGGACCTGATAGAGCAAAACTGCGTCAAAATTCCTCCTCAGCGGACCCAAATTACGCATAATAATTAACTGTTAATCCAGGATACTATACCAAGCTAGCCTATAGTATGCCAGGCTAGGCTAGGCTAAGCTTTCATATGCCAGGATATATTGGTTAGGCTATAATAGCATAATTCTAGCTTCGCTATACTAGGCTAGGTTACTCTAGGCGACACTAGGCTAGGCTCTGGCATGCAATGCTAAGCCATACCTGGTTAGGCTAGGCTATAGTAAACTAGGCCACACCAGGCAATGCCCTGCTAGGCTAGGCTAATCTAAGTTATACTATAATGTGCTATGTTAGATTAGGGTCTACTAAGGTAGGCTAGGCTATACTAGGATACGATAAGCTAGGCTATACTAAGCTAAGGTATGATAAAGTAGGTTATACTATGCTAGGTTATAATAGGCTAGCTAGATTATACTAAGTTGAGCCCTGCACAGCTAGGCTATTGTATGTTAGGCTAGGCTATCCTATGTTTGTCTAAGCTTAGCTATACTAGGCTAAATCAGGGTAGGTTATACTCTGCTATGATCGGCTATGTTACCCTATGCTATTATAGTCAAGTTTAGGCTAGGCTATTCTAGGCTATACTATGCTAGACAATGCTACGATAGGCTAGTCTATTCTCTACTATGCTATGCTAAAGTATGTTGCTATAATATGATATTTTAGGCTAGGCTAGGCTAGACTATGCTATGCTATACTATTCTGTGCTATGCTATGCAATACTATGCTATGATATACTATGTTATGTTATACTATGTTGTGCTATATTATCTACTGCTGTGCTATAATATGCTATACTATGATATGCAATAATATTCTATAATATACGATGCTCTAATCTGCTATGGTATATTATGCTATAATATGGAATACTGTGCTATCAGTGTGTTTCAATCTCTTCAACGTTATAATTAAATAAATGAGGGGTACTCAAAGTATGCAGACCTACTTATGAATTCTAAAGTTATTTTTTTATTTTAATACAATTTTAGTTCGACTTGGTTAGCAACTTAAAAGTTTTGACTTATTCTTGTCATCTTGGGAATTAAATGAATAGTATTATATTAATAATTATATCTATTTCACTTTTTTTCTTATTTCACAGTTTGAAACATATTCATCAGTGTTCTGAAGATTACGGGGCCTTCAGTACTACCATCCTACCAGTGTGATTTGACCTACAATTGCTTTTAAACCTAGGACAAGACTGGCGACATTCACACATTTGAACACCTAAATTGAAAATAGCAGAGTTGTTGCCATCTCAATTCCAAACTCAGGTTGATGTTCTTAAATGTAGATGTGAGAAACTACCCAGCAGCCTATCTTGCAAAGAATATTTACTTTAAAGTGCTTGAAAAGTGTGAATGAGGGAACAGTTTTTTCTAGCCCCCGTTGTAAATTCAAGAATCACAATCTTAAACAGCTCCAAAAGAACAGGGAGCATGCCAAAAAACATATTCTTTGGGAGATGAGAGCTACAGGCCTAAGACACTTTTATTAAAAAACTAGACAACCTGTTGATATACCCTCAGGCGCAAGTGTAAAATGTTTTTTTTTTGCTGTCCTGGTTGCAAAAACGAAACTCAAATTAATTTAAATCCCCTATGAAGATGAAGAACTCTGTGAAGAAACTTTTCATTAAAGATCAGAGAAAAATGATTACTTCATTTGGACCACATGAGGTTCGCTTTTGAGATTAACTTGAATAAAATATATGAGTCAATAAGTAAAAGCGACAAGAAAGTGAAAGAAGAAGAGTTGCTTACTATAAATAGGCAAATGTGCCAATACCATCAAGTAAAATAATTTTCTCTCGTGAAGAAAATAAATAACAAATAGCTAATGTTTAAGATGGAAAGGATTAAATTTATTAAATGACATTAAAAATACCAACCACATCTTCAAATTTCATTAAAAAGTAACCTGGGATTTTTTGAGGTGGCAATAACATCATAACTATTCGGCTAATTCGAACGAAATCTGAAAATCTTATATTGTTTTACATTCTCTTTCAAATAACATAATTGCCAAAGTCCTCCCAAGGTTAGCTGGGAAATTATTTTGTTTTAGCAATAACATCATAACTATTTGGTAGATTCTAACAAAATTTGAAACCCTTAAAGTGTTTACATTCCCTTTCGAATGGTAAAAATTCCCAAGGGCCTCCCAAGGTTACTCCGGGAATTATTGAAAGTTTTGAAGGTCGTAAGGTCATAAATCAGAATAAGTGAAGACACGCTACTTTTTGGTCAGCAGACCTTTTTTTCTGTAATAAATCAAAAATATAATCTCTACCCATGGAACCTTACAATATAAAGGTATACATTCAAAGTTTTCTAAATTATCTCGTTCGTTTCGGAGGTGAATCAAAACAAAGCATATAATGACCGCAAAAAGTGTTCTCACAGTTATTCCATTCTTTATTAAACACTATTCTTTTTTGAAAATTCTTTTTATCCGCTGCTTTTTCATTACCTAGATTCGTTTACTTATGAAAGCTTAGAATGAACAGGTTAATGTATATAATGTTAGATTAGTGTAAGTTTGTGTTAATAAGGTTAATTTTGACGTAGTTTAAGGTGGTTGATTTTAGTTAGCTAAGCTAATCTAATTTAAGTTAAGTAAGGGTTAGTTTAGATTGTGTTAAATTAGTTTATTGTAGATTGTCGGGTTAGGTTAGGGGAAAGTTAGAAGTCAAGCTTAGTTTAGGTTTTGCTAGGTTAGGTTATCTAGTTTTGGTTAGATTAGTTCAGGTCAGGCAGGGTTAGATTGCTTTGTTAGATTAAAGTTAATTTAAGTGAAGTGTGGGTTAGGTATGGTAAGGTTTGATAAGTCTAGGTCGGGTTAGATTGAGTTAGGTAAGGTTGTGGTTGTTAGGTTTATTTAATTTAGTTTGGTATTAATATCTTCTATTATAATAATGATGGCTTGAGTTTGAAAACCCCAATAAAATTCGACCTAAAATTGTGAGGTGAACATAGAGAGTGAGTAAAATGGAGAGGGGGAAAAGGAGATGGAAAGAGGGGGAGCAGAAGAGTGAAGAGGGAGTATGGGAGATATGCCTGCATTAGATCACTTTAAAAGGGACACCTTTTGATTTCGACTCTATTGGATCAAAAATCATCGGATATTTCTCTGAACTGGGTTTCGTGAGGGGAAATTGCTTCATCCTTTTCTTTCGTATCCTATCAATGTTTATAGATGTAAAGGAAGTAAAGTTGCACATTAAAACATTACATGCTATCACTGCTTTCACTACACTCAATTGCAAAATCTATAAAATCGCTCAAGCCTTCCCAAGGAAATCATACAAACCCAACCGATCATTCTTCACGTCGGTAACTTCATCAATCCTTTATTTATTTCAGCGTAATTCTAAGCCTTTAAATACACAATCGCTGACTACTTCTTCACAGAACACTCAGATTGAGGACATTGATCAGCCTCAGTGAGAACGCGTGAGAAGGAGGCGCAATCCCATTAAAATCTGAGTCTTTTTGTTGCTCTTCTAAGATTTTTTATCTATCTTCATCCTTTGTTTCTCTCTCGGAAAAAGAAATATGGAATGGACATTGGCGATGCGATCGAGTTATAAAACAGCCGTAAAATCGGGGCTATTTTATCATGCGAAAGGGTACGCTTTATCGGTTTATCCTCAGCAGCATCATTTCGTGATATATCACATACAATTTCTCTGGTCTATCGCTTTGCTTCTTTTGAAATGCTTCGTTAGCGAAAATTCATAGAACTTTGCACACAAATATATAAGAATTATTAAGAAAGAATAAATGTAATAAATAAAAGAAAGGTTGAGTCCCATAAGAAAGAGAGGTCTATAGAGATGTGACAAAGAAATAACAACGAGAGTCCAATTATAAGGGTGATGGAATGCAGAAACAAATATAATAAGAGGCCTGTTTCGAAAAATCTTTAGCCCTATGACCCTGTTTCCGCAAGTTAGAGAAGGTAAAAAACATTGATTGTCACTAAATTTGTGTTTCAGCTTCTCTAACGTTCTAAGGACTAATGTTGTTATTTTACTAAGTCATTTTTGAAGGCTCATTTGGAATCGCAACCCAGAACTATTATCTAAGTCCTTAAGGTAAGGGATGTATTATTTCAGTCAATTACCTTGTATTTACAGCTCAAATTTCTAATATCTCTTCGAGAAGTGAAGAGTACAACTTGTGGCTGATGGTATCATAGTAGCTCACTTTTCTGATTCCCTCTTTTAATCTGTAAGAATGCAGCTTAAATCCCAAAATTGTGTGTTTGGAAATGTATGAAATAATGTCATCTTACAGTTTTAGAGAACCCTTCTCTAAGTCACTGACGAAGTTCATTATACTGAACCGAGAATTTACTGATGATGCTCATGTGCAATGTACTTGCTTCTAAAACTATGTTGTGGACTAATAGTACTCGGGTGTTTGCATTAATTTGCTTATTATAACATTTCAAAGTATCATGACCTGTAGTTCTTTAATCTAAGCCTACCTCACTTTCTTCAAAAGCAGTATAACTACTGCGTTAGACTATGCCAGGTAGGTGGTATCAAATTCTCCCCCATTAAGCATTTGGAAAACAAACCTGCAACTAACTCGAAAACCTTCCTTCTGGTCTGTTTTTCCACAACTCTATTCAAGTGGTTCTCCCTTCTTCCTGCAAGGAAGCCTTTCTCTTTTGTTACGGTAACTTACTTTTCACTTAGAAATTGAATATCAACCGATTGGGATTAGTAACAAGCCCCAATTTCGGTTTTCTCTCCATCAAATATCTTTGTTTCCTACGTGTTGTTATTTATCTATCTCCAATATTAATTTTTGTTTCATCTCTTACAATGAAATTTTAGGGTAATTTATTCTGTAAACTATTCCTATAAAACTCAGACTTTAAATCGATTTTTGATATCCATGATATCCTTTAGGATCGGGCGTTTACTTATCTTTCTATATTTTTTTTCATCTCTACACCACTAACTAATAATCATTTATTTTACTCTCTGATTACCTCGGTTTAGTAGGGTTGGTTATGGCATTTCATTATTCCGTATGACCCTTTTAATTTTATCTTTTTACTTTTCTTTATTCGGTGATCCAACACCCATCCAATAGCAGCCCCATTCAATTAATCGACTAACCTTTTGAGGTACTCGTAAAGGCAGTTCTTGAAACCATTCTCGGAGTTGCTAGTAATGATGCTCGACTATTCCAACAATTTTTATGCAAATAATTTGTTTATGATATCAATTTATTCTTGGATCTTTTTTCATTAATTCATTCGAAGGCTTTCATTAGAAATAATTCAAGCAAGGCTTTAGGGAACAAGATAATGACTTCATGCAATGGCATCAATATCGATTTCCGACTGGAATTCAAAACAACAAATCTGGTTACTCCTTGACTACTGTTGGCAGAGGAAGATTTGATTCCAACTCAAACGTTTGTTCGCCGATTACAAATTCAAATCCCTGATTCCTTATTGGATTTTTGTTTTAAATCCACTTTCACTTTGTTGGCGCGTTTCTTTTGTCTTTCTAGCGTTATAACATCCACTCTCAAGTATAGACACTAACTGCGTGCAAATAAAGCGAAACAGAGTCCTATAAATTTGTTCTCAGAGTTATGAATAAAATGTCTCTGAATAAAGCCGAGCACTCTGTTAGCATTTTATGAATCCCCGGGGCATTGCTTTATAAATATCAAGCCACTGCTTGAAATTTATGGCTACTCTTTGAAGCTCGACTGCCAGTTACCTTACCACTCCACAAACTTCTTATCTTCCGCTTAAAGATCTTTTTCTTTATTTTCATGTTTAGCTACTTTCCAACTCCTGCCACGTCGTCTACAAATTTTGCTGCTCTACCTAGCACATATGTCTGTCTTAAAATCAAAGAGATGATATCTTTTCGTTAAATTTGTTTGATAATCTAATTAGTAACGCGTTTATTGTTTTTTAATTCCAAGCTTTTCTATTTGATCTTTTCTCTCATTAATTTTTATCAGGATTTAGGTTCATTTTATTCTTGTTTCTGACGAGTCTTTGATCCATTCTGGTGTCGAAGGAGGTAACGGATGCTGTGCTTTTGATGAAACCATTTCTGTTAAAGAGGATGCAATCGATATCCTTTGTTTTCCATTGGGTCCCATCTATTTTCTATTAGGCTTTGTCTCTTTTCAAAAAGACTATCATCTAAATGTTTCATCTACATTTTTGGAATATATGTCCACACTCATTTCTTTGTCTTTGTCTTCAAGGCTATTCGATAGCATAAAAGGAAAAGCAGATTTTTTGGGGGGGAGGGTTGTTGCATCTTTTTCGAAAATGGCTGAAAGATAAACTCAAGCTTAGTTCGATTTGTTTGCAAAATTTAAAAATAATGAGATAAATTAAAACTCGTGAGAGATAGAGATAGATAGAGAAAGATAGAGATAGAGATAGAGAGAGATAGGGAAAATAACCGACTGAATGTTATCGGGTTATGATGATTAGCACGGATGTACTAAACACGAATGAGCAATTAATAACTCGGGTTATCAAAGTTCGATTGAAAAAGGACGTTATATCCAAAAGCGATGATGTGGCTACTACTTTCCAACATGTACTACGAAAATACAGGGCTGAAACTCACGTAGCCAATGGCGCTAGCAGGCAGACTAAAGATTCTTTTTAAATCTACACCCTGAATGAGAGCGTCAGAGAACGATGGAATAACGAAAAACTAAGATTATCAGTCGAGAGAAAGAGAGAGAAAGAGTTAAATAAAAGAAACAAAAGCAGATAATTAATGTGTGGCGTCGCCCTAGAAACTGCTTACTCTATGGAGGCTACTCTTGAGAGAACCCGATAAATGACATAAGGAGATGCAATGGGGGTAGTAATCTTGCCTCTTTATTTTCTTGTAATTTCATGGTAGTCTCTCTGATTTGTTTACCTGTTTCTCAGGAGTTTCTGTGATCTTGTTGATTGGAGACCAAGTCATGGCGAGGTTGGCTGATAATCCTTCCTTGTACTGTGGGGCCTCGTTTCAGGACGGTGAAGTGGCGTTCTATTTTTCTTCTATAGCTTATTTCGAGAGTGGAGTAACGAGAAACGAGTTATATACTTCAGTTTTTACTGAATTGTGAATGTTTTGGTTCTCATGGAAGCAACATCTTGCAATCAAATACCACTTTTATTTTTACGAAAGAAAAATTATAACGATTCAACATTATACAACATGCAAATTTGTCTTCAGGACGAGCCTTGTTACGATATTTTGTACGCCTGGCAAAGGAACAGATCTAAAGCTTGACGTAAACATGAATAATAAATTAGCAGATAAAAGCCGATAAAATTGACATATAAGATTAAAAAAAACTTGTTTTATGTATTCATCTTTGAACAAATCTTTAGAGCAGAGAACTATTTTAAGTCTTGCAATAAAGCAAACGCCCAGAAATAGAATTGGTTCGGAATGAAGTTATTTAAATCATTTTCCTTTTTAAGAAGAAGTAAAAAATATAAGTGACGATTAAATGTATCAAACTTTACTTTTGAGTTTATCCCATCAAGAAAAGAAATCACACGGAACATCTTAATATAGGAATCCATTACAAATATTCATTTCTGTCCCTTTCTCTTCTTTCCTCTCTGGCCACTATGATCCTAAATTACCTTCCTATTTTTACTTTATTGGTCTTGTCTTTTGTAGGATCTTAAGATCTAGTCAGCTCCATAATTTTAGAATTTAAGGGCAAAAGAAGTTGTATAAAAGCATTTTATGAGCAATTATTTATCCTCAGAGAAATTATTTCCAAATTGTCTATGGACCTGTCCGCCTGTCTTCAATAAAAAATATGCTGCCATTTTCCATGGAAGGGCCAAGATTTTAGAGATCAATTATATTTAACAAGACTCTGATTTGAGAAAATGTTAAAGACGGAATTATCTTCCAAATTACGCCGAAATAAGGTCGCAAATTATGTCTTAGGTATGGAGTTAGAACAAATATTTAGTGAATCAAAAAAAATATTAAAACTTGTTTTAACTCTACCAGAAAGAAGTTAATGCCGAAACAGAAAATCTTTGACGCAATTAATACAGACTCGAAAGCAAAATATTCCTAAATATCTAAATCCTGTAGCAAGGATATATGTTAATTAAAAACAAATCGTGTTTATTTAAGAAAGACAAAATATCAGGATATCAAAAGAGCAAAGGTGGAAATCGTTTCAAGTCGAAGAGACACGATTTAACTTATAAATAATCGGTGGATAATCTAAAATAAAGCTAAGAATTATTTTTAATGTTTATTTTTATTCCGTCTTGAAATGAAAATTTGGTTAATAGTGACACTATAATTGCAATCTAGAAGCAACCACGACACCTCAATATAATTTACATGATTACGTGGAAAGCACTTCGAAATTAACCACGATTGATATTAAACCTAATTTAGCCGAAATAAGATGGGACATTTGAGCTTGAGGAGTATAACATAATTCTTTAATAATGGGACGTAGAGTTGACAAGACAACTCTCATTTTTTTCATTCTTTGTCTGCAATCTTTCTCTTTTCGTCCTTTTTATGTTGCACAATGCAGAGAAGCTAGTTTCGAAATACTTTCAAGTGTCGTTAGAATTTTGAAATATTTGAAATATATTTTTGGCAATTTAGGCATATTAAAAGTGATTTTTTTGTCGCTTCCGCGGCACTCTTAATTGATTGAAAATCACTGGTGTAGATATTTGAATTTAATTCAAGAGTTACTACCCTAGTCCTTCGGCCATTATTTTTTAATGTTTATTTAGAGCAGAGGGGAAATAATATTTAATTATGTACATACGTTTTGATTGTGTATTTCTGGAACATTTTAATTCAACAATCGTTGCCAACCTTATCCTAAGAAGTCGATTTTCAACTGTACTTCTTCGCTGTTTAAAAAATTCAGCGATTTCATTGAAGATAAATGTTTATGTGTAACTAATTAAATTATTTATCATTACAACTTATATATATGTATATATATATATATATATATATATATATATATATATATATATATATATATATATTTATATATGGATTACGGCTAAGCTGACTAGAAACAATGATTCAGATTTTAGCGAAGTTAAGTGACATTGGGTATGGTTTGCGTCAGGTGGGGTCCAATACAAGTTGACCTCCAGCCACCTGCCATACGCTGTGTATATACTCGTGGTTCCGATCTCAAATTAATCAGTAGGCCCTCACTGAAAATAGGCCTACTGTTACTATATATATATATATATATATATATATATATATATATATATATATATGTATATATATAAATCAATGAAACGTTTAGAAGGCACTGACGCTCATACAAAACACACCGAGATGTGTGCCATACACGAGAAACTGAAGCTCCTAGGTGACCTCAGTCCAAACTGTGCCGGAGTGAGAGGAGGCCTTGACCGATTAACCCCCGTTGGTTCCGATCCTTTAATTTATAATGCGGCAAAATTAATCCAGGAAATTTAATTAAAATCTAATTAAAAGCCATTTTCCTCAGTCTTATTGAAACTCTAATGGGGGGAGCTAAATTAAAGCGCATTTTCGAGTATTTCTATTTGATCTGAAAATTCAATCATTTTTCCATTTTAATTTTCTCCATTTGCGATTCGCGAGAAATTAAAATTGATCCCACTAAATGACGTCAGAATGATGAAAGATTTAAGTAGACCCATTAACAATCAATGGAAATCCCCCATTGCACATCACCCATTGGACATTCCGCAATCCACATCACTCATTGGCCATCCCCCATTGCACATACCACATTGGACATAAACCCATTGGCCATCCCCTATTTCACATCACAGTTTGGACATCCCCATTTGACATCACCCATTGCACATTCTCATGAAAATCCCCAATTAGACATATCTCATTGAACATAACCAATTGAACATTCCCCATTGCAGATTTCTATTGAACATCTCCCATTCCACATCCACAGTGAACATCACCATTGGACATCGCCAATTGGCAATGACCAATATGTCTAAGGCACCTCCTGAGGATCGAATTAGGGATTAGACGAACTGCGAAAATTAAAATCAACAAAGAAAGATAGAGGGAGAATTAGCACACGAATGTTTTGAAGAAGAGAATTGTAAGTTAAAAAATTGGAGGAAGTGAAATATCTGGAAGGTACATTGTACGAAGCCAAAAAGAGGAAATAATAGGGCACTAAGGAATGGTGGAAGGACTCATCTGTCTTGCTCACTTAGTGCATTTATAATTATTTATTATTATTATTATTATCTATTTTGGGTGGCAAGACAAGGCCAATGTAGTATGGCCTCCTTTGCAAATTATGCCCTTCTTAATGATTGAAGTACAATCTCGCCCAAAATGGTCTTCTTCTCAGCATTCAGAACATATTTTCCTATCTACTTTTTGGTATTGATGCTTTCCATTCCATAGCATTCAAAACATAATTGAAGTTTCTGAATTTTCTTTTTCAAAAAGATTTTCTGAGATTCTTATAGAACAAAGGAGAAGTCTGTCTGTCGCTGCATTGTTCGCCATTTCGGTGCTTTTAAAAACATCTTAAATAGGTGAATATGTTGTTTACATTTGATTATTTGCGTTAGTTTAGCCCACGTTTGCTTTGTTTCGATCTCATTTTGAATTATTCTGTTAAGTGAGCTCCTGCTCATTACTGCTGAGTAATCCTGCTGATTACTCTGCGGTTTCCAGAAACTTGGGACGGTCTCCTTGCCTCTCATCCAATTTCCTTTAGGTTCTTTGCTCTATCTGCCGAGAGGATCCCGTCCATATCCTTGAGCTTGGCACACCATGGAACCGTTCGTGGTCGGGATAATCTTTATGAGTGCCACTCTTAGTTTAGCAAACAGAACTTCGTAGAGACTCTGGTTGTGTGGTATGTCCTAAACCAGCAGTACCCGTAAGGCACCCTTTTCATGCTACTCCACGTCTTCGTAGAACTGTAGGGGAGCTGAAGTCCCCCTATTTCCTTAAAAATAAAAGAAAAAGGTTGGATTTCTAATTCCTAGCTCAGCGTATGCCAATTAGTCCTTGTCTGCCTGTCTAGTGTGCGCACTTTGAGACTTTCTCGCCAAAGGTATACCTGCCCTATGAGGCCTCTGCTCAGGTCTCGGGCTCAAGACCTGAGGTCTCTAACGAGACTTTATAGATAAATAAACTATACCCTGTAAACACGAAGGCCTGAGCACTGTGAAAGTCACGTAATATTGTGTGAAAGTAAGGAAGTAAAAGCTGATGTAGTACCTCAAAGTTAAGGGGTAGTCCCTATTCTAGCGTTTGCCTTTCAAGCTAGCTCCAGGAGGAATCTCCACTAAGCCAGTGCGAGCATATATTTATTCATTCTTTTGAAATAAAATTTGTTCGATCTATCGATCTTTCTATCAATCTCAACTTTAAATATCATATCGAGTTTCCTTTCACCACATTTACTGCAGCAACTCACCTAAACATGGTCTAACTTCTGAAATGGTATCTTGGTTTTTGAGGCTAGGAAATACTAATCCGCCGTAGACAAAAAAATCGCTCATGTTTTACTATTCTTAGTAATATTACTATCATAAGAAGCAGTACACTAATCACAACTACAAAACAACTGATCAAAGACCAGCCAACACTACAGGGTCCACTCATGCGAGGCCTAAGAAGTAAAAATTAGTATAAGCCAAAGATGAATTAAACAAAATATAAGTGAGCAAAATAGGAATAAACACGAGAAGAATAATCTTTCGCAAGCAAGTCAAAGAATACGTTTACTCGGACCAGTTTGGGATTCCTGATGGCGCCCATTAAAAGGACATAAGAAGAGGACACTTTAGACTGGAGGATGGTGTGAAAGCTCAAGTAAATCTTCAGAAATCACATGACAAGACTCTACAATTAAATTATAAACTACTTAACCAATGCATAGACAGGTTTGAACATGCGAAAGCGAAACTTGGACACTGGCTACAAAACCTCTGAAAATAAAGATAACTGAGAACATTGTAAGAAACCAATCTTGGAATAGACCTGAAGTCGAAATTGAGACTACTTAGAGCTCGTAAATGAGAATTGCAATTCTACACCCGTGACTGAATTATGCGAGTGAGCCGTGTAGCTTGGTAATTGCCAGAACCGACTCTTTTTCATCTTATAAGCCCTGCGTGAACAGAGTCATTTTAGGATCAGGTATAGCTGACTCGACTGAGACGACAGCCATCTATACTCAGCCATGTAAATTCAGGGGTTCAAATTTCGTCACCGCACAAGAAGTTTCTTTCTTTTCCGACAGGTACTTTTCCGTCTTACTCCTCTCTATTGCAACTCATCTCTATTCTTTCTCAAATGTCTTAACTCAGAATAAGACAGATTTGAACATATACTTGACACAAAAAGAGTGAAAACAACTCATCATCTTAGAGAAATGCTTTTAAAGATCAAATTCAAAGTGGGTTATAGCATGTCCAACAAGAGATATTAGAAATACAAAGGCAGAGTAAAGATAATTGAAAACAGCGTTGGTGAAACTATAAAAGGCGCAAGTAGAGACAATTGACAAGGCCACTGGTGTAACGGTACAAGGACAGAGAACTGACAGGTAAAGTGTCGCGCCGGTTTAAAGGTAGAAGCCCGAGTAGAAACACTTGAGAAAACTACTGGTGGAACGAAACAAGGACAGAGAACCAAGATATGACCAACACTGTTGGTGAAATGGTAGATGGCCCAATTGAAGCAATTGAAAAAAATACTGATGGAACGGTACAAGGAGAGAGAACCGAAAAGTGACCAACCACATTCGTGCAATGGTAGACCTCCCCAGTAGAGACATTTGACAAAACGACTGATGGAATGTTACTAGGCTAGAGAATTGACAGGTGAAGAGCCCCGCTGGTAAAAAGGTAGAAGGCCTGAGTAGAGACACTCGAAAAAAAAAACACTGGGGGAACGGTACAAGCCTAGAGAATCTAGAACTGTAGAAGACCAGAGTACAGACAGTCGGATAAACAATCGTGGAAGGTTAAAAGTGCCGAGAAGAGGCAGTTGAATAAAAGGTTCTGGGAAAGATTGAATACACGAGGGAAGAGAGTTGATAAAACCACTGGTGGAGAGGTATAAGAACGGAGAACTGAGATATGATCAACATCTCGGGGGAAATGGTAGAAGGCTATAGTACCCACCCAGAGAGGTGACCAAAACTGCTGGTGGAACGGTACAAGGCAAGAGTACCATGTTATCAACACCGCTAGACGTAGGATAGAACACCAGAGTACAAACAGTTGAAAAGATTGAAATTTCTAACGAGAGAAGATCAGAGTACAGACATTTGAAAACACCTCTAATGAAACGGTAAAACAAAAGAGTGCAAACAATTAACAAGGTCAACAGGCCTAAGACGCGTGCTCTTGATTATACTGACTAATGACTTTATTACCATAAGACCCTACGACCTCCAAACTTTCAATAAGTCTTGGACTAATCTTGTAAGGATATTGGCAATTTTATAACCCAAAATAAAATGTAAAACAACTTAAGGGTTTCAAATTCTGTTAGAATCGGCGAATAGTTACGATTCCATTGCCCCTCAAACTCATTGAAGATTAAAATGGTTACCATCCAACCGATATAGTAACTCATTGAGTCGCGTGAACGTGACTAAAAATGTTGCTGCTAGAACCATCGATTGCTATGGTACAGACACTTAAAATTGCGGCGCTGAAACGGAATAAAATGAGAGTAAAACCATTTACCAACACAGGTAGTGGAAAGATAATAGCCCCGAGTAAAAAGGTTGACAACATTGCTGTGGAGAAGTTAGAAGCAAGAGTACTGACAGTTCATAACACAACTTATGGAACGGGAGAAAGAATACAATCAGTTCAAAACGCTGCTGTGAGAGCAAAAGATAACCAAACTACCGACAATGCACATTACTAGCTGGTAGAAGAGAGATAAAAAGTATATACATTTGAAATCACCGCTGGTGAGCGAGAGAAGTTGAATGTACTGATGCTGATGAAACGATAGAAGGCTTGAATGGAGATAGTGGAATGGTAGAAAGCCACGGTATATACAGTTTACATAACTACTGTTTAAACGATAACAGTCAAGAGTACAAACAGTGGATAACATCGCTTGTGGAACGATACAAGTCTAGAGTATAGATAGAAAAGTGAGAAATGCAGACAAGTAAATAATGCTGTTTTCTGCCATTAATCTAGGGTGGGATGGGCTGCTTTGCGGTCGGGAATACAACGTCTTTTGGAGGGCTATAACTAGCCAACTGGAAAGTGGTTGTGCTCCAACAAAACGACGCCAGACCTATTGTCTCTTGGTTTGCCCGTACAAAGTTGCATTAGCTCGAGTGGGAGCTCTTGCCGCATTCACCGTACTCTGCAGACATTGCCTCATCTGATTTCCATTTGTTTAAGTCCCTTCAAAATTCTTTGACCAGAAAATTGATTATTTAGATCTCGCCCAAAAATCCTGGATAACTTCTTTTTTTCCAAGACAACCCAATTTTACGCGGAGGGAATTATGAAGCTCCCAAATAGATGTCTTGGTCACCAAGTAAATTGAATCTACTTTGAGGAATAAAAATTACTGTAATCCGAATAAATTTATTTCCGTCCTTCAAAGATGCTCAGAACTTTCCGGACGACCTCTGATATATTGGTAAAATCGTTTTCCTTTTGGGGATTCGAGGGCGAGAAATCGAAAGGGACAAATATCCATTCAAGCCTTTTCCGAATCCATTTCCGCCTTGTCACACAAATGGTCCCTTTTTCCATCCCGATTTCACGTAAGGTTGCGTGCGGAAAGGCGTGGCCAGATTGCGGACGCAAGTTAGACGAATCAGACGCCACACCATATTAGAATAAAGGCTCCTTCCGCTTTTCCACATTTCGCTATTCGCTCTGCGGCGACTCTCCTGGTCTCTTGAGCGGAGCCTAGGAACAGTCGCTCGCGTGTTTGCAACATGTTATTGACGATTCTTATATCAAATTAATTCGGTTGTGGTGGTTTGTTTTATTTGTGAGGAAGCTGCTGTAGAGATGTACGTTGTAGGCAAATAGTGACGACGCTTCTATAAAAAAGGAAAGTTGAGGAATTTATATATATACATATATATTGCATGATATATATATATATATATATATATATATATATATATATATATATATATATATATATATATATGATGCTCCCCCTCTCCCCAAATAACGCATTTAAAAAAAAATAATAACTTAGTAACCTCCTTCCAATTCATGACAATTATTATGTGCAAGATACTTTCAATCTTCCCTTTTCGAATGCAAAAAACGGAATTGAGATACCTTTTAAAGATTTATTGCACTTCACAAAAATAACAACATGGGTCAAAAAAACGAATATCAGGGGGAGAGAAATAAATTATCAGAAATTTAACTTACCTGCAGTAAATGATAGATTGGCCCACTACTTTGATAAATCACTAATCTGAGAATTCTTTTCCACACACACAAACTTTTTCTTATTTCATCCATGCTAATTTCTTGCCAGGATTCTCGTATTTTGCTTTTCAATTCTGGTTCAGTGAATTTTCTCCCCGACCTCGGTAAACCTTTTCTTCTAGGAACTCCCAAATTTAGTAATCCATGGGGTAATAATCTGGACTTTGCGGTAGCCACTCATTTTTCTTTATTAATCTTGGCGTATTGCTAATTAGAAACGATCCCTTGGCTTGGCTTGTATGTGAAGGTGCTCCAACTTGATGCAAAAAAATTCATTTTCTTGATTCATGTGACGACGATAAGGCAGCAACCTTGTTTTTAGCAGTTCATTTTAATTAGCAGAATTCACGTTTATCTTTGCAGAATCAATAAAATGAACATCAGTTTTACCATTCCAAGAGACCCCTGCACATATCATAACCTTTTTGGAAAATCTTAAAGTTTCATGATATAATCTATTTATCGGAATGTCACACTTTTACCACCCCCGTAGACATCATTTTGGCGGTTTCGCGGACTTTCTAAAGTGAAATATTGTTCATCCGTGAAGACAATATTTTTGAAATCAGTGACAGAGAAGTTATCAAGTAACTTTTTGCTTGATATTTTTTTTTAATAGTACCAGTTTTTCTAGAAGATTTTTTGGGGGAAAGTCCATCGAGGTCGATGATGACGGATGCCCTCATATTGAGAGCATCAAACCTGCACTTGGTTTAAACGCGTAGGAATGTGGACCCGTATCTCGAACGAGGAGAGAAGGACCCTGGTGGCAGGAGAGGCTCGAGACGACCAGGCTCTCATCCTCGGATTCAACATGTGCAAAATGCTGATTCATAATAATAGTATAGGTGGGGGGGGGAGATATTCTGTCGATTGTTCAGTTTGCCCTAAGCAATACTTTCGCCAAACCGGTAAATCATTAAATGTAGGCTTGAAGCAACATAAATACAATACTAGGAGGGGAGGGGGGTAGCAGTAATGCTTTCTTTGTTCATTTATCTGAAAAAGTCACCATATCAATTGGAATTCGGCTAAATATATTTAAAAATCTAATAATTTTATTCAAAGAAATATTGTTGAATGCTCATTCATTAATTCCTCGCCTAATTTTAATATATCTCCGCCCTCTTTAAACTGGACCCTGTTATTAAAAGGCTAATTTATCACGAAATTGTCCATTTTAAATCTCAGACCTTTGATTTATTAATTTAGTTATGTTTCTATCGTTTATTTTTATGTATTCACAATTAGGTGTGTATGTATTTATCTTAGTGACCTAAATGTCTACATTCTGTGCTCACAGTTGGAATTTCCGGAAGTAGACCTTATTTATCTATTTGGTTTTATACTTCATATCCGTCTTTGATAATATTTCTCTATTTTTTATCCTTTCGTTCTACATGGGCGGAGCATTACTCTGCTCTCTTAGAATCCGCCTTTCATTTCCCTGTGGGATATTTGCATTTATTGCTCTACTCACGCGCTACTTTGTGAGTTTCCAATATCCATATTTATATATATATATATATATATATATATATATATATATGCAGTGCCCAGCCAAAGTTTACAACACACCATGAAAAACAGAAGTTTATATATTTGTAAGCACGATAGGTAAATGAAACTTTTATTACTGACATGATATGTATTCAAACAATAAATTAAATCATCAAGACCATACAAAAATACATATAATTACTAACGCAAAAGCTTACAACACATGTATCAAATCGTTTCTTAACATTTAATAGTATAACTAACCGCTGTTGCTAATAACATCTTGTAGCTGCTTAGAGTAGTCTCCTAAGTACTTCTTACATGTGGTTGTGTTAATATTACTCCCTTTATCAATGCATATTTTCTCTTGTTCAGACATGTTTGTTGGTTCTCTTATTTGGATTCTGAGCTTCAGTTCTTTCCATAGATTTTCGATAGAGTTCAGATCTGGGGATTGACTAGACCATTTTAAAACATTTACACCATTTGATCTAAACCGATTCTGTGTCAGTTTTGTTGTATGCTTTGGATCATTGTCTTATCCTGGTTCCATTTAAGAGAATGCACACTTGGACGTAAATCTTTCTTCAGGATATTTTATTATGTTCTCCATTCATCATGTCTTGTATGGTTTTGATATTTCCAACACCTGTGGCACTAAAACAACCCCAGATCATGATTGAGCCACCTCCATATTTTAATGTTGGGGTAGTGTTCTTGGGTGCGTATTCGGTACCTTTCTTTCGCCATACCCTCGGAGCTCCCTTACCGCCAAACTGTTCTATCTTTGTCTCATCCGACCAGAGTACGGTGTCCCAAAACTCTGCAGGTTTATCAACACACTCTTTTGAAAGATTCAAAGAATCATGAATCTGTTTTCTTTGGAGACCGTGAGTAGATGCTCATGCTACAAAGCGACCGACTAATTGTGTCTTTACTCACTGTAACTCCACTCACTTCTAAGTCACGCTCAAGTTCTTTAAGAGTAACCTTGGGTGTGTTACTTACCTTTCTTACTAATAATCTCCCTGCACGTTTGGTTATCTTGCGAGGACGGCCAGAACTGATCAGAGGAAGAGTATAATTTTGAGATTTCCAGTGACGTATTATGGTTCCAACTGAATTCAATGGAGCTACTAACTGACGAGATATTTTTCTATAACCAATGCCACTTTTATGAAGGTCTACAATACATTTTCGAAGATCTTGATCGATTCCATTCTGTTTACCCATCGTGCAAATGTTTACAGGACGCTGTCTGATAAAGAATAATGCGATAGATTATACCAATCACTAAGTTATGTGCGTAGATTAATGTGGAACGTTCTAGAAATTGTAAGAAGGTCTCCTTCTCGATCATTTATGAGTAAGTGATAAAAATAGATATGGTTGTAAACTTTTGCGTTACTGATTAATTGTATTTCTTCAACAAACAATTATATTGATGTTTTTGTATGGTCCTGATGATTTAATTTATCGTTTGAATACATATCCTGTCAGTAATAAAAAGTTTCATTTACCTATCATGCTTACAAATACATAAACGTCTGTTTTTAATGGTGTGTTGTAAACTTTTGCGGGGCACTGTATATATATATATATATATATATATATATATATATATATATATATATATATATATATATATATATATATTGGGTGTGTGTGTGTGTGTCCGGTAGAGTTGCGCTCCTTCTTACTTCTTATGACTACTTGAGTATCGATCTTGCCCTTAATCGCACTGAGATACGTCGAAGCTGTGTGGAATCACCGATTACAACATCAAGCAATGTTAAGGCATATCAACCATCGTTAGTTGTGGGAAGGGAACACAATTTGATTCAGTTTGACATTGCGGCAACTCTCAAATACTGTAGCCACTCTGTATTCGGGTCCTTTGTGAAGCAGCAGATTCCCACTAAGATAGGCATCAGACGGTTTAAGTACAAAGTAAAATTCCCCAGAAAACACTTTCACTTCTCCCAACCTCACCAAATTCACCGCGTCTCTCACAATCTTTCGCCGGAGATGCCATCGTTATTTACAATAATATGTTTACCCTTTTAGTTAATAACTTATCCTTATTATGTTATGATTTTAATTCTTTCTTCTTCTTTTTCCTTTTCCCCCATGTTTGATTTGAGTGCGAGCCATTAATTATGAGCGAGTCTACTTGCGTAAGTGAGTATCCTCCGAGAGGATGTGCGTGAGAGGGAAACCATGCCACTAATTTCATCCTCTCGTGTGTATGAGAAGAAGGCAATTATTTAATTAAGGCCAAGGTCATTATTTGAGGCTTCTCTCCCTCTCATTCCAAAAGTGGGGCGCTTGATTTTGGTCGTCTTGGCGGTATCGATTTTGTGCCAAGGTTTTGGCGCGAAATGAAAAAGGCGCCTTGATTACATGTCTCTCAGTCATTCTCAAGAATAATTATGGAACTTCATTTCTCTCTCTCATTATTATTTTGTTGCCACCTATTCTGGTTTTCATATTTTCGTTTATTAATTCTTATTTTTTTATTTTTTTATTTCTAAACTTTCCTAGTTTGTTTTGTCGAGTGGAGATTACTAAATTTGAATTGATGTTTGTCCACCCGGTCGTCTGTCAGTCTGTGTTCCTTTGTATACAGGCATGGCTGTGTGTGTCCATGCGTGTGTGTAAGGAGACTACCTGTTTTTATTTGTGGATCTGAGTATACAACCTACCAGTGCGTCAATGGGCCTACTTCTCTATGTTCATGTGTGTCAATATGTCTACTCGTCAATGTTCGTGTGTGTCAATGGGCCTACTTGTCTACGTTCTTGTGTGTGTCAATAGGCCTACTTATCTATGTTCCTGTGCGCCAATGGGCCTACTTGTCAATGTTCATGTGTGTCAATAGGCCTACTTGTCTACGTTCTTGTGTGTGTCAATGTGTATACCTGTCTATGTTCATGCGTGTCAATGGGTCTCTGTGTTTGTATTCGGGCCGAACTGCCTATGTTTTTGTGTGTGTACACGAGTGTCTTTACGTGTGAGTATACTGACTGCACAATCTACGGCCGTGTGTGTGTTTGTGTGTGAGAGAGATTCTGTTTAATTTTGGACCCTTTCAAATATCTCCAAATTCTTGAT
Source organism: Ceratothoa steindachneri (assembly GCA_963969495.1). Taxonomy (NCBI): domain Eukaryota; kingdom Metazoa; phylum Arthropoda; class Malacostraca; order Isopoda; family Cymothoidae; genus Ceratothoa; species Ceratothoa steindachneri. The sequence goes on from OZ018338.1 coordinate 35,134,856, forward strand.
ATTCGAGATTGATCGAAGACTTGTATAAATTACCACCTCTGTCAATCTCAGTCTCGTCGCGTCTTTGTGAGACTGTCTTGGGCATCGTCTTTGAAACTCCCCGCGGTGGATTTGTTTCTTTTCCTTTTGTGACGACGGTTTCCTTTGGTCTCGGGCGGCCGCGCTCCGCTCAGCCACTTTGAGGGATTGCCTCTCTTTTAACATTTTAGTTTCTTTTCACTTTTGTCCGGTTTCTTTCATTGTAATTTCCTTTTATGTTTATTTTGCTAACTTTTTCTCACTTTCCCTTCAATTTTCTGAATTTAATTTTCTTTTCTATTTCTACAGTTTTCTACACTTCGCTTTTAATTTCATTTTGGTTAAAATTTCGTTTTGAATTTGCTGTTTCCTTTTAAGGTCACTCCATTTTCTCTCGCTTTTCAAGTTTCCTTTTAGTTTGTGTGAGATTATCATTCAGTTTACCACTTTATTTTCCTTCAGTTTATTCCCTCAGTATCATTCAGTATTCTTTTTGTTTAATTAATTTTATTTATTCACTTTATTTGTTTATCCTTTTACTTAATTTCAGTTTACTTCTTTAGTACAATTCAGTGCATTTTTTGTTTCTTTGTTTATCCTTTTAGTTTCCTTCAGTTTACATTCTTACTATCATTCAGTGCATTCTTTTAGTTTAATTCAGTAAATCCTTTGAGTTTCTTTTTTAGCCTTTTAGCTTCTTTCAGTTTACTCTCTTAGATTCATTCAGTGTAGTCTTTTATTTTCTTTGTTTATTCTTTTATTTCCTTCAGTTTACTCAATTAGTATCATTTAGTCTACTCCTTTAGTTTCTTTGTTTTTCCTTTAGTTTCCTTGTAATGCATTGATATGAAATTTGAAATTATTAAAAACAAAGCGAAAAATAACGAGGGCATCTCCTCCAGAATGATCCAGAACAAAAGACAGTGGTGAGGTTAGAAGAAGTGAGGATGCAAGACAGGCACAGAGTTAGAAAAACAGAGAGAGAGAGAGAGAGAGAGAGAGAGAGAGAGAGAGAGAGAGAGAGAGAAAGACTGATAGGTGCATCATCGAATATTTGCGAAACTGTCTCACACCCAGTGAATTCCAACTTGATTTTTTGAGTCCCTGGGCTCTTTACGCGACCTCTACAGGCAGGTTTATCATACACCCATAACCCCCTCCCCCTGTTTCTTACTTTTTAACAGATTTTATTCTCTCTATTTGACCTTTTTCCTATTCGTTCGCGCATCTTCTTTTTTATCTCCAATTAAAAATCCAAACACTCTCATAGCGTCTGATTTCTAGCCCGGCCTCGGCAAGCGAAATGGGTTCTTCTCTTATTAACCGTCCAAAGCCGACTTATCGCTTAGTCTCATTCCTTAGCCGACTTTTCGTTTATTCTCCTTTCTAAACCGAGTTCTTGCTTATTCTCCCCTTCCAACCTGACTTCTTGATTATTCTCCTTCCTAAGCTAACTTCTCACTTATTCTCCTTCCTTAGCCGAGTTCTCGCTTATTCTCTTTCCTCAAACCGACCTCTTGCTTATTCACCTTCCCAACCGACTCCTCACTTATTCTGATTCTGAAGCCAACTATTCATTTAATCTTCTTCCCAAGCCGACTTCACGTTTATTCTACTTCCCAAGCCGACTTCGTGGCCAAACTTACTTTTTTCGATAATTTCTATTCCAAACGGAGGTCCTTCTCTTTGGATCCTACTTGTGCCATCTACCATTTGTTAAGACTCCCTGTAGAACCCCTTCTTGGATTTAGTCCGAATTTCATATTGTAAATTTATTTTAGTGTCTCTCTTCAATTCAAGCAAATGGTGGAGAAGGAGTGGAGAAGAGGATCCCCTCTGCTAAATCCTGCGCTGTTTTATACCTTTCCTTTCCCGGATATTTCGCTAAAACACTTTTTTGTTTCCTTTTGTCCGGGTTTCTTTCCAGTCCCACTGGAATGGACGGATTCTGACTCTTGGCTTTATTCTCCCAAAGAGAAAATTATCGACCCGGCGCTCTTGCTTTTTCTTGTTTCTTTTTGCTTTTTTTCCTGCAAGGGCAAGACGGGGTATCGGGATAGGGAGTGCTCCCCTACGCTGAGGTGGCGCCCCCTAAAGCAGTCATTCTATCCCTGTTCGGTTGATTTCACCTTAAGTTCGCCTTTTTGTCCCAGTCGGCCTTGTTTGTGCATACCAGACGGCCATTGATCCTTTTGGGGAGGAATACTACAGGCAGGAAAAGAAATGGTCGAGAGAGGGAATTTGGAACCTTTCGGAGAAAAGAACGTACGACAAGGATCCTAGATTCCTAATTACGATCTAATCTGTGTCCTATCTGGTGAAGGCCATGACTGATCTTACTATAATTCCTTCAAGAATAGTTCGTATATTTTGATATTTTGTACTTTACCCTACGAACAAACGAACGAAGCAACCATAGGCCTTCCCATCAGCCTTCTTTTCTCCCTTGACTATTTCATCCTATCTTCCATCCGAGTGCACCTTCCTTCATTGGATTACAAAGGTCTCCTGTCTCCAATTAAGTAAAATAACCCATTGTTTAATTATTTACAAAGCGCAATGGCATATGCTACAAATTTTGGAAAAAAGGGGTTTAATTAAAGTGGTGAGGTTAGGAGAGGGAAAATTCTGTGAAGGGAACATAATCCGAGTACTTCTGCCATCAGGGCAAGAATAAATACAAGGACTTTTACAAAGAACCTTTGCAAGTTTAATTTAGCGGAAAACCAGCATGAGCTGGGGGGCTCTCCCTATCTCCAGTCTCCCGAAAATTATCGTTTTTTCACTCGGGCCAGTTACTTTCCAACCATTTTTAGTTCACCTAACTTGACCACTTTGAAAATCAACTTTAAAAACCAATTGTTATGCAAATGCCCTCCTTTGTTTTTTTTTATATTTCTAATAACATAAAATTAAAAAATCCGAAATTTGGAATTTCCTAAAAACATAAAAACTGCTCTGTTAAATTATGACCAATCCAAAATAATAATCCAAGTAATCCAAACAATCCATCCGTGATTATAATAATTAATCTAATCTGAAAAGGCAGCAATTACAAAGTAATCTCATGGGCCTTGGAATTAAAAGTGGCCCTTTTATTTAGCGCCATTAAAAAATCATTAGGGAGGAAAGTGTTAGAGGTTGGTTTCTACTCTTAGCCGAAGCTCTATTCTTAGCCTCAAGTTTTGGTCGAGAGATTCTGTAATTATAGCATTCAATTGCTTATGCGTGTATATTAATCTATCGGAGAGTCAAGTAACGAGTTTCAACAGTTTTCTAACCCCCGAAATATATAAAAATTAAATATTTACATTTTTGCCTTAACGTGACATCATCTGGCATTTGATTCGGGCGGTGGAAATGGTGGATATTAATGCTAAAGGCAAATTCTGAATTCGGGCGGGCTCCATTTTGCCAAAATAACGCTCGTAGTTTGCCCGAATTTATGAGCTTCCGCTGTCCGCTATTATTTTTTGGTTTTACCGACATAATGTTCATCTTTACATTGATTTCTGAGCCACCTCTTTACCAATTATGTCATAGCCGTACGCCAGACCTCAGTGTGCTTCACCTCTGGCATAATGCAGGTCTTGGGTTATTCCTCTCTTCATAAGGTTATGAGTTATGTCTCGACACACTCTACGTTTACATATCGTTTAACTCAGATCCCAAGATGGGTCAAGTTTGCCTTATATCAGAACGTGAACCCATGCTGCCTAAATTAGCCATAAAGCAGTTTTGTGCTCTCAGGATGGTTCACATTTACCATAAGGCAGAGATTGCGCTTTATTTCGCTTTCTTCCCTAGACTGTCTACTTCCCCTCCAGTGTTGTATATGAAGACGATTCCAACAAGGAATAAGTTTTTCTTAGTCTTTATTTGTCCTATCTTGTACTTTCTCGAGGAAATTAGCTCAATTTTGGTGTAGTTCTTTGAAAGTAATGTGTTCGTATGGAGCTTCTCACCAGGACACCTGTTGTCAACAGTAAAATGAAAGTTTAGAGTCAATAACTTGGTGCACAAAGTTAGACAGAAATGAAGTGGAGAAGAAATGAAATACAGCCATGTTAATACATCGATGGATTGAGGGCAAATTAGTGGGTTGCCATTTGATGTGACGCTCGTTAATCTTTTAACATTTCGATCAGAAATTTTACTATAAAATAAGATTGTATTATTTGAAACTATCCGTGCACCATATTTTAACATTTAGATTAGACATCACACTATACAGTAAGAGTAAATGATTTAATCTAGCTGTGTACCCTATGTGACCCTTTTGGAGCTTTTAATAATAACGGTATCATTTAACAGTTTTAAACGATAAGGGTTCTAGTTTTGCCCATTTGAAGAATAAGGGTGCCAACTTTGCCCATTCGAAGAATAAGGGCACCAATTTTGCCCATTTGAAGAATAAGGATACCAATTTTGCTCATTTAAAGAATAAGAACCCTAATTTTGCTCACTTAAAGAAAAAGGGTCCCATATTTGCCCATTTAAAAAATAGGGGCCCCAATTTTGTCCATTTTAAGAACATGGAACCCAAATTTTACCATTTGAAAACGAGGGTACCAAATTTGCCCATTTGAACAATAGTGATAAAAAGATCAGGATATAAATTACAAAAAAGTGCAGGATAATAAATTAAATCTTATTTACAAACTGTTTGTCAATCGCATCATCAAGTCCCAAGAAGCTCATTTCATTCCGCGCCCAATAAGTTCTTTCTCCTTCATCCAAGCAATCACTGGAAGAGAATCTTCAATAAGGAGTGGTTCGACTTCATTTTCGAACAAGCTTTGATCCATGTTTGTTTCGGGGTTGTGCACTACTAAATTAAAGATAAAGTAGTTTCATATGAAATAAATAAGGCAATTAAACTAAATAAAGGACCTTTTTTAGAAGTGGGCGGCGTTTAAAACTAAACAACCATTTAACTCCTGAACAGCGAATCTTGCAACCAACCACCCTAATCCTGAAATAGGCTAATCATAGAATTTGAAGAAGAGGAATCGGTTTATTTTCAAATCGACCCATTTTAAGAATAGAGGTCTCATTTTTGCCCATTTGAAGAAGAGGGGTCACATTTTTGCCACTAAGAAAATAAGGGTCCCATTCTTATCCATTTGAAGAATAAGGATCCCAGTCTTGCCCATTTAAAACAAATATGGATTAGGGTCTTGCCAATTTTGAGAATAAGGAGCCTAGTTTTGCCCATTTGAAGAATAGCAATTCCAAGTTTGCTCATTTGATGAATAGCATTTCTAGGTTTGCCCATTTGAATATTAGGGGTTTGAGTTTAGCCCATTTAAAGAATAAGAGTCCCATTTTCCCAATTTCAAGAAAAGAGGTTCTAGTTTTGCCCATTTGAAAGAATAAGCCTCAGTTTTGCCCATTTGAAGAATAGGGATTCCAGTTATTCCCATTTGAACAATAAGTCTCCTGAGTCAAATGAGAGCCAATTCTTCAAATGTTCTTCCAATGTGTATTAATGCATGAGGCTCCGAGTTGAGTAACGTATTAAGTTGTAGTGTTTAAAATAAAGGAGATCTCCTCAATTCGTCTGCCGTCCCGTAATATCGCCAATTTATTCCAGTATTAAGAAATATTAATGCCAGATTATTCAACTATTTAACATTATATATAAAACAACCTAGTTTCTTAATATCCCTATGTAAACAAAGTTCTTATCCATTGTTTCTTATTCCTTGTATGTCCCCAGATATAATAATAAATTTTGTTTCAACGAGATAATAATTAGACGAGAGATAATGGACTCCTTTTTCAACTCTCTTCATTGGTGATTTCCAAGGTAAAGGAAAGGCCTCGTATATGCTCTCCCCCCAGAAGAAAGAGGGTCTTAGATATGTGGAATTACTCTCCATTCGAGTATTTCTATCTTTCCTCATGTTGATGGTACCAAGGGCATTTTAGAGAAAGAGGAAGTAGGTCCAAGAAGAGGGAGTCAGCAGAGATTTTTCAACATCCAAGAAAATCTTTGGGCAATAATATAAAATCTATCGCATTTCTAGAGAGGATGTCTCGATAAATTGATGATTTGGGATCTCTAATTTGTTTTTTAATGAATTTGGGAATATTGGTGTTTAATATCTGTCGTTCAGGCTTAGTATTTTCCTTTGATAGATGGACCTAAATGTTATTCCTACCTTCTTAAGGAGCGGCATTTATTTTTCGCTGCTAAGAGCTATTATTATCCGGTAGCTAGACCATCTCGGCTAGACTTTACCAAACTGGTTGCTAGATTTTTTATGCTACAACTACCAATTAATCTGTTTTTATTTCGCATCCATTAAAAACCTTAATAACTCCTAAATTCCTTGAGATGACCGGATTCCTCTCAAGGTTGTCACTAAAACTTAAAATACACTCATTTTTCCTATTAACTTAGTACTAATGAGTTCAAATTTAGTAGTTCTGTGCACTCTTTAATCCACACTCGAACTTAAAGTTTACGTAAACAAACTCTTTTATCTCTTGTTTTTCCTACTTCCTTTTCGCATTTGGAACAATTTTTAACTTAATCACTCCCATCTCTCCTTCTCAAACCTTTGAACCAACCTCTCCTACAAACCCTTGAACGCAAATAATTAACGAAGATCTTTTCAAATTTCTCCCTTGGATATTCAACCAAGAACCTCTTGATAAAGGAGAGATAATTAAAACCTCTCTTTATTGAGGTTCCTATATAATTTACATCGATGGAAAGAAAGTAAAATATCGGCTATCGACAAAGACATGTTGGAAAACTCAGCTTCTTTCGATCGATGCCAAAATTCTGACGGAGGAATAAAGTTTGCAAGAAAGCAAAGAATTATTGCGAAATTTGAGATTTTAAAAGCTCCCGCGCAGCAATTCTCCGTTGAGAGATTTGGGTTCAAGAAATTGATTAAACTATTGGAAATTGAAGCATTTATGTAGAAGGAGGGTATTAAGAATGGATGAATTGGCTGCGTTATTTGATGTTGAGGATTTTATTAATTTTGAACGTGGAAGAAATAGGAGAAGTCAGTGTACTCGTATGTATAAATCAAGTGTCGGCCGGGGTAAGAAGGTAAGAAAGAGAGAAATAAAAAGACAGGCACAGAATGTCACATGCTTGAATCTTCATGTGTAAAGATATGTCTAAATTTAATTGTGTATGGATATTTTGTTTGCCTGTATATCCGTATTGTACGTATATATTGGGGAAAACACACACAGGTAACTGTGAGTGTGAATATTCAAATGTAAAAATTATGCTTTTTCATTTGTATACGAATATTATGTATGCTTGCACATTCATTATGTATACATGTCTATGTACGAACATCCTCTCCTGATCCAGGCCTTTGGAAATTTGTTCAGTTGCTAGACTTTTTTTACATAGTTCTTCGATACGTGAATGATGTTGATATTGGGCGATATCCTTTCATCTGAGAACTGTCCTTATTGGCTAATTGTCCTTTTTTGAGAGAAAAGGCATTTTCTGTTTGGACTCAAACAGGTCATAGAAATTTGGATGTAGCGGAGCTTTTTCAAAACCCCCCCCCCATCTTTTGAAGTTGACTTTGACTTTGATTTTCTCTGTGGGTGTTTCACTGAAGTGCCAGTTTATGTGGTTGCTATGTCTGGCCCCAAGACGCCATCGGTTTATAAGGCTGACGAAAGCAGTGGATATAAAGCCAGCACAATTCAACGAATGATTAGTCCCATGAACGGTTTATCCTTAAAGGTTTATAAACCATTAATAGAATTACGACTAACACCTATTGCGGATAAATCACTGCTAAAAATAACCAAAATAAAACACTATTTTTTAAGGATCAGTATCAAATTTAGGAGCGAACGGACTCTAACTATTGCTTTTATTTTTAATCCCGAGTCCCAATAAAAAAAATGGTCTCAATGTCAAAGCGACCCTGAAGTTTAAAAACTTGATTGGCCGCACGGAGATGACCTGTTGCAAGGATTATTTCATCTTTTCCTAAATCTAAAAATCAGAACTCAACCACAGATCTCAAGACAAGGTAAGAGAGATATAAAAGTGGAACGGTTGTCGTTTGGAAAATCTGCGCCCCTAATATGTGGAATGAGCTGCCGGCTGCAGTACCTTCCTCTCCATTTTTATGTGCCTTTAAATAGCATTCAAGCGACTACTCAATGCCAGACAGGCGACTTGAGAGGTAACAAGGTTCTGAAGAGTGCCAAAAAATTCATTATTATCATTATAATTAGTAGTAGTATTATTTAAGAACCTCATTCGCCCTTTAATGGAACACTAACATGTTTATATTATCCATATTTCTTCACATTTCCTCTCGCTTTTCTCGCCATTTTATCAATTTGTTTCTTCCCTCACGTATTACGGCGAGTAAAAGTGCCCTCGTTTGTTGCAAGTTACAACTCGTTCCATCTTAAGTCTCTTTCTTCTACAAATTCACCCTCTGTTGGCACTCTTGCGCTGTGCCATATAAAATCGGTGTTCCATTGGTTATATAATAAACGCTTTTGAGGGCATTCGAAAGTATATCTCCTTTGAGGAGAAACATTTACCCTCCCCCCTCCCCATTTTTCTGTCCTTATCATGTACAAGTGCCTAACAGCATTTTGGCATTATAGTGCCATTTGGTCCCGCCGGGGAAGGATTTCTCAGTCGCTCGTTCTTTTCTCATTAAATTAACGATGCCGGGCTTTAGTTTACTGTATCTTGGGCTTGTCCTTGTCACGAGTCCGAACGGAGAGAAGATCCAATGGGGATGATCCTCGAGGGTTGAACTTGAATTTGAAGACGCTAAAAGAGATTCCGAGGGCTGAGTCATGTGACGGTTCTCCAATTTTCCCTTAGTTCGTTTCTCCATCTTCGAGTTTTCAAATAGAGGTCGGCTTCTTTAATCCTTAAACCAATCTTCAGCATTTTGAAATTTAGTCATAATTTCTGACTCATGTTTGTTATTTTTTGATCTCAATATCCTTCCTCAAAGTCCTTTTTTATTTTAAAGCCTATTTTTATCATAAAGATGCCTATCTCTCCCCATGCGATACCTGTCAAAGCCATATTGATTGCCACGTACAAAATCATTGCTGTGGGAATCCTCAACAATTAAATCCCAACACTGGAGTTTAGCCATCTATTTCTGCAACTTTTGGGGACGTTTTAATTGGTTGTGGGATTAAAGGATAAAGAGGTGTTAGAAATAAGAAACACCATCGGACAAGTGGATTTATGTGAAAAAAAGACTGTCAGAAATTCTTGTTCTTATTCTGGAATTTATGAATTTTAAATGGAAGAGGTTAAAACAATAAAAGTCATCACCGCTTGATTCTTTTTGTTCGAGGATTCGAAGGAAAACTAGTGAAGTTAAGTGAATGGCAAATGGATGAAATTTAAATAATCTAAGTAGCCTAAATATAGGAAACTACTTAAACCACTCATTACCGGTACTGCACCCAGCTCTCTTGAACCAGGTCACTCCTCAACGCCCGCCATAAAATTAGAGACCCTCATTATTTGAAGGAGGGAGGGAATGCGCAATAGTCTACAGTAGCGATTGGAGAGTAGTTATGGGATATCAAAATACGAAGGACCATTGAATTCGTATGTAATACTTACAATGGCGTGGGAAGGAGTACCACCAGCTCGCAGTGTTTTGGAGGAAGGAAATACAAAGGAGGGATGCAAAAAAGGGGAATTTAACTCAAATAATTACCACAAATTACGCTTTAGTTTTGTTATATGGAAATACACATAGATTAATCCATCAATATGTGGACTTGCTACCTTCTTGTTAACAGTAAGTCAAAGACCGTAAGCCTACTGCAATTACATCTTCTGAAAAAGTCTGCTCACGAACCTTGGCTGCGGATTAAATCCAATATTGAGTACCATATTGTTCTCAATAACTAGCCAATAGTTATATAGTTTTGATTCACTATAAAAGAATAATATTCATATACAACAGATAAATTCAGAGCTCAATTAATTTTCAGATAAAAACAAACCCCCACTTGTCGATCCTCCGTGTGTAAGGTGGCTTAAGCCCGTTACGAGGGCTAACTCTTTTCAACAGTGTCTTTTCCTATCCGCTCTTTGAGATCAAGAATGAAGCATCGCATTCAGCGTCCTTTTACCTAAATAACCTAGTGGCCATTCATCAGCCCATCTTTCATCTCACTTCCCTCTCCCAACCGCATTTTAATCAAGGAACGACCTATTTTTGACAATAAGTCGACAAGCCTTCTTTTTTTCTTTCATTTCTAAAGAGAATAATCAGATAGCAGCCTCGATGAGCACATTTTATATTTCAGATTTCTATTTAGGGATGAAAATACGGAAAATTTATATTAAGAACGAGAAGCAAATAGTATTAATGTTTTTTTCTAGTTTTTGAGGGGTATTTTGTGACTAATGATTAAGTCTGGAATTGACGGTCCGGGTAAACTACGAGGAAGTTTCCTTCATCTCTTCCTACTTTGATAACGCTAAAATTAGCGACCCAATTAATAAGTAGCGGTGTAAAAGCATCATTGGTAACAGAAATATTACTACTCGTATAACGATAATCAACCTTGATCTTTGTAATTCTTCTTTAAGCATAAGTATCAAATAATATAATAAACTCTGTTGTCATCTATATATATATGGATCTTTCCGTCATCTTCCGTTAATCAACAAAATAAAAAAACAATTTTGACAGGATTTGAGTTTTAAAATCCACGAACAAAGTTGGCAAAAAAAACCCACTAAAAACTAACGTAGATAAAAAAAAGAAATATAAACAAAATGAATACTGATTTTTTAAAAAAACATGTGAATAAAGAGTTGTGATGGTAACATCCTATGCAAATGGGGTTCATTAAGAAACAATTACTCACTGCCATTACTCCTATTCATTGCATACAGGAAAATTCATTGCTAATCCGAGATAATTTTGCCGTTCATCCCTTTCTCCCTTACAGTGAACGAGCGTTTATCTGCTGTAAACTTAACTTATTTGTATATAATTGACCCGTTTCATTCATTTCTGCCTATTAACTGTAGTTTTATTTCTTCGTGTGTTATTTTTCTTTAATCTGTTCTTCATCTCAATGTTTCCTTTATTCTAATGACCTTACTTTTTGTTCTATTATACATATATTTTCCTTCTTCTGGCAATGACAAACCAACACTAATCAAAGATCCGAGATGGTGCTACATCAATGGTTAGTTACGGATGGCGGTCGAAATACGATGCATCTTCTAACCCCGACTATAGCACAGTCCTCGAATGCTTATTACGGATCCTGGTTACATAACCGTACATGAGACGTGAGATCTTGCTAAATTGAATTTCTGGTACCTAGAACAACCCCCTTAGCTCAGAGACCACGAATGAACGTAAAACTAGTGAATCGATGTAGAAAGATCATAAGAATGGAGAGAAAACTTTGGGTAAAGAACTTTCGTCGATACAAATTAAACATTACACATCTCGACCTCTGCTCCAACCACGTGCAGTATTCTACTTCGAAAGGTCAAACTTTAAATATTGATTTTAGTGAAAGGTCACGAAACGGATGAATCTTAGGTGAAAAACTTTGAACTTTGGTGCATGAGTCGAGAGATTGTCAAAGTTCGAAAGAGTTCGAAACCGAAGATTAAATGGCCTTGAGCGCTGAAGGCCGCATGTCATCTGCACGAGAGAAAGCAAGGGGGAGAGAGAGAGAGAGAGAGAGAGAGAGAGAGAGAGAGAGAGAGAGAGAGAGAGAGAGAGAGAGAGAGAGAGAGAGAGAGAAGAGAAGAGAGAGAGAGAGAGAGAGAGAGAGAGAGAGAGACAAAAAATGAAAATATTGTTTGAGGGAAAATAGTGAAAAAAAGGTCATATGGTAAAAATACTGAATAAGTGAGATTAGGAAAATTGTCAATTGTGAAAAGTTAAAATAGAAAAAAAAGGTGAAAATAGTGAAAAAGGGAAAATAGTTTAGAAGTGAAAAATTTTAAAATAAAAATAATGAACACGGAAAGAGGTAATAAAAGTGAAAAGTTGAACATGAAAATGTGAAAAAAGTGAAAAGTTAAAAGAGTGGAAATATTGAGAAAATGAAAATAGTAAAAAAAGAGGAATATAGTGCAAAAAAGAACAGTGAACATAGTGAAAATGTGAAAATAACAAAATTTAAAAGCGAAAAAAGGGAAATAGCGAAAAGGGGAACACAGTGAAAATAGTGAAATGTGACGATAGTGAAAAATCTTTACCATGTTAAAAATGTTAAAAAGAGTGAAAATGGGACAATATAAATGGAGAGTAGTGAAAATAGTAAAAGTGAATGTTGGAAAAATGGAAAAGTGACAAAAGAAAAAAAAAGGTTAGAGTGTAAAAGTGAAAATGGGTGAGATAGTTAAAATAATGAAAAAGTAAAAATAATAATGTCGTGGTATAGGTTCCTATATACCATACATATATCTATTATATTTGATTTTAGAGTGCGCGGGGTTTCCTTTTTGATACCTTTGGGTCGGTCGGGTCCGATTACTAGGTCAGATTCTCTTAATGGAGGGCTAGTACAATAGAGCTAGTTTTATTCTCAGTATTGGCTGAGTGTTTAAGTCTTACTTGGTTACACAGCTATTACACTGTGTGATAGAACGAGTTGAAGCTGCGTTAATTTCAACTTCTATCACATATTAATTAAAACCACGATGTTGCCCACGTGCATCTTCGATTCGAAGCTTGGCGCCTTATCACAGCCACCGGATGTCAATGTTTAAACAAGGAGGTTATCATCCCCCCCGTTCGCCTCCATACGCCGACCTCGCCAGATTGAGTTAGGCTTATGGGCAGATAAGGCATTGTTCTCCGGCCCGGCTGTTCGTTCCCTCGAAGCTTCCACTCCATTGTCCCCCACGCCAAGGAGATGTCCTGGCTATTTATATGGAAACTTTACCACTAAGATTAGATTGGAGATCCAGATTTTTGTTGCGAAACATCACCACGACCCTCTCTCCCTTTGTGCGCCAAGGGACCTCGACCTCGAGATTCACCATCACTTGTCCAGAAGGAGGACAATATTCCTTGAGTGCCAAAGGTTCGAGCCTTTCGTGACGCCAAGTCCCCAAGGCTTTCCCCTCGTGTTCAGAAGAGAACAACGTAGAACAGCCAGTGTTCGTTCGAGCCGTTGACCAGAAACGGTTCTCACCCTTTCCCCTTGTTGTTCAGAGGAGAACAGCATTAGAACAGCCATTGTTCTTGAGCCCGTAGACAAGAGACGGTTCTCATCCCCCCTTTGTTCAGAAGAGAACAACGTAGAACAGCTATTGTTCTTTAAGCCATTCGTCGAGAAACGGTTCTCATTCTCAAGACGCCACGTCAGGATCCTTTTATTCCCCCCTTTCGGCTGGAACTCGCCAGTGGACCGAAAATTCCTTCGCGCCACCTTCCACTGCACCACTAGAGTAAAAGTTACGTAAGCCAAACGTCACCTTTGAGTACTTAACCCTTTTGTCAATTCTATCCTGTGCTTTAAATGGTTTATCGAACCATCCCATCTCTTTAACTCTATATTTGTTTTACCTTTTTAAATCCTTTAAATCCTCGGATTAGCCTGAGTCTCCACGACCCTTTCCATTCTCTGTTTATGTCAATATTTTCCGTCTTGTGTTTGTTGATAGTTATTATTAATAAAACTCTATTTTATTAATGATAGCAATATTATTATCCTTGAGCTCAGTTCCACTTCTTAAGCATATCGAAGATACATAATATCGGCCGCCAGACATTAACGCACTCTAAAGATAATTAAGGAAGTTCCCTCAACGAATAGTGATGTATGGTATATCGTCGGGAGTCATTCTACGACACACTGCTATGGTGAGCTCAAAGGTTAAAAGTAAAGGAGTCGACAAAAATAGACTTTAACACATATTAATAACTTAGGTTAAATGGTAGAACAATAAAAGACATACGAGTATATTAATACAAATAGTTACAGTGGTCAACGGGCCAGTAATAAGATTAGGTATTTAAAATGCAATAAAAAATGGGTAGGCTGAATGGAATTTAAAGTTGGGCTTTACACAGAAACATAGTAAGCACACAACGATAATGGAGGGGGGAGGGAACAGTGGCGGCAATTCGAAAGTTGGGAAAGTTTCCTGCTAAGTGAGGATAGAGGTTGAGTCACCTCGACGGGGTCCAGGGTCAACTTGTTCGGAGTTGAAGTATTCCTTGGAGATGACGAGGAGGAGGGGGGGGGGGCAGAGCCTTCAAGAGGGGAGGCTGCGAATTCTTTCACGGAAATTCCTTCGAGAAAAACAGAGGGTGAGTTTCTCTGAGAAGTCAAATGGGTTGTTTGGACGACTATTCTTAATTAAGGGGGTATTTACGAAGATCAATCTTCAATGAAGCCTTTTTGGGACAAGATTTGTGTTCTTTGGAGGTGGAGACGTGTCATGGGGTCAGATGGGTATTCTTACGGGGAGAGGATTCTTAACTAATCCAGGGTGGATATTTGTTTTATCCTAGAAGGGATATTTGGTTTTATCCTTCAAATTTCCTTGCCTTCGGCGTATGACAACCCGAATCGAGGAGGAGTAAGCTAGTCTGCTCCCGTGAGCTTTTCTAGCTCAAATCTCTTGATTCCTGGCGACACGAATAAATATGTACCCCTGGAGTGAGGGAACTTACCCCATAGAAAGGAGGGGGACTATCGCCCATCGATTGAGTAGGGTGACCGTGGCTTTGGCTGTCGTTTACCTCAGGCGATACCAGCGAGGCTGGAAGGTGGGGAGGATGCGGGGAAAACTCCTTGTCTAAATACTCGGATTGATAAGAGCTGCTCTACAACAGCCTGCTCCTGTTGTTTCTCCCGCTTTTGAGCTTGGGAAATTGTTTCTAAGCGGCAACGAGGTCCATCACGTGGAGGCAATGCTTAAAATCAACGTTATTTTTCCCATCACATACTTGTTCCCTTACACGCCTTCCTTTTCGAAAGTTGTACCTTTTATCAGTAAAAGAAAGTAAATAAGGGAAGAAAAGGGACAACACGATACTCTTTTAATTGAGGTGGGGGTGGGGACTCAGTTCCGACTCGTTTTCTACCGAAACATAAAGGAATTATACACAATTTACATACGCTGTTACCAAGATATAAACTACAAAAAAAATGACCAGCTTATTCTAAAATTGTCATGTGACCACATAGAATACTATAAATACTACCAAGAAAATAAATACTTAAACAAAGACATAGGTATACCAAAGAAAATTCTTAAACGGGGACATTGCCAATTTTATATCCCGAGGGCAGTTACTCTCTCTTCATAAATACATATATACTACAAAGAAATGGAAGTAACCAAAATAATCAATTATCCTAAAAAAATAATTTAAAAGTACCTTAAGTTATTACGGATATAAATATATACAACTAACAAACATTTGTTTAGGGCCATTCTCCACGGAACTAATCGGGATTAGCGGGTAACGCATTTCTGCTGAGTGAATCGACAATCTGATTGTCTTCCCCTTTAATGTAGTTGATTTTAAACTGGTACTCAAAGAGGAGAAGACTCCAGTGCATTAATCTGCCGTTCGTGTGCTTCACGTTCCGGAGATACGCAAGGGGGCAGTGGTCCGTTTCCACATGAAACTCTTTCCCTACTAAGTACATTTGGAATTTCTAAATTGCCCAGATTATTCCTAAGGTTTCTCTTTCAATAACTAAATAGTTCTTTTCGTGGGGTAATAATTTGCGACTAGCGTAGGGCACAGGATGTCTTTCGCCTCCATCCTCGTATTGAAGTAGCACACAACCAAGGCCTTCGTTGCTGGCGTCAGTTCGAATCCCGAACGACTTTTCAGGATTAGGCAACTTCAAAATGGAGGCAGAAACTAATTTCATTTTAAATGAGTTAAAATTAGCAGTGGCCTTCAAGTTCCTGGTTATTGAGTCGGGTGAGTTCTTTTTCAAAAGGTCTCAGAGGGGGGCGGCCAGGGACGCAAAATTGGGAACAAAGCGTCGGTAGAATGAAGCGGATCTCATGAAAGACCAGAGCTGCTTCTTATTGATGGGAAGAGGCATATCGACGATCGCCTTTATCTTCTCCTCTAAGTTGGTTTTTCCTAATATTAAACTCTAAATATTTAATGGTTTCAAAGGCGAAGGGGCACTTACTGGGGCCAATATTAAGACAGTTTTCTCCCAACCGGGTCAGCAAGCCTTGAAGGGATACTAAATGTTGGTCCCAGTCGCGAGTAGCAATATAAATATTGTCAAAATTGAAAGAGGTATTTCGCAAACCATCCAAAATTCTCCGCATTAACTGATTATAATTGCTACAAGCAGTTATGAGCCCGAAGCGAAGCCTCCGGAACTGCATAAGCCCTTTGTCAGTGGCAAACGCTGTAAATTTCCTCACTTCTTTCTTAAGCAAAACTTGGAATAGGCCTTACACAGACCGAGTTTAGTAATGGATTTCGCTTCATCAAACAGATGGAGGTTTTGATCTATCAGAGGAAGGGGTTCGGCGTCGAAAATGGTAAGGAAATTTAGTTTCCGAAAGTCAACACACATCCTATAAGAGCCATCGGATCGGGTTTCTTAACCATTACTATCGGCGAATAATAATTATAAGTAGAGGGCTCAATTATGTTAAATTGGAGCAAATTCTCTACCTTTAAATTAAAGGCTTGCCTCAAGTGAATGGGTAAGGAATAAGACTTACATCTAACCGGTTCCTGTGTCGTGAGCTTGATGTGGTGCTCAAACTGAGTGAGGCAGGCAGGGTTTCCGGAAATAACGTCACTAAACTTACTAAGTAGGAGCTGGAGCTGACTTCGTTGTTGTGTTGTCAGCCGCTCGTCGATTTTCAGACCATCAGTAGATAAGTCGGTCTCTCCTGGCAGGGACGGTAAAGGATAGTCTTCGAAAGCTCAACACATACAGTTTGCACAATATTAAGGGAATTGGCGGGGTAATCTGATTCTATGTCGGATTTTTCATCGACCATGTTAACATGGTCACGGCGGTGGTACCTCTTCAACATATTGATGTGGAATAACTTTTCTCCGGAAGTGTTTGGACTAGAGAGTCCACAGGTCCTCGTGCCTCCCAAACCGGAAAGGGTCCCTTCCATTGGCTTAGGAGTTTATTGCTCTCGGTAGGCAGCAATAAGAGAACTTCGTCTCCTGCTTCGAGACGGCGGTCTTTAGACTTAACGTCGAAGTATGTTTTGTATTTTTCTAAATTTACTTCAGAGTTCTGGAACGTGATGCTGGCGCATTGTGCTAAGCTCTCACGGAGTTCCAGCACATACGTATAGAAAGATTGAACTTCCTGATCAAGTTGAGGTTGTGAGAACAACTCCTTTAAAATACTAAGGGGGCCTCTTACGTTACGACCGTTCAACAATTCGAACACGGCAAAGCCTAGCGTACGATGTGGGATCTCCCTGTAGACGAATAGTACCCCAGGAAGATAGCTTTGCCATTCACGTGGTTATTCAGCACATACCTTTCGGAGGATGGACTTGAGAGTACCATTTAATTTCTCAGACATTCTATTGGTCTCCGGGTGGAAAAGAGTGGTAAACATGGGCTTTACCATCAGTAATTTTCCCACATGCTCCATTAATTCTGAAGTAAACTGTCTTTCTCTGTCAGACAATAACTCCTTCGGAACGCCTATTCTTGAAAAAATGGATATGAGGGCTTCGGCACAGGTGATGTTATCTATCCTCTTTAGTGGGACAGCCTCGAAGAAACGCTAGGAAAAATCCACTACAGTGAATATATAGCTGTGCCCTTCACTAGATGGGGGCTGAATGAGGCCGATAAGGTTGATGGCCACACGGCAAAAGGGTTCAGAAATGATGGGGCCTCTCTGAAGGGATGTGGGTTTTACGCGACCTTTAGCAGAGGACTCCTGACAAATGTCACATGACTAGTAATGCTTTGAGATCTCAGTTGCTACACCGGGCCAAACGAAATGCTTGAAAATTCGCTGACCTGTCTTGTTATGAATGAAGTGGCCAGAAAAGACACTATCATGCGCGACCTTGAGCACCATTGGGACATAAGATTGTGGAATGCAAAGGGAGAGGTCCATGGGTTAACGCCATCCGTAGTCTAACTGTAAAGGAGGCCATTCTTTTCGACTTAGAACATGGTCTTGTTCCCACGAACCGAGTCTTGCTCTATATTTTGCGACTTTTTTCCATAAAGGGAGGAGAATTCCATACTCCTTGTGGATCTTGGCGAATTCTGGGTTTAGAATTCCCTTAAATTCGGAGTTAGCGGGAACTTCGAGCAGGACAGGATCCTGGGATTCTTTTCTCGCTGCGCGTGTGGTAACCGGCTGGTCCAGTGGGTTAGGGGATATTTGGGGACTTTTTCCAATTATTACCGAACATAATTTAATTGGGGCCGAAACTGCTTCGGCCCAGCCATTAAAGTACTGACAGTAGATGTAGTACCTTAAAATTGGAAATCGGTTAGAACGTCCTAAGTAGTCGTGGACTACTTCAAATTTATCTTGGTCAAGAGACACAGGGGGAGAACCTTCTTATACACAATGATGCAAGTACACCCTGTATCACGGACGATAGTAGACGTACGACAGCTGTTTACACTGTCATTCTCAAATTTTAAGATTCCTGTTGAGCTCTTATTAAAAATTGAATTCACTTGGTGATCCGGAGGGCCATGGGGATATGGAGGAAGCAAGGGATCAACAGGAAGAAGAGGGGAAGCGGCAGCGGCTCATACTTCGTGAACCTGTTGAGGGGGGTTGCTCCGAAATTTAGAATTCTGGGGACAGGTGAACTTATGTAATTCGATACTCCGCACGTATAGCATACAATGGATCTCTTTGGGAAGGATACTGGAGGGAAAGACTGGAAAGGAGGCTTCACGTCTCAGGTTCAGTGGAGGGAAAACTTCTTGGTTTGAAGGGGCCTGGAATTTTCACAAACTTCGACTGGGAATCTTGATTAAATCGGGGATTTTTGGTTTTTGATTTAGGGGATGGAGCAGAGGGCTTCTTGGAGTCCTTAGGGTGCAAGTTATGACTTGCCGCAAAGACGTCCGCTTCTTCAAAACATTACTTAAAAGATCGACAACGCAGGTCCATCACGGTTGCGTGGATCTCTGGGGGCAGCGAAGCCAGTAACTGGTCCCTTAAAACAAAATCTAATAATGACTCATAATCGGGGGAAATTTTTGAAGACTAGCCAAAACTTAAGGTTCCTTTGGAGGGTATACCCAAACTGTCAGAAAGTTTGACCGGGTAGGATCCTAGCGCCATGAACTTATGGCGGTAGTAATCAGGGGTCATGTTATGGGCTGCGAGTAAATCAGCCTTGAGGGAAGAATAATCAATTGTCCATTCTGGGGGCAATGATATGAAGATATCTCTCAATTTCGAGTTGAGCAAGGGGAGCAATTTCGCTACTCGTTCTTTTTCCAAATTAATGTTATTGATTTCCAGAATTTTCTCAAAATGCGTTAGGAATGAAAAAAATTATTCGCCCTCCTTAAATATGGGGAGTTTAAGGGGGACATCTTAAGGGGCTTCCGATCTTCCTCTCACAGATTGTGTTTTTGCTTGTGCTCGCATCATTTCCACTTCGTGCTGGCGTATTTGTTACCGTTCTTCCTGGTCTCGTTGTCTTTCTTCTCTTTCTAGTTCACGTTGTTTTTCTTATTTTTCTATTGCACGTTGTCTTTCTTCTTGTTCACGTCTTTTTTCTTGTTTTTAGCTTCTCTTTACTTCTTCTTTCTTCCTTAACATGCTTTTCTTCATTTTAAATATATTCTACCAAATCTCTTTTAGACAGGCCAAGAGTTTCGCCTTGCGCTTTCTTTAAGAACTTCGAACGAGACCATTTTTTAAAACTTTTCTTAGTTTTGTTTGTGCTAAAAAAAATCCCGCCAATGTGGACCTACTACGTGTGCGCAAACTTTTACCTACACTAACGAACTATTCGAGTTCCTATCTCTGGGACAATCTAAATGCACGAAAAAAAATAAATGGTCAGTCTACCTAATTACCTAATCAGCCTAGGAAATTCTACGCTCAATCTTTGTTGAGATCTAGGTACGCGCAAATTAAATAAAGGGGACTTTAAAAATTTAAATAGGAAATTATTCTCCTTAAACCTTTAAGCAAATCTTTAGCCTTTTCACTTAACCCCCTTAAAATTAATTAGAGGGGAATTTAAAAGATCTAAAACAAAACATTTTAAATCCACCAAACACACTTGACACCAGATTTTATAATATACTCGTATATATATATATATATATATATATATATATATATATATATATATATATATATATATATATATATATATATATATACATATATATATATTACTATATATATTACTATATGTCGTGGTATAGGTTCCTATATACCATACATATATCTATTATATTTGATTTTAGAGTGCACGGGTTTCCTTTTAGATACCTTTGGGTTGGTCGGGTCCGATTACGAGATCAGATTCTCGTAAGGGAGAGCTAGTCCAATGGAGCTACTTTGATTCTCACCATTAGCTGAGTGTTTAAGTCTTACTTGGTTACAGGGCTGTTACACGGCTATGATGAGCTCAAAGGTTGAAAGTAAAGGTGTTGACAAAAATAGACCTTACTACATATTAATAACTTAGGTTAAATGGTAGAACAATAAAATACATATAATAATACAAAGAGTTACACTGGCCAACGGTTCAGTAATAAGATTAGGTATTTAAAATGCAATAAAAATGGGTAGGCTGAATGGAATTAAAGTTGGGCTTTACATGGGGACATAGTAAGCACACAACGATAATGGAAAGGGGGGAGAACGGTAGGCGGCAATTTTAAATTTGTGGAAGCTAAAATACTTGTTACAATACCTTGCACAAAAAGGAGGAGGAGAAGATGGTCGTTTCCTGCGAAGTGGCGATTGACCCTAGACGAGGTCCCGGATCAACTTGCTCGGAGTTGAAGTATTCCTTTGAGATGATGGGGGTGGGTGGAGGGGATGGCCTTCAATAGAGAGGCTGCGAATTCTTCCGGTGGAATTCCATGAGAAAAACGGAGGGTGAGTTTCTCTAAGACGTCAAACGGGTTGTTTGGACGACTATGCGTAATTAAGGGAGTATTACGCGAAGATCAATCTTCAATGAAGCCTTTTTGGGACAAAACTTGGGTTCTTCTTTGGAGATGAAGACGTTGCACGGAGTCAGACGGGTATTCTTACGGGGAGAGGATTCTTAACTAATCCAGGGTGGATATTTGTTTTATCCTAGGAGGGATATTTGGTTTTATCCTGCAAATTTCCTTGCCTTCGGCGTATGACAACCCGAATCAAGGAGGAGTAAACTAGTCTGCTCCCGTGAGCTTTTCTAGCTCAAATCTCTTGATTCCTGGCGACACGAGTAAATATGTACGCCTGGAGTCAGGGGATTTACCTCATAGAAGGTGGGGGGGACTATCGTCCATCGATTGAGTAGGGCGACCGCGGTTTCAGCTGTCGTTTACCTCAGGCGATTTTAGCGTGGCTGGAAGGAGGGAGGATGCGGGGAAAACTCCTTGTCTAAATACTCGGATTGATCAGGGCTGCATTCAAACAGCCCGCTCCTGTTGTTTCTCACGCTTTTGAGCTTGGAAAATTGCTTCTAAGCGACAACGAGGTCCATCACGTGGAGGCAATGCTCAAAATCAACGTTATTCTTCCCATCACATACTCGTTCCCTACAAATAACAAAAGTAAAAATTAAGAAAATTAACAAGAGTATTGAAGTGAAAATATTGAAAAAGACACAAAATAACCAAACATTGAAAATGATAATAATGAACAAGTTGAAAATAGTGGAAAGTGAAAATAGTGAAAAAGTGACATGCTGAAAATAGTAAATATATTGCAAAGGTGAAAATAGTGAAAAAGTGAATATAGTAACAAAGGATAAAATAGTGAAAGAAATGACAATAATAAAAAGGTGAAAATAGTCAAAAAGTGACAAGACTAACAAAAAAAATAATAGTGAAAGAAATGACAATAATGAAAAGGTGAAAATAGTGAAAAAAGTGACATGTTTAAAAATTATAATTGTGAAAAGTAACAATAGTAAAATTGCGAATAGCAAAAATTGACAATAGTAAATAAATGAAAGTGTTAAAATAAGAAAACGTACCAATATGGTAAAATGTGAAATTAATGAAAGCTGACAGTAGTAAATGATTGAAAAAAGTAAAAAGAGTGAAACCAAAAGGTGAAAAGGATAATACTGAAAAGGATAATACTGAAAAGGAGAAAATCATGAAAAGTGACAAAAGAAGAAATTGCAAATAGTAAAAAATGAAAATAGTGAAATCAAAGTAGTATAATTATAGAAAAATCAAAATAGTGAAAATAATTAAAAGGTGAAATAGTTAAATTAGTTAAATTAGTGACAAAAATTAAAATAGTGAAAGAGGGAAAATATTAAATCAAGTTAAAATAGTGAAAAATAAAGAGGTGAGAATAGTGAAAACGTGAAAATTGGGAAAAACAGCGGACTTATTAAAAATAGTGAGAAGTAAAAATAGTTAAACTGTGAAAATACTGAAAAATGAAAATAGTTAAAAGTTTAAATAGTGAGAAAAATAAATTAGTGAGAGAGTAAAAAAGTTAAAATAGTGTCAAACCAAAAGGAGTGTAAAGATTTAAATTGTGAAAATTGTGAAAAAGGGAAAGTAGGTAAAATAGAGAACCAATTAAAAATGATGATAAGTGAAAATATTGAAGAAGTCAAAATA
This sequence comes from Ceratothoa steindachneri, assembly GCA_963969495.1. Classification (NCBI taxonomy): domain Eukaryota; kingdom Metazoa; phylum Arthropoda; class Malacostraca; order Isopoda; family Cymothoidae; genus Ceratothoa; species Ceratothoa steindachneri. Next base: position 35,157,634 of record OZ018338.1, read on the forward strand.
GAGAAAAGTGAAGACGTTAAAATTTTGAAAATTATGAAAAGAATAAATAGTGAACATGAAAAATAGTGAAAATATTGAGAAAAGAAAATAGTAAATATATTGAACAGAATGAAAATATTGAAAAAAATGACAATAGTGAAAAAAGTTGAAATAAGTGAAAATAGTGAAAAGGTGAAAATAATTAAAAGATACAATATTGAAAAAGCGCAAAATAACAATAGTGAAAAAACTAAATATAATAAAATAGTGAAAAGGTGACTGGTGGAAAAAGTCACTAGTGGAAAAATTAGAAAGTGAGTAATGAAAAAAAGGAAAAAAAGTGCTAATGGTAAAAATTCAAAATTGTTAAAATATTGAGAACGTGAAAATAAGAAAAAAAAACAAGTGAAAAGGGTGAAAAAGAACAAGAGTGAAAAAAACAAAAATAATAAAACAGGTGAAGATAGTAAAATAGTGACAATAGTATCAAATGAAAATAGTGAAATAATGACAATAATCAAAAGGTGAAAAAAGTGACTAGAAAAAATCAAATTAGCGAAAAGTCATTAGTAAAAAAGGAAAATATTAAAATATTGACAATAGAAAAAAAAGAGATAGTGAAGAATTGACAGTGAAAATGTGAACATAATTCAAAAAATTAAAATTTTAAAATAGTGAAAATAATAAAATTAATGAAAAAACGAAAATAAGGAAAACGTTAGACTAGTAACATAAAGTAAAAATAATGAAAGGAAACAGTATAGTGAAAATAGAGAAAGACATGACGTGAAAAGAATGATAACTTACAATATTAAAAGAGTGAAAATAGTTAAAAACTGACGATAGTAAAAACAAATTGGGAGAAAAATAGTACAAATGTGACAATAGTAAAAAATGTGAGTGAAATAGTGGAAAACTGACAATAATGGAAAAAGTGAAATTGGTGAAAAAGGTAATAACAAGGAAAAATGTGAAAATAATGAAAAGGTGACAATAGCAACAAAAAGTGAAAATAGTGAAAGATATGACTTTAGAAAAAAGTGAAAATAGTAAAAGGTACAAATTGTTAAAATTGACAATATTGAACAAAGGGAAAATAGTCAAAACTGACAATAGGGAAAAATTAAGTAGTAAAAATAGTGAAATAGTGACAATAGTGAAAGAAGTGAGAATATTAAAAAAAAGAAAATACTATAAAGAGGAGAATAGTAACAAAAACTAAAATAATGTAAAAGAAATGACTATAGTAAAAAGGGTGAAGAAAGTGGACTGCGCTGTTTCACCTGTGTGGTGGGTGCAATTGTGGCTTCCGCAATTGCCCTCAGGAAAATTGACAGTATTTCCTGTGCAGAAGCTTCCATCTCCATTTTTCCCCGAGTCGACATCCCTAAAGAAATCCTCTCAGACCGAGGCCGTCAATTCACGTCGGAACTGATGGAATACGTGGGCAAGTTACTCCTCATCTAACCCATCTTTACGACCCCTTTTCACCCCTCTGCAAACGGGATGTGTGAAAAATTAAATGGTACCCTAAAGGCAGTGTTAAGAAAGCTCTGTCAGTCTCAGCCTCGAGAATAGCATCAGTACCTAGCAGTCACCCTCTTCGCGTGCCGAGAGATCCCTCACCGAACTCTTGGGTTTGCCTCCTTCGAATTGTTGCCCGAGGACCTATGAGCATCCTTAAGGAGCTCTTCACTAATCCACAATTAGATGAAGAAGTTAAATCCTCCTACGCATATGTGATCGAGGTTGCGGGAACGCTTGGAGAAAATGTGCAGATGTGGCCCACTCAAACGCGGAGTGCAACCTAGAAAAATACCGAAGTTATTTCGACTTAAAAGTAAAAGCTCGAAAATTTAAGCCTGGCGACGAAGTATTGTTACTACTGCCTACAGAGATGAATAAGTTATTCTCCAAATGGAAGGGTCCCTTCCCAGTCATAGCAGCTGGTGGCCTCTTTGGTTACGTGATCGAAACTCCCTCAGGCCATAAACTGTATCACATAAACATGCTCAAGAAGTATCACTGCCGAGCGTGTATCAATAATATTGTGACGCTGGATGAAGAAGCCATGGAAGCCTTATACCCACGTGAAACACTTCAGGTGGTTAACAAGGTGTGTGTCGAGTCAGATAACGAGTATCCTTTCCTTCATTATCTTTCCCCCAGGATGACCCGTCCATTAAGTTAGATTTGAACCTCCAACTTGACCCGCTCAAAAATTCCCAATTGTCCGCCCTATTGAAGGAATTCCCCGGTATAATTTCCAAGAAACCAGAGTGCTCCAAACAGTTTGTTCATAAGATCAAATTGAAGGCACAAGAAACTATTAGATCCAAAGCTTATCCCTCCCGATTCATCTTCGATCTGCCTTTAACGCAGAAGTAAAGCATTGGCTACAGTTGGGGATCATCAAGCCTTCGTCCTCCGATTATTGTTCGCCGATAGTGATGGTCCGAAAACCTGACCATACATTTCGAATGTGTGTGGATTTCAGGAAACTTAACTCGGTTACCGTTTTTGACGCCGAGCCTATTCCCTTAAGTGATCAAATCCTACACCTGTTCGAAGACGCCAAATACATCTCAGAAATGGATTTGTGTAGGGCCTGCCACCAAATCCCGTTAGATGACGAGTCTAAGAAACCAACCGCTTTTGCAACGGATAAAGGCTTGATGCAATTCACCCGATTGCCCTTTGGTTAGATCACAGCGGGTAGTAACTATAATGGGATAATGCGCCGAATTGTCGATGGTTTGAGGGACTTGACGTTCTATTTCGGCAATGTGCACGTGGCTACACGTCTATAGGATCGACAATTACACTCACTCCAAGCTTTATTAGATCGTCTCCACGAGCACGAATTAACTGTTGAACCGTCTAAATGCCACTTTGCCTATGAGTCATTCTCGTATCTGGGACTCGAAATAGACAAAAATCGCTTAACCACTCAGCAGGAAAAGGTCGAGGCCATTGCTAAGATGTCCCTACCACGGACAAAGAAACAGTGATAGCCGCGCCCATTAATGATCTCTTAAAGAAACTTCCCCACGAACCCGTTCGAAGGAATCCAAACGCAATCTCCCAGTTTAGCTTGTTGAGGAAAAAATCCATTTCAGCCCCCATCCTTCGAATACCCAATCCCCAAAAGAAGTTTGCAATCCGCACCGATGCATGTGGTGAGGGAATCCGTTGTGTATTGGTGCAATATGATGACGATGGGGCTCCTTTTCCCATAGCTTATGCAAGTCGAAAACTATCGATTCGAGAAAGACGATGGCAACTATAGAACAGGAGGCTCTAGCCATAATTTGGGTGATAAAGAAATTCAAGTTCTATTAATACGGCGGTCATTCCACGTGGAATCCAACCACAGGCCTTTGTCCTATTTACGTAACAGCAAAAGCCAGAACGGCAGACTCATGCGATGGAGTTTATTGTTAATGGAATACCAATTTACGATAAACTATATAAAAGGCTCCGATAATTGTATAGCCGATAACTAGAGCCGAACCCCACCAAGGGTTAATAAAACTCCTGTTAGTCTTAAAACCTTTTATTTGTGTATATATTTAAGGTGTTAATTGTTTATTTGTGTAAAGAACTAACTGTCTAGGTATACCTTAATAGTCAGTTTCTTTTTCTTGTTCTTTGTTGTAGTCGGTGTTTTTTTGTTAAATTGAAGTATGTGATCCGGACAGCTTGGCCACACGAGGCATAATTAAAGTCCGCCGTTTACCTGCCTAGGTACGTGCGCACGTGTCCGTACAATGTCAATAAGTCTTAGTTTTGTAGAATGGTTGACTAAGGTAACAGTCGTACTTGGAATTGCATTCCAAGACTTGTGGGTTTCTTTTTTCGTTGATTTTTTTTTTGCACTGGAGTTCTCCCCCCCCCCCCTTACCTACTTTAGAAGGGAGGAAATGTGGGGAAATCAATATCGCGAGGACCAAACAGACGCTAGTTCGGTTACACAGAGTCAACACTTACGTGGCATATGGGCAGATACTTTACTCATCCCAGCCCCCCTTACCCTTTGCCTCGCTGTCCCAAAACAATCCTCGATATGGCTGGCAAAGAGGGATTACCACCAGCAGACTTCATAGCCCCTTAGCATAAACAAAGGAGGGTGGGATAGCCTTTAGAATAAAAATATATGAACAGGCTCACTGTCCCCTCCTATTGTTTATGTCTATTTTCGCCAAATAGAGGAAATTTTACTTTCTCCGACGTAAACCAGAAGAGACCAGAAGGGCTAAGGGTCACAACGTTGAAAAGTGATGCGCTAGGAAAGAGGCTTAAAGGTGGGCACTCATCTTCCATACCCTTCCGCCAGGAGATAATTGAGGTATATATAGATCGATTTGGAGAAAAGAAGAGGAATCGAGGTAGCGATCGAGAGAAGAAGAGATCCCTGAGTAAAACAGGGAATCAAGAAGAAGTGGAATTGAGCGGGATTTAGTATTGCATTTGACCTTTATGACCACACTTCGTGTCACGCTGTATCCCTGCCATTGTACACAGCTGGATCCAAGTCACGAAGAGGAGATTAGAGTCGTTTCGTCTATTTACACGGCCAAGCTGGTAGCAATAGACAGCTGGGTACGGGAAATAACGCGTCATCTCTGGTTCAGAGACCGTATTGAAATCTATAGTGACTCTAAAGTGCCTTGGGTGCTTTCGTGGATTTCAAATCTCAGTACCCTTTGATTCATGTTATCTTTGATGTCATGGTTGCCCCGAGCCGGGTAAATGTCAGATTATCTTCTCCTGGATTCTTGAACATGTAAGGATTGGGGAGATTCAGCCCACCGATGATGCGCCAAAGAGTCCGCGATAACTGCGCAACCAGACCAGAGTTATTCTCTTCCTCACACCGACTATATGACAGTAATGAGGTCGGCCATCCGAGATGCATAGAAAAGAAAATGGGCGACGGCTGATGGAAACCTAAAGTTGTGCCCTATAGTCCCCAACTGTTCTGCTTGACCTACCAACCAATACCTCGGCGGATTTAGGTCTATTTTGTCCTCTTCGAATTGGTCATACCTGCGAACACACCATACTGTGTCGTCCCCAGACTATTCGACGCATTCTTGTCCAATGTCCCAGTCATTGCTCGGAAAATTCGTCGCCAGACATTTTGGCGTCAGCCTTTTCGTCACCGGATCTTTCGTCGTATAACCGTTTCGTCGCCGAACGTTTTATTTTTTGCATTGACACTTTATTTGGAATAAAATAAATGTTTTAAAAGCCTTTATTTAAAAATGTTGTAAAAGCATTTATTTAATTTTCAGAATAAACTTAAAAAATGTGCCTCTAAGACCTTACAACTTATTGGCAAAGCCTTTTTTGTATTGTAAACATCTATGTTGTAATAGTTTTCTAAGAGTTTTTTTTATTTTTTAATTAACAAATGCATTTTTTTTTACTATCTCGGGGCATAATACCAGCTATAAAGTCTGTTGCATTGCCAGTTTCCAATCGTTTTGTTCACTTTCAATTTGGTAACTTGAAAAGCTAAGTTTTGATGAAGGATTGCTATTCGTAGTTGAAAGGCGCAGTGCCAACCTTGAACAGAATTATTTGTACGATGGATTGCGGTTAAGGTCTTTTCTCTAACATTTCACATAAATATATCAATTTGCTGACCTTTTCGCTTTCCCCTTTGTACAGCGCCTAAACAAGAATATACTCTCAAAGTGTAAGAGAAAGTCCCTTAAGACAAGATCGGTTTACTCGTCTAAAGAAGCCTTCAGTGTGTTAAACATGTCCATGACGTCATCTTTCAGAACAAATGCCAAGGCACAAAAGGTTCATTTAGTATTTCGAAAATCTTGGTGTCTCATGATACAACTTATTCACTGGAACCTAACCTATTTACCTTTCCTATTTTTTATATAGTTTTCAATTTTATGACTATTGTAAGACAGGGGAGTATTATACATTGCTTTCATATATCGTTAAATATGCAAACTGGTTCCTGAAATATGAAAAATACGAACTTTGGGGTCGGGGTAGCACCCGATATATAAAAGGAAAAATTGGTATAACGATCTCAGGAGTGACTTGTATCAAATAATTCCGATAGCAGAAGAATTTTACACGGAACTATTGTAATTATAACCCAATACGCATTAGTAGGGCAAAACTGTTGAATAGAGTTTTCTATTTCAAATAGTAAATATTTATATTTAAGGGGTCCTAATTCAATCTTTAATAACTTAGGTTTGAGACAAGAGCATACTCAACCAACTGAAGATGCTGTTTGTCTTTTTAATCTTCAATTTCACCATTACATTATCTGAGATGAGGGAGAAAGCAATATGAGGTAACCATAATTAAATGGATTCATTTGATTGCTATATCAAATCAGTTTAGGGTTTATGGAAAATAGCACAACTTTAAATCCAATACATTTTATTGCAGAATTAAGTCCATACAAGAAAATAATACTTTCCGCGACGAACGGACGGCGCCCAAACGGTCGTGCGACGAGATATCCGACGACGAAAGGTCCGGTCACGGTCCCAGTCCGGTGGTTCTTCGCGCACGTTACTTATCCGAGTGGAGTCGCTACTCCGTGTTCCTTGTGTTCTAGACGGGTTCCTGCACACAGAAATGTGGACTTCTTGACTTTTTGGAAGAGGTTGGCCTCTTCTATTTAATTTGATGACTCTCTTAGTATTGGGTGCGGTGCTCCACCAAGTGGAGGTGAGTTTGCCGCCGACGACTGAGCTTTCTTCTCCCCCTGTTTTTCTTTGTACGTGTTATTGGCTTTATGTATTGCTATGTTCTTTATTATAATTTAGCCTAAAACTAAGCTAATTTGGGGAATTTCACCGACTATGCCCGTGTTGTCAGTTGCAGTTTCAGCCCTTAGAGGGAAAAATCGCATCGCACAACATTTCCACTCTTGTCTGCTAGGGAACCCTGTTGATGGAATAGTATTATCCCGCTATGGCTGTCCTCGTATCCAAATACTCCTCTTGCAGAACCACGAAGAATTTTATGGTTGGTTTCAAAGCAGAATACTAAGCCACACCTCTCCCTTCCCACAACTGTACTGGCCCCTGCCTTCTGGTTTGCACCCAATTGCCATTCTGATCTTTATGTGCATTTCATTATCCGGTCGGAGGGTGTCGTTCACGATGCGAGGGACAGAGGGCGCCACAACTAAGAGACATATATAAATACATTTATAAATACGAATTTAAATGCATCACTGTTCCCTTTATCATGATGGCTTCTCTTCCCGAAATTCAATAACACACAATCTTCCTTAGTAACTCTACGCCTCAGGGTTTCTTTTTTATTTTCTGGCTTGCTAAAACCCTCCTTGAAACACTTCAACCTCGTAACAGAAACAGAACGGATTCCCGTCTCTCCACCCCTACTCCATTCATTCGCTTGCATAACAAATTCCAATTTTTGCCAATGGCTTGGGTTTATGTAATGCTCTCGAAGGGTTGCCGAATACTTCCAGAGAGGAGTTGAGAGGCGGAATGGAAAATCCCGCTATTTTATTATTGTTATTATTTTAAGCTTATTTTTTTTAGTATCTTTTTTCGAGATTGGATTTAAGGGTTCCGTTATGACTACAGACCAGGCAGAGCTAACTCATTTCGTAATTGTAAGGTAAAATAGGCCTTGATCGATTAATTACACCACCGGTAGGATTTTTTCCTGTTTACAGTAATATTATGATTTTGGATTTATCTATAAGGTGGTCCGAAAGTTTTGTGACCCCTACAGAAAATTAATAAGAACCATAGAGGAACAATTTACTAATACCAAACACATGTACTTGTTTAGTGCATTCACTTTCATTGATAGTTACACATCGAAAAGGTCTGTAAGAACACCGTCATCTTCGTGGCTCAAAAGGATGCGGCGCCAAGTCCTGTGTGAGGATATGTTACGAGACTGTGATTTGGCGATCTGAATTATGAGATTAAAACACTCTTTACAGGGGGAGACGAGACTCTCGGACCACCATATACAGTCTCACTTACCCACAAGCGGGGGGGGGGGGAATTTTAAGAGTTGGGGGTTTTTGTTGGTCATTTCTCACTCGAGGCTTCGATCGGAGCTTTGCAGACAAGGAATCATGGGCTTACCTTGTTCCATTGAAGTCTTAAAGATCCTTGTTTTTTATCCCTTTTTCTGCTCATTTTTCCTTCTGTCTGTCCACCATCCCTCTTCCTCCAGGCCCTGGGGATGGAGTAAATTTATTAGATTATATCAGCTCTTATTTTCTTCATAATATTAATAAATTGATCGCATTTTTTCCCCACTTGAGGATTCAAGTTCGCACGAGTGAGTACTTGTTCTCCTTTTATGGACGTGTTCTTGGATAACACGCCATTCCTTTTCATTTTTCCTGCTAGTTAGACCTTTACGATTTTTGTAGTTATTTAGGCTATTTTTTAATTCCTATTCGAGCCACTTGACCACAAATGGAAGATCGAAGAAGGAAACAACAACAACAACAACAACAATAATAATAATAATAATAATAATAAAATAATAATAATAAACATGTCGTGACCACGTCGGTTATACCAATTAATTTCTGACGTACATCAGAGGGGAACATGACTTAGTGGTTTATTAAGCGCAATTTTAGGAGAGTTGTGCGCCCTCCTAGTTTATAACGCGCCACATAATATCCTCTTTTGAATACTCAGCTATCTTTCATATTGCCACTTCTCCTAACTTTACCACCTCCGCGCCTCTTTCGAAAGCCTCCTCGTAGATTTGCCCTCGCTCCATTTCACTCTTTTCAAACAAATAAATTAATAAATAAACGAATTAAAATGAAATCTTAATAAATAAATAAGTAAAATAAATAAAATAATGTCAATTAATTAAATAAATGCATTGTTGTTCAGGTGTGAGGCAATTGATGATTTATCTGGCGCTAAATTTAATGATTAGAAAATGAAGCGTGGTAATCCAACCGAGGAATATCCCCCAAAGAAAAAAGAAAAGGTTGAAAAAATGAAAATGAATAGAAAATGAAGGGCGAGGGGAAAGGGTCAATTACTAGCTAATATTAATGCGGCTTTAATTGTATTATGGAAATTTTGTAACCCGTCTGAGGCTACATTTCACGTGTAAATGCAATTTAATCCCATCAGCCCGAGGCTGAAAGGTATGGATTGGGTCCGGGTAGGATTTGATTTAAGAGCAATAAGCACTAGTGAGGAGAGAACGTGGGTACCTTCAAGCACTCCAGGGATTGTCATTCTGATCTTTGTGTGAATTTAATAATCCGGTCAAGAGATTTCGCCCACGATTTAAATCGGATGGACGACGCACTCAACAATAAAAAACTAATAATAAAATAAGGGAAAAGAGAAAATAAAAAGAATAGAGAGATAAGAGGAAGAATAAGAAAAATAACTACATAAACGAGCTCCTGAGGCCCCTAGGTCCACTCGTGGTTAGCCAGGAAAGAATATAAGAAATGGAGAGCAGAAAAAACATCATTAGTCGACTATCTTAATGATCTTACAATTTGAAATGGCTCTAATTATAAGCTGACGCCTTAATGCAGTAATATCTCGCTTGTTACGCAGTGCATTGGAAGTGATGACGAGCGAGAGATTGTAGAAAATGAAACAATACATTGTCATGTGAAGAAGCAGAAGAAAAACTACAGAACCAAGACCAGTAAGGACCATAAGGTTCAGTCACAAAAGCTCGAAAACGAATAGCAAAGCTCAAAGCTCCTGCTTAACAAGCATCCATTAGTAGATTAACCACAATAGTGACCTTACAATTTAAATGGACCTGAATTATATGCCATTAACTTTAATGAGACGCTGAGAACTACTGATTTACACCTATCTACCTGTGTACCAAAGTCAAATCCTGCTGCATTTTTTATTGATGTTTCTACTAAGTCTAGGACTACGGATGCGCGCATTACCATCAGAACAATGATTCGTGCAGAAAGATAAGGAAACTTAAAGCCATTTTTCCTCTCGCTCGAATACACATGGAATAGGAACGGTCTTCGTCTTCCCGCAGTCCATCGCCTTCTATCGGTGAAAGGAATACAACGACGGTAAAGGAGGAAAGGAATACGGAAATCGCATTTTAAACATGCTTCTCACGGGATAATCGCCGGCATCAGTTTATTTACTTTTCTATCACTAGTAGTCACATCACTTTTGGCTATGACTGTAGATGCTATTATTGAAGATAAAGTGGCTACCTTTGAATATGGAGTTCAAAACATGGTTCAAGTGAGACCAGATGAAACCATTAAAAGTATTTCAGTCTTTAAAAATCTTATTAACAATCATATTAACAGTTTAATTGAGAGGAATATTACTAAATAAGGATTTAGTGGTTCGATTTTTTTTAATATTAATATTTCAAAACTATTCTTTTTTTTAAACAGATTTACTGACGTTCTTTCAAATACCTGGTTTGTTGGAAAAGAGAGAGAAAGAGAAAGAGAGAGAAAAAAGAGGAGAGTAGAGTATTCCATCTTTGTGTGATTTTATAACTGAAGTAATTTTGACCTATGGCGGTGTTTAAGAGCATATTTACAAAGTTACATCCATTTTAACCTAAGTTTGCTTTATTGTCCATCCGGAAAAGTAGTCTATAGTTAATATTACTGACTATTTTTCATAGTTTAAACACTTCCTTTAGATTTCCACTCATCTGACAATAGATCTAAGGATTGAAATGTTTTTTATGGTAAATCCCTAAGCTTTGGAAGTAGTTTAGTTGTCTTACTTTGTCCAGACTTTGAGATGAGGACGAAGGAGGGATTGATATAGAAGTAGAAAGATATCCTTCGGCTTGAACATGAAGTTCCCGGATGTAGACCAGAGTGGCCCTAGTTTTCTGAGTAAGGTTTCGACGTATTGATACAACATATTTCTTGTAAAATTAAAATCAATAGGTTATATCTAAGGTAACCGAGTCTATATTTCGGCCGTTCATTTAATAATTCATTTTTAAATTTCAACATGCTAAGGGCATCATCTTGCATTTACATATGGTAAAATTCACGTCACATATCCACACACTCGCTACATTTATGTAGGTCTTGCTATGGGTTTGCTACGTTGCATCTAAACAATAAAATTAAAAATTTTGCTTCTTATTCCGTGCAATTTAAGCTCTAGAAAGATCCTTTTAGTGGAACAGTGATAAAGGGTCTTTGAAAGTCAAGGGAAATAATATCCAATGCTCTGTACCCATCTTAGATATAAATAATTTTATGAAAAATTTCCATTAAATTTATTGTACATGAAGCTTCCTTGATAAATTCCACGTTTATTGAGGATAAAATTCGCGATTTCTCAACAGCGAAAGTACAAAATTCTCTTCAAATCTTTAATAGGAGTACGAGATTTTTCGTGAGAAGTCCCTTTTTACTCCTAATTGGTCCTATACTTTCTTATGGGTTTTCTACGGTTAATGTGAATGTGAAAGTAACTAAAACTTAGTCTCGTGTTTGGAAATTTTTTGAATTTTTTTGAAAATTCATTTTTTACTTTCTTCACATACCGCTTGATCTGCCTACGAAATAACATATCTCATCCTTGATTTACTTCATCGTCCTTATTTTTTAACGCTTGGTTTCCTGTTTCACTCCCCAATGTATTTCCTCATTTGGCTGCCAATGCAGGCGAATCTTTTTGATTTATGATGACTTTCTGAGGTCGTACCTAACTACCTCTGAATCTACAATGAGAAAATTTAATGCAACTCTGAATACATATCTTTCGCGTCCTCATTGTACAAAGAGCTTGTCCAAATTTTTGCTCGCAGACGATCATAAAATCATTGAAATTGCCACTCACCAAAATCGGTATTAATTAGTTTCTTTTATTTGCTCGCTTGTTTACCTATATTTGGATTATAAGTTATTTTCATTTGGTCTGCACTTACTTGAACATTTTCCATCGATACTTTTCTATGGTAAAAAATATATATCTAGCATGGTTTACCCACGCATGTGTTGCTCAGCCTTTGAAAAGAGAAATTCCTGTGTATCTGCTATATACTCGTTAAAATCTCCCGATATGACCGTTAAATTTGGTCCAATAATGGGGGAAGAGACAGAAAAAGACCCAGTATTATCAGTTTCGCATTGTCCCGGTGGCCTATAAACAATTGTGATATTAATTTTCATTTGAGAGATTCGAAAAAAGAGAAGAAGCTAAAGGAAAAGAATAATAATAGAAGAATTAGCAGCACGACCATCTTTCGATATAGATTGTAAGCATCTTCTGCCATTTAGAAGAGAACCTAAACCATAATAATGCACTCCATCGATAGCGAGTAGTGCCATCATGGATGAGAAGGATAAAGGGTGATGGAGGCAGCCATAGCAAATATCATTTTGTCTAAATGACGACGAGACAAATATTTATAAATGTGTATAAACAAGTGAATATTCACTCAACAGAAGAACAAGTACAATGAAAAATCACAAAATCACCTATGAGAGTTTACTAAGAACATGTGGAGTACTATTCTACCGGTCATGATCTTAAAATTTTACCTTGAAAGATATCACGTTTGCAAAAACCTCTGTGAGTACTCACTGTAAGCATTTATTGTTATCCATTAGTTACTCCAGCGGTCCCCAAATTTAGTTCACTATCGATCACCTAATTTTTTTCCCAAATAAACCAGTTACATATATGCAGTATGGAATGGAAAATGAAAATAAAATGTTGACAATAATATAAAATATTTACATCTAATTTTATACTTCAATTTTACCTTTTTATTGACCGACTAAGATCGTAATGAGAATAGTTTCCTTTTTGTATCTGGTTCGGATTGAATTTTTATCATTTAAATCAACCTCAACTTTATAGGGAAACTTAGATAATGCAAATAAAAAGGGAGGAGATAGCTTTATGGATTATAAGACTTTTGATTTCGCCACAAAATATATGTTGATTTGACCAACAATATATAAATAGCCTCACTCGATCTGCAAGTAATTCTAGATTCCTAACAAATCTTAAATATTACAATAAAAATGAATATACTCTTATACAATACAACTTACACAGAGGACACATATATGAGTAGACTTTTTGTCCTAATTAAGGTTTGAAATCACTCTTTGCCTGAACTAAGTCTTCATTGGCACGAGAGGAATTTGTGCGAATTTAAATTTTTCACAGGAAGTTTGGGAAAGTTAATTATTCTTTTAAGTAAACTAAGCAAAAACTTTCTTGGATAGGGTTAAGACTTTGCAAATTTACAGTTAGAGTTATCGCACCAGAGGAAATTTATTTTAATTAAATACCTATATGAAATGAAATCTCGCTTTCCCCACAGCTGTCATGAAGTTTCTAGAGAATCAATAAAGGTCTGAAAAATGGGTGAAATATTTTGGGGATTAAAGAAAAAAGTGCGAATTAAATTCGAGATTTGGAGAAAAGAGTGGCTTTATTCTGGAATACCCAATCAAAATTCTCAAAGATAATTTGGTAATGAGGGACTTCCTTATGGACAAATTGGAATTGAGAAACCTCTTGGTGGATAATCTAGAAATGAGGAGCGTCTTGGTGGATAATCTGGAAATGAAATACCTTTTGTGGATAACGTGGAAATAAGGAACCTCTTGGTGGATAATCTGTAAATGACGTACATCTTGCTGGATAAACTGGAAATGAGATACCTATCAGTAGATAATTTATAAATGAACGTCCTGATGGATAATAAAGAAATAACGGATCTCTTGGATAATCTGGAAAAGAGAAACCTCTTGGTGATAATCTGGAAAAGAGGAACCTGTTTGGGAATAATCTGGAAAGGAGGAACCTCTTGGTGAATAATCTGGGAATGAAGGGGCTCTTTTGTGGATAATCTGGAAATGAGGAAAGTTTTTATGAATAATCTGGAAATGAGGAACCTGTTTGTGAATAATCTGGGAATAAGAAACCTCTTGGTGAATAATCTGGAAAGGAGGAACCTCTTGGTGAATAATCTGGGAATGAGAGGTCTCTTTTGTAGATAATCTGGAAATGAGGAACCTCTTGGTGAATAATCTGGGAATGAGAGGTCTCTTTTGTAGATAATCTGGAGATGAGGAAACTTTTTCTGAGTAATCTTGGAATGAGAAACCTTTTTGTGAATAATCTGGAAATGAGGAATCTCTTGACTTCCTAAGTTCTGTCTACGTTTGTCATTTTCTTCATTTGTGTATTTATATGCGGAAGAGACAAAGGGCAAAACCGTGTTTAGTTATCGTGAGTGTAAGTGTTTAGGAGATAAAGGGAGAGAGGGAGAAGGAGGCGGGGCTGTACCTAGTTAATGTGTGTATGAAAAAGAGAGAGGCCTAGCTTGGGTAATAGGGTGGAACGAAAAACGTTTTTTCTGAAATTTATTTTCCCACCACGATTTTTTTACGGAGTTATCTGTCAAAGAAAACCCACTAAAAGGATTCTTGGATATAATCATTTTTAAAGGTTTCTCAACGCCATTAAAAATTGAAAATAATGCGATTTTTAACTAAACTTTGAGTTTCGTGGATTATATATGAAAATTAAATTCTAATTTAGAATTGATATCTTCAATCAAATAATTATTGTATTTTAAAGAACAATTAAACGAAATTGCAAAGTAATCGATTGATATTTAGAGGTTCCTCAATGGCATAATATAGCGGCGTACGTGACAATTATGTTTCAGTAGGGCGGAGGATCTCATTCAGAGTGAATGTGCATGTGTGCATGTGTGTGTGTGTGTGTGTGTGTGTTTGTGGCTCTGTCTAGTGTCTATTGTTTTGATCAAATTCTTCTATTTGTATTTAAGAACAGATATTTATACATATGTTTCGACTTTCGACCCTTCTGACAGGCTGAATCCATTGTCTTGTTCATCATCAACGCGTATGCACTCTGCTGGTTTGAAATAAAAGCTAAATCTTCTTCGCAAGATGGAGCACTCAACCTCTTCAAGACAGCACAATCCAATCACTGCTCGGAATGAACAACCAGATTAGAGATAAAGTTGCCCCAGTGATTCAAAGGAATGCTTATTTTGCACAGGCGGAAAACATTCTTCTCTTTATGTTGCAAGATGAAAGAAATCATATCCGGGAACTCGCATGGAGAAGAAATATGGAAGGAGGGAAAGATTATAAAGGGAAATCAATAGGCACTTTCAAGATGCCAGACATAAACTTTGAAGCTGACGACTAAATCCACCTAATTAATTGTCAGCAGATCGTTGTGACCGAACCTCCGCTGACGAGGACGCTCTCTGATGATCAACTTGAAGAATTCATCAGTTAACAACCTAAATTGGATATTCCAAGGTTTCCTTGTTCCACACAAGTGGTTGAAAGATGCATCATACTGGTCACAGAAGCGTCGCTTGCAGTTTGTGGAGAAGACAAACGGGACGGCTATAATATAAGGAGTAGAATTGAGTCAAGGAGAAAAATACCCTTATTTAATACTGTTGAGGGACAAAGGCGTGACAGCAAAAAGTATCTAAAGGTACACAGTACTGTAAGCAAGACAGCCACGTTCGGAGCTGAGCTTGGGTACAATTTAATTGGAAAAAAAAGGGAAGGACCTTCTACTTGGAGTGCGATTTCATAGGTTGGCTCTTTAAAAGGGAATACGTTTGCCGGGTTCGTCGTTCGTCTCTAGGGTTATTGGAAAGATAAACACCTCTACAAAAATCAATCTTAATACACTTAATAAATAAGAACAAGGGCACAGATAAATATGGAAATATAAATAATAATCAGTATGACAAAAGAATATTATGACAGGCAAAAATTAAGGAAACCAGGTAACGGGAAAATATATAGGTGATTTAATAATTTGGATTAAAGGAAAGATTTAGCGAGTCTATTGGCGTTACACCAAATGGGGAATTCTTCTTAGAACTGGGAATGAAGAGGTGGGACTTAGGAGGAAAGGACTCCCGGTTACTTCTGGAGGATGAACTGGGGATGTGAAAGCCCCAATGGCCAGTTCTTATTTGATGGTCTCTCGATATGAAGGCGTCCAGAGAGACTCCGAAGGGTTTTTAGATTACCTCGGCTCCAGAGAGAAGTAATCACGAAATCGAGATTCGGCTGCGGACGGCAGGAAGTCTCAATCAATGTAGTGAGACGAGAGAAACCCAGGACAATCTTCCGGGGTATAAACAGGTTTCCGTAATCCTTTTCTCATTAGGGCGGATTACACGAGGACTATCTGCTGATGAGATCACAAGGGCGAGAGGATCACTTCACGGGAGACATACTAAGTTCTGGAGGGCAAGAAGCTCGGGTTCTCTCTATCTCCTGCTGATTTGCGGACATCACCTTAAATAGCAGCCACAGCCATGATCGAGAGAGGGCTTCACGCACGATGGTCTCCCATGTGTATCCGGACACGGCTTAAGCAAACATGGACCTTGATAATTTTGGGTATTGATGAGACGAAGGGAATTATGCGAGATTCGCAAGGAATATTGGACGAGACTTAATTACACATGAACCTTGATAATTTTGGGCATCGACGAGGTGAAGGGAAAATAAGAGAGATTTCCTTCTACACCAAGATGGAGAAGATAGAGAGGTCTGCCACTTGAGAGCTGGAAAGTGTTATGAAAGTAGGGGAAAGAGGGTGATAAAGCACCCTAAATTATACACAGCTGCGTTGATTTGTCTTGACCAGAGAAATTCTGTGTAAACAGCGTATTGAGTTTCATGCTTCTTCATACACTACAAAAATTTAACTGCATTGAATAAATGGATATTGAATAATAGTGAAAATTTAAATATTTGACTGTTAATTGTTCAATTTCTTCTATTTAAGCCACGAATATTGCGATCAAAAATTTTAGAGCACAACCTGTGTCACGTTGGATCCGTGCAGTGTACATCGATGACTGCAAACCTAAAAAAGTTGTTCAGCTTTCACGTCGTGTACCCTTTTTTTGAAGCGTGCGGGGCGGCTCTATTGGCCACTGCCTTTGTTTTCAACTCTGAGCTGGTTGTAATCTAACGCTCGGCACGGGAGATTACGCCTAGTACCTGATTTGGAGACCAAATTATAATTTAAAGCGACTCACAGAGCGCATTGATTGCTCAGGAGCATGTAATCTCCTCCCCCTTCGATTTGTATTATCGCTGATGCCACAGCTAGCGCAAGCCGGGTGGATGTCGAGGTTGCCTTCTGTTGGGTTCTTTGATACGTACGGATTTCGCGAAGTGAGCGCGCTGATGAGAGCGCCAAGGAATTTGCGAGGATTGGGTGACCAGAGTAGCGTTTTGCTCTGCCCCATTCTGACTCCAAGACCGGAATCAAGTCATACTTCTGGGATGCTTTGGCAAAGAAGATGGAAGACGGCCGAAAGAAACAAAAACTGCTCGTCATTGCGCCGCCTCGGCATATTCGCAGTGTGCACAGCTATTTGATGGAGCGCATCCCCCCAGACTGTTCCCAGTTTGAGGATCGTTGTGGACGTTACATCTTTGTTACTAGTGCGAGCGGGGCCGCTACTCCTTTTCCTTTGTACTCGGAATTAGATCGTGCACACAAATTGTAGACTAGGATTTTTTTCCGGTGGGAGACACATCCTCCATTGTATACAGCCGTTGGGTGTTGCCGCATGTTCAGATGCCTGAAGGAAGCTGGCCTCTCCCCGTCGCCTGGGCGTGCCTTTGTAGTTTTGGGGTTTGTCTTTTTGAATTTTAGTTCGGAAGTCTTTTGTTTGTTGTTTTCTAAATAGCCCAGGACTAGGCAAATATATAATTCCGGTGGCTGTGCCCCTGTTCGCAGTCACCAAATGGGCGAATTAAAAAAGAACCTTCACTTCATTATTATTTTCAAATGTCAATTTCGTTAGAGTTATTAACCCTCATTATGTATTCATAATGTTAATATATAATCGCATAATTGTTAATTCTTCCTTTTCCGCGTAATTATCGTCCATTGCTCTATTTGTCTAAGGGCGGGTCTCGAATGTCCTCGAAATGTCGCTCATCGCGTTCGCTTCGCTGAATATGAACTTCATCCTTCTAAAGTTAAAGATGAATCGTTCCAGGAACAGCCCTAAGGTCGTTTTTTAATTAACCTGGAATTAAACAGCTATTTAATGAATTAAATTAACAATGGTTGTATTAAATTGCTCAATCTCACACCTCAATTTGATATAACCACTTATTTCGCTTTGGTTGATGAGCGTCTCCCAGCTTGCACGATGCAGTGCCGAGGAAAATCATCGCTATGGCAACCGCAGCCCTAAGGGTTATTTATTTTGTTGCGCCAAACCAAACAGCAGATAAGAGGTAAGTCAAAAAGTGCCCCTATTGTGGGGCGGGTAGGTACAAATGTATGGTAGGTACACAGGTTGAGTACATAGAGTGTTAGAAACCGAGGAGGCACGCAACTCTTCTGAACTTAAAGTAGAGTTGTCATACAGGATATACGTTAAAGAAACTCAATCTTTAACGTTGACATACATAGTCTCAATCGCACATTCGTCCCCTCACCTAAAAAAAACAACATTGTTTTGAGGATGAACACCCTCCAAAAACAAATAGGGGTCTGATCAAGGTCTCCTTAATGGAAGAACACAAATTATTCCCCAGAGACCAATTAGCAGCGCTATGCAATGAACCCATTAAAAAGGCAACTGGGAGAAGTCCCTTACTCCCAACCCCTCATTTCCATAGCCTTCCTCCACGTTCACCCACAGGAAACCGTCTCAGTGTGATGCCCTGAGACACCTAAGATGATTGCAGTCGCGCGGGTGTTATTTTGTTGTCTAGGGCTTATGTAGCTGATGAGAAATTAATTGGCTTGTAGTTCTCTATTTCTTTCTTGTCTCCGTTTTTGATAAGAAGTACGGGTGAAACGTTGGATCATGGCTTGGTTTTTTCTGTTCCTACAAAAGATTTATAAACAGGATTGCAAGTAGGTCGGCCAGAGGCCTACCACACGTTTTATGAGGTCTTTCACCATCTCATCCAGATGATATACCTTTTACCAAAACCATCTCATACATATTCTATACCTTTTATCTTGTACCATATCATCCAGATTCTAAACTTATTATCTTGCACGATCTCATCCAGATGCTCTACTTTTTATCTTGCACCATCTTAGCCATATTCTAAACTTGTTATCTTGAACCAACTCATCCAGGTGTTCTACTTTTTATCTTGCGCCATCTCATCCAGATTCTAAACTTATTATCCTGCACCATCTCATCCAGATTTTAAACTTATTATCTTGCACCATCTCATCCAAATGTTCTACTTTTTATCTTGAACCATCTCATCCAGGTGCTCTACTTTTTATCTTGCACCATCTCATCCAGATTCTATACCTTTTATTATGCTGCGTCCCAAATTTCTTTCTTTTGGGGGGTGAGAATTTTTCTGCCTTTATTGGCAATAAATGCATAGTTTCTCAGTGATTTCTTTTTCTGTCTGTCCTCTGTTGTTTTCATTTGATGTATGCCATTTTTTTAAGTGTTGTTCCATCTTCGTATTGTAGTTGAAAACACTATTTCGTATTAATAACAACCCTTATATATAATGGGTGAGATGGTAATGGGTTCACCTTTGGGGCAATTTTTTCTAGACCCCTTTTATGTAAATGGAAACAAACCGGAAATTCTAAATGTCCTCAGCCCTTTAAACCTTTACTATTTAAATATGTGGACGATATTTTCGTCATTGTAAGAAATAAGATAAGAGTTATTCTTAACATTTTCTAAATTAGATAAATTCCCCAAATCCTAACATTTAATTTAAACTCAAGAATGGAACTAATGATTCCATTTCATTTCTAGACATAAAAATCATCCGTTCAACTAAAAGTGTATAGCAAACCCATTTACTCGCTGCTTGGGACTAAATTATATATCCTGTTTACCAAACTGTTTCAAAAGATCATCTATAAATGCTTACAAAATATACTCGCAAAGAGATGCATTTATATTATAGAATTGGAGGAAATTTAACTTATTCCCAGCGGCATTGCTTGAAAAATTGTTTAAATGTTTTTTGACCAAGATACATATGTTGTTCCAGTTATTTAATTTTATGTTCTAAAGCATGAAATGCATATTAAAGTAACCTACATAGGATCCCTTACCAAAAATCAGTATATGATCGAGAGCAGCTGTTTTCAAAGATATATCCACATACATGTTTTTTATTTTATACCAATAAATACAGCGTTCTTTAAAAACTACCTATCTCATAAGGAAAGGCTCCCCAAGTCTTCGGTTCCTTAGTTTTATATCAACTTTTATGTGATAGTTGCTAAAGTCGCTAAGTAGAAGAACTCCACTGGAATTGAAGATAAGGATGAGTGAACATGGAGGCGTTTCTCATTACACACTTATACCTTTTGCTAAGCCAGAATATTTTTCAAAGAGACGCCCTTGTAATTTGGGGCTCTGCAGATAAATAATCCTTAGATCTCTATATTTTAGAATCACCAGTCATACAATACTAGATACACTAGTTTATATCTTTGAATCAAAATTTATACAATCTTAATTTCGATTTTTAATTCATTTTACATCAACTTTAAAAAACACTACTTAATGACCCGACGCTTAAATTAGTCAATTGGCTAATTGTCCATTTTTATTCATTTTTAACCAGTGTCAAATATACTTTTGTTCGAATATTTACTTTTTTATTAATTCGGTTTCTTTTCTTCACTCACATTGGCAAGTTTTTATTTTTCTATTATAATTTTATATTTCCTATTTCTAATTTGTATGGTTTTTCTATATTTACATTCACTCGATTATATGTGGGGCTTAAATATGACTTGCAATATCTACGATTTACCATTAACCTTTTATGAATGTTAGTGAGTGAGTATTTCTCCTTTTTTATATATATGTGAAGTCTCAACTCTAATTTATTCATATTTTTTTGGACTAATTTTTTCTTATTCATAGCTTTGCATTTCTTATTTGAATTATTGTATTTCATTTTAGGAATTGGCTGATGATGAACAATGGAATTGTTCGAAACGTTCTGAATAGATAAATGTCGTCTCGTGTTTTTGGCATTGATTTTTTTTGTTGCCAAGATTGCAGTTTCCAAAATATATCACAATATATATATATATATATATATATATATATATATATATATATATATATATATATATATATATATATATATATATATTCTTAGTTCTCAAAGAAGAATCATAAATGGGAAATCATTTCCATATGAATCAGCATAAATTTAATTTCAAATAAACCTCGCAGTCCCGAAAAACTAAAGTTATATAATGTTTACACAATACATTAACTTGGTTTCGTTAAGTGTTAATATAAAGTTACTTTGGTTCAAACGACACATCCACTATATGCATACATCTTTGTGTGAAACCGTCCTTGTGTAATCCCATCATCGTGCAATATTTGTATACAAGTCCACCTTGGTGCAATCACAACTTCAAGCAATCTCTTTTTAATGCTATTATATCTCTCAGCAATCCATTTCTTACTCAATTTCGTATAAATCTCAAAAATGCTTTTGGTCCTTTTTAAATCTGCGTGGGTCATCTCAGGGCCCAATTGAGCTAGCTTCAGTTCTGGTATCGAAGGTTCACCCTGAGGATGCAGTGGCAAGGGACAGCATCGAAAGAGACCATTTCTGACCAAAGAGAAAGTCTACAACACTAACACTAATGGGACAATGAAGGATTATCATTTAGTGAGACAATGAGGGATTATCATCTAGGTGAAAAATGAAGGATTATCCTATAAAGGGACAATGGATTATTATCATCTATTGGAGCAATTAATGATTATAATTTAGTGAGACAATTAATGATTATCATTTCGTGAGACAATGAATGATTATCATCTAGTGGGAAAATGAATGATCATCATCTAGTGTGGAAATGATTGATTATTATGAAGTGGGACAATTAATGATTATCATCTAGTGCAACAATTAATGATTATCATTTAGTGAGACAATGAATGAATATTATCTAGTTAGTAAATGAATGATCATCATCTAGTGTGACAATGAATGATTATCATCTAGTGGAAAAATAAATGATTATCATCTAGTGGAAAAAGGAATGATTACCGCGTAGTGGGACAATGAAGTATTATCATCTAGTGAAACAATGGATGATTTAATCTAGTGGGACAATGAAGGATTATTATTTAGTGAGACAATAAATGATTATCATCTAGTTAGAAAATGAATGATCCTCCTTTAGTGTGACAATGAATGATTATCACCTAGTCGGTCAATAAATGATTATCATCTAATGGGACAATGGAGATTATCATCTAATGGTACAATAAATAATTATAATCTAGTGGAACAATAAATGATTATCATCTAGTGACAAAATGAATGATTATCCTAAAATAGAAAATGAATGATCATCATCTAGTGTGACAATGAATAAGTATCATCTAGTGGGACAATGAAGGATTATCATCTAGTGGAAAAATAGATGATTATCCTCTACTGGGACAATGGATGATTATCATCTATTGGAGTGATTAATGATTATCATCTAGTGAGACAATTAGTTATTATCATCTAGTGGGACAAGAAATGATTATAATCTAGTGTGGCAATGAATGATTATGATCTAGTGGAACAATGAATGATCATCATTCAGTGAGACAATTAATGATTTTCATCGAGTAGAAGAATGAATGACTGTCATGTAGTGGTGCATTGAATCATTATAATCTAGTAGGACAATGAATGATTATCATCTAGTTGGGCAATAGTGATAAAAATATGGAAATATGAATAGAAATGCCCTCCAGGGGTATAAGGCTTTTTACCCCCCCCCCCCACCCCGAGATAGCGGTCTGTCACGATGTCTTTATTCTTCTATTTGCTATAATTACTTTCATTTGAGCAGTAGCAATGCAGTTAGCACTGGAGAGGAGATATACTGTTATTTCTATTTACATTCCACCGTCAGCCGACTTAGATGCGGGGGACTTCTGTTGCATCGTGGCACGGTGGCCAAGGACTCTTCTACTGTTCAAGGATTTTAAGGGTCGACCCCCTCTTTGGAGAGACTCCTCGATCTATCCCAGGGGCCGGGTCCTTGCCGAACTAATTTAAAAGATGTGGATAGGTGTATTAAATCTGAATGAGTTTACGCTTCACTGTCCGAAAACCGCGTCATTTACTTTGCTCTCAGGATGGACAGACTGATTTGGGATGGGTCAATGATGTGTGTGGTAGTAACCACTATCGATATCAACTATGATTTTATGCGCCTTAGCAGTATATAAGCATCACTTTGGTACTTGGAAGACCCGATGGTCCGCAGTTCACGAAATAACTGATATTTCTGTCCCAGTTGACGAGTTTATGTCGGTGGATGAAGCCGTTGAGTTTTTCTACTGCAACATCATCGAAATGAGCCTAGCTAGTATTCTTAGGTAATTTAGTCGTTTTGCTCGCCGTCTTCTTCCTTGATGGTCGGCCGAGTGATACGGCCCTTAAACAGAAGCGTTATGCTACATGCGCAATAAGCGCCGCGCCGAACGACTTCAATGTCGGTGAATTTCGTCGAGCTAAGGCTAGGTTCGGATATATTTCGAAGCAAGTCAGCCGCTCTTGCTGCCTGGCATTTGTGTCTTTATTTAAAGGGAAGTCCCCTCTAGCCAAGGTGTGGAAGCGAGTCAAAAGGATTCGGAGCAAGTTATCGAAGGACCTCCCTCCCGTCCTCCAGGAGAATGGGAGCGCATTCTAGGACGACGAGTCTGTGGTAGTCTTTCGCAAGCGCAACCTCAACATTCTCTAGCCAAGATGCTGCTCCCTCAACATTCAATGCACATCGTGATGTCGCTGAAGCCGGCCAACTGCGCTTTACCAAGAGAGAGGGAGAAACCTTCAAGGACGGGTTTGCGTCATGTGAGCTTTGTTCTGCTCTTGATTCATGCGCAGAAACCCCCCAGGGTCCGGAAGATATCCTATACGCCATGCTTTGACACCTAAGCTGGCGAGTCATGGCATTCCCACAAGATTTATTGAGCAGGAATCATAGTCAGCAATAAATGTACGACCACACTCAGGATCGCAGAATCAATATACTTGTATAATAAATCTCTAAATCCAACTCTTAATTCTGATAATTCGTCAGTTTCTTTCCTTTTCATGTTCGGTAAAAATCAAAACCTACCAAACAAACCATACTCAATATTATTGTTTGAATATTCGTTAGATGAAGTATTTCACCGCTTAGTGTTAAGGTCGGTTCTTCACTATAGTTATCAAAGTCTTTTTATATCACATAACTTAGTAATTATTTTTATTTTAAATGTTCAATTATTGCTTACAGTGAATTAAGAATTCATCCTAATTTCTATTGTTATTACAATCCATTCATGTAAGTAATCTAAAGTTATATTTCTCATTCTTGTTAACTTTGCTAATGAATTTCTTAGGTTGTATATATATATATATATATATATATATATATATATATATATATATATATATATATATATATATATATATATATATATATATATATATATATATATTTGCTTGAAGTATTCCAACATTTTAGATCACCCCCATTTTTTGTGATTCTTTTTTGCATATACGGACAAAGATCAACGAAGCAAAGTTGGTTACGATCATCTTAGATGAAACTTCAGATGCATCGAATTACAGCTTTCTACAGTTTTCCGCTAACACGCTAATGATAATAAATGATATCGTATAAATATTTATTCGTTTTGAGGATGTGAGTTCAGACCGGTCAACCAATGCGTAGCCAATGATGTTTTCTAGTGTGTTGAAAATCTTAAATATGAACATAAATTCTTTGCTCAAACTTATGACGATGATCCTATAATGGCCGGTAATTTTAAAGTCAAATGAAAGGAAAAATATCCTTCTCCTATTTTCATTCAATGCTGTGAACATGTATGGAACTTTCGCCAGTGCGTTTGATTATAAAAGAGTAAAATATTTGTTTTCGGTTTTAGGTGGTTTAGGAACTTTCCTTTCTAAATCCCCTAAAAGAAAAAATACTTTTGTTAAAATGTTCATTTAAAAACCTACTAAAACTCTAACGACCAGATAGAAATACTCATCCCGTAGAGTACACATGACGAAAGATTAATTTTTATTAATGGACTTCTTTGAAGACGTAATTGAAAATCCGGAAAACTGGAACAAAGCAACAAATAATCCTGCTTTGAGATTCGGAAAAAACTTGACGATCCTGAATTAATATTTCTTTTGTAGTTATTTGGTGAAATATTTTCTTACACTGATGTCTTATTCAACACTCTTCAAACAAAATAAACGATTAATAATTAATGAAAGACTCACCAGTAAAGAAGGAAGAAATTTTGCACGCACATAAGATAATTAAAAGTAGAAAAACTTCTTTCTGACTTACTACAACTCTTCCATTGTACTTTTTTAAAAAAAGGCCACATGAAAGAATAAAGAACTACAAGCCTCTCAGTGTCTAATCATCAAATTGAAAATTTATGACAAACGTCATAATAACCTATCACTAAAACCTTACAGCAATCAATGACCAAAGTAGACAGGTCTTAGAAGTAATTCTAGCCCTTAGAACCATCTTAAGGGTGCTCAACATTACTTAAAAGAACAAATGAATAATAAATATTTCTCTATATGACATTTGTTAGCTATAAAAATGTTTTGACTCATTAAACACTTGTTCAGTTCCAAGAGCACTAAAAAACAACGAATTAACAAAATCTCAATTGACCTACTCCCCTACATATCATCATGCAACATGGTCATTTGGACCTAACTCCGTCAACAATAAGATTCAAATAGAAAAATAAGTGAGACTCTATGAAAATTTCACTTCAAAAGGTTAAGATTGATAAGAAGGAGTGATTAGATACATAATTTATAGTTCAAACATAGGGGCATGTCACTTTATGTAGAAGAAGATGTAGCCAATATTCCTACTCCTTTCCAGCCTAATTCTGTTCTACAGATTTCCTTCTCATGTTCGTATGAGGAAAATCATGCTGCCCTGTAGATAAAGTATATCTTTCAATATCTTTACATATTAGAGTAAAAGAGAGACCTAAAAGTGAGATATTTCCCTATTACAAATACCCCATTTCGTAAGTAGTTGTTCATAATCTCATACCCAACTGGAACAATTAACTCGTCTCGCGACCGCAAATCTCCGAATTGCTTTCAGTTTTGCCTCAATGAATTGGCGATTTGGAGCCCCTTACCTCCTTTACCGATGACTCGCCGCTGTTTGCGTCGTCCCGGATACCAGGTGGGCCACTCAAGGGGGAGGGGGGCATATATCACGTCCATCCAGCAACTCTTATATTTTTCAATACCAATAACGAGGCACTGAATACCACAAGGCACTGAGCTCATATTCCGCGAGGCAAACTCGCACAAATCGCGTTAGTGAGTTCTTCGTAAATGCCAGCGTAAGAGCCTGGAATCAAGTTTTTCTTTTTCCCTCGGGTGATCTACAGACTCTCGTCATACATCCTTCCTACAACGCATTTCTTTAAGGAATGAATGTAAACTAACGAGGGCATCAATACCATAAATGTTTGGAAGATTCTTAAGGAGAGCATGAAATGAAAAAGTTGAGGGACTGACAGACAGAAAGACAAAAGAGGAACGGAGAAAGGCTGATTTAACCGCCCTGTGGGAAAATGAAAAGCACGAATAAACACAGTTACAATGTATAAAGCTGAAAAAATCGAGCTTTCATTCATCGCGCCCTCTTTCCCCACCTACCCCATGATCCCCACACAGACGCATGTAAGATTCCTGCCATAAATATTATGCCCCCAAAAGGAGGTGGGAGCGTTATCTGAATAGCATTATTGTGCCAAACTAGGAAGTAGATGAATCCGAACGACGGAAGAGTTCTATCTCACACATACCCCCATCACGGCGGGAGGTGGAGTCAATCCGAGAAGAGTGCCACAACCCTACATTCGGGGACAGAGCCCCTTGACGAGATAATCCAGGCTTTTTTAACCGGTAATTTTCAATTTGCTGACAAATACAAAGGCCTCAAAACTAATCAATGATTAAGCCCTTATAACACGCCTCAAAATTATCACTCATCGGTGGTAAACACCAAATAAAGGCCTTAAAATAAAGTACTTATCGGTGGTAAACAATATTCAAGCTCTTAAAACCCAGGAAGGATTAGTAGTAATCCCCTTACTAAAATCCTCAAAACAGAGTCCACGTGGGTGGTAAAATCACGCCCAAATAGTTAAAACCAGGGGCCATATTTGGGGTAAACCCCTTACAAATGCCTTAAAACAGTGTCTAAATGGGTAATAAACCCTCTCTCAAATGCCTCGGAAAACAATATCCATTAGAGTGGTAATTCCTTTCCCAACTATTTAAAAACAGAGTCTAAAATCCTAAATGGGTGGTAAACTCATGCCTAAATTCCTCGAAACAGCGGGTTCCGCATTAGTGGTAAACCATCTTCCAAATGCCTCAAAACTCAAATTCTAAATGTAGGGTCAACCTACTTCCAATCTATCAAAGGAATAAGAGTCCATGCGTGTGGTAAACCCCCGCCATAATGCTTGGAAACAATGACTAAATGGGTGGTAAACCTCTTACAAAATCCCGTTTAATCCCACGATAGTCATCAATCGCTTCACACATTCTTGTGCCCCCACAGAGATTCGTGCATACACACGCCCGGGGCGCAACTCACATAAATTATGTGGGACTAAGGATGTCAATTATTCGTAGGGATGTTTATCGCTTTTTCCTTTATCTTGACCTTAAGGAAGAAGAAAGCGCTTGGATTCTTCCATATCTTCCTAGCGGATAATCCTCATTCCTACCGCAGGTACACCCTGTATTTTCGGTTGAGTTCTAGTCACAAGCGACTCCACTTTCTTCAAATGTTTTTCTCAAAATTTTGGAGGAGATGCCCTCGTTGGTTTTCTCTTTTTTAATGAATTAAGTAACGCTTGCATATTCCTTCATCCGGCCATCCTTCCACCCGGATATCCCCCCGATTTTTCTCTCAAAACTCCTCGGGGACAAAAATAAAGATAAAAAACAAAACAAAAGTAAAGGTAACAAAAGAGACAAATGAGCGAAAAGGACAAAATAATGACAACGAAGGCAAAATTAGACAGAGCAGAAACGCCAACGTAAAGACAAAACAAAAGGAAAATAGCAAAGGAAAAACAAAGGGGAAGGGAAAAATAAATACAAATATCTATATATAATAAAGGGAAATAAAAAATAATCGAAACAGTAGTAAAAACGAAGTAAAATGCATAGGCAAAAACACCAAAATACTTGGTAGAAAAAACATAAACGCGGAAGAAAAGAAGTGGCGCAAACGAAAACCAAAATAAAACCAAAGGCAAACAGAAAGGCACCGAAGAAATCGAGCGGGGAAGAAAACAAGTGACCATGAACCGAGTCAAAAGACTCAGATCATTATCGTGCGTTTGCCTTTGCCCGTTGTCATAAAAAAGAATGGAAAATAAACGATGGAATCTCTGAGACAAATTTTTCGAGACGAAGCTCAGAAATTAGTGCTGTTAGGGGGCTCGGGGCACGCAAATCCCGCGAATCTGATTTTGCACTCATGGCTGTTTCCAGCCAGCCATTATTATTAGTTGCCTAAATTTGGTTCACAAAATTCTTGCGAAATGCCATCGTTGGTTTGCGTGATCTATTTTAAATAAGGTCATAAGATTTCGCCCTGGATTTGTCCCTATAACAGCGGCTCTGTTCCCTACCGGCCTATTAAATCAGGACACCAGAATGGCATCTCCATGATAATTATCACTAAGAATTTGTTAAAAAAAAACACTAGTGGACCTCATTTCACACACAAATATCTTTATTTGATATAAGTCAGTGGACAACCACATATTCTGGTTTCGATACCCACTAATCTTTATTTTACTGAGTGCCGGTTTCCATTTTTAGCGTTTAGGTTAGTTAAATCCTAATCCCCCCCCCCAAAAAAAAAAAAATTAGAACTAATATGACTCTGGACGAAAATTTCAAAAAATCAATTAGAGAAATATCCTAAACAGCCCCCCGATCCCTGAAACTTAATTTGGAGCCAAAGAAGTGGTAAGTTTGAAAACTGCCAACATAGCAGCAATTTTTCTCAATACAGCTTATTTCCTTCCTTCATCTGTTAATCCCTTAAGTCTCGACTTCCCAGCAATTTCGGGGAAAATACATTGCCTTTATCCTCAATACACAACCCTCCCCTCCTCCATCACCGCTCACCCTTGCCTTAAAAACCGAATATCTAACATTAATTTAAGAGGTCTCGCCCTTTCGAAATATGTAGCTCCTCTAAATCTATAATTAAAGGCAAAAGCAATTGTCTGCCGTCACCATGGAAACGCAGTACTTTTTTAATTAATCCTTTGGTATTTGTGATAGTCACTATATATTTCTCGCACAAACTTCTATTTTTCGCCTGAAAATGATTTAGGTATCCTTTACCGACGCAAATCCTTCGCCTTAACTTCTCGATTAATGGAAAATAACTCCAAGGAAAAATGAATTAAGTTTACATATCAAAATTGAAATTCCGCTTTTGTTTTTCTTTTTTTTAATTCCAAAGCAACTGTTCGTTTGACCAAGTTTATTTTGGAGTCTCGTGATTAATCTGGGTCTTAAATAAATCGAAATAGATATTGGCAATTCGCAAAATGGAAAAGTGAAGCACTCTAAAAATGTATTGGCCCAGGTTGTGATGGAAGAGATTCACTTCCGAACTGTATCTACTGAGTTTAGAATCATATTTTGTTTATTAAAAAAACTTAAACTGTGTCTTCCTTCTCATTAAACATCCCATTATTTGTTTTCTTATTCAGATTCCATTAACATATTTACATAATTAACGCCCAAGAGACAATGGTGTGTTTTTTAAACTGTAGCCACCCTGTAGGGAAAGAGAAAGAGAGGTCAGAGGTCAGTTATTGCCAAGTGAAGAGGAATCGCCCCCGACGCCCCTTCCCCCACGTAGATGAAATCCGGGAGTGAGACCGCCCCACTTAATTGTATTCCACGCGAGGTTAAGTTGCAATAGAAATTCCATTTCCTAGCTCTTGCATAAACAGCTAATACAGGGGGGAAGGGGTAAGCTATGAAGTCCCCACAGAATGCAACAGCCTCCCTCCCCTCAAACCTAGTCCCTCAGGACAGCTCACAGAAATACGAATCCTATAGGATCAAAGGTAATCTTCCTTAATCTCCCAAGCGGTCAGAGGGATCAGAGATGTCATCTGCTCCAGGATACCTATTATCAATAACAACAACAAAAAAAATAGATAAATAAATAATATTGCTTCCCTTGGGGAAGGAGCGTATGATGTTCCCTTTAAAATTTACAATGCTTTTGACATGGTGTGGCATCGCTGGGGTGGATGGCCCTACAGGGTTGATGCCATCGCCATTGCGTGGAGAAAGGCAAGAAGGCAAACCAAAGTTGAATTTCGAAAAACATCATTTGGCCACTTTATAATTCTGTTCCGCAACCTTTAATTGAAACGGGGGCAGTTTTGGCGTCCTTACTTGGTTGAAGTTATTAAAATTCTAGACAGAGTGGTACGTATAGCAACCAGGAGCTACACCTACAAAGTTCAGAGTATTTATAATATACAAAGTTAAAAAAGAAATGGCTGGAATAATAAAAATTACTGAAAAAATTTAGTTTGGTGCTTTCAAAAAAGTCCCCTGCAGCAGCTACACACCTCTACCAACATCTTTTCAACTCCTGAAATCACTCCTAATTAATTCTAGGATTAACATCTCGATCGACCTTAGAATTTCTTTCGAGAACCTTCGATTTCGCTTTTCGAATTTTGTTCGCTCTTGGACAACACTGGGGTGATCGGAGATTTGTTTAGATATCATAACCGTAAGTCCAACTTTCGACTCCAGTTACGATGTTATCTGAGAAGTTTGCGTCAGTTTCTGACTTTTTCCAAAAGCCCTATGGCAAAATGTGCTTTAAGAAATTAAAATTTTAAAAATAAATTAAAATTTCATGTACTTGAGATATTTAAATGAAATCGACCACATATATTCAAAAATAATTCCAAAGTTCATGTATTTATTTTTAATTATCTCTGACTAGAGTTTCCTGGTATTTTATCAAACCTGGGAGATTAAAATTTGTTCTTTAGTTTGGAAAAGGAGAGAAAACCATAGAGAAGAGGTTCAAATTAAAAAGTAGGCTCTTTCTCACGAATGTAGCCAAGAATTTCCTTGTATACATGGTGGTAATTTACTGGAATTCTCTTCCTTTTAATGATGTTGAAGTGACCATTCAAAAGGTTTGTCTTATTTCAAAACATTTAACAACTCTATGGAAGGCACGTGGTGTGTTTCGGAGATTTCGGCTTAAACTGTTTCCCCCAAAGGAGCGATTGATAAGTCTAAGCGACACATAAACACATCCAACTTTGAGCTTAATGACAATATTATTATAAGAAAAATATCACAAATTAATCGCCAAGTCTTAGAGATTAGATAATTGAGAGGGTTTCACTCCCTGATAGGTTTAATGATCACATTTAGTCGCTACAAAATGAATTTAAATAATTGCTATTTGTACAAATTGGTCTCTTTAGTATTTGAATGCGCGCCTCACCCCGTCTATAGCATTTAGATGAAAGGTTCGGTTGTAGATTACGATTTTTTTTATAACTAACTCCTCCATTCACTTTATCCTTTCTCTTTTCTATCAATAGGTAGATACAACAGGGAATGAAAAAAACAGGCTGCAAACGAGATTTCCCTTTCACAAATATCAAATATTCAGTTCATGAACCATGACTTCTTGGTCTACGTACCTGACACAAATTTTTATAGCCCTCTTGTTTAAGGGTTCTGATCTGACGACTGCTATTAAGGGCAAAAACCGCCAGAATTAATGTTTAACCAAAAAATAAACTATATGAATAATTCTGAAAAAAAAACTATAGAGAGCCTTCTCTCTCAGGAAAAAAACATGCAACTAAAACCAACCTAATAAATACAATGGAGGAAGCTTGCCTCCTCCAAAAGCTTTACTCTTTCAGAGTCTGATGTGCACGAGCCAGTTTGAGTACAAGGGACAAATGGTAGCAATCCCGCTGATCCGAGTACCGGGAGAGGTAACGCGCGCCAAGATCCGCCAGCCTGAGATATTCTACAAGAATTTTCGGGAAATTCAAGGGGCGGAGCATTCGTCACAATAAGGTTCAGAAAAGCGCTCCATGTAGTCTCGCAGCGTCCCACGATTATGTCCGATTTGAAGGCAAGAAAAAAAAGATATGACGACCTCGCTATATTGGAAGTATGTCCATGGGAATGATCGCAGTCCAATATCACGTAACTTTATATTCAAGTACGCCGTCTCCCATTTTTACCACGCAATCCGAACGGCAGACCTGATTATTTCCATCTAATCAGAATGGAGAAGAGTGAAAAGCTAGCCCTCTTTGCCCAGTCCTGCAGTCTGTTTGACAACCTCATTTCCTGCAATGTTCACGTCTAGAAATCAAGCAGAAGACAATTTCAACCTCCCTTCTGGTCGCGGAAGCCATGGCGTGGTAGAAACTGCGAACCAGATGATACGGATATTCCAATGGCTCGAAAACACTCAGTAGGATCTGTGAGTGCCTAGAAATAATAGTCCGTTATAAAAACCGGACTCTTCACGTAATGTCCCTTACCAATTGGTGTATTGCAACCATCTCGGCCGTTAATACAGATGCAGCGCCAGGAAGAGAGCCCCGCCAGCTTCAAACAATGGGGCGAAAGCCGGCCCTCCCTTTGTATTTGGAGCTACCGTGTTCACTCATGGCCAAAGGTTTTGATTACCACATTTTTCATATAAAAAATTTAATAGAACTAAAATAACGTTGCACTTTTCTTTAGTATATTTGCTCCGTAATTTGAATGTGAATTATACACAAATTTAGAGCCCAAACACATTTTAGTAACAAATAAAGTAAATTAATGCGCAACATCAATATTTAAAATGAGGTCCCTTTCTCTTCATGACTGGTTCACTTCGTTTTGGCATGTTGGAGACCAAATGTGTAATGACATCTTGACTGATATCGCTCCATTTTTGTTAAATAGGTACCCGTAACTGCTCACAATTGGATAGCTCCTCTTTATCAACCGCCAGTTTCATTATCGCCCACAAATTCTCTCTTGGGTTCAAATCTGGCAAATTCTCGTGCCAAAGTCTCAAAAGTTCGATGTTATTTTCAATTAAGAACTTTGTTTTTGCTTTTTCTCTGTGACAAGCTGCCCCATCATACTGAAAAATACAGTTTTAGCCCCACTTTGATCCTAAACTGTTGAAAAAAGTGCTTTTGAAGCACGTTTTGGTAGCGCTTTGAGATTTATGGCAGACCCGGATATGGTGTAGTCCATATAATTCACCATAGGCATGACACAAGACTCTTGAAAGCACTTTTTTTTCTCCTCCTAACGAGGAATCTTTCAGAAGCTTCAATTAAGCGGAAGGGAGCTTCATCGGAGAATACCACCTTGCCCAATTATTTATAACAGTCCATTATTTATATTTCCTACCGAAGTGGAGCTTTCCGTAAGGTCTTTCTTATTAAGATGACGCTTGATCGCAGCCTTTCTCGACTTGAGAAAAGGGAAGCGCTTTCACGAGTCATTTGTCGAACCAACGGTGAAGCGTCCGAACACTTTCCATTTTTGAGGCTGCGTTTTATCTAAAGGAACTGGATTACTAACAATTTTACCCAAGAACCCTGTAATGTGCTCAAAATGATACCGAAACCTTCTTCAGCACTACCTTTTCCATACAGTTCAGGAGAAAATTAGGGATGATATCTGTATTTTTAGCATGATACTGCACTTTGTTACAAAGCAAAAGCAGTAAAAAAGTTTTTGGCTGAAAATAACATCGAACTTTTGAGACCTTTGCCCAGAAATTCGACATAATAGAAATTTGGGGAGCTATAATCAAGTTGGCGGTTAATAAAGAGTAGCAACTCAATTGTGAGCAGTTTCGGTGCTTCTTAAACAAAAATGGAGCAAGATCAGTCAGGATATCATTACACTTTTGATCTTAATCATCCCT
Organism: Ceratothoa steindachneri; assembly: GCA_963969495.1. NCBI lineage: Eukaryota > Metazoa > Arthropoda > Malacostraca > Isopoda > Cymothoidae > Ceratothoa > Ceratothoa steindachneri. Next base: position 35,191,704 of record OZ018338.1, read on the forward strand.
AAACGAATTAAAGCAGTCCTGAAGAACAAGGAACATTATTGTAACTATTGACTGCGCGCATCAATTGACAGTATTTATTGATAAAATTGTTTGGGCTCTAAATTTTTATAAATTTCACCTACAAATTATGATAGAAACACTAAAACAAAATGCAACGTTTAAATAGTTCTATGATTTTATTTATATAAAAAATAGTAGTCTCAAAACTTTGGGCCATGATTGTACAATAGAACAGCTTGAGCATGACACGGGGTGTGTTTGATGAAATACAAAAGCAATACTTCCCTTACTGTATAAACTTTAGAAGTAGTGAAGTGGCGACAAACGTTCAAAGGTGATATCCTTGAAGGTGTAGTCTTGTACATACCCAACAGTGCCCCTCCAAAACGGTTACACCAAAATATTGAAGGAGTCTACTAGCCATAAACTCTAAAGGATTGGGGCAGGGGTGGAGTTTCGCATCGAATTGGGCACCGCAAAGATTGGCCACAGACGAAATTAAAGCTGTTGGCGACTATGGGAGACGCTGAACCAGCGCAAACAGTTACATAGTGCAGTGTGTATGAAATAAAGCGAGCGGGATCTTCCCAGCATCTACAAGGATGCTTTCTACAGTGGAAGTGCGTAAGGCACCGATGGCCTATGAAGACATGTGTTAGATTGAGTCCACCTTTCGCAATTCATCCTTGGCTGCAGATGTGTAATCTTTGCATCCTAAGTCTAGCTTGGAGCGACCAGAGGAGCAGCAAAGAAGTATATTATCAACACTCCAAGTGCTGAACGACATGGAACTAAGAATGCCCATGGCGCGGGTGCAAGAGACCCTAAGGCCTTAAATATGCGCCTCGCATGTGAAGCATCGATCAAATACAAGAAGAATGAAACGGTGCGAGTCTGCCAGATTCAGGCAAGCCTCATTTAGGAACAAGTTCGGGTCATAGTGTAGCGGTAGATGGCGGCAGATGTGCACCTCATTAGTATTGTCGATATAAAACCCAAATTTGTGATATTCGGCATAAAGAAAGATGCGGTTCAATGCATGTTGGACTCGACGCTCCAGAGTTGAAATGTGGGCCTCACCAAAAGAGATCGAAAGGTTGTCGAAGTCGAGCACAGCAAAAACATCTTCCCGAGCACTGAGGCGATGCCATTGATATTTAATGCTAAGAGAATGATACTGCAGACACGTCCCTGTGAAATACCCTCTTCCAGCCCTATTTTACCACAGAGTGCGCCCCACCCCCTACCGTAGGCGGAATCGACGATCTTGCAGAAACTTAGATGCAAAGGTTCAGAGGTTTCCCTGCACCCACATGGTATAGAGGGGCTCTATGGTAATGTATCGCCATGCTATATCTTAAGTCTTACCTAAATAAAAGAATACCGTGAGAAATTGCTATCTATAAAGGAGGCCTCGCACCTTGCATCTTCCAGTAGGAGCAGCGCATTCAAAGTGAATCTATCGAACACCTCATTGTGCAGGAAACACGCTTTTATCGCTGCCCAAGAAATAAGAAGATGGTCCTGCATCTTTCCCTTGATAGCCATTAACAACAAAAAACAATAATAAATAAACAAATAAATAGGCATGGAGGGCATATTACTTCAATGGAATTGCCCCTTACTCCGAGGCAAATGGAAGGAGCTGTCACACAAGCGCCCCTTTATTTCCTATAAAAGGTACGCCATACTCGCGGCCCTCCATTTGCGCAATTGCCACTTCATCGATTTCTCGCAAATCAGGTTCCTTTGTAGGACGTTGAATCCTATTTACCAAAAATGAACTCTTTCTCAATCAAATCGTTCACGCAGGAGGTTATAGATTGGCGTAAACCATCCCGGACAAGGTGATTTCTCCCAGGCTTTCAAAAAGCAAGAAGGTTAGACATTCGACATAAATCAGTGAGAATACCCCATGACACCAGATCTTTTAGAACAAGTTTAGCAAAATTCCATGCTTTTATCACCCATATGTCGAAGCATGGCGCACTGGATATCGGTCGGACCAGGGGTGGTAACAGCGGACGAAACGAGAGCGGATTTCGCCCCTTATTCCAAACGGGTCGTTGAAGGGTTCTCCACCTCCGGAGGTAAAGTCTAGTCGGCAGTCTTCAGCGATCGCACACCGTGCTTTTAATCCTGGTTGAGTAGCATTCCCTAACATAATCTCATTCTTTACGATTCTTCCTTCGCTACACAGGTTACAAGAACTCTTGTGCACAAACCTCATAGAATAGCTTTTGTATAGAAATGAAAACAAATTATAAGGGCTTTTTTTACAAAGTAAATGGCAAATCTGTACAAATTAGAAAGGCCTTTCTGTACAGACTTCAACGGCCTGTCTGTACAAATTAGAACACAACATCTCTACCGAGAACAACGGTTTTGTCTGTACAAATAAGTACGGCACTTCTGTACGCAGAACAAAGGTTCGTATGTACACATTAGGAGAGCCGTTAAGCTAAAATCAACAGAGTTCCTCTGTACAAATTAGAAAGGCTTTTGTGTACAAAGTGCGCCCCGCCCCCCGTGCTCCATAAATTAGAACACCACTTCCGTTCAATGTACAACGGCCTGTCTGTAGAACTTATAAAGGCCCTTTTGTACAAAGTGCACGCTACTCTGTACAAATTAGAATGGCACTTCTGTCCAGAGAATAACAACTCGTATGTCCAAATTAGACAAACCATTCAACTCAAATCAGAACGGTTCGTCTGACAACTTAGAAGGACCGTCTTTTAAAAAGTAGAACGACGGCTAGTCTGTACAAATTAGAACACCACTTCTGTTCAAAGTACAACGGCCCGTCTGTACACATTAAAACTGCCCTTCCTTGAGGTTTTCTGGGGGAGCTAATCCCCGATACAGGGCCGTCCATCTTTTAAAATATCAAGTCTACAGCTGCCATTTTTCTTCTGGGAAGAAGGGGGCAGAAGGCGCCACGGGCCCCATCATTTTGCCTCAAATAGTCGACATTTGAAAATCACAATTTCAAAAATGGAAATTACTTCGAGGCAATTTCTCTGGGATTATTGGTGGGTGGAGGAGCGTAATAACCAGAAACTTAAACTGCTTTTGCATGAGAGTGGGGGGGTAGTCTCTTATATCAGAGACTTTGCATCGTGTATTATATGAGAGGAGGGAAGGGGGGAAGATTGTGCAAAAGTTAGTATTTGTTGCATGTGGCGAGAAAATGGAACGCATCGTAGAAGACGATTAGATGGGACCACACTTACGAAAAAAGTGAATTTAACCCTTCGATAACTAAACGTTTATGCACATAATAATCGCATCATGGCAACAGATAAACGTGCAGAGTTTCACTCAATTCGACTTTTCCTTAAATCACCACTTTCCGAATGGGTAATACATAGAGAAATCAGGGCCCTTAATAAGCCTCCCAAAGTGGGGGCGCCTACCACCCCCTGCCAGAACCTTAGGGAAAAGGAGGCTTCGGATAGCAAGTGGTGAAATAAGAAGACAAATGACGCGAAAGGAGCCGATGTGAGGTCATTGCAACAGATTCCATAATGGCCTCGCTCAAATCAAATGTCTGCGGGTAAAATTATAATTCTATTTTTGTTATATTCACATCCTTAATCACATAACCAATTATAAATTTTAACAAAGGTTTAATAGTAATAGTGGAAAATAAGATATTTAAACAGCAGTTTAAATAGAGAGAAAGCAATACACTTTCATATTCTTAAATGATTCACATTTATCAGTTTCTTAGGATTATTTTATTAAGTTTTCCAATAAAAAATCGGATGACTTTTGTAACCTGAATTCCAAATAAATACCTAAAAATAAAGTTTCTATTTTATTTCCTCGGCACGAATTTCCTCGATGCTTTAAGGGCAGGAACAAAACAGGATTAAAAGCCGGGCTGCCCCAAAACATACACAACCGGACGTCGGGAAAACGATGACTCATTTAAGTGAAGGGCATTTTCATCGATCCTATGATCAAATTTGATGGGCAGCCAATATTTTGTTTTTCTCTATTGATAATTTCAAGACAGAGATTTCGGACATCGCAGCCCCCATGGTAGCCAAATCCAGGGGACTCCCCCAACAGTCTTAATCAAATATGTGTAAAGTGTTGATAAGCTTTATTCTTACTGGTATGTCTATGCTTCCATACGTCAATGGAACAATCTATTATAATTTTCGACACTCCCAGATCTTACCCTGGTATCCGTGATGCATGTATCATGGCCTTTCCTTTCTAGTCTCCCGACCAATTTATTATTCTGAGTGGTTTTCGTGACTGACTCCACACACCCATGTGATACGTACACATGAAAGCATCTAGGGTCTTCATAGGCCACATTTCCCAAAGATTCGATCTTCTCTTCTGTGTGGGAGTGATGCAGGAGGACCAAAGGCAAGGGAATGAAGTGGGAAACAGCCCCGTGCTTCGGGAACAAGGGAGGAAAGGGATCAGATTGGAAAATCCATTCGTTCGTTAGCCGCTCTCCGAAACCGGTCGCGCAACTCACCACGTATACCATTCAAAGTAACGCCAAACCAGCTAAGCAGAACCATTTCAAGACTATAATTGATCATTATTAATTTGGTAGTAATTGTTGGATAATTAATCAACGATTAAATCTATATCAAACAAGAGCTCTACTTTTTTATTGTAGAGGGGGGGGGGGGAAGATATATACCTCGAGCCCTAAAACGATAACCTTGCAACCGAGGGAATCTTTTGAGCTCAAAAATAGGTAAGTAAGTAACACCATCGATATCATTGTCAAGACAAGCCACCCCGACTGGATAATGAAAATATCATAAACATAAGAAGGACGACCGAGAGTGAGGTCGAGGCCCCCAGAAGCATGTCCTCGGTTTCAGGGAAGGGGGGTCAGGAAAATGGGAAGCAGCTCGGAGTTTTGTGGCTACAACTACCCTTCGGAAGGATTTCCTTAAACAGAGAAATTGTGTGTTATGCTGTGAAGATGGGAGAAAAAATACAGCGATGTTGCGATTTGCTATTTATGTGATGGCCTGTGCAAGATCTACCTACCCCCGCGGGGGTAAGCACAGCCCGCTCACGAAACGGTCACCAGACTTCGATGTCCACTAAGGTCGTATTCACTAGGTATGGGGCAGTCTCGGGCCCCTTTACCCCTTTCTTGCACCCAATTTTCTACGTGGATTTTGTTTGTTTAGAAGTCAAGATTCAGGGATGCGGTAATAATCCCACTGATGGAAGGTACTTTATTTGGGGGAGAGGGGGTTTACAAATAGTTATTAAAAATCAACGGGTGAATCTCCATCAAGAACTATGTGAGGAGGAATTTGTAAAGAATGCGATGAAGTTAAGGAAACTGAAAATATGTGGAGGGTAGATACCCTGAGTAATCTAAAGAGGAGACTACTCAGAGAGTCCTGCGCCAACACAAAACGCTAATCTATATGTGAGTATTGAGGTTGGAATGGGACATCAACCGATTGATGCTACGACATCCACCCCTGTTAAAGGGGCAGTTTTCACACAATATGCTAATTCGAATTCCGGTTCCGGGTGTTTCTAGACTTCGGGTTGAGAGTTCAGCGAATACGGACGTTTTCTTTTGAGGTCCCACTCGGTCAATCACTCCATTGCTACAGCACCAACACTTTGCCCCTTGCACTTGAGAGCCCTAAGGAATTCTTCGCAGCCAGAAGTAAACGGATCTAAAGTAACTTCAGCCCATTTTCACCTATCCTCCCACATGAGATTTACGAGAGAGAATGGTACTACTTCGCTTCATTTTCATTTTTTTTCTCTACGGGTGATTCCGTAGGAGAGTCTTATCCTGAGCTACATGTTATAACCATGTCCAGCTTAGCCAAACACCACCCTCCCCAAGTTCACTGATTGGTATAGGGGTTCTGCCTTACACACCCTAGTGCAAACTATTCTCCTCCTTTGACGAGACATAACGTGAGGCGCCGAGGGAAGCAGGAGTAGCTCACTGTAGAAAACGGCGTCATCGGCTTCCCGGCTAAAAACGAAGCTGCAACCCTTGGACATTTTCTAGGAGCAATGTCCTGAGGGCCAAGCCAAGATCCGAGAGGGACATGCAACCCTATCGGTGCATGCTGGAAGCAGTTTTAATCCTAAAACGCATGAGAGGGCGGCAACTCCTGTGATAACAGATGATTCTGCCACTTCACATCATCAAGTACGAAATGAGTTATTCCTCAGAAGGGTCTCAACAGGGTCCATCCATTCCGCCATTCATTCATTCATTCTTTACTTTGACCCACTTAAGGAGAATCCCCAGAAAAATTAAAGGTGCTAAAGAGGGGAGGAGGTTATCTCACATATCACTACTATTAGAAAAATATAAATAAAAAGCAAATAAAAAACACCACAATTCAACAAATCGAAATATAATCATTCTATCCAGGCAAATTATATAGATATTTGAAGCAGGATAAGGATCAAAACAAGGACCGCGAGGTAAGGAGAAGGCATCCACCCTCCCCCTGGGTGGATTGCACCGGCTCGAAGAATCCCGATCAAGACTAAGAAGGACGCAACTCAAGAGGTAATATCTGCTTTTTTGGAGAATTAAATGCATTGATGTTCCCTGTGGATCTCTGGATACATCGCCATCGACAAGGGCAGCTCAGACATTAACCGAATACTATTACCAAACTGAACACAGCCACTCAGTATAATCGGCTTGGAGATGAAAGCATCGCCCATATAACTTAGAACAAAACTATTATCAGCAGATGCAGTGAAAACTGGCTGGGTGCACACGCCAAAGAGGAAATAAAGGCTGAACTTAAATAAAATAATCCTGGCTCAAAGCAAAGGAGGTGGTAAAAGTCTAGAACACAAGCTTATTTTTTAAATCATATACGAGGCGAGTAACATCACCAGTAAATTACCACAGAAGGGAATCTTTTTTTTAACATGATTCCCACGACAAACCTGTGACGTGAGATATTTACTCACGTGCAGATATGTTTCCATTGCTACAAACCAAACAAACACAGGCATGTGCACTTAATGGAGCTCAGTTGGGGACCACGCCTGGCATGCCTGTACCCCAACCGTAAATAAGTGCCTAAACGGCAATGGAAACCACCGTACTCTCGCACTGGCCTGTCCGGAAATGAAGAAAATCACAACAGAAAAGGGCCCAAGAAGAAAAGAGGAGAACTACCTCTTACGTTCAAGCAACGGAGCAATTCCCCACCCACAGTGTTACTCACAGACCCCAGAAGCTACTCTTGCTCTCCAGGCTACTTCCCATGTCAAAATCATGACTTGCTCATGTTGTTTACACGAAAAACCCAGGATCACACGAGGTCACCTTTAACGACATGCTAAGGATTAATAGGTTCGAGCATATAGTCTTCCCAAAAAACATAAACTCTGCGTAAGTGTTTCAAATGAAAATAAACACTACCAAAATCAGTGAACTTTTCCCCCCAAAAAGCAGGAAAGGACAACCCAAGATCTCAAAATCGATCAGGGAACCGCTACGCCCGAAACCAACAAGCACCAGACTGCGGAGGCAGACGGAAACGAGAAAGACGAACAAAACCCCGAACATGAAAGAAATTCAGAGGAAAGTTGTGAGTCCTTTGAATCCTCAACCGATGACGACTCGGTAAGGGACTAAAAGGAAGCCACGGATGATGATACCTCGCTCTGCAGCGAGAATTCAAGCCTTACGGCAACAAAAACGAGAGCTCTCACAATGGCCTTTGATCCCAATTACAAAATCAACGAGGCTCGGGGATTTATAGAAGAAGAGGAAGCTTCACACTCACCCTCGCCAAAGAAATCCACAAGAAGTAAGAAAAAAACAAGAACAAGCAAAGAAGGAACTACTGCACCCCATGAATAGGTCTTAAGCCCAAGCCCCTAGTCCTGATATCTTTCATATAACTACCAGTGGATGGATTGATAAAAGGAGCATCTATATTAACATCTTCCAAGAAATCGACGCAGATACTATTCTGATATCAGGAAATGGAGTCAATACAAAAAGGCCAAAAATGAAACTCTGGAACTAAGAAGTCATAGCCAGAACCATTCTCAAAACCGCAATGAAGGAGCAACAATTGCCACCAGAAGAAGCTTAAAGTACAATAAAACATGAGTTAGAATAATCTTACCTCGCAATTAAGGTTGAAATGGAAATAACCAACACGTCATTATAGCCATGAGATACCAGTTCCTAGGCGCAATCGATTACCCCTCCTAAACTTTACGAGTCTTTTCAACAAAGAAAACCAGTAATCCTGATGGGAGACCGAAACGCGAGAATACAAAAATCAGGCTACAGACCACCATCTAACCGCACAGGCAGGAATTGGACCTTCTGCTAGAAATAAACATCAGGCAGCGTCTAAGGCACTGAGTTTCCTACCTTCATCACTCAGAATCGCCTCACGAAGCCTAACATTGTTCTTACAACCACAATGATGCCATTTAATTACCACATGGCACTGGCTGTCATCCCGTGCAGCCATTACGTGGGGATACTCCTAAGACTCAGTCAAAACCGTACCCAGGTACCGAATACGTCCAGAAACGAACTATCATCGAGCTAACTGGGACGCCTAAAGTTCTTGGCTGCTGACGTACCCTCTAATCTCAAAGACACCAGATGGACAGAGGAAATGAGGGCCAAAAGCAGAAAACTCCATGACGTCATGCATCGAATTCGTATCGCGGGAGCAAAAAGAGTTCTTTTCCAACAAATGAGGAGACTGAATCCAGGACTAACTCAAGCTTGCTTTTGCCTATTATTGGGTCTGCCATTTGAAAGAAGTAAGGCACTCACCCGCGCAAAAGTAGTACGACCAAAAGTGATCCACTTGGGTGTTCTCACGAGCTGACGTTTAGCGAGGTAGAAATGTCTTAAGGATGATTGTTATTTTGACTGCCCACCGCTGCAGACGATGGTTTCTACAAAAGAAAGGATGCGACAGCATTTAGTAAGTAGAAGTTTGGGCAGTAAAGGTGGCAGTAGGAGGTATAGAAAATATTATTTGGTACATCAGGACCATTCGCATTTATACTAGAAAGAGAAGAAGAGGACTGTCCAAGATGAACAACGTTGATTAATGCAGGTTTTGGGAGATTTGGAGAGAGGGCATCCTACTTGGTGACACGCTGTAGGACAAAGAATTCGGGCATTCTGGAAGTGACGAGGAATGCCCCGTCATATAACGGCTGTAACGGTGAACGTGCTTGTCACAACGGGCCAAAATATGGGGACAAGGTGTCATTTTCTTAGGCACAAAATCACCTAATTTGTTGAAATACCATGTAAATAATAACTTGTCCGATCATACTACACTCTCCCAGTCATTGATTGTTAATGTTTTATGATCGCAACACCATTTCTTTCGCAAGTTGACCTTGGTTTACCTTGTTAAGTGCTTTAACAACAAAGTAACTACGGCATAATTAGATAAAACAGGAAGCTCGCCTCTCACTTTCATACTTAGCAAGCATATATTTGCATATAATTAGATAGATAATGGATAGATAAATACATAAGAATTAAACGCTGAGTATTACACAAGGTTTTTGCTTTTTTCAAAGCTCATCTGTTCTTTGCATCCAACGATCTCATCTGCTGACCAAATTCTCAATTCCATTTTGTTCCCAAATCTCAAACATATCACAGTAGACATAATAACATGTAAGCAGCAAAATCAAGACACTATTGAAAAATTCCCTTTTCTTCAATATTTCTGTGTAAAAGACAGGAATTTGTCATACGATCAAATCCCTATTCTACTTGACGTCATACATTTCCGGTGCCACCCACTTTTAAGATTAGGTAGAAAAGTGTATCACCGCCCACTGGTCGCAAAAGTAGCAAATAAAAAGACAGCGTTAGAAAGTGACCTATCTTTCTTAGTTTAGTATTAGTAGACCCCTTAAAACTGTGAAAACTCCCCCTGCATAATATAGGATTGGAAAAACTTTCATTAAATTAGTCGTGCCGCGTCTTCATCCAAGACGGGCAAACAGACAGTCCAGGTGCTGTGGCCACTTTGGGCCACACGAAGCTCTATGTCTAGTTGATGTGACCAATTAGTGTCACACGCCCTTCTACTACTATTGAACCCCCTGCACAGTGCACCTGTAGTGATCAGATTATGTACATAATAGGTTGGCTAGTGGCACCAAATTGCAGGATTCAATAGGCCCAGCGTAAACCCACACAAAATTTACGCGGGTTGGTATTATTAAATCCCAGCATAATCCACTTATATGAAAATAAATGTATAAAATTGGAATAAGGAATTAAGAATGTATAGATTAATTTGAACCTATGAATTTGAATACAAAAAATAAGGAATGTAATATATTTGTTAATGTTTATATAGAGAGGAAAGCGACCGTTGGAAGTGAGCACGAGACAAACAATGTACGAATGCGCGAAAAGGCAAAATGACCTGTGTCAATAAGAAAAACGCATAAACAAACAGTTCGCGTCTCAGAATAGATTTATCGAAGGACGGAAGTCTATGAAACACCTGAGTTAACATACTCGCTAGCCAAAAGGAATTGTATCACAAAGCTGTGACAAGCGCATCCTGTTATTTTGATAAAACTTTGGATATGCAAGTAATTCGACTTATACAGCTTTCATTAGCTCCCTACCGGCTAAATCGCGTCCATAATTGCCACTCAGAAAGAACTCACCCTGGCAAAATTAGGAAAACTTTCTAATGTACTGATAACACTAGTTATTGCGCAGTGCCTAAATATTAATACTAATAATGAATCGATAGGTCGCAGTGCAGTTTCCGTGTCCAACGCGTTTATGCCGTTTCCAAATAAAGATGCAAGTGATAAGTATATTGGGCGGGAAGTGTGCGGTCATTGCCCAAAAGTGCGTATCCTAATGGGAATCGTCCCAGTTGATACAAAATAATAGTAATTACAGTGCGCATAATATACTAGGAGGATTGCGACCCTCCCGAAAAGACTAAAGACCTGTAGTTTGCCGCTCACATGTATTCTTTGGGGAAAACGCAAAATTCAGCCAACCCTGGTGCAGCTGGGACAAGAGAAAAGAAAAGGTTCAGATGCAACCTTCTTCCAGGCCATCTTCGCCAGCCTCGGTGGAAAACTAGGAGGGGATAGCAAGCGCAGCTACTAGTATGCCCTCTGTTTTCACCGTTGCCGCTAAAGTGTGTAATAATAAATGTGATTTCTTAATCGACATAGTGACGAGTGTATCAATAATTCCGGCTAAATTGGTGAACTCGGGTGAATTGCCCGAATCTATTATGAATTTTTCCGCTAATGGCGGAAAAATAAAAGTGCACGGTAAGATTTACACGGACATAGTGATCCCCAGTCTTTGCCGATCATTTAGGTGATCATTTGTAGTCGCTGATACCACTTCACCGTTATTAGGTATCGACTTTTTAAGGCATTATAATCTTTTAGTAGATTGAGCGCGCGGCATACTAATAGACAAACAAACTAAACTTGTATCGGAATTGAGATTATCGGGAGAACCTGTGGTAGACCTAATTATCACTGACTTTCATCACCTACCCTCCCAGTGCAGAGCCATATTGTTTGTATATGAGACTTAGTACGGACTCTGCACCCGCTCATCCCTCACCGTCATCGACACGCCCAATGATTCACCGACCAGCTAGTAACGAATTGCTGCCCTGCACCAAATGGTTGACGGATCTGCAAAATCGGTGGCATTCTTTTCAAGCAAGCTGAGCCAGACGCACCAAGCATACTCCACCTACGACAGAGAGCTCCTAGCGGCGTATCTTGGCGTCATGCACACCAGGCACCTGATTGAAGGTCGCCATGTTACTTTGTGCACTGATCACAAGCCTTTAGGAGTGGTAAAACTTTTTTAAGCCGTGGGCAAAATTTCTAATGATAGAAGTAGTCCAAGGGTTAATAACATATTTCAATTCTTATAATTGTGTAAATGTTTAAATTTATGACATAGTGGATATAGTTATACATTGATATACATGGATATAGAATAAATTATTAATGCGCAACATATTTATATTAATAATAAAGAAATTGTAGCAATTAAGCATAGACTAAAAAAGTGAATTTTGAAATAACTACCAAGATAATTAAGCTTACCTCTAAAGTTGACTCTTTTTAGTGAAAAGGATAAAACTGCTTTTCTGAGAGGAAAGTTTGGATATATTAGCTGTCATTGCTGAAACTCATGAGCATATTCAAACACGTACACACAAACACATGACCTTGCACCCCGAGTATACCTCCTCTCCCCCCATATTGGTTTGTCGCCAAAATCTTCCCCATTGTCCCCTTCCTCCTTAGGTAAGTGATATCCTTTTCGAGTGAATCAGAATTTACCAACACACACACGAGCATACATGACATCCCCCTCACTTGCTTGTCGTCAAAATGTTCGCATGTCCGTCCCCCTCCGCGCCTTTGGTAATCTGGCGCGGTTTGAATTTTCATGTATTGTTCCGTATTAGTGCAACAGTGGAGTTGCCACTTAACCTTTTACAATCCTTTAATTGGTCCGTCTAGATACTATCTTTTAAATCATTTGTGACTAAACCTCTCTGTGTGTCACACGTTTTAAGATGATCCTCCATCCACACTGTGTCACACCCAGACTTAGTAAATATTTTGCAACCTAAGATGTATATGGGTTGGATTATAAATTTAGCCCAGACTATTCATTAACGGTTGATTTCTTCGATCATCTACTTCGACTAATTCATGAACACCCAATTGATCAAATTGAATTTCTGTATAGTGGGTCGGTTCAACCACCTTTCACTTAAAATAACGGGAAAAAAGTACTAGAACATCTCCAGTTTATGAATTTAGAAGATTTAATCATCGGAGGAAAATTCAAAGACGAGTTATGGATCAGTTTTTCTTTGTACGAGGTCTATTCGATCGTTACAGTACATGGGGGGGGATAGGTTTTTCTGCATATTACATTCTAACATGGTGAATGATAGTGAGAAAGTAGTGAACATCGCCATATTTGACACACAAACTCTGTTATTTCGCGTTTATTCATGCTATTCCCATCAGCTCACTGATATGATGAAAACCAAGATTGAAGAGGCAAGGATGTAAGAATTATCCTACTCACAAGATCAAGAGAATGTAATGAAGAATTTTGTAGACAAATTAAAAAATTGGTAGTATAACACGTATTATTTTATCTTTATTTTATTCATATTAATCAGATAATATTATAAATGATAAAAAATTATATACATAAAGAGTTCATAATAGCTGAGAAGGATTCAATGCATAGTAACTTTTGTTAAAAATGTCATGAAAGATTCCTTTGAAGCCGAAAGGTATGGTTCGATAACTCCTTGGAAGTTCAACTGGTTTACGAAATGTCTTTCTTCAAACAATTTCCCTTATCACCTCTTTCACCCTGCCGTGTTCCTCGGCTCTGAAACCCATAAATGGTACAGGGATATGACTATCAGCATTCTATCTCTCATCATCGGCTCCAACTAGGCGTTTCATAGTATCGTAGGTTATTATATCCGCTGTCTGAGGTTTAATGGTTAATCCTTTAGCATAAAGTATTCACTTCACCCCACTCATTGTTTGAATACGTACTGGAGAGGATTTGGGACTCGTAGAGCAGAATGAATCTTCATACGCATCGGCATCGTACGCATCAATTAGAAGATTCGTTCCATAGGACTCAACTTCTGCATGTCCAGCATTGTCCACTTTCGCTATGTATGCATTGCCAAAAAAATCCAAAGAGTTCTCAATGTAATCGTCGCGTTTGATCAGGTCGATTACATCATGGTCCAAACCACAGATGACCGTTTTCATACCACAAATTCTCTGAGCGAACTTTTCTCAGAGACTGTAAAGGAAGAAAATATGATCAGGATTAATGAGCTGAGTTTTTTGTATTAATATTATTATGGGTTTTAAGTTTCAGAAATTATTGTCTTTATTCTATTTTTCCCTATAGAAAGGTTTTAATAAGCTCTTCGAACAACTCACTCCTCTTTTCAAACTACAAAACTCGTAAATTTTCTTGGTCTTATGCATCTTTTCCAGGCTTTTAGTGAATAGTTATATAGGAGTGTAAACGAATCAGATATTCCGTTAAAAATAAACCTCCGATTGTTACGCTTATATATATCTCGGGTCTGCCAACATCTGTTTGTGCAGTTAATCGGCTATTCCACTCTGTAAATAAGATCGCAAAAAAAGATCTGATGTGGAAAGCTTTCTCTCAGGTTTTGATAACTATCCGTGCGAAAAAAATTCAAGACAAAACACGTAAAAGGACAAGGTTAAATTAGATTCGGCAGCTAGCTCTAACTGTAATGTGCAAATTTGTAAGTTTTATTCACGGTGTACGCTACATACTGTTTGTAATTAACGTATATTCTAGATATCTCTGATCAGGTAGTGTCAAATGCTATACGAAATCTCATGGAAAAAACCAGATGGATTCCAGGTTATATTAGTCTTGTAGAGCATGTACAAAAGAATGATAAAGGAAAGAATTTTCAGATATTTTACCTTTAATAATACATGGAAATACATCGACATGTTAGATGATTTTGCAAGGGCTTATAATAATTATATGCATAGAATGATTCGAAACACACCGTTAAAAGTTATACATGATGTTGTTATACCGAATCAGAGAGCTGAAGGTAAAAAAAGGGGTTTCTATATAAGATCGGTGATTATGTTCGAATCTCACGCGTTTCCAGTAAGTTAAAAATAGGATACGAGATAGGGTGAGTAAGTAAATCTACAAGATATATAAAATTTCAGATGTATTAGACCTGTATTATATTGAGGATTTAAATGGAGAACAAATAGAAGGCGGGGTTTATGAAGAAGAACCACAAAAGTAAACTTTGGCTCCCTCAATTAATATGTAACGGAGAGGATAGTTAAAACGAATGGGCATGGAAAAAACAATATATATTTAGTAAAATGGCGAGATACCCTAAGTCGTTTAACTCATACGTCAAGGCATGTGATATCGCCAACCAACCTTGAGCACAGGCATTCGTGAAATTATATAAAGGTAGGAGATGAGGAAGATTTTTTATTAATTGTGAAGATGGAGTCAGAGTTTTTATGTCACCCTTACTTCCACATCCTCTTTGGATGTTCACCCTCAAAATACCATGTGTGACTATAAAATTTAATTGCACAAATCCATTATAACAAACCAGAGTTAGTATGAAGAAGGGCTTGGTGAGTTTTAATTTATAGGAAATATCTATAATATTACTGGGCCTACACATGCATTCACAGTCTATCGATAAATGACAGAAGTAAATAATTATGCATCAAATACTATAATGTAAAGAAGAAACGAAGCAAAAATAAAAAGAATTGAAAATACTTATGATGAGATATGGATAGACTTCCGGATATTATAAAAATGAAAAAACACTTATAGAGAAAATGAATCTGAAAATGAGACATAAATTATCGTCTCATGGTTTACTGTTTCAATCTGACAAAACGCAACGGAAAATGCCTACTAACTATGTTTTAATGCTCAATTCCCGTTTATTGTTCAATGTAAAAAGGAAAGAAAATATATTCATCTGTCAGAAGAATTTTCCAGTATAATTAAAAGATCTATCAGACAGGGTATCCCAAAATTATATCATTGTAAGCGTTTAATCTATAGATTTTCCTGCCCTTAAATCTCATCTGAGATCATGTTACATTTACTCTAACAAAGTTGAAAATAGTTGATGAAAAGTATGTATATGTTTTTTCTCATCATATAAACAAGCACACATTTCATAGATGTTTTCATAAAATTATCATTGGCCAAAAATCATCATACACCTGTAAAAATGAATGCTCTTCATTCATCAAATTATATCAGTTCGAAGACAGAACTCGATTTGTTTACCGTTACACCGACCCAAACTTCCATCTTTAAGAGCAATTATCAGTCTTATTCTCCCCTTAGCAATATCTAAACTGATCAAACTCCAGTTGAGTATTATATATATGGTAGCTGACAGTATTATATATACCCGAGCGAGTTTTATATTTATATCAAAGCAAGAATTGTGAAGGCAAACGGAAGCGAACTTAAACATGTTCAGCAATGTTAAGATTTATTTAAATATAACATCTGTAAATTCCATTGGAAATAATTACCTCTATCGTTTATATTTTGAGACCCTGTTGAACTATACCGAAGAAGAAAAATCTACATTAATTTCCACTGCAGGATATCACTCTAGTAAAAAGAGTATAAAAAGAAATATAGTAGGTCTAAGAAAAACTAATTGATGTATATGAAAAATTACACGCCGATTTCTTCTCGCAACATAAGCTGTTGATGAATGGAGTCTCACTAAAGATAAAGTTATCCAGATGACAACACACTCATTTACACTATTTAAAAGCCAAACCGGTTTAGACGGTAAAATGGAATAATAAGAGTTATTCCTTTACCTGAGAAAAGTCCGCCTTTCAGCATCAATTCATCTGGAGAGGGAAAGTAGGTTGCTTACATCAAATACTAAGTAACCTATTACACAAGTTCGTATGCGAAATTTTACAATTGTGAGAATACCTACGCGGATGGTGATTGGTATGGTTGACCATATAGCATTTTCTGGTAGCTATGATGCATCACCTTTTGAATTTGAACCTTATAGTGTAAATCATATCACTATCTATATGAACGTGAATGAAGTTGAAAGGCCATTTGAATTAGACTATTCAGGCGATTCTGATTCAGTTTCTTCAATGGTTTTTTACTCGTTATAAAAAGAAATAAGGTGTATTTGAGGTAGGCAGAGCATTAGAATTACGTATGAACAATTTTAAAAAGTAAAATTATTTATTTGGAGAATGCTCCAATCCTATACAACAGAGAACATTATCAATACAGTTACAGTTTAGATCTCCATTAATAGGCCCGGTCCCCTTTGGTATATATGCAGAGTTTCAGTCTGTTATTGTGATAAATAAGTCTAGAAATGTACTAGTTTATTCTTAATAAAAAGAATACAATAGAAATAGAAGAACTGTTTTATTCAAATGAAACTACAAAAAGAGTTTTGCATGGCTGTTTTGCGAGAGACACTCAGCTATGTCTACCTTTAATACTGACAGCAGCTTATATCATCAATCTGGAGAGCAGCCATACCCTGAATCGCATTCGATAGCTTTGTTTGTTGACAAGAATTTGAGCTATTATTTGATAGCCTATGCCTAGGGTTCCAGGAAGATGTTTATATTCGTTAAAACTTATTAAAAATGAATATAATTATTATCTTCTATCCATTCAGAGTTCAGAATTACTATTTAGACTCTTGCGGCATGTTTTGTGTCTATTCCATTCAGAGAGGACAGTGGGTAAATCATATCGAGCTTTTATTGAACAATTTGATTCTTATAATGATCATAGAAACTAAAAAATCGTTGTAATTGATATTATAAACTCAGTAAATATTAATTGTTAGTTGGGAATGTGTAATTGTGTATAGTTTATCTACTAAATTGTATATATTATATGCCTTACATAATCTGGTTAATATCAATTAAATTTTTTCTGTCGATTTATTAATCTGTAGACAATGTATGCATATTTGAATTTAAATGTATAATAAATCATTATACAACCTTGAATTAAAAAAATTTTTTAAAAAGAAAATGATTACTCTGTAAACGAAGCTGTAAACTATGAAATGTTTGAGAAAATCGCACATCTCACCGCATGAACTTCATTCATCTTCTGTTACTGGCTCCAATGTAGGGGGAGGGGGGCTAGGAACATATTGAAGTTAAATAGATAAGGGGGAGGGGAGGACGGTTCAATTCAAAAGGTGTTTGCTTTGAATAAAATCAGTATATCACTAAAAAATACTTGAAAAACGATGTTTATCTCCTTGCCTCATTCAGCACTTCAAATTATTTTTCAAGTATTTTCCCTCAAAAATTGTAAATGCCAGATGTTAAATATGGTCTAGACATTATAATCTTTGATTAATCTTGCGATATTTACTAATGTCGAATGTGTCGCAAAATGCAGTAACCATTGATTTAAAACATGGTCACTAAAATGTTTGAATAGCGATAATCATCTCCTCGTCTCATTAAACACTCCTAATTATTTTGAAGTATTTACTAATGTGTAGTGGGGTGAGGGGCAGAGAACATTTTGTAGGAAACCAATAGGGTGGAGGGTCGGGTCCATTAGGAAAGGTCATGTGTGTGTGTGTATGCTCGTCTATCGGTGTGCGCGTGTGTGTTTTTTGTGTGTAGACTCTGATTTCCTCGAAAAAAGTATCGCTGACTTAGGGGGGTACGGGGTTGGGAACATTTTGATGAAAAACTAATAAGGGGGAGAGCGGGTAGACTCGGGGTGCAAGATCATATGTGTGTGTAGAATCTGATTTCCTCGAAAAAAATATCGCTGACTTAGGGGGGTACGGGGTTGGGAACATTTTGACGACAAACTAATAAGGGGAAGAGCGGGTAGACTCGGGGTGAAAGATCATGTGTGTGTGTACGTGTTTGAATGTGCCTGTGTATAGCCTGTGGGTCCACCCTTCAATATTACCGTGGGAAGAATCCATAACTCTGAAATCATTAACGTTGGCATCGGTTTCGCAGAGCATAATATGATCCCGAATGGGGGGAGGGGGCAATTCCTGGAAGGTAAGGGGTTTACCTGTTTTGCCACCTATACCAAGATGAGAACAAGCTCGAGCAAGTGACGAGCGCAGTGTACTGCTGAGGTATTTGCCTCTGCGACACCGAGGACATGTAAATAAATACACGAAACCACTACGCAGGCTATATGGGAGCAAGTCCTTTAGCTATTTATAAATTATTCGAAAAAATTATTATAAAGTTAATTTACCCAAAATGTTATTTGAGGATTTTTTTGAATTTGTTTGCGGAATTGGCGATTAAGAGGGCCTAATTCAGGGAGTGAAACAAACAATTCTTATTCTTTACATATTTTTGAGCCCACTCTTAAAACCTTCTTTGACAGTATTTTCTCTCCAAAATTACCGTTATATAACGTACCCAAGGCCATACGATATCTTTCACAGCCTGAATTCATATCAAATTATTATACCCTACCTTTCTTCATTGTTTCCTCTCCTCCATTGCTTAATCCTGTTTCTACAACTTGTCTGACCGGTAAGATTTCGACTTGTTAAAATTTAAATTTTTGAGCGCTTAGTTGTTAATAAATTTTGAATTATCACTACAAAATGTGTATATGTATACATATATTCATATATAATTGTAGCGACCCGTTTTAAATAATCTCAATGTTAATCGATTTGCATACAAATCTAATTAATTTATTGTTTAATTTATCAGGCCAGAAGATGAGCATGTCTTTCATCGAAACGTAGTAAGAGAAAATAAAGACAATGAATACTCTCATTTTCCTTTACATTGGATTCTTACTCCGGATATATATATATATATATATATATATATATATATATATATATATATATATATATATATATCCGAAAATAACCACTTAATTAATTGGAATTCAGACAAATTTATTCTTCGCTCAAATGACTCAATTAAAAGAAACCTTGTTGAATAACTTTAACATTTCCCCTTTTGCCTTTTTAAAATGGATGCCGTTATGAAAAAACTCATTCTTAAAGAAATTAGATCTGAATTATGTTTCTAATTTTTTTGCAATTTTCCTTTTTATGGGAACCAGAAGGGTTAATTTAATTATTGCATTAATTTTGTATTAACATTATTAAAATTTCTCTTCTTCTTTCCTTGTCCCTCTCTCCTATATATCTATTTATACTCGTGTCTCTCCTAATCTCCCTCTTTAAACTATCACTTTATCCGTTAACCGTTTTAACCCCTTTTGGTTCTGTTCTTGACTCTTTCTTGCCTCTCGGTTTGACCCTGCTACCTGTTTTAGCTAAATCTTAATGTGAATTTACCCATCCCTCTCCTACTTCCTCATTGGTGATTTCTTGTCTTAGAGGCGGTCCTTTATCTTTTACTACCTTATATATACCCGTATTATATTATTTTCTCTTGTACTTATCGTTTAGGATGAACTGAATAAAGTTCGAAAGTACTTGGAAACACCTCTTCATTTTTTCCTGCGGGATATTGTATTCATTGCGATCCTCAAGTGCTACTTTGTGAATTATTCATTTCATATATATATATATATATATATATATATATATATATATATATATATATATATATATATATATATATATATATATATATATATATATATATATATATATATATATATATATATATATATATATATATATATATATATATATATCCTTTGTTCTTTGAATTCCTAATTAATTTCTCTCTCTTTCATAGTCCCAATTAACCTTGCGAAGCGTGCTTTAAAAGCTTGTTTATTCGGAAGATTTTTGTCTTCCACGTAGCCGAGTGGCCTAAGGGGCGGTTTAATTGAGATCAAAGCGGTTGCTCGCTGCCTCGGTGTGCTCGGTTCGAATTCCACCCCCTGTAGGGAAATTTTCAAATTAGGAAATAACTTTTTTCGAAGAAAATTATCTTGTTTTTCTGTTTCTTGTGGTTTGTTGGATTCATTTCATCATTCTTTTGCGCTTATGAAAGATTTATATATACATATAGGGAGAGAGAGATTCCCTTTTTGCCTTAAATAAAACAGCCTATGGGCATCTAATTAATCATTATCTTCTAGCCACCAGGTATCCATAGATTTACCGGTCTTGTATTGACTTTTAGGCCATTTTATACCATTCATACAAGACCGGACAAATGTGATGTGGATGTTTGACCGTTGCGTTTTTACACATCGTAGCAAGACGTGGCACACAACTATCATTCGCTTTCATAAATGTTGAGGACAAAATATTCTGCGAAATTTGATCTAGCAAGTCTTATCTGATTCAAATCAATTTGATATTCATTGAAATATTAGTATACTCCTTTATTTCCCCATTTTGATGAGATTTAATGCATACAACACTGCTCAGTCTTTCCTAAGTGAGCCAATTTTATTTGTAACTTGGATTTTGGGCCATTTAACATTTTTTTCTTTTAGTCCATGTTTTAATGGTGAGTTCGAACTATGTTTAAGAAAATTAATTTATAAAGAAACTATATTAAAAAAAACACACGAACTGCTAAAATTGGTCAAAATCCTCTTTCTGGAGTTGTACTTATGAAATTTTAATTCATCATTATTAGGTTTAATAGGTAGAAGAACACTATACTCATCATTAATAGGTGTAATAGGTGGAAGAACACTATACTTATCATTAATAGGTCTAATAGGTGGAAAAACACTATACTCATCATTAATAGGTGGAAGAACACTATACCTCTTGAGAAGTTTATTGAAGACTAATTTTGGCTAAATAGGGAAGACTTTGAGGAAAAATCAGGCACAACAAACAGACATTAATTCCACCGAAAATCGAATCAGGTTTGGTTAGATGCGGTACTGAGACTCAAAATGAGGTGACTAATAAAAAATAGTGAGAGAGTGATATATTTTTTTTTTTTTAGATTTTTTAATTACAATTCTCGTGTAGAAAATATAATAGTAATTCATTGGCAATATATTTGTGTGGTTAAGTTGGAAACCACCTTTCTATTAGACAGGCGGTTTTAAATCATGCTTTAGAAAAAATGACAAATTACAGACCTGTTAAGGCAATATTTATGTTTTGATTCCATTTGAAGGATTATTTTATGGAAATGATCCAGTCAAGAAATCGTTATTGGATTGGAAGAAATTAATCACGATTATATTCTGTTAATCATTAATTGTTGCCGAAGTTTTGCTTAAAGTTTGTTTTATAAATACACAAGGGCCACCATGGTGAGTAAATGATCGGAAATTTCAGTTTCCTTTGTTTTTTTAAGGCGGTGAGTTACCTTTTGGCCAAGGAAACATTTGAGGCGAGTAACCATCAAAGGGCATGACACCGATAAAAGGCGGGTAAAGATGGGCAGAAGAGGGCTGTTTCTTTTTAAGAAAGGAAACTAAATTATGACAAGGGGGAAGGGGGATGGGCACTTGGGGAAATAACGAGGGATGACAGACAGAATGAAATAGAAAGACAAGTTTGAAATGCTGGGGTCGGAAGGGTTCATTTCAAGTTCTCTTGGAACAAATTCGTACAAAGAGAGTAAAGGCTTGCAGTCTATATAGCTTAAGATCCCACTGAAAGTTTAGGGGCGAGGGGGAGGGTTAATCCTCCAGATGTAAACTGCAGCATGGTCCTGCGTGTGCGAAATCGGTGAGGGGAGAGCGAGGGAGGTGAATCGGCCAATATAAGAACATAACATAATAAAAGAAGGAACCGGCAAAGGGTCAATCAATAGCCTATACGAGGAAGCTCTCGCATGGATTCGGCTAATCCAACGAAGGCTTCCGGAGATCCGGCACCAACAAAATGCCCCGGGGACTAATTGACGAGCGCGTCTAGGCAAGTCCGAGAAGCCAGTGGACTCTGCTTTAATCACTGGTACACATTAAAAACACCAGAAGAATAAAATTCAAAATTATCTCCTATTTCATTTCTAAGCGCTTTGAATTGAACCAATTTTAAGTTTTTATAAATTTTAAATTTGTAAAAAATAACACAGCATCCATCAATGGATTTACCTAATCCATGAATAATGCAAATAATATATTGCAAAATCCTTACCAAGAATATAAAGTTTTGTCAGACGACGTATTTATCTCCTAAACAAGTACTGAAGACGGTATACACACACAAACACACACACATATATATATATATATATATATATATATATATATATATATATATATATATATATATATATATATATAATTATATGTACACTAGAAAGGCTTCGTTCAATTAATGTCTTATATAAATTTAAATAAAAGCGATACCAAATCAGAAATTTACAAATTAGCTGAAAATTAATTTCTAGCTAAAAGAGTCGACATAACGGTTTGTTTGTTTGTTTGTTTATTTCTATTTAATATGCGTGAACTCATAGAGTCATAGTCGACATAATGGTTAAACAAACAAACCTTAAGAATAATGTGATAATTAGGAACAAACCATTAGTTTAGCATTTATCCCCATACAACCAAAACCATCTATTTACAGACCTGTTTTTCCTCCAGGCCCGACCATTCATCGTTAATCTTCTGGTTAAAGTTACGGCAAGCGAAACTTGCTCGTATATCGTACACAAATAACAATACTTAAAACAATGGTTAACATTTTTAAACTTTGAATGGATCTGCACGAGATATTTTAACATTTAATTACACATATGATGGAATGCATACATTACATACTGCATACAACGAATAATATAACAATATACACGTGAAGTGAAAAACGGATAAACAATTATTGGTTAACATATAACAAAAGTAATCAATCAAACAATTAATTCACATCCAAACTATATGTATATATATATATATATATATATATATATATATATATATATATATATATATATATATATATATATATATCATGTATTAAGGTATCGTTGGCTCAAATTCATATTATATAAACTACTTTCAACAAATACTAAGAATTGACTTTATATCTTTAGAAAAATTCGTTCGATACCCCTTTTAATTTAATAATATGAAAATATAATTTGTTCCCAAAAATTAAAAAAGTTTCCACACACAGTATGTGCAAGGATTAATTTCATACATGTATATATAAACAAAAAAATTAAAAATTTTGTGGCTTATATTCAAACTTTAATCTAGGCCTCAGGGAAAGGTTTCTTAAATTTATTATATAAATATTAAACAATTTTCTGTTACTTGTATAAAACATTTTATTTTTATAATAAGAAATTACACAATACATCCATCTGCAATCAATATATACTATTTTATACATGTGGCAAATATATTCGAGGTCACAAACTTATAATATAAATGTATACACGTAGTTTGACTATATATATATATATATATATATATATATATATATATATATATATATATATATATATATATATATATATATAATTTAGAGTAATGATTTAGGGTCTTTTTGCTTTTCAATTTTCTTTTAAAAGTAATTAGTATTCCTCCCTCAAATTGCATTTAATTAGTTTCGGACGACATTCGTTAAGCGAAATATAGAAGATGGATTGGAAATTCCAATTTTTTCTTTTCGATTTTAATGTTCTTTGTTTTTATGAATTCGATCTTATTCGCGGCGTTGCGAAA
This sequence comes from Ceratothoa steindachneri, assembly GCA_963969495.1. Taxonomy (NCBI): domain Eukaryota; kingdom Metazoa; phylum Arthropoda; class Malacostraca; order Isopoda; family Cymothoidae; genus Ceratothoa; species Ceratothoa steindachneri. Next base: position 35,215,933 of record OZ018338.1, read on the forward strand.
CCAGCTAATTAACGAGTATTATTCAAGCCATTAAATTGGGAAGTTCAATCTTAATATTTATCTTGAAGTGATTTTTTTGATTGATTAAAATGATGGTCCCTGACTTAATTACAATTTTGTGAACCTTCAAAATGATTTAATCATTTCTCATTCTCGGCTATGTCAATTTCCTACAGTTAGAGCTTAAATTCAAATTTGAGTTACTCTGGGGGGTGGAGTAGGGGTGTTCTTGGTTTTCAAATTTGATTAAATAATGGAAGGTGGGGCAGTATATTATCGTTATAATATTTATTCGTCATGAGTCCCTTGAGAACAAAAATTTTAAAATATATGATTTACCCCAATTTTTCGTAATACTCGCACAGCAATGTCTTCAGGCCTAGGTTTCGTCCGTTTCTAATATGATGGAGGCAAAATAAACTCAGCATAAACTTAAAAATAGTCATATTTTTTATGATACGTTTACTTGACATAGATGTAAACATAAAATCACAAGGCAATTATCACCATCGGTTAATCGTCAATTGGAATTTAAATGGAATGTAAATGGAGAGAGATTATATAATGAGAAGAAAATGAAAAAATAAGGTAATAATTTGAAAATAGGCCCATAATTGTAAACTAAGGGAAGGCTAAATTAAAGATTTTTTAACTTAAAATTTAGTGAGCATTTTTCAGCTTATCTTTCAATCTACATATTTGATTTAGTTGTTTATCCATCTCAAATTTACCGAACCTAAGTCAGCTTGAATAACAATTAACATCCATCTTAAAACCTACTGATTCGTCCAAGATCATCTAATAATACACAAATAAAGGTTAAATAATGTAATAAGAGGATAACCATTAATAAATCAGGCATCGTTTTGATTTAAAATAGGCTAAGGAAATAAACAACCAAATTGAACTAATGTTGTAAGCTCGGTCATTTTAACTCCCCTTCCCTTTATTAATTGTTAATATACAATGAAGAAAAATGAAAGGATTACCTTGAAATAAATAAAGTTCAGCCTTACTCTCACCTCCACACTCAATTATACTTTCAGGTTAAAACTATCTCCGTGAAGATGGAAATTTCAAGGATGTCTTCAGCCCATCACTTTTGGAACGTTTCTGAATGAACCTCATCGCATTTCTTCCTCTTTAATACTTTTTTTGAGTGAAAATCTTCCTCCATTCGAGTCGTACTTCGGAGTACCACTCAAGGGGTGCTTGTCTAAGTCGTCCTTGAACGCGACAAGGCCTAACTGAGCGTGTGATGCTTCGTTGAGGGCCTTTGAAGTGAGGCAAGCACGGTACTGATCTGCAGAAAGGGAGGTTGAGCACTGTTTTGAGTGCCACATGTGAAAGATGCCAGGATCTGTGGCTCTGATGACAGCCAAGTGTGATCTCACGTATCTGTAACGAGAATTGGTAGATGCGAATCTTTCCAAAAAATCCTGAGTAACCATTATTATTAGTATAAGTTACCGAATTGATTTCATTATTTAATATAATCAAGTCTAAGACTATTTTATAAAAGTAAATAAAATGGCGGTTGAGGAGAACGGGCCTCCTTAGGACGCTCGAGCATCTATTTTATTTGTTTTTTGTTGCTCTCGGTTGTTTTATTATAATATAGCCGAAGTACTAGGTTGTTTTTTTATGGTGACTTTGGCCCACGAAGCATTGTCAAGATGGCCCCTTAAATAAAAAATGGCTATTAATCTTTTGACATTTCAAGTAGACGACCGAGCACCTTCCTGTTGTGTCTTCGACAGGAGTTCGGCTGTTAGTGACACCCAGAAGACATCATCACTATCTATCCAACTGATTCTGGCTAAAGTGCGCCATTCCCTCGCTCCCTGAGGCCCGAGAGATGCTGATTCAGACCAGCCACCCCACATCCAATCTCACCCACACACTCAAGCCCCTCAAACTAAGAAAATATCAATTGTACGGGCGATTTCTGCTTCATAACCCAACACAATTAAAAATAAACAGGTATACCAAGTGATGTCTCGCTGGGGTAACCCCATACTATCGGAGGAGTTCGTAAAGGACGCTGATATAGGGAAAAGCCCTCTTGGTCGGAAGTAAGCTAACTGAAACTTTAACATTAAAAATAGTGTACGCACTTCCTGTACAGTAGGACGTCTTCTCCGCCCCACCCAACGATGTTCTCGTCAAACCCCTGAACGCTGAGGAAGTCCGACCGATATTGGCAGGTCATCCCGTAGCCAAAATCACGCCAGAATCCGGTATCTCTTGAGATTACAAGCTGATCAAGCTCCTGGGTTAGGAAGAGACGCCCAGATATTAACCCGGTGATAAATCGCCTCAAATACACGAAAAGTGTGTCTATTTTCATTTTAAATATTAATTACGTCGGAAAGCGACCAAAATACACCGAAGGTATTGAAAGGTGTCTAATTATTTTGCTTCAAGTTTGTGGTTTTTGAAGACAATCGAGGTTTACATGACTTTCCATGGTGGCTATTTCGTTGGGGCACGAAGGCAAGTTCAAAAGAATGCATGCTCTTCCGATTCGTAGCACCCCAAGTTTATAGGTATATGTACCTTCCATACTTTATCACTTCCATAACATCTCCCCTTGATTTACTATTCTTACGAAAGCTTTAAAAGGAATTGGCGTGTATTTAATAGTACACTTGAGAAATTCACCTGGGGGATGACTTTGCTTTGAAGAGGGTACACCAGGTTGGGGTTGTAGAGTGAAAAGACGATGGGATAGTACACAGATCGGCCTGGAGATGTGTGAAGGCGGCACCGTTCCAGGAACCTCGTACTAAACACAACATCCACATCACACATGAACAAGAGGACGTCTCCTTTTGACCAGTGCATTGCACCAACCTGCGAAATACAACCTCGCTCAAAGCTGCCTTTTAAAGTACTTCCATTAATGGGGGATTAATAGGAACAGGGACTACAACAATTCATCTTCACTCTGTAACTTTTAAACCTTACTTTTGCCCAGGCAAACCAATGCCTGCGTGCGTGCTTAAAACAGTCATGTCGCTATTGCAATTACACAGGATTCCTAGACACTCTTTCTTCACTGTGGGTTTTCCATTCAGTTTTACGAGTGATTCGAGCCTTGGGGTCGCCACAGGGTAAGGCAGACTACGTGAAACCGACCCGAACACCACTCACACCTGGAACTAACCACACCCTCTCGGCTAAGTCACAGCCCCTTTTACAACCATACCTACTTAAACTTCAAACAACCCAGGGTGCACAAAAGTACTAAAAGTAGATGAGTACGAGCAAGAAAATTCAACATCTTTCATGTCAAATGTTAAAAGCATTACAGAACTTCACTCACCTACGTCATTATCCTGATTCTTGAGATAAAAATGCCCTTCGAGCCCCAACCCTTACCTGTAACGCCTTTCCTCTTGAGAAGGTCTCGTTCAAAGTAAGAAGCTTGATGTGGCGGAAGTTGGACTGTCTGGACGCCTTTGTAATTATATTTCTAACTTCCTGAAGACCTTCATAGCCAAAGTAGACGACAGTCAGAAAGATGCGATGGTCGTGCCGGAGAATCAACTTCACCAGCTTCTCCATGAACCCTCTGAACGTGTCCAGGCGCCCAGCCAATGGCAGAACGATGTTCACCTGCAAATATAAGAATAGATCAAGGGAAACGTGAAACCGAGTCCCGAATACAGGCGTTTTCAAAGTAGTATTTTGAGGGGCGCCCTGATATGTGTACAAATGCTCTGTATGCATATGTGGGTATCGTTAACATTTTGAAAACTTTGTGGACACTATTTAATAACGGTATAAATTAACTGCTTGCTTTAAATGGTTATAATATATATATTATAATACCCAAAATCATACAAGAGTTTTTGAGATATTCTTGTGGAAATGGTGTTGGATTTCTATCGTCAAGGTGTCGGGTAAAAACCCAAGCGAGAGCGGACACAAACATCAGCGCACATAGAGGTCTGGCCGCCGATTGGTGGACGTGCTATGCTTACCCCCAGAGGGTAGGTAAACCTTACACAGGTCATTACACAGAACTAACCACAACACTGCTGTCTTTCATCTCGCCTTCAAGCATAATACACGCAATCTTCTCCTATGTTTCAAGGAATTCTGCCGATGGGTGATTATATCCTTATACCCCAGGCGAGAAAAGCCCCTCACCCCTTCCCCCTTCCCCCGAAATAATGATCGTTGGTTTCTTTAAAAAAAAATACTTCCTGACAATTTCCCAGAAGTCCAGGATCTTGGTGCTTCAAGCTCACTAACAATTGTCATGCTGATCTTTATGATGCTTTCATTATCTTGTTGTCGTAGGGTTGTAGCAGGGAGCCGTCTTAACCAAGAGGCGGATGTCATTACCTACCTAGACTCCATAAAAATTGACTGTCCGATGGTGAATGTCGAGTGGTAGATGTGCTTAGAATTGGTGGTTTCACTGGTTTTATATCTGATTAACTGCTATAAAATCGCTTTAAGCGGAGGATTCATTGAACAGTGGTTTGGTCAATGAGTTGTACAAAATGACTTGTACAAAATGACTTGTTAAGTCTTTGTTCAATGACTAGTATAAATGACTTGTAAAATATTTTTAATGACTCGTAAAGTCTTTGCTAACATTAGACTGAGGGTATCCAAAGAGAGTCAAAAAGGGGTGGGGCTGGGATAGAGGCGGGGCTCTATTTGGTGATGTCATTTAGCCCCCGTTCCCCGCGGACAGGGCCAGCCAGAGAGAAGTTGCGTTGGGGTGGGAGAGGCATTTTTTCAGACGTTTGTTTCTTCTATTTTGCATGAAGAATCTGGCATTTAAAATGACACCCTTGAGCGTAGATTCCAATGGGCGTGGTCGAAATCCTTACTCATGTGTGCACAAAAGTACGTACACACATTAATGCAAATTTGAAAAGTTAGAAGTAAGAAGAGAAAGACAAATAAGCTCGTAAATAAAGCGGTGAGGTAAGGGGACGTGAAAATGTGTGGAAAGTACCTAGCCGAGCAGCCTTAAGAGGAGACTTACTTGGGGGTTTTATTCAGATTAGGGGGCCATGGGAGAATACAGGGGTGTTATACACAAATAAAAAAGATGTTTGCTTATTGGAAAACGCAAAAACAAACGTAGACATTTTCCTGCATGGTGTTAAAATTAGGGAAAGTGATGCTAGGCCTCCGAGAGGGCGCGCAAATCTCCCACACCTGTCTCTACTCAGCAATGAAAGCAAGTCCTCTGCTGGAGGGTGAAGGGTTCAAAGCAGGAGGGTAAGTAAGTTTTGTTGCCTTATTCGGAACCCCCAACACACATATGGAAGCCTCTGTAACCTCCATTAAGTAGCTGACCCTGCCTGACCAAGTTGTTCATCAATGTAGCACCTTAGGACTAAATGGCACCTCAGATAGCCTGGACCTGTTCCAAGGGGGATGGGTGGCCCCTTTCTCCCACTGCGAACGCGCCTAAAGCCATTTATCCCCGACTCACGACAGTCTCGAGCCGGTCGGCGCGGCATTACCAGCTGCTTAGTTGTTCGTTGCTCGCTGCTGACGAGGGCGAGGGGGGCGAAGGGCCTCAACAACCTCAAGCGATGGTACTTCTGGTGATGGATGGAGTGGTTGGATCGCCGCCGCTCCCGAAACGACAGCTCGTACTGAGTCCCACTCGAAGGGACAGTCCGGTACTCGCCCTCGACGAAGTCGTCGATGCTGAACCTGCCTCCAGACGACAACAGAGAGTCAAGGACGAGAAGCTGCGCCTCGTAGACGAGAGTAGACGTGTCTACTCCCGTCTACTTTCAAGGAATCATTTCAACTTTTACCGTATTACCCGAATAGGGGTCGTTTGCATCAACGCCGGGGTAATTACCCGCCACATCCCACCTCTTCTTATCCTATGAAGTATAGACCCATTCCTTTTATGAAGTGTTGTCCCTACATAGGGACCTTTGTGCTTTCACATTTACTCCACTCAGGGTTCATCCAAGAGCACGAATCACCCCTTCGTCCCTTCCAGGGACCCCTGTTACACACAAAATCATCAAAAGTTTAAAATAGGAAATTCTGCCTCTGCTCCAGGAGTGAAGGAGGCATTTGTGAAAGGCAGGATCTTAGGGGAATCCTTGGTGAACGGGGAGTAGAAGTGAGGTCTATGGTGAAAGTGGAGCAGAAATCAGGTTTGAGGTGAATGCGGAGCATAAATCAGGTCTATGGTTAACGTGGAGTAGAATTTAGGTTTGAAGTGAATGCTGGAACTTAATTGCTGTATCTGCTGAACGTGTAACTGTAGTGAGTTTTTTGCTACGGCAAGAACATTAGTGAGGTATATCCTGAGCGTGGAGAAGAAGTGAGCCACCCGCAATGCTACATGATGCACTCTTGACACAAACACCCAACATCTACACGACGAGACGAACATCATACCAATAAAAAATCAACTAAAACTACATGCATCACAACTCAAGAATAAAACACAACATCCAAATCATCCCCTCCACCACATCACCAGACAACCTCCCAATCACCGACACAAAAAACAGAATATTTTCGATAACAACAACAACTACACGCCTAACTTAGCCACGGACCCTAACACAACAACAGAAAACACAATCAAGTAAAACATGAAAACAATCCACTCTCAGGACGTACAAAAATATTTGACAAATAGATCCCACAACTAAATATTAAGTGCACCACCTCCAACCATACACAACGCAGAACAAACACTCCCAACGCAGATCAGAAGAACGATATCACAGATAATAACAAGCAAATCACCCCTCCTGAGGTCATACATGCACAAAATATCTCCCACCACCCAGACAACAATAAACTGCCCCAAATGCTTAACACAGATACACGATACCACACATCTCTTCAACTGCCCACAGATCCACACAGACCTGGGCCCGGTGGATCCCTAGAAGAGAGCCCGGGAGGCGGTGGGTCTGCTCCAGCGCTGGTCCGGGAAGCTGGGGTGGGCCTTAAAATAGGTGTGAGGGTCCCCGACGCACTGTCGGGGCGGGGACGGGGTAGCCACCACCACCAAGTGAGCTCTATGCTGTACATGGAACATAAGTGGGGTTTATACTGAAAGCAGAAGAGTAGTGAGGTCTAAGCTGAATGTGGCAGAGAAGTGAGGTCAATTGGCCAAATCTAAAGCTGTCGCCACTGCACAAAGAGCATCGAGGAAACAACGCCTTGAATCGGGACGATGAAAAGGGATCGAGTTTGGTGACAACTGATTGAGACTGAGCCCGATTAAATCCCTCTAAACGATACAGGCGCTTCAAAGGCAACCGTAAACACCTTTGCCACGTAGTTCAATTTAATAACTAAAAATTATTAATTTCATTCAAATTCACTCAAAGCAACCATCTGATCAGACTCACATCTGGCTTGGTCAATGCGAGGTGGGATTGTTATCCAACCTCCTCCCGCTTTAGCCTCCAACCTCCTTTTCTTATCAACGCCCCTTTTTTATCTCCCACACATCTTGAACATGCGCTAATCAATTTATCTTTCCACTTAGGCCATATATTTAATAGGGTCAAGAAGCCGACCTTCGTTCACTACTTTTTCTCACCCGTTGGTGTGTTGTTTGTTGAGGTGTTGCAATGCCGTTGTAATGGCAGCCATGAGATCTTTCCTCCTGAACCCGATCGGCTTCTCCACCACTCTCTTGCCCAGACCTAGCTCCGAGGGGTAGATTCGAGACCACGTGAAATGCGAGAAAGGAACCACTTCGTATCTACAAGGGTAAAGAAGAATCACCATTACTCTCCCTTTAAACCATTGAAAGGAGAATCACCACCATTAATCTCCCTTTGAACCATTAAATGTAGGTTACTTCAAATGATATTTCCATATTTAACATCACCCTTTAAATTTTATTTTTAAAAATCGTTATCATCTCGATGGCAGACTCCAGCTGTGCGACAGGACGCCCAAATGCCATGGGATGGGAAAGAGCGCAAGAGGCAGACAAAAAGTGCCGCTTTTCCCATTAAGTGTAACCAGTAAACAAGGGGGGGGGTCATTGTAAATAATGTCTTATAATAAGTGCCACTTTTAACTAAAACATTTTAATATTTAGTGTCATTTTTAACATTATGAACCACTTTTAGAAATACCATTATTAATTGCTGCCACCTTTAACCACAAATGCTACTTTTAACAATATCTCTTTGAGAGTACGTGTCATTTTTGAACGATAATCGACACCTTTAATAATAAGCGCCCCTTTTATGCACCTGTGACTGACCCCGGTTTGGTGTTGGCATCTCCCGCTAGAAGGCTTCATTGCTATGGCAACCAAGGGGATATGTTAAGGGGTTCATCCTCCAAGGACTAGGGCTCTAAGAGGGACTACTAATAAATCGTCTTCAAGAGCATTTATCACACATGTGCGGTATCGTACACACACACATAAACGTACACACATCGAATTCCCTACACTAAGTCATAGAATGAATAGGAAATATATGCAGAGTTGCGTGCCCTCCAGGCCTCAAAGCCGGCATGCGGTTCTGCCTAGATTACGAAGACGGGTTTTGGAGAGTAGCGGCCCTTCACAGTCCGAGCGCCCCAAGTAGTCTCCTTTTTAATCTACTCGGGCTATGTCTGTCTGCACATTTTTACTTTTCCAACCTCACCACTTCCTTGAGGCATAGTTCTTGGCAAAGATGCCCTCGTTGGTTTTTCTTCTTAGTTTTAACTAAATAATATAATCCCCAATACCTCAGTCGGAGGAAGGCGCATTTAAAGGTGCCATAGGTAACGGGTACTCAAGGGTACGAACTTTCCCTGGCTCTGGAAGGGGAGGTTAAGTTCGTACCTTTGACCACCTGTGGTCTCGGTTAGAAACTTGGGTGAAACAAGTTTTCCCGAGCCCCACTAATGGGGGGCTGACGAAGCTCGATACTGGTCTTATTGATCAGATCTCTTGTCCTTTATTTTCGTCTTTCTCTTTCTCTTTTTCTTCTCTCTTCCATTTTGTCTTCTATAAAAGGATTCTGCCCTCGTTGATTACGCCTTAAACTTTCTTTTCTAAATTAACGATAAAGAATATAATTTGATTGCGAAAGTAAACATTATTATTATTAATATTATTATCATTATTATTAGTATATTATTATCATTGTTAGTATTATTATTACTAACATTATCTTAATAATTGTCATATTTATTATTATAATAATAATAATTATTATCATATCTTTATCATTATTTCACGGAATTGGCGGTTGTGATCTATTGAGGTGAGCACCAACGAGGGCACAGTCATACATATATACATACATAAATACACATACACCTTTACAAATAAACAAACAAAGCAACAGGTAGACGGATAAATAAAGATAGATATGGGTAGACAGAGATAAGCAAACAGGTGATGAGAGAGAAGGGTAAAAAAAAGACGGGTGGTGAGGAACATCGAGAGACTCCCCATCGCCCCTCCCCCAACATTTCCAGTCATACCCTAAGCCCCTTGGGTTTAGGGCCAGGAAACTCTTTCGAGAGCAGGTATAGCTCTCTGGCCGGTGGCGCCCCTGGTTCTGCCAAGGACGCCACCCTGAAGGGTACCACATTTGGCTATTTGTCGCCACGCCTCTGCTCCCAAAGCTTCTACAGCGGCCAGAGTATTGAGTTCGACCTTTTTGGAGCAGACCTCGTGTCACGCTGGAACCGTGCCAGTGTATACAGATGGCTCCAAGTCAGCGGGGAACTGCCAGGCGCTGCGTCTGTCTTCACGGCTAAGATGGTGGCAATACACCACTCATTACGGGAGATTACGCGACGTGCCCGGTTCGGAGACCGGATTGTGATCTATAGCGACTCTCAGGGTATTGGAATCTACGCATCCCCTGGTTCGTGATATCCGTGACGCCACGGTTTTGGCGAGCACGGCGGATGTCGAGATTATCTTCTGCTGAGTTCCTGAACATGTAGGAATTGCGGGGAATGAGCGCGCCAAAGAGTCCGCGAGGACTAGGCAACCGGATCAGCGTTTCGCTCTTCCTCACACCGACTACATGGCAGCTCTTCGGGCTTCTTGGCAAAGAAGATGGGATACGGTCGAATGGAACGTAATGTTGCGTGCCATTGCGCCGCGAATGTTCCCATGGACCTACCCCCCAATGCCGCGAAGCTTCAGGTTGCTTTCTGTCGTCTCCGAATTTGAAACACTCGCGGGACGCACCACAATTTGATGGAGCGCTCGCCTGCGCCCTACTGTGAAGACTGCGTTGTGTCCCAGACTGTTCGGCACATTCTTGTTGAATGTTCCAGTCTGGAAGATCTCCGCTCACCTTACCTGTTCCGGTCCCGGAATTGGCGGTGTCGCTACAGCCTGTCCCTTTTACTCGGGACGGGTTTGTGCACACCGAACTGTGGACTTTTAGACTTTTTGGATGAGGCCGGCCTTCCCCCCTTTATTTAAGGAGTTGTTTTGTTGTTGTTGTTGTTTTTTATTATTTCAGTAGTTCGCATGTTCCTGTACCGGAGGAAGGCGGACCTCCATCCGACGCCGGAGCATCCTATTCTAAAGATGCCTAATTTTAGGCAATGATGAATACGGCGACTAATGCCCAAGTAGGCAGTCGCTCGATTAGCTCGTATAAAAAATCCCCCTCTTCGGTCTTTCATGTCAATTTTCACCAGAAACATTCTCCTATTATCATTTTTAACAGCTCCATGAGACCAAGTTTGATTGGGAGTTTGTGGTTTGGGAGGAGGGGGGGGGGGAGAGACCCCATCGCTTTGCTTACTCGTTATTGAGGGAAAAACCTCGGGTAATTTCCGATTCTGCCACTTTCTCTTGGATGATGTCAGAGCAAGTCCTCTCTCTAGTTTGGACTGGTGCCTGTGGGTGGTCATCGGATTCGTCTGCAGGGGGGCTCTTTGTGGGGTGTTCCTCCCTCTTCCGGGCGGAAGAGCCCCCGTTATTCTCCGAGCGTGAGTTACGGTTCAGTTTTTCGGGCGTTTTCGACGTTTCTGAAAAAAAAGATAACTTCATTAAGATGGAAGAGAGAAGATGGTATGGAAGGAGATGGTGGTTTTGGAGTTAAAACAAAGTCGACAAAATACCTCACTAACTTAAATGTTCAACTATCATCACTAACGTGGTTCGAGCTGTGTAATTACCCACAATTCTAAACCTGAATTCCTAGCCTCGTTCAAGGAGTATAAATTATAGTGTGATGGTAATTTATGTAACGCGTCATTTTTATCCAACTCTTTATAGTTTTGTATAAAAGTTTTACTCGGTGTTATTAGCACAGAAGTTTTCTAATATTATCTGTAAAAAATAAATTGTTGAAACTGGTTCGTCTCATAATTGTAATACCGCTAATGCAATAATGCCAATTTTATTCACGCCTAGAAACTTTGCAATCCTGAGACCGCCCGATTCCGCTTAATTCGGAGACTATTCCTTTAGCACACCTTTTCCCAAATTTATAGCATGGTCTCAGATCCCGAAGTTGTACTCAGAAAACAATGTCATCCTTAAGTTTTTGAAAATAGGGAAGTAAAGAAAGTAATGAAGTTAGGGAAAGCAAAATAATGTAGAAGATACTGTAGGCGAGAAAGGATGCATACGTGACTTCAAACGTAGATCTTTCCACGGACAAGGCAAGAGCTTAGAAAATAGGCTTGATGAGAGAATTCGGGAAACAGCGAGAGAAACCATCGATCATAATGTCCCAGACACAGGCTTGTCTTTCCTATGAGGCAGCTGAAAACCAGTTTAAGCGTCTTCTCATTTGTGTTGTTAATATAAAATAATACACTAACGCCATTCACGGGAGACTTAGCTGTTCGTAGTCTAGAACAGTGCATTCACGCACTCTATGCGTTACAATCACCATATGGTTCAAGAGTCTCCCAATTTTTCACAAACAACAGCCAACCAAACCACACCGTCCTTTCCATTTGCAACTTTGGATTCATTCGAAAACAACGCACAGATTTTACATTGTCGCCCTTCTTTATTCTTCATTTCCTCTTGGCAATGCCTAGAATGGAGCCAGGTAAGATTACACTTTTAAGGCAATCAACGCTGCGATTTTCCTGTCGTCTGTCATCCACTAAAGGATGTAGTTCATTGTCCACGGACGACAATACTCTTTTACGGTGCGTTTTTGCACAGACGATTTACTGTTTGTTGACCGACTTCTCGTTTACAGAAGTCGGCAGCACTTTTTTTTGGACAATTGCCATTTGGCGAAGGCAGTCGCCATAAATCATCATTCTGTCAGCTTTTTTTCTCTCACTCAACATTTTTAAAGTCTCGCTCTCTCCTCATCTACACACGACAGAGTTCTCTTCTGCGAATTTTCATCTCGTAGGTTGGTTATTCTGTTCCACATTCATTGATCTTTTGTAGCATTCAATGCACCGTAATTTACCTGTGGCGAAGGAACCGCTTCTGTTTTCTATTCCTTTCGTTAAAGGTATTTACTACGTGCTTAGTTTGATCCATGCTTATTATTAGTGGATTATTTAATCTCTAGCTGTCCTAGATCCAGATCTGATTATTTACTCATATTTTGTTTCTGGTAATGAAACTCATGAAACCCCGTTGCAAATTAATACGAGTATATTCCAGAAAAATACTTTGCAAATGCTCTTGATCGTTGATCCTCTTTAATAAGTGTTTCGTTCATACTTGCCATAATAGGACATGAGCCAAGTATCCAATGGTCTAATTACCGACCATTGAGTTTGACATCAGTGGTGGGGAAAATATGGAATCTATAAGAGTGAAATCTATTAGGGATCATTTAGATAAACAAAAGTTGAATAATGAATCTCAACACGGTTTTACTAGGCGAAAATCGTGTTTGACTAATTTACTGTCTTTTTATAGGAATGTTTATGATGCTGCCGAGAGAGATGAAAATTACGATATTGTTTACTTGGGTTTGAGTAAGACTTTGGAGTAATGTCGAAGCGCATGGGATCGATGGAGGTATTTTTAGGTGGACTCAGTCCTGGCGTAGTCACACACAGCAAAGGGTTAATATAGACAGCGTTAAATCTGAGTGAGGGAATGTTACCAGTGGGGTTCCTCAGGGTTCAGTGTTGGGGCCATTGTTATCCTTTATTAATATTAATGATCTTGACTTTGGTATAAGTATCGACCTGAGCAAGTTTGCCGATGATACTAATTTAAGTTCGGCAAAGGGATCGGCAGAAAATGATTTATAAATAGAGTGGTAGATGAATGATACAGGCTCACTAGTCATGTGGTAGACGCATCCTACCTGCGGAATTTTAAAAAATAGATTTATGGATGAGGATGCAAGGTGGGACTGAACTGGGTGAAGGAAACAGAAGCTGTATCGCATAGACTATTGATTAACTTTTTTACAGATGCCTTTTCTTATGTTCTTATGAGTATTGGGGACGTTAGGCACCGGGAAGTCACTCCCCTCCCCTACATCCACCATGTAAGTATCCTTGCGTGTTTGCAAACTGAAGGAAAGAAGCAAATAAATGTAAGAAATAATCCAAGAATACACACACACACACACACAGGCGCATAAACAACCAGCGTATTTAGTCGTATTTTTAATTCACGCAAGCATAATTTTAAATACTTGCAAGCTTACTTTTGAATCTGCACAGGTCTACCTTTGAATCTCCGCAAACCCCCTTTTGAATCCCCATAATACCCCCTCCCCTTGAATATCCGCAAACCCCCCTTTTGAATCCCCATAATACCCCCTCCCCTTAAATATCCACAAGCCTACCTTTGAATCAATGCTAGTGTACTTCTGAAGATCATTAGGCCTACCATAGAACCCCAACGCCTACCTTTGATATCCGCAGGTTTACATTTGATTTTCAGTAGGACTACCATCGAACGAACCTACGTGGAACTAGCTTTGAATCTCAGAAGGGTGCCTTTAATCACCGCAGACCTACCTCTGAATCTCAGGAGGGTACCTTTAATCACCACAGGCCTACCTTTGGCTTCATTTTTCTTCAGCTTCTCCTGGAGGAAATGGACTTCCTCCTTCAGCTGTGCTATCTGAAGGTGCAGCTGCGAGACTTGGCCTTTTTGCTCGATGCTGGCTTGAGCGTCATGCCCCGGGACAGGCTGTAGCTCTTGTTTCGAGGCGATGTAGCTGTCATCTGCAATTGTAAAAAGGCTTGTCATTCATCTAAATGTCTCCCTCATAGTCTTAAAGCGAAAAACGACCTCTTGGGAAAGAAAGAAGCTAAGAAATTTGAATCACTGACTCCGTGTCGTTAAAATCAGTGGACAGGAGGCGTAATCCATTCGGCAATCACTGACTCGGAAAGACTCAGTTCATGCAGAGCTTATAGGCTTTGCTTTCACCAGGCATCAGTTTCAAGCTCGTATCACGGGAACATAATCGCACTTTCGGAGGCCTTTGCGTCCTCCCAGGCACATTTTCGCACTTCCGAACAGTTGTTCGTACTTCTGTGTACCTGCGCTTTTTGCGCTAGGAAACGTTAAGTGCTCCCTTCCGCCCCCACTTGGCTACGGCATGTGCTTCATCATGGAAGTTAGACACGTTTAAGAAAGTTGCGCACCTTTCTGTTTTCCAGTAACCCAAGTAGTCTTCTTTTTAGCATGCGCGGAGTATGTCGCTTTTGCACACTATCACTTCCCCTAACTTCACCACTTTCTATCAAAACTGATTAATAATAATAATAATGTTATTTATATAGCGCGTTTATCACTAGTTGCCAATGTGGCTAAGTTTCAAAGGCGCTGGGTATAGTACAGTATAGGAACAGGCAGAACAGATTAGATTTTATAATTGAGAGAATTCTCATTTCATAGAGTTTTCTTTTATAAGTTTGGAAGAATTTTGAAAAGTTGTGGGTAACCACTTTGCCAAATATAAGAATAAGAAACATACGAAATTTAATATATTAAATAAGTCTTGAGAGACCTTAAGGTCTAATTGATCTACACAAAAAGTTTGTCAATATCTTAAAAATTTGTGGGTAACCACTATGTCAGATATAAAATGAAGACATATGCATTCATTTAATCTAATAAATAAATTATGGTATACATTTAGTTATTGTTGATCTACAAAGAGCTCGTCTTGGATTGGTATAAATTGGTTATATACCACAGTCAGTAACTTAGCATTAGTAGAATTCAATTGAAACTACCGTGTAAACTCCCCCCCCCCTCCCCTATAACTTATAATCAGATTCTATAGCTTTTGAGTCATGGTTGTATGCTGGGAGAAACAGGTGTGTTTTCAACCTTTTCTCGAAGATGTCAACTGAGGAAGCACATTTTATATACAAAGGCAATTAATTCATTGTAAAAGGCTCTACATACAACAGTAGGAATTTCCTCTCTTTACATAAGGAGCAGTCAGACGAGTACGGTCATCTGAGGCCCAGAGAACCATACTACAGTTCGAGGAATAGTTGGTAATCCTTTCTCGAATATAGTATGGCTCTCCAAATTTAAGTGCCTTAAATGTAAATAAGCAAATTTTGAACTTAATGCGTGCTATTATAGGCAACCAGTGCAATTTAAACAAATAAAAAGAGGTAGTGGTACCAAGAGGCAGATTGAATACCAATCGAGCAGATCTAATTAGGAGTGATTGCAATCTTTTCAGTTCTCTCTTAGGTAGATTAACAAATAATAAATTGCAGTAGTTAATATGAGAGATTGGAAAGGCATGTATCAGAATCACAGTAGTTATCTGATCCAAATATTTAGTCAGCAAGTAGATTTTTCTAGGATGGTAATTGCAGACCTTAATTATATAATTAAAGTGGTCAATAAAAGACAGTTTGGTATCAAAGATAATGCCAAGATACCTGAGTTTGAGTGATAAGGATAGCTTACTCTGTATTAAGGTGATCCCTACAGGAAGAGAATAATGAGTTCTATCCTTACCAAAAAGTATAACTTCAGTTTTACCTTCATTAAGTTTGAGTTTTCTACTATGCATCCATAATTTTAAGTCAATGACAAGTGCATTTACTTTACATATGAAAAAAGAAAGATTGGTGATGGGAACATAGATTTGTACATCATCAGCATAAAGGTGATAGCCAACTCCATGTGCCTTCATAATATTAACAAGTCCAGATGTATATAAGGAAAAAAGTATCGGACCAAGCACTGACCCCTGTGGGACACCGTATTTCAATTCCAGTGGAGATGACAATGAGTTGTTAAGAGAGATCACTTTGTGCGTCCCTCCAGGTATGATTTGAAAAGACTGAGTGCTCTTCCTTTGAGTCCAGCTTTAGCTAAGTCCATTAGAAGTAATGTATGATCAATGGTATCAAATGCAGCACTCAAATCCAGAAGAACAAGCATAGGTTAGCTGTGATTTTGAAAGTTATACAAAAGATCATTATAAATACGGCACAATGCAGTCTCTGTCGAGGTTCTGCCTATATGCAGATTGGAAAATTGCTATATGATTGTTACTAAAACCCTCTTTGAATGGACCGTAAGGTCTCCTAGGGTACTTACTTTCCTTGTTACTCCTTGTTACTAGATAAGTTGGTAGTTAACCGAAGCATAATTGCCTTTTCATTTTATGACAGATGTCCTCGTTGGTTTATTTATTAGTTTATATATATATATATATATATATATATATATATATATATATATATGTATATATATACAATTGATACATGCATCATGCATCCAAAAACGACTGCGTCACAAAAGATGTACTCAGAATGCAGTAGCCATGACACTCACACATGGAAGGACTGTACGAGTGAAATGTAATAAAATGCATCATTTGCAGTGGACAACACAGGACTAAAGAGCAATGAAATTCCCTGCACCACCACCACCTACACTAAAAGCTACAGCACCTACACCACCATTAACTGTACTAAAACCACCTATACCTACAGCACCTACACTACCATTAATTATACTAAAACCACCTATACCTACACCACCACCAATTACACCACCTACATCAGCCCCATCTACAACACCTACACCCAAATCACCTACACCACGACTAACCACACCACCACCACCACTGACACCACCTACGCCAGCACCAGCTAAAATGCCTTTAAAAATAACACCACCACACCTACACCGCCACCACATACACCACCACCACCACCACCTACATCACCACCACCTGCACCACCCAAACTGCCACCACCTATACCACGAACACCCAAGGTTAGTCGGGGAATTATTTTGCAATAAAATCTTCGGCCGATTCTCACGAAATTTGAAATAGATATGTTGTTAGAGTTGGTAGTGTAGGTGTTGGTGGTTTATGAGATGTTGGTGGTGGTTATGTGGTTGGTAGGTAGTGGTGTAGCTGGTGTAGGTGGTGGTGATATAGGTGGTGGTGTAGATGATGGTAGTGTAGCTTGTGGAGTGTATGTTATGTAGGTGGTGCAGGCGGTGGTTGTGGAGGTGGTGTAAGTAGTAATGGTGTAGGTGGTGGTGTTGTAGCTGTTGGTGCTGTAGGTGATGGTAGTGTAGCTTGTGGAGTGTAGTTTATGTAGGTAGTGGAGACAGTGGTGGTGGAGTCGGTGGTGGTGGAGGTGGTGTAAGTAGTAATGGTGTAGGTGGTGTTGTAGGAGATGTAGATGGTGTTGTGGTGTCTGCAGACCAAAAGTCGCGTGCTCTTACTTATACTGATTTATGACCTTACGATCAAAAATCTTTCAATGATTCACGGACTAACCTTGGGCGGACCTTGAAAATTATATCATTCGAAAGTGAATGTGAAACAACATAACTATTTAAAATTTCGTGAGAATCGTCCGAAGATTTTATTGCAAAATAATTCCCCGGCTAACCTTGGATGTTGGTTGTGTAGGTGGTAGGGGTGTAGGTAGTGGTAGTGTAGGTGATTATGGTGTAGTTATTGTATGTAGTGGTGATGTATGTTGTAGTGAGGATGATGGAGTAGGTGGTGGTGGTGTTATAGGTGATATTGGCATAGGCATTGTAGCTGGTGCCTTCGTAGGGGGTGCGAGTGGTGGTGGTGGTATAGGTAGTGGTTATGTAATTGATTTTGGTGTAGGTGTTGTAGCTGGGGCTGACGTAGGTGGTGTAAGTGGTGGTGGTGTAAGTATAGGTATAGGTGGTTTTAGTATAGTTAATGGTAGTGTAGGTGTTTGAGGTATAGGTGGTTTTAGTATAGTTAATTGTGGTGTAGCTTATGTAGCTGGTAGGGTAGGTGGTTGTGATGAAGGTGGTTTAAGTGGTGGTGGTGCTGTAGGTGGTGTTAGTGTTGGTGGTATAGGTGTTGGTGGTGCATGATATTTAGGTGGTTGTGAAGTAGTTGGTAGGTAGTGTAGCTGGTGACGTGTATGTTATGTAGGTGGTGCAGGGGGGTGGGGTGGAGGTGGTATAAGTAGTGGTAGTGTAGGTGGTGGTGGTGTGGGAGATTTAGGATGGTGTTGTGTAGTTGGTAGATTGTAGTGTTGTAGGGGTAGGTGGGGATGGTCTAAGTGATATTGGCGTATGTGGTGCTGGCGTAGGTGCAGATGGTGATGATGTAGGTGGTGATGGTGCAGGTGGTAGTGATGTTGCTGAAAGGGGTATTGTACGTGGCGCAGGATTTATAGGAAGGTGTTGTAAGTAGTGGTGGTGTTGTAGGTTGTGGTGGTGTAGTTGTTAGTGGTGTAGGTGTAAGTGGGGTTGGTGTAGGCAGTGATGGTGTAGGTGTTGAAGCTGTAACTAAGGTATATGGTGGTGTAGGTAGTGAGGGTGGTGGTGTTTAGGAGATGTATATGGTGTTGTGTAAATGGTAGGTTGTGGTGTAGGTAGCTGCAGTGTAGGTTGTGGTGATGCAAGAGGTGTAGGCGGTTTTGTAGGTGGCGGTGATGCAATAGGTGTTTCGGGTTTTGTAGGTGGTGCGGGTTGTGGTGGTGTAGGTGATATTGACGTAGGTGGTATATGTAGTTCTAGCGTAGGTAGTGCAAGTGGTGATGGTGGTGGTGTAGGTGGTGGAGATGGTTTTGGTGTAGGTGATATTAGGGTAGGTTGTGTAGATGGTGGTGATGTAGGTGGTGGTGTATTTGGCGGAGCAGGTGGTGGTGATGTAAGTGGTGTAAGTGGTGTAAGTGGCAGGGGTGGTAAAGTTGGTGGTACTGGTGTAGGTGGTGCAATTGGTGGTGGTGTAGGTAGTGTATATGGTGGTTTTAGGAGATGTAGGTGGCAGCGATGTACGTGGTAGCAGTAGAGGTGTGGTAGGTGGTGGTACTGTAGGTGTTATAGCTGTTGGTGGTGTAGGTTATAGTGGTGTAGCTTGTGGAGCGCAGGTGGTATATGTGCTGCAGGTGGTGGTGGTGTAGGTGGTAGTGTTGACGATGTTAGTGGTGTAGGTGTTGGTGTAGGTGGTAGTGTTGACGATGTTAGTGGTGTAGGTGTTGGTGATGTATCTAGTGTAGGTGGTGTAGATAATGCAGGTGGTGGTATTGTACGTGGTAGAGGTGTATGTGTGTTTTTTGTGGTGATGTAGGTGGCGTAAGTTGTGGTGGTGTAGGTTGTGTAGGTGGTGGTGGTCTGGGTTGTGTAGGTAATTATTCGAAAGAGAATATAAAACAACATAAGAGTTTTAAATTTCGTTAGAATCGACAGAATAGTTACAATATCATTACAAAAACCAAACCAAACATGGGACCGACCGACCGTCATAGTGAGATGTAGAGTCACCCGCGACTAGACTTACACACGAATAAAAATAAGAAAGGAAAAAATAAAATAAAACTCATGTAGAAAATTGCGGCAGCCGGAATTCAACAAACCGAGGAGAAAACGGCAACCTTAATGATGGGAAATCAGTGAGACGACAGTTCCGCGCAGGACAATGGAACTGTCCGTGCTCCTTTGAAACCATGACCATGCTAATGGATGTGCACTTGATGAATTTGGCAAGACTAGACTCATTCACCGACTCATTGAGTGAAGTATGGAGGGAACATCAGGTCAGAAGAAGCTATAGTGAGTGGCCTTCGAACTCGCCATTAGCGAATATTTGCATAGTATAACTGATAGACCAGCAAGAACTTCATGATGAAGAAATCACCGGATAAATGAAAACAAACAGAGACAAATTCAAGATGAATATTCGCTGGAATCGGATTGAGAACCAATGACAAAAGAAAACAAAAGTGATTACTAAGAAGACTGCTAATAAAGAAGAAAAAGCTAAAATAAATAGGAGCATCAAGAACTGGATATCGATATCTCCACATAGAAGTCACACTTATTAAAAAAAAAGAAGAATTATCTGGCGATAACCTTCTAAAAGTTTTGATTTATATTTTAAGAGCCCATTTGGCGACTGCCTACCACTCAAAACTCGCTGTACTCACACTCTAGCCTAGGTTTAGGCTAGATAAAAAACAAAATATATATATAAATAACAAAGGAAAAAGGGTAAGAAAGGCTAAAATAAAATAAAATATTAGTAAACAAGAAGGAAGCGCGCTATGGTTTTAAGGGTAGACCTGCATCCCACTGGCGTAGGAACATGTGACCTACAACAAACAACAACAAAGCGAAGATTCCTTCGCATCGTCTTCCTCTGCACAACAACTTTTTAATTACATAAGCTGAGCATTTGACCTTTAATCATCTAACCTTTTGTCAACGCTACGCTGTGCTTTAAATGGTTTAGCGAACCATTCCCCCCCCTTTAATTTTTATTTGTTTACCTTTTTAAATCTCTCCAAATCTTAATCCTCAGATTAGTCAGATATTCCCACGACCCTTTTCTTTAGCCGTTTATGTAAACATTTTTTTTGGTGAGTTGTTGATAGTTTAATTAATAAAACTCTATTTTATTAATGATAGCCATATTATTTATTCTTGTGCTCCGTTCCACTTCTTAAGCATATTAAAGATAAATAAGCCTCTCCAGGCACCCCTCCCCGCTTTCGGACTAACCTCGGTCAATCAGATAACCACGCACTCGAAATATTAGAATAATTCCCTCA
This sequence comes from Ceratothoa steindachneri, assembly GCA_963969495.1. Lineage (NCBI taxonomy): Eukaryota > Metazoa > Arthropoda > Malacostraca > Isopoda > Cymothoidae > Ceratothoa > Ceratothoa steindachneri. The sequence continues at coordinate 35,236,882 of OZ018338.1, forward strand.
ACGAATAGTTATATATGGTATATCGTCGAGAGCCTATTCTACGACATATATATATATATATATATATATATATATATATATATATATATATATATATATATATATATATATATATATATATATATATATATAATATGTTCGATTCAAATGTAGTGGAGAGAAACATAACCATAGTAACCTAAGAAGATGTACAGGGTGGTGCCAAAGTCTTGTCCCCCCGCTGTAAATATTTTAATTTTCTATTTCAAGTGTTTTAATTTTATAATTCAGATGTGTTTGATATTATTATATTGTTCCTCGGTGATGGGGTGGGCCACCTTGTATAATTTTGCAGAGGTGCATAACCGCATGGGTGGATACCGGCCCCCGCAAGGGCGTTCTAAAATATGTAGGGGCTCACTCTCATCACACGAGGTGTCATAACTTAGGTCGAATGGGAAGCGATGTTTCCACTCGGCCTAAACCTCTCACGCTTTCGAGCCCCTCCCCTCTTTAAAGCGGGCACCAACCAGGGCATCTTCCGCAGAAAGTGGTGAAGTTGGAGGAAGTGAAAATGTGAGAAAGAAAGCAACACAGCCTCATGCGGCCATTGGGGTTAGGGAGAACAAAAGGCGCGTGTTGAGTCTAGAGGGCACACGATCCTCCAGATCCCGCCTAACATCCCCTAGCATGTCCTCTGGACACATGGGGAACGATACTGCTTGGTGCTCGGTTTCCATGGCCCATATCCAGGATTAGCTGCCTTTTACGACACGCGTCGGAGGAGAGTCGTAAAAGGCGACTAAGTCAGGATAGCAGCCATGGTCTGGAAATTAAAAATCAATGGAAAAAAAAAATTATGAGGGGGAAAACAAAATGAAAATTAATTGGCAGTTAGACCCCCCCCCCGACCCCCAATGCTTAATATAGGTTACGGATGACAAGGACTGAACAAACCTCGCCAACCCTGAGAGCTGCGGCCCGGAACAGTAAACAAGCCTATTGAACTTCGAGTAAAAACAGCCATGGTCATGCAAAATCATGACCCCCCCTCCCCCTCTCTAAAAGAATCGCAAAGTATCCTTCATTATCTTTGATTCTTTTAGGGGGGGAGCAAAACAAAGAAAACCGTCCACTTCAACGAACATATACGTCAATGGAGGCGTGTTGTAGGCCTACTATTTTCTTTTCATGTACATATTTGTTTGTTCTGCGTGTTCCAAATGGTAGGCCTATTTGTTTACATGATCTCAATCGTATACCTACGTTTTTATTTTGCACGATTCGATGATCTCTTATTAGGCCTATTCTTTGTTCTGCATAATCACATTAGTAGACCTATTGTTTAACGCTTTACTAACAGCGCAACGGTCGTTGTTCCTTAAAACACTAATCAAAAACCAACGAGGGCATCTCCGCCAGAAGCTTTGCTAGAAAAGATTTGTAAAAAACTGTGAAGATGGAGGTAGCGAAAACGTGTAGAAAATATATATGTGCGAACAGTCCCCCGAAATCTATAGTTTTATCAAAGGGTGAAACGACGCGGGGACCTTTGTCAGAGAGTGATGTACTCAAGGGAAAGTAAAAATATGTAAGGGATACACGTAGCCCGAGTAGGCAAAAGGGCAAACTACTTGTGGCACCCGGAACCGGAAGGGCATGCAATGTAGGCTTCCCGCTTAAGTGATTCGTCGAGGAAGAGGTATAATGAAGTTCTTAAAGAAATTCTCGAGCCAGAGAAGTCTTTCATGACTGAAATCCATTTAGGGAGGAATTTTTAATATTCCATTGTTCCATTTTCTTTTGTTGCGTTCCATTTATGTCATTTTTCCCTCGAGACGTCGTCTTCAGTCCGCCTTCCTTCAAGAACCTCATCAAGCTCCGACTTGACTTTATCCTCCCCCAAGGAGCGTTTTAAGCGCGATTATTTGAATTGGATGTAGTTGTTCCTGAGGTGTTTTTGAACGTCATCCTTGAAGGCTTAAGTAGGGCTGATTCGTAGCAGCCTTTGTGTTCGTAGTTACGAGTAACAATAGGCTTTGGGACGGGATGAATGGCCGCTCGTGCGTTCGTTGGTAAGAGCAATTCACTGGATAGTGAGGCACGGATCTCGCGACCTTTGTTGACACGATCCACTTAAATAGGTTGCGTTCACCTCTTTGCCACCAAGAGGTCTGGTAACTTCAACTATTTATCTTATCAGACCTTCACCACCCAGAGGTGTGTAACTTAATATGTTTATCAGAACTTTGCTACCCAGAGTGAGGTAACTTCAACTTCAACTAATCATGCCTTTGCTACCTAGAGATGTGGTAACTTCCACTGTTCATCTGATCGTAGCTTTGCCACCAAGAGTTTATTAAAGTAGTCTGAGTTTATTAAATTAAAGCTGTTTATTAAAGTAGAAGAAACAAAGAATGGGCAAAGAATTTAATTGATACGGTTTTCGCTTGCAAATAGTCTTAAAAACGTCGTATGAGTTGTGTTTGAACCTCTCATAAATTCCTGCAAGAGTTTATAACTTCTCTATTGCATTCCTTTATCCATAGGTTAGGTTAGATAAGGTTAGTTTACCAAACCTGACAGAACCAAATTCACTAGCCAAGATGATCGCCCCGGGGATTTTGAGTGGCCCCGTCCAACCGGCCAGGTTCGCAATTCTCCAGAAACAATTCCCTTCCGTTGCAGAGGTAAGGAAGGTTCTGTCGGGGAAGTAGAATTTAAGAGTTTTCAACTTGTCAAAATTTTGACAAACCTGGTCAAAGTTGTGGACTTAATTCAAGGGTCGCTCCGTATTGGGGTTTCAGCCCATTGACTTAAAGAAAAGTGTATGTTTGGGTGAACTCTAAAGTAAGATGTATATATGGGTGAGCACTAAAGTAAGATGTATATATTGATGGCCACTAAAGTAATAAGTATGAATGGGTGAGCACTAAAGTCCGATGTATTTATGGGTGAACACTAAATTAAGATGTATATATTGATGGTAACTAAAGTAAGAAGTATGTATGGGTGAGCACTAAAGTAATATATATGCATGCGTGAGCACGAGAGTAAGATGTATGTATGGGTGAGCACTAAGGGTAGTGGTATGTATGGGTAGGCACTAAAGTAAAATGATGTATGAACACTAAAGTAAGATGTATGTAATGATGAGCACTAAAGTAAGATTTATGTATGGGTGTTCACTAATCTAAGATGAGTGTCTGGGTGAGCACTAAAGTAAGCTGTATATATGTATGGGTGAGCACTAAGGTAAGATGTATTTATGGGTGAGCACTAAAGTCCGATGTATATATGTGTGAGCACTAAAGTAAGATGTATACATTGGTGGCCACTAAAGTAAGATGCATGTATGGGTGGCCATGGAAGTAAGATGTATCACAGTAAAAAATGAAACTACGAAATTTTAAGCCCCATTTCCTTTCCCAAATCAGCTCCGCTTTCAAGCCATTTAATGCAAGCTGACACACCTTAGTTTCTTTCAACGCTGATATTGGGAGAACAAACTCAACTTTCTTTTGGTATTATTAATAAGTATATGAGCAGAGGAGATCTTTAGGTATTAATATATTTATTATTTATACAACCCATAACGTCTCCTCTCTCTCTCTCTCTCTCTCTCTCTCTCTCTCTCTCTCTCTCTCTCTCTCTCTCTATATATATATATATATATATATATATATATCAGTGGCGAATCCGTCACTCCGGCTGTTCGGGCTTAGCCCGAATATAAATTTAGTAAAGTGAACGGGTATATGCAAGCTGATTTACTCTCTGCCAACACTGAATTCAAGTATGTAAGTAATTGCAGCCAATAACTCGGACTCCTTGTATTCAGCCTGGTCGCAGTTCTTATATTTTCGTTCAGCGTCTGCCGGTCGTTTTCGAGGTACCCTGTGTCAAAAAATATCATTCGAGGCAGACGTTTTCTCGACCTCGTTCACACGCGCTTGACTCGGGCTCAGAAGTTACAGCTCGAGTTGGAATCTATAATCGTAAAAATTAAAAGTAATTAAAATTCAATGTTTTCTTGAAACAATAGATTTTTATCGGTATTAGGATTCAAATTCCAATTTATGAAAGGTTTCCGTTCTACAATATTCTTATAGTAACGAAAAATTATCCAGCAACTCGGGATAATACGAACGAGCCTTGTAGGTGTAAAAGACTAACTGGCATCTTTGTCAATAGTACACAACGCTGTCGTTATTTGATTGCTGTTATTCTATGCGTCTGTGTATAAAGACCGGTTGTGTTTTGCAGGGTTGCTTTTTTTTACCCTTGAGTTAGAAATGGAGAAAGATATAGTGATAGATAAAAAAGATAAGCCATTTGGGGCTAGGAATAGTGCGAAAAATGTGAAACGCCATCAAACCAAGACGACTGAGTTCATGTATAAATGAAGTCAGGAATTTTTATATTAAAACTATATTTCCGTCTTATTGTTTAATTATCAATGCACATATAAGTTTGAGGTGTGCATTACGTCTCTTACCTTCTTTGATACGTGTGTCATATGCGAAATTGCTATATTTATATATATATATATATATATATATATATATATATATATATATATATATATATATATATTGAAAAGGGGCGGTGAATAAGTTTTGCAATTCAGATATAAGGAAACGAGATATGAGGAAAAGTGTTTTATTATTTTTCAATATAACTACCCTCAACTTTAATGCACTTGCGCCACTTGTCCCTGAAGCTTCGAATTCCCGACAATCAGAAATCTCCCGACTGCTTTTCAATCCACTCCTGGACGTCGAGCTGGACATCTTCATCGTCCCCAAACCGGCGTCCACGCAGTACAGCCTTGAGCTGGCGGAATAAAAAGTAGTCGCTAGGGGCCAGATCTGGACTGTAGGGGGGATGGTTGAGATCTTCGAATCCGAACTCACACAGGGCAATTTTTACAACTCTGGCCTTGTGGACTTTGACGACGTTGAAGTCGATCATGGGGCGGGAGGTTTCTAGGGACCCAACGGGCAGAGACCTTGGTCATGGCCAAATTGTCGTGGATGATGTTAATAACACTTCCATGTGATATTCTAAGTTCTCGCTTGATTTCATCGATCTTCATCCGTCGATTTTCGAGGATCATCCTCTCCACACGGGCCACATTATCCTCGTTGGTCACGTCTGAGGTGCGTCCTGGACGGGTGTCATCTTCAAGGGACTCACGACCTTGGAGGAACTCCCTATTCCAGCGAGCAATGGTTGCATAGGAAGATGCGGTGTCGGTGTACACTGCAACCATGCGTTCATGGATCTCTTTTGCATTCTTGCCTTCCTTGGTCAAAAATTTGATCACTGCGCGGTGCTCAACCTTCGCCATTGTTGAAAAATTTGTGACTGACGATCTGCGATCAGCTACTGCTTCTTAAATAGACGAGGCAGGAGCGCACGGCTGCAGGTCCTGACTTGTCATAACTTGTCCTAACACCCCCACAAACAGCCATCCCCCTTCCTCTGTTTTGCCCAACTGATTTGCAAAACTTATTGCCCGCTTCTCGTATATATATATATATATATATATATATATATATATATATATATATATATATATATATATATATCACCCAAATTGGAATGTGGAGTAGACCCAACGAGGAACCTGACAAATGAGCAACCAGTTGGACCTATGAAATCCTGAAATTGGGCACACGCATTAAGTACTGAAATAATATGCCATGTAATCATGAACTCATCTAGAATAGAGCTAAATATTTGTAGCAGAAATAATCATGTGTTAAGAAAACATGAATGTAAATAATATATGTGAGTTGCTCGAGGGAAGAAGAATGAATTCAAGACGGCAGAAAACATATGCACATTGTGTACACACACGTACAAAAGTGGTTCCCATAGTTGCTATAGAAAGTCAGCTCTTTGCACAAAGAAGCGTACCTTAAAAGATTGTTTATTCGGAAGATTTATGTCTTTCGCGTAGCCGAGTGGTCTAATCAAAGCGGTTGCTCACTGCCTCAGTGTGCACAGTTCGAATCACCCCCCCCCCTCCTCCGGTATAGAATTTTTGCGAATTAGGAAATAACATTTCCGAAGAAAAATTATCCTCTTTTTCTGTTTCTTGCGGTTTGCTAGATTCATATATATATATATATATATATATATATATATATATATATATATATATATATATATATATATATATATATATATATATATAATATACTCATATATATATATATATATATATATATATATATATATATATATATATATATATATATATAGTACAAGAGAAAGAAGAATTGGACGTGAATGAGCAAATGAGAAAAGAAACCGGAGTGTTTTAAAGGCAAGAGAAAAGGACACTAGAAGAACCCAGAATCAAAGGGAGCAGAGGGCGGCACAATGAAGGCGCCTCTGTACCGAGAAGACAGAAACAACACCAGGGTAAAAAAGTTTTTGAAAATTCCTGGCCGATTAATTAGAAAATAAATAAGCCAATTTATAAATTTAAACAGGGACTTAAATAATATCTATGAATTTAGTTTGCTCTAACGGTAAGCTAATAAAAATATAGAAATATAAAGAATATACAAATCTCTACCACTTTTTTAATGGCGTGTATCAACTACCTACTTTTCTAATGATTATACAAAGGCATCTGTTAGACACCATATTTACTTCACGCTTTAATGTATACAGATTGTCATAGTATTTAATATCACTCTATGCTTTATTTATTACTTATAAAGGTAAGAAAGATTATGTTGATTTATGTGGTATATATTTAGAAAACTATGATCACTTAGAAACAAATTTAATCACTCCTATTGCCATGCACATTTTAGCGAATCCATCTATATAGAATTTATTAAGCGATCGATGTTATTATTAATATAACAGTTTGAATTTAAATATTTTTCCAAAACTTTAATTGTGATGACGTCACAGTGGACAAGTATTTTTGGCAAAAAATTGGTACAGTGACGTCACATTGTCTAAGTAATTTCGACCGAGCTTTCTTCCGCCCTCCCCCTTTTGTCTCTGTTTTGGATTAGAGAGCTTTATGTTATGACTTCTGGTGGATGTGAAATGTATTTCGAAGACCTCGTAAAAAAGGTTCATAAGGACTCTAATCGTGGTTTGGAAATCTCTTGGAGAACACGGCGTGATTCAACTTGTAATTTCATCTGTCGCGAGTCTGGGGTGCAGTGAAAGGCATTTCAGCCAGATCGCCGTTTTCGCTGCACAAATAAAGTAGTGCGGAATAAAATGCGCCGCCGGCTTTGCGGGTTTATTCCATCTCTCTCTCTCTCTCTCTCTCTCTCTCTCTCTCTCTCTCTCTCTCTCTCTCTCTCTTTCTTTGCAGGCACATTTTAGGTCATTATTAAAATCCCCTCTTCATTTTCGGTGGTTGCAAGGTGAAATGCTGCAAAATCCTGCCTTTTTTGTGCTTTCAAGCTTCTTATACTACTAGTTGATTTAAAAAAAGCGGGAGGGGGTGTCACACCCACACCAAATATATGTTTTATGTGGAGCGAAACCCCATTTTTTATTAGGTACAAAAAGTTTGTATAGTATCACAAACTGGTAATTTGAAAATTGAAGGGAGGGTTAAGTTAGGCCAGGTTATTTTTTAACTTTTTTAGATTGTTTATCCAAATCTGTTCTTCATTTTTGGTGGCCGTGACAAAATGTCGCAAAATCGAAGGTTCCTCCGATTTTGAGTGAATCGGAATCAAACTCTCCTTTGTCGCTTCTCGCCCTTAGAACGCCCCGAAAGAAGAACAGATTTAGACAAAACACAATAAATTCTTCAGGAAGAAGTAATAAAATGTACAAAAAATGATTACTGTAAGGTAAATAATAACCATTTATTTGAATAATATACATCGTTTATGCTCATGAAAGTATTCACGTTCAGCAGAACTTAAAATACTTAAAATTATAATTAAAATTTTATTACATACTACTTTATTGTTTTAATAATATAGTTTGTAAAATTAAATTATTTTATCTTCAGAGAACTTTGTTTTGGGTGTTTTAGGGGGTTGTTTTTTTGGGGGGGGGGTTAATCTAGCCTAGCATTAGGCTATAAGATAATTATGATGACTTATGCACTTTTAGAAAGTCACCAAAGGTCTGCTAAAAAAAGTTGAGAACTTTTATTTTTATTCATATTTTGAAAACCTAAGATGTGTCGCGCTTCTCTTTAATTCTCTTCCCGAAATTGATTCCTAGACATTTTCTTCCCTGTTTTAATCACAATAAATTCAGTTTAAGAAGATTAGCTTTTTTTGGCATATTATCAAATAAAATGATCGTTTTTCCTTTCTTTATTTCATACACTCATTTTCGCCACACTTTAGGGCATAAATTATGTTGGGAGAGAAAAAAGTTCAAATGTATTTGAGCATTTCAATGTGTTCACGTAGTATTTTCTTCTCATTATAGCTCCTAATTAGTATATCTCTTTCCACTACTAGTAACATAGTTATTTAGACTATTATCATGAAGTAAGAAACAACTAAATTATAATAAGAGAGCTCTTTATGGTCTTTCAAGACAAAGTGAAATTGATAACTCATTTAAATTGACGCCAGGAACCACATATAAAGTTGCTCAAATTAGAGATGTCACATTTTTCGAAATGTTTCGGAAAGATGTTAGTTAACAATGATAGAACTATTTATAGGTTTTATGAATCCTCGAATAGTTTGGACTGACTGCCGCTAGGGTTTACTGTGCTGTGTTTTGCCAAGTAATATTTTTTAAAAGGTGGGTTGGAAATTTGTCGCCCCAACACTCCTTGTTAAGATCTGCCTTGATTGTCGAGTTGGGAGGGTTTTATGGAGGGTAGGACGTTTTCTCGGCCCCGAAGGCTTTACCACGTTAAGCCAACCCCTTACGTTCACAAAATTTCTGCCGGTAGGTCCTCCGCTCTATTTCACATAACCACCTCCACCCAAGCATGCAGCTTCAAGCCGCCTCCTTCCTTTCCCCCCTCATTTTCTTACACATTCCACTCCTCCCTTCTCTCTCTTGCACACAAACTTCGTACATCAATCGCTCCACTCTCAAACACACCATTTCACTCCCTAACATTCATGCATGGATCTCGCCTCAAGCCCAACACACCATTCATCTCTCTTTCACAGATACATACATCGCGCTCGAAGCCACACTCATCTCTCTATTACACACACATTTTACAATCACACATGCATCCTGTATATCTACCCCTAAGCATCTCTCTTTACTTATCTTACACATGCGCATTCCATATCTCTTACACATACACACGTACATAAATCTCGCCTCAAGCGCTTCAATTTCAATCTCTCTTACATATATGTAAGTGCATACATCCCGCATCAAACCTCTCCTTCCCACTGCATCTCTTACACACATATATATGCACATACATTCCGCTCCAATCCTCTGAACATACATGATTCACCGGAGTCATTGTTGTTTCCTCATTCAACGTTATATTTCACTCTTACATTTCACCCCCTTTCCTGAAATTATCCGTTCTTTCTTTGTCTCTCCCTCTTTTCTCAACCATGTTTATTCCTCCACTCTTATTCCCGTCCTGGGTACTCAGGGTCGAATTCTGGCGGCCATCTTGCGAGTGACAGTTGACCTCCAGCGCACACCCCAGATGGGACAGAGCCACAGGGCGGTCGTGTCCACGGAGGGTAACTATCGCCTAGTTGACCTATTCTTCAAAAAGGAGATTGCACTTTTTACATTCATTAGGGGGCAAAAGCCACCAGGTATGAGTCAGTCAACCAAACTCCATCAACAAACAAGTACTAACCACTGTCCGGACCACCCTCAATAGACTTCTCGAATCCCACTACAATACCAAGTTATCACTCATCAAAGCCCATCGAAATTTATAATGATAATAATATAAATAATAATATTGATATTACACTATTTACGACTCGTATTGCAAAGCTAAAAACCATTTCTCCCTCATATTATACTTGCTTAACCTACCTTAACCAATATTTAAATCATGGTTATTTATGAGCTTCCCCCTAATTCATTCCCCACAAAATCCTACTCAATTGGTGCAGAGATATTTTCTCAAATCCGATCAAAACTTCTTTTTTTTTGGGGGGGGGGTCTGTTTGTTTGGTTTGTTCATTTATTTTGCTTCTGTTGTTTTTTTATCGTATTGTTTGTTGTTTTGTTTCGTTTGTTTTTCAAATTTTGAGGCAGCGCATCCTAGTCCTATCTTTTCATTGATCAACAAAAAAAAAAGACTTTTGATATAATAGTATTGGAAAATTATTGTAACGGCCATAAACATGTAATAATAATGATACCATTATTATTAATTACCTCCGGACCTTTTTTTGGGGGTGGTGGTGACCGGATAATGAAATCCACATTAAGAGCAGTGTAACAATCACTGGCAAGACCTTGAGTGTAAGAGGCAATCCTCATTGGAGTAGGATGAAGGTATGAGCAGGAACGATATTCCTGAGTTTAGCGACCAACTAACAAGCTATTACGCATTTATGGCTCAAGGGAGGGTTACTCGCTTTAAGTCAGGGGAGTGTGAACTTGAAACTTCTTCGGGGGGTTCTTGAGACGAAAGAGAAATGTGTTATGTGACTGCGTGCGTGATGTTTGTGTTCATTCAAAAGTGTCTACGTGCATGCAGCAGCTTCGGCACCTCGCCGTGATTGGCGAGATCTCCCTACAATCTCCGAAGTATTTTGGTGTCGGATCTCGTTTGGAAATTCGCCTTATCCACTTGGCTGATGAGTTCCTTGGAATCTGAAAATTTTTAGAATGATTCCATTTTTCCGCATCTTTAATTTTGAGAACCATAAAATATATCAGCCTAAGACATTGGTATAAATTATTCTATTGCATTTAAACACTTTTTGTTTGTTCTTTACTTTTTGTAATATATTTATATTAACTCTTCACTTCATGTCATCCACGACTCTTAACTAATTCATCTCATATGTTAACTGCGGCGCTTTCTCAGTTGGCGTCCAAAATAAGTTTAAATATTTTGATAATTTTTTCGTGTTTGTTAATTTATTGTGTCAGGTGCTACCTTGATTACTAAGGGTGGTTAATTAAGTATGCAAGGACGCAGCGGTATTAATTCCCCCGATGATTTTGCTCCATGGGATGCTTTAACACCTAAAATCCCGAAGAAATCAATTACAAAAGGTGTAAAAGATTCATCTTAGACCCTACTACAATAGGCAACCTACATTCCATACACACCTTGTTTAAATCACTTGATCGCACATAGATACGTGGTAACCGTTCATCAAGTGTGGATTTATATGTACCAGGGGTTTGAGGCGAACTAAAAGACAGTTATTTTCTTGTTACCGACACTAAGTGAAAACCAGGGCTAAGACCAGGTAGCCAAATGTTCTTTCTACTACCAGAACCACCATGGACCGGAGCCTCCAGTTCCAAATCCTTCAAGTAGGACATGGGAATTATAATTTAGTGACCATATTTAAATAGACCTTTTGAAGGAATCTTTAGTCGCGTGCGAATTTATTAGTTACTATATCGGTCGAATGGTAACCATTTTACTTTTCAATTAGTTTTTTGGCAATAACATCGTAGCTATTCGGTCAATTCTAACGAAATTTGAAAACCTTATGTTGTTTTACATTCTCTTTCGAGGGACATAATTGCCAACGTCCTCCCAAGGTTAGCGGGGTAATTATTTGCCAATAACATCATAACTATTCGGTCGATTCTAACGAAACTTGAAACCCTTATGTTGTTTTACATTCTCTTTCAAGGGACATAATTTCCAACGTCATCCCAAGGTAAGCCGGGTAATTATTTGCCAATAACGTCATAACTATTAGGCCGATTCTAACGAAATTTGAAACCCTTATGTTTTTTTAAAATTTCCTTTTAAATGATTTAGTTGCCAAGGCCCTCCCAAGGTTAGTCCGGGCATTAGTAAAAGAAAACTAACTATGGGTCGGATTGCCCCACTTGTTGAAGGTTCTGAAGGTCAGAAAATTGAGAGCACGCGACTTAGGTCAGTTGACCTAGTTGTGAGCAAGGAGCTCCGATCTTACCAGCCCCGAGGGGTGCGTGACTTACAAGAGGCCTTGGCCTACGTCAGGAAAAAAGTGAACTACCTGAATTTGTACCGAAGCGATGGAATTTGTTGTTGTGAACGAGTTTCCACCATCACATGAGAAACTCTCCCATGACATTCTTGTTGGATGACAAGTTTGGTTCTTATGGTTCTGCATAGTCACTGAACCACATTTATATCTGGTTTATTAAAAATGGTTGTTTATGGATTTGAGAAATTAATAAATTGTAGCCCCTACCACACACTTCTCCAGAACCTGCCTTTAACGAAGTTAACGCCCCTTGGGGAGAGGGGGAATACACCACACCAAAGAATTATCAAGAAGAAATGTTTGACAAAATGCAGAAAGTGCGGTGGTCTTTAAAATGAAGGAAGCATTCAATAATTCATGACCTCATCGGATTATCTTAACATCTGACTCCTCTAGGGGTAATTAAATACTCCCCGCCATAGACTCGCTTATAGAAAATAAGAATTTAATTTCACTTAACGTAACGTAACTTAACCTAACTAAACTTAACCTAACCTAAACTAACTTAACTTAACTAACCTAACTTAACTTAACTTAACTAACCTAACTTAACTTAACTAACCTAACCTAACCTAACCTTACCTTACCTTACCTAAACGAAGTAACTCTCAGCTTTTCCCTCTAATTTAACGCGAAAACCAACGAGGGCATCGCAAATAGAAATGTGTACAGAAAGTGGTGAAGTTGAATGAAGTGAAGATGTGTGAAAGGGACGTAGATCTTCAGCGGGTATAGCTGCCTGAAGGCCAAATATCGGGTATTGGGGCTGGGAGGGTACCCAATCGTCCATATATCAGCAATAGTATAGTTGGCCATGATACACTTGCCATCCACTTGCGGGGACGTCAAAGGAGAAATGAGGAAAAGAAAGAGCCAGGACGCAATGGCTACTAACGACCCATCAAATCCCGGAACATAAAATGTGTCCTGATGAATTATGAGAAAATAAGCTGTAAATATACATCCAATGATTATTATTATCCTATTCAATTTCACAATCTTTGTATATATGACAGTGTGTAAATAAGGTATAAATGTCTGGTGACAAAATTAAAACTTTTATCTGACAATTGGTTTGAAGAACTCTGGAGAGTTCCAAACCCTGTATTTAACTAAATGCAATCAATTATCAATTTCATAGTATCATTATATTCCTTGTAAAACATTTTATTTAAAAAATATAATTTTCACTGTTTGGTTTCCTAGAGCGGTAAAATAAACAAACTTCCTCTTATATATATGTATAACGAAATTTTCCAGGCAATGGAAGTTTGCCGGAAGATGAGACGATAATGCCAATGGATAAAATGCAACACTCAAACTTTATATGCAATATAAAAGAGTGCCACAAAATTGCGGTATGGTCGTACAAAATTTATACGCGTTATAAATGACTCACACGAAGCTAACAAAAGAACCCTCCAAAGTTTATTCGATTATAAATATCGTAGGAAAACGAAACTATTCAAGTATTTTATTTGTTCACTGAGTTAATCCTTTTGGAAAGCCCCGAATCCAATTTTAGTTGGCTTGGACCAATCTTGTCATACGATCAGGTAATCCCATCCTACTGGGTAAGTTTGTCATGCCCTCACATGTGTATATTTCAGGTCGATGGCTTTAGATAGAGAAATACCTTTTGGTTGGTCAATTAAACGTGCCAAGACTAACTGGTAAGTTTATTCTAAAACATAGTATTCATTTTTTATCCCGATTGGGCAAAATGATAAAATTATTGCCAGCTTTATTTTGTGTATTAAGTATAATCTTTATTCCGAGATGGAAAAAGAGATTCTTTCGCACTCGGCTTGTCAAACCCTTACTTTACATGGGAATTTGTTTATTAGTGACGATCGACCCCAGTTAATTTATCAGAGAAATTTATTCTGTGAATAAAAAAGAAAAAACTGCCATTTTTATATTCCTAATCACGAGAGAGAGAGAGAGAGAGGGGGGAGGGGTAGAAGAAAGATGGAGGGAAAGATAGGGAAAGAATAGTGGAAGAGATGAGGGAAGAGCGATGGGATATATATATATATATATATATATATATATATATATATATATATATATATATATATATATATATTGTCGTAGAATGGACTCTCGACGATATACCATATATAACTATTCGTTGAGGGAACTTACTTAATTATCTTTAGAGTGCGTGGATGTCTGGCTGGCCGATATTATGTATCTTCGATATGCTTAAGAAGTGGAACTGAGCTCAAGGATAATAATATTGCTATCATTAATAAAATAGAGTTTTATTAATAATAACTATCAACAACACACAAAACGGAAAATATTGACATAAACAGAGAATGGAAAGGGTCGTGGGGACTCGAGCTAATCCGAGGATTAAAAGATTTAAAAAGGTAAAACAAATATAAAGTTAAAGGGAGGTGATGGTTCGCTAAACCATTTAAAGCACAGGATAGAATTGACAAAAGGGTTGAATACTTAAAGGTTAAGTTCGGCTTACGTAATTTATACTTGTTGCGCAGAGGAAGGTGAGGTGAAGGAATTTCGGTCCGCTGTCGAGTTTCAGCCGAAAGGGGGGAGATTAAATGATCCTGACGTGGCGTCTTGGGAATGAGAACCGTTTCTGGACGAACGGCTTGAAGAACAATGGCTGTTCTACGTTGTTCTCTTCTGAACAACAGGGGAGTGAGAGCCGTCTCTTGTATACGGGCTCAAGAACAATGGTTGTTCTAATGTTGTTCTCTTCTGAACAACAAGGGGGAAGGGTGAGAACCGTTTCTTGGCGAACGGGCTCAAACGAACAATGGCTGTTCTAACGTTGTTTTCTTTCTGAATAACAGGGGAAGGGGTGAGAACCGTTCCTTGTCAACGGGCTCGAACGAACAATGGCTGTTCTAACGTTGTTCTCTTTCTGAACAACAGGCGAAGGATGAGAACCGTCTCTTGGCGAACGGGCTCAAACGAACAATGGCTGTTCTAATGTTGTTCTCTTTCTGAACAGCCAGGGGAAAGCCTTTGTGGACTCGGCGTCACGGAGGCTCAAACCTTGGCACTCAAGGAATATTGTCCTTCTTCTGGACAAGTGATGGTGAATCTCGAGGTCGAGGTCCCTTGGCGCACAAGGTGAGAGAGGGTCGTGGTGATGTTTCGCGACGAAAATCTGGATCTCCAATCTGATCTTAGTGGTAAAGTTTCCATCTAAATAGTCGAGACACTCCCCTGGCGTGGGGGACAATGGAGTGGAAGCTTCAAGGAAATGCACAGCCGAGCCTGAGAACAAGCCTTATCTGCCCATAAGCTTAACTCAATCTGGCGTGATCCGCCGATGGGGCGAACGGGGGGGGGGGGTGATAAACCTCCTTGTTTATACATTGACTCAGGTGGCTGCAATAAGGCGCCCAGCTTCAAAGCAAAGATGCACGTGGGAAGCATCGTGGTTTTAAATAACATGTGATAGTGGTTGAAATTAACGCGGCCTCAACCCGTTCTATCACTCCCCTCCATTCCGGGGGAAATTGTCACTTCGAAAAAAAAGAGAGAAGGGACAACGATAGAGCTTCGTTGTGGGGAACTCGTTTTCTTGTACCAACCGTACCTTCCTGCACCTAACTAGTATTACCTCAATACATATGATTATTTTGATCTTTTGATTACAGGGGAAAATAACCCTTAATACAACTTAATAAAAAAAAGGGGCATGGAACAATGAAATGATATAAAATTAGTACATATGGGACAAAATAATTTATACGTAAATTAATGGGTACAAATATATATACATACAAAAAAAATAGACATTGAGCGTTACAAAATTCAGACATATACATTAACTAATTATATCACAAGAGAATCTAATTTAAGTCGTACAAGACGGTATATAGCTACATGGAGATACTAATCCTATGAATACAATTACTCTACGCTATTCGGTAACGCATTCCTACTGAGTGCGTCAGCGACCTGGTTATCGGAATCTTTTATATAATTTATTTTAAATTGATACTCTTGCAAGAATAAACTCCAGTGCATGATTCGGCCGTTGGAGTGTCGCACATTCCTAATATAGGCTAACGGACGGTGGTCGGCTCCTATCTGAAATTCTTTTCCTATCAAATACATTTTGAATTTGTCTCTAACCCAGATAATTGATAGAACTTCCTTCTCTATAGTGGCATATCTCTCTTCGCGTGGTAATAATTGAAGACTAGCATATGCAACTAAATGACTCGTTCCGTCATCCTCATATTGAAGGAGTACACCTCCAATGCCCTCGTTGCTCACGTCGGTCTTAATCCCAAAGGATTTTTCCGGGTTGGGTAACTTTAAAATGGGGGCAGAAATGAACTTACTCTTGAGCTGCTTAAAATGGGAAATAGTGACATCATTCCAACGTAAACAATCGGGGAAATTCTTTTTTTGAAGGGGGCTGAGGGGGGCCAAAATTGCAGCAAAATTCGGAACAAATCGCTGATAGTGAGAAGCTGATCCTAGGAACCATCTTAATTGCTTCTTTGTAATCGGGAGGGGCATGTCGGCGATTGCCTTCTTCTTGTTCTTTTGGGGACCTAACTTGCTTTGTCCTATTTTAAAACCCAAATATTTTATGGTTTCGTGGGCAAAATGGCATTTGCTGGGGCCAATGGTGAGGCCATTTCCGCGCAGTCGCTCGAAAAGAGCTAATAGGCTGGTTAAAAGGTGACTACATTCCAATAGTTTTTGTAGCTGACTCTTTAGATGTGGTGTCAGCTGCGCGTCACTATCCAGGTCAGAGAGTTTCAAAGACTCTCCTGGTAGGGAAGGAGGAGGGTAATCGACATCAGGTTGGATGCACACTGTCTGTATTACATTAAGGGACTCCGCGGGGTAATCTTCTTCAAGCGCCGATGTTTCGTCCAGTGCTTCGAAGTTATCTCCATGGGCGCGTTGGGGGTACTTTTTTCTTGGGGTCCACGGACAGTCTCCGTGTCCTTGTCCTTGGCCTTATCGCCTAAGGGTGTTAGTAATTTACACTCCTTTTGTGCCGTCCTAAAGTCCTGGTTAGGGGTCTCCGAGAAATCGGACGGTATCGGGGTTCTGATGGGGACGGGCTCCTGGGCTTCTTTCTTAGCTCGGCCTCGAGGAAGGGTGGCCTGAGACACAGGGTCGGAACTTACTTGGGAGCTCTGTCCTATAAGTACGGAACAGAATTGTATGGGTGCTGAAATGACTTCAGCCCAGCCATCATAATATTGACACTGCAGGTAACATCTAACGACGGGGAATTTGTTCTCCCGCCCAAGTTAGTCATGTACCACCGCAAATTTTTCGTGGTTAGGATCCACTAGGGGAAGGAGTTCGTCGGACACGATGAAACACGTACATCCTGTGTCCCTGACGAGAGTCGATACTCGGCAGCCGTTCACGCTGCCCTCCTCAAATTTCAAAGTTCCCGATGAACTTTTATCAAAAATAAAATTTACCTGGTGGCTTGACGGAGGGGGAGAAGTTGCTGCTTGGGACTGCACCACTGAGGGAGCCAGGGTGGCATTAATCTGGTGAACTTGGTGGGCTGGTCCGCTTTTAAGCATAGAATTTTGGGGGCAATTCCAGCTCATGTGTTTTCTACACCACAGGTGAAGCATATGATTGGTCGCTTTGGGAAGAGAGATGGAGGAGAAATCTTAACGGGAGGTTTGGATTCCCGTTGTTGGTTTTGGGGAAAGAAGTTTTTTGGTTTTACGGGGCTCGAAAACTTGGTCGGCTTTCCGGTGAAGGGGCGCGAATCCTTCCTTCTTTCCTTGTAGGGGGATTGGTGAGAAGTTTGATTCTCCTTTGGGTATAAATTATGGCTTGCGGCATAGACATCCGCTTCTTCGGTAAATTCTTTAAAGGTCTGGCACCGACGATCCTTGACGAACGCGTGGATCTCCGTCGGGAGAGACGCCAAAAATTAATCTCGTAACACGAAGTCTGTTAAGGACTCGTAGTTCGGATCAACCTTTGAGGATTCTAACCAAAATTTAAAATTCCTCTGAAGAATGTATCCGAATTGACGGAACGTCTGTCCGGGTTTAATACGACCTCCTCGAAATTCTGGGCGGTTGAAATTCGGAGTTATATTATAAGCGGCCACTAACTCAGCTTTTAAGGTGCTGTAGTTAATTGTACACTCAGATGGTGAAGATATAAAAATTTCGCGCAATTTACAATTTAACAAGGGAAGTAATCTGGCTACACCTTCAGCCTCCAGATCCATGTTATTGATTTCGAGGATCTTTTCGAAGGGGGCTAAAAATGCTCCGAAATCCTCTCCGTCCTTGAAATTGGGCAGATTTAGTGGGAGATTGAGGGGGAGGGGGGTTGAGAACGTGAACTAGATGACTGTATTTCTGCTTCAACACGAGCTAATTCAATCTGATGGTGAAGCTCAGCTTGTCTTATCCGTTCCTCTCTTTCTCTTTCTTCTCGTTGGATTTCTCTTTCACTTTCTTCTCTTTCTCTTAACTTTTCTCTTTCCGTTCTTTGCTCCTCTTAAACGTACTCAATTAGTTCTTTTCCGGAGAGTCCCAAGGATTCTCCTTGTGTTTAAAGATTTCGAACTGAGTCATCTTTGCACTTGGGGGCGCAATAGTCAACAAACTAAAATTCCTCACAACAAGAATTATGCCTTCTAGAAAATTAGCCTACCTAAATATGGGCACAGACCTATTCATACTTGGTTTCTTGCTCTAAATCACCACTGACTAAAATCACACACACAAAAAAAACAAATTATTAAAACAGTTCCTTAAGCTTCTCCAGCTTCTTAAGTTTCCAATAAAAAGGGGGTAGCAATCGTTAAAACAAAAGGGAACTACTATACTCTATTATTATAATGAATAACATTATGCTTTACTCAACTGAGACCAGTGTTTGCAAAGATATAGCGTTAAACCCCACACCTGACACCAAATTTAAATAATATATATATATATATATATATATATATATATATATATATATATATATATATATATATATATATATATATATTATATATATATATATATATATATTTATATATATATATATATATATATATATATATATATATATATATATATATATATATATATATATATATGTCGTAGAATGGACTCTCGACGATATACCATATATAACTATTCGTTTAGGGAACTTACTTAATTATCTTTAGAGTGCGTGGATGTCTGGCTGGCCGATATTATATATCTTCGATATGCTTAAGAAGTGGAACTGAGCTCAAGGATAATAATATTGCTATCATGAATAAAATAGAGTTTTATTAATAATAACTATCAACAAGACACAAAACGGTAAATATTGACATAAACAGAGAATGGAAAGGATCGTGGGGAATCGAGCTTATCCGAGGATTAAAAGATTTAAAAAGGTAAAACAAATATAAAGTTAAAGGGAGGTGATGGTTCGCTAAACCATTTAAAGCACAGGATATAATTGACAAAAGGGTTAAATACCCAAAGGTAACATTCGGCTTACGTAATTTAGACTTGTTGTGCAGAGGAAGGTGACGGAAAGGAATTTCGGTCCGCTGGCGAGTTCTAGCCGAAGGGGGGGGGGCGATTAAATGATCCTCACGTGCCTTTTTGGGAATGAGAACCGTTTCTTGACGAACGGCTTGAAGAACAATGGCTGTTCTACGTTGTTCTCTTCTGAACAACAGGTGGGGTGAGAACCGTCTCTTGTCTACGGGTTGAAGAACAATAACTGTTCTAATGTTGTTTTTTTCTGAACAACAAGGGGGAAGGGTGAGAACCGTTTCTTGGCGGACGCGCTCAAACAAACAATGGCTGTTCTAACGTTGTTCTCTTTCTAAACACCTAGGGGGAAGCCTTTGTGGACTCGGCGTCACGGAGGGTCGAACCTTGGTACTCAAGGGATATTGTCCTTCTTCTGGACAAGTGATGGTGAATCTCGAGGTCGAGGTCCCTTAGCGCACAAGGTGAGAGAGGGCCATGGTGATGTTTCGCGACCAAAATCTTGATCTCCAATCTGATCTTAGTGGTAAAGTTTCCATCTAAATAGTCGAGACACTCCCTTGGCGTCGGGGGCAATGGAGTGGGAGCTCGAAGGAATGCACAGCTGAGCCTGAGAATAAGCCTTATCTGCCCATAAGCCTAACTCAATCTGGCGTGATCGGCGAATGGGGCGAACGGGGGGGGGGGATGATAACCCTCCTCAGGTGGCTGCGATAAGGCGCCCAGCTTCAAAGCAAAGATGCACGTGGGGAGCATCGTGGTTTTAATTAACATGTGATAGTGGTTGAAATTAACGCGGCCTCAACCCGTTCTATCACATATATATATATATATATATATTATATATATATATATATATATATATATATATATATATATATATATATATATATTATATATATATATATATATATATATATATATATATATATATATATATATATATATATATATATATATTATATATGAGTGTGTGCGTGGAGGAATGAATATAAAGAGGACTGGCAGACTCTAGTTTTTTCTATACAGCGTCAACCGTTACGCTCCGCATGGGCCAAGACTCCTCCTCCCCCCCTTCCCCACTGCCCTAAGACCCTCGAAGTCGCACGCAAAGACGGATTTCGGTCAGCAGATTTCGTAATTTACGAGACTGGTGGTGTAAACTTTAATCCCGGAATCGAGTAACTAAGATCTGCTCCCTTCGTCCGTTAATATAAATTTAGGAGGGTGTGATAGCCTATATAATGAAAATTTTGCTGCCTAAGACTTCTTTGGCAGAAAATGTATGAACAGGCTCACTGTCCCCTATTATTGTTTATGTTATTTTTTTCCAAATAGAAGAAATCTCACCTTCTCCGTGCCTAAACATTAAGGGGCCAAGTGTCACAGCTTTGAAAATATATGACCTAGGAGAGGTGCATAACAGTTGTCTATTGAGGGTTCACCCATCCTAAACTCCGCTGTCTCCCTTCCCCCACCCCACAGTGGATAATTGCAGTATATATTTCGATCTTTAGAAATTTTGAAGAGAATTCGCGTAGCCATCGAAAGAAGAAGACAAGTCCCTGAGTCAAACAGGAAATACAAAAGATAGTTGGAACAAAGCGGGACTTACCCACCCGAGGCTGTTCCTTTGGTCGCTTAGAAGAGCAGACTAGTGGTATCGAGACCAACTCTCCTACTATTCTCGTTCAGAGAAAATTACGTATCTCAGTTTTAGGAAAAAGCATGAGATACCCCTCACCATTAAGGAAGACCAAGGTGAATTCCCATTCGAGAAGAGATTCACATCTTGGTTAAGTCCCATCGTCGAGAAGCCAGAATCGGTAACACAGGGATCGGAATAACTTCCATTCATCCAAGATCCCCACACTCACATCTTCAAGCCGAGAGAAGCACCACCACTCGCCTCAACTACCCGGTGAGAAGCATCAGCTGTTTTTCCGACCCACCTAACCTCAGCGAGGACGTCCGCAGTCAAACTCACCCAGACCAACTCATCGAGGCGGTTCACTTTCAAGGCCACCCAACTGTCGACACACTCCAACTGTCGACGAATACAAAAAAAATATTCATTTTGTTATTTCCCATTCCGTGCGAAAGTGTATTCGAACAAAACCATTTCAATCTGGTAGTCGTAACCAAACTATTTCAATTTCAAATGACTTAAGAACTGGCATTAATTGAGCTTAAATCTCGTGTATTAGAAGAGATTTTTGCGTTAACCATCTCGTATTACTTATTTGTAGTGCTAATTTTTATTAGACCCTCTTACTATAGAATTAGTGTATTTAAAGATTTAAGATTTCGATCTTTTATGTGTTTAAAAGTATATTTGTCGGAGTTGTTTAATTAGATCCTCGAACGCAGTATTGGCAATAGATATATCATAATACGAAGCCTCCCTGTTAAATAATTAAATTAGAGCACTCTTAGAGAAAAGTAGAACGGATTAACTCATGTACGAATCAAACGTACATCCGTACTCGGCCGTAAACCCAGACAATATATATATATATATATATATATATATATATATATATATATATATATGCGGTTAAAAGGCTATTTTTGGCAGACACACTCATCATCCAAGCCCGTGGATGGAGCTCTTCTCACATACACGAAAAGGTAACACTCAAGTCGATACCCGAGTGATAGATACCTGTCCGTGTCTATCGTCTGTCGGGCGGGAACTCTGCCCTTTGGTACGAGCAAGGTCGAGTAGAGAGGTGACGCGTCGCGTTCGTAGCTGAGAAGCCGTTGAGAGGCGGGGCATGGCGTACGAGACTGTACGTGGCTGCTAACCAAGACGGGGCTGTATGGTATTAATTTCTCAAAGCTTTTCTCGAAGTATTTATACTGTCTCGGCGGAAGCAAGTCACCACAGGCCCCTAGAAGGAAAGCGGGGATCTTATTAGACTTGGCGCGCTAGGAGGGGGAAAGGGATATTCTCGGCGAGCATCACAGGCTCGCGCGAAAATCCTAAACGCCGTAGGTCTGGCGCCGATCCGGCGATGTGACGGGAGAAAAAGGAAACCCAAACAGATCACGCGGCCGCATGAAATTTTTGAGGTAGCTCTTTGGGTTCGGGCGCCCCCCTATCCTTGATAAGAGCACCTGGGTCCTCCGACCGCGCGAAATTCTCCCTGCTCCCTTGAAGCCGTCTGGCCGGACAGGTGCATCTTTCTCAGGCGCTACGAGTAGACGTTGTATTCGAGGGGGAGGGGGAACCTTCTCTCTACGATAGATTCAGAGAAAATAGTTTGGATTATTGCTGTTTAAATAGTTACATAGTAATGGAGAGTTAGCAACGACTACTTAGTCCACTTCAAGGCAAGTCCCATTCTCTAGTAATATTCTTTTGGACATTGTTCCCACGATGGTCACTCAAGCGACATTCAATCCACAACAGGGCTTCGTATTTAAACAATATTATTATTCGTAAAATATCTGTAAATTTTGTTTTTAAATCTATGCACACTACTAGCATTTACTACCTCCGCGGGGAGTAAGTTCAATTTAACGATGATTTTAAAGGTGATGTTTTTTTTTAGCCATGTTATTTTGAAACCTTCGTACTTTCATTTTGAAACCATTGTTACGTGTGATACAATGGTCGTACTTAAAAAATCATAATTTACATTTTCAAATATATTTAAAATTTTGAATACTTCGATAAGCTCACCTTGTACTCTCCTAGTGTCGAGAGTCGGTAGTTTGAATATATTTAATCTTTCGATATACAACTTATTTCTAATGGAGGGAATTAGTTTAGTTGCCCCTCGTTAAATTCTTTCTATCTTATTGATGTTCACTTGTGTATAATGTGACCACAATTGTACTCTCGGTGTGGCCTTACTAAACTTTTATATAGAAGTATGATTATTTCCTGGTTTTTCTAGTGAAAACTTCTCGTAATAAATCCAAGCATTCGGTTCGACTTCTTACACGCTTTGTCTCACTTTTTGTTAAACTTAAGATCCTTTGACACCCGCACCCCTAAATCCTTTTCTTCATCCATGGATATTAGATTTTTACCACACATTTCATACGTAAAACTTGGGTTACTTCGATCTACGTCCAAAACTCTAATAAATTTGTCTAAATTGAATTTCATGTTCCATTTCTAGACCATTCGAAGATTTTATCTAGATCTCGCTGAATTAATTTGCTATTGTCCTCATTTACAATTTTACCTCCAATTTTTGTGTCGTCCGCAAATTTGGATAATCTACCAAGTCGGCCAGTATCCATATCGTTTACTTAAATAAGGAACAAAAATGGTCCCAACAAAGACCCCTGGGGCACACCACTAGTTACATTTTTCCGCTGAGAGAAGCTACCGTTTAAAACTACTCGATGCTTACGATTACTTAGCCACGACTCTATCCATTGGAGGAGGTTTCCCCTAATTCCATGAGCAAAAAGTTTAGTTAGTAATCGCCTATGAGGAATGGTGTCGAATGCCTTAGGGAAGTCTAAGTAAACTATGTCCGAAGATCTACTTTCGCTATATATTTTAATCATGCTGTTATAAAATTCTAAAAGATTAGTTAAACATGAAAGTTTCTGTCTAAATCAGTGTTGACTATCATTTAGGAGATTATGGGCTTCCAAATGATCGATCCTCCTTTCGCGAAAAACGGATTCCTTTAGTTTACCTACGATTGATGTTAAACTTATGGGTCGATAATTGGTCAGAGGTTCTATTTTCCCTTCTTAAAAAAGGTGTTATATTCGCTAGCTTAAAACCTAATAATACGACATATCTTCTAAAGATTTGTTGAAAATTTCGTTAGCAGTCCCACTAACACGTTTCGAATTTCTTTTAAATGCGATGGATAGATTAAATCAGAATCTGGAGATTTATTGGATTTTAACCTTTTTACATAGTCTTTTTTACATAATTAACAATTAAAAGATTTTTTCAGTAAAAAGGGTTGTAACATGTGTCAGGATGCGGTGGCTAGCGTCGCACTTAGGGTATTTCAACAGAGTCCTTCTAAGAAATAATATTTCCTCGATGCAATTCTCCTTTTCATCCCTAATTGATCTACTTCATTATCCCAGGTAAGCAAATTAAACAAAAGTCGACATTGAATTATCTCAAAAGTAAATGAACTTTGATCCAAAATTAAAATAAACAAAGAATTTTCAATATTTATGAGATTTAAGATCGGCTCAGCTTTAGTAATCACATTTATTCAGATTTTTATTCAAAATAGCCAAGTTTTGTTTTCAGAGGAGGGAAAAAAATGGCGTAATTTTCGTTAAGCTCATTATAATATGCGACGCAGAGAAGGCCGTCCGAAAAAAGGCCGACCTAAATCTCCCGTAAAAATTACGAAAGATGTTACTTAAATTAAAAATCGAAGACCAAAGAAGGCATCTTTAGCAAAATGTTTGGGTAAACATTAGGACGATTTTAACATGGGAAATTCAATAACTTTATTTGTACGAAAGGTAATGAGAAGTAGACCTTTTTTATCCAGGCGGATCGCGACCGGATAGTGAAATAGACAAAAAGGGCAGTATGACAATCGCAGAGCAGCCCCAGAGACCGGTCTTCTTTGGGGGAGGTGCCAGGAAGCATTCTGTTTTGACACCAAACAGCGTTAAGGTGGTACCTTAGTCAGCCCGAGGCAAAGGGACTTGTTCCGCATCAGTGGTATGTGGATATTGATACTCATCGGCAGGATTCCTAGTAACAGAGAGTGTGTGTGTGTTGCGAAGACGGGAGAGGAAATAAAGCAGTGTTGTAATTAGCCAGATCTCTACGATACACGGTGACGTTTGTGTCCACTTATGCCAGGATCGAACCCGGTACTGTGACGTTAGCGGACCGACGCCGTATCCACTCGGCTACCAAGAGCTCTCGATTTTTTTCTTCACTTGAAAAGTAGAGGAAAACCAACGAAGGCATCTTCGAAAGAAGTTAATTAAAAGAATTTAAAAATATGTGTGATCGAGAAACTTAAAATGTGTGGAGGATATATAGTCCGAACCGCTGTAAGAGGAGACTACCTGATGCACTTGGAAAGAAAAGAGCGCAAGGTTACATCGCTAAAATCAATGAAAAGGGGGATTTTGTGCGAACGAACCATTTGAAGTATAACTTTTCAAGTTAGGTAGGGAAAACTGACACTTTGGGGTACTTCATGGGTAGGCCATGGTAGACTCACACTGACCTAAATCTACCTAAACTAACGATGGTAACCACAGCCGAGTACTCATTTTCTAAGCTTTCCAGACCTGCTTTCGTATTCTCCTTTTAAAATGGGCCGAACTCGAACAGAAATCGAATCCTTTTGATGAATTGCACTCTAACATTTGCATTTTGGCCTACACTCCCGCCCCTCCACCCACTTGAAGTTAAGAATGAAGTTTAACGGAAGATAAATGTGCCATTGTAAAGTTTGTAAAGCTTTGGCAGTGCCATGAATTGTTATGGAAATTGTAAATTGACCAGTGATTATTAATTTGTGTTCTTTAAATTTGGTCTAAAATCGATTTTGATTAAAGAACATATCCTGATGTTTGTTTGTTTTCGTTTAACGTACGTGTAACTATAGGGTCATAGGTAGATATAATGCTTATGTAATAGCTTATACAAATCTAAATAGGTTTCTTGTATTGTACAAGATGATACGCGTGTCTTATCACCTCTTTTAAATAGTTTTAATTTTCTATTTCAGATGGCTGACACAAGAGGCTGATTGCATCTGTATGTGCACGTGATCGTGTGTATTCTGGCAAGAGCATGGAAGATGTGCGACGTAACTTCACTACAAGATTCGGCAGACTTGCTTCTCCGAAGTGGAATATGCTGAGTTTGGAACATAACCTGTTTCTGACAGGTAGCGGAGGGCCAGGCGGAGAGTGCTGGGAAGGTAAGGCAAGAGAATAACAGTCTAACTGCCTACGCTTTTGATCTCCACGCCGCATAGGTAGTCGGAGTGAGCTGCTGTGCTAAGGTGACCACCAAAGGCCCTTAAGCAGCGCTTAAAGGATCCAATTACCTACAAGATCAAGAGGCCCGTGGTTAGGTCGCCAAAAAAAGTGCTAGTCAAGAGGAACACCATGGATGAGGACGGTTGGTGCTGTCTCTAATTAATAAGCCGACTTGGGCACCGCGGTGCCACTCTTCTCAGCCCCCGCTCTTCCATGTGCGGCCTCAGCCCTCGCTCTCCCCGCTGCGGCCTCAGCCCTCGCTCTCCCCGCTGCGGCCTGGCCCCTTCTTACTTAGATGGGGCGGTCGACAGCCTATAAATAAGCCTCTAAAGAAAAGAGAAAGTATTAATTCGAGGAAAGACGATAAAGGTTCAATTTGAGAAAATCGATCCTTCCCCTATTGCCGAATTAACATAAAACGTTAAGTTTTGTATCGGTACCAGAAGCAACAATCCTTTAAAGACTTAGAAGAAGTCTGACTGGATACCAGTCCTAGTACTAAACTAGGAATTTCGGCAGCAAGAGAAGAGTTATTAATTCGAGGAGAGACTATAAAGGAGCAGTTCGAGAAGATCGATCCTTCCCTCAGTGTCGAATTAACATAGAAAAACGTCACGTTTTGTATCAGTACCAGACCAAACTATTTTTTACAGACTAGGAGGAAGTCTGACTGGATTAACATTCTTAGTGCCAAACCAAGAATTTCAGCAGCAAGAGAAAAAGATTAATTCAAGGAGAAGTGATAAAGGATTAGTTCGAGAACATCGATCCCTTGCCCAAATTTCAATATAAATTAGAACGTTGAGTTTTGTAGCGGTGCCAACCCGAAGCATCCTGCACAGGCTTAGTAAGAAGCTTGGCAGAGCCTACATTCTTAGTGTCAAACAGGAATGTCGCAAGTGAGATAATAGAAGAACCAGTCACCCTCGAGTGACTGTCAAATTGCGATCTTAAAACCAAGAATTAGACAACGGATTCCCCTACCTCCCTCCCATCTCGAGAAAAATCTACAATCCGCCGCTCCAACACCTCGGAGGTTGAGAAAAGCCATCTAGTGACATCCGGCAAACCCTGATCCTTTCTTTCATGTAAGTTAGAATGACCATTTATATTCCCTATTGCTTTAGTATGAGTTTATTACGCTATTCAAATTTACTGAATAGAAACAATTGTTAGTGCACCCTGCTATCTTTACTGGTAGTGAGTTATGTTTAAAGTGGAGTTGAAGGATAATCTAAAGGGTCACTATAATATACCTAATTGTCACTTGGTTTGTTAACGTAAAGCCTATTTTTTGATTTGGTCATGAATAGATTCTGTAATAGGCCCAGTTTCAAGTATGTTTATCCTCGTTAAACTTATTAGGTGAATAGAAATATTTTTTCTGTTTTTTTTTTAGTTAATTGATACATTTAAAATATATATTTATTTTGACATAATTCCTGAGCGTTTCACTAAATCCTTGGGTTTGAGACAGATCTTCCTTAAAACCACAACATACAATTCTACGACAAAAGTGGTGTCAGGTGTGAAGGTTTCTATTAAAAAGGACCCAGCAGCGTCTAATTAATGAAGAGCCAACACGTAAAAGCAATACCAGGAATAATAGAATAATTACCGAGAGGAAAATTGGTAAAGTCAGGGGTAGAAACAATCAGAAAGTAATTATTAGGCCAAGTGGTAAATTTTTTGTCGGAGTGGTATTAAAATCAGTATAGTATTGGGATTAAGGGTAACTTAGGCAGCGCGCTACCTGGTGAGTGGTGGCATAAGTACCTGAGAGTACAGCAAGGAAAAGTCGATAGACAAACACAAAAATGGATCCGGTCGTAAGATTCAACCAACAAGCCCAAATTCTGGGAGTGAAGGCGAGGATATGGATGCTTACGTCCTGGCAGAACGAAGAAGAAGAAGAAAGATTACAGTGAGATAGAGAAGGAGAAAGATTATAGTGAGATAGAGAAGAAGAAGAAGAAAGATTATAGTGGGATAGAGAAGAAGAAGAAGAAGAAAAAGAAAGATTACAGTTTGATATAAAAATGGAAGAAAGTAGAATACATTGGAAAAACTAGAAAACGAAGAACGAAGAATACCGAGCGGAAGTAAAACAAACGAAAGAATAAGACATTTTAAAATAAAAGCAGAAGAATTAATTATAAGGATAGAGGGAGAATATAAAAAAAAGAATAAATATAAAAGAGAAGCTGAAGAAAGAAAAATACGACGGGAAAGCGAACTAGCGAAAGCGAAAAGAGAAACCGAGGAAAGAAGAATAAAGAGGGAAAAAGAGTCAGAAGAAAGAAGAATTAAGATAAAAAAAAGTAGAAGAAAGAATAATACCGAGAGAAAGAGAACTTGCTCAAGCTGAAAGGGAAGAGAGAGAAGAAAAAGAAAAAATGCTCGCACTCGAAAGGGCATCTATCGAGAACCATGTGGAGGTCGAGGAAGTTTTAGCTTGGCCTAGACATAGGAAAGGACCATTGATGAAAACCCAGCTAAATGGGGTAACGATATTAGTAAATAGGGGAGAGGTACAAGCATGTGTACCTGAGGAATTACCTACGAAGAGGACTGAGTCAAATGGGTTGACATGGGAGGAGGAAAGAAATGTTAATGCGAGACACCTAGGTAAAACGAGTCGGGTTTTAGACGCGGATTATGAGTATCCCCTACCCCTAGTAGTCTCCTTCCCGAACGGAACGTCCACGGAGTTACAATTTAAACTGCAGTTCACCGTGATAACCACGCCCATTAACTATACCTTAGTGAAAATTGTCGCCAAACCCATGAGATCGAACCCAGAGTCGATCTTCCAGTGTAAAATTGATAAAAAAGGATTATGGGACTCACGCTCCAATCAATTATGCCCCACTGCAACAGGCCGCTCTAGCTATAAGAAAAAGTTTAAACTTAGTCAACTACCATAGGAAGGGTAATTCAAGTAGGTTGAACTACAATAACCATTTAGTGACATATATATTAGGTAGACTCAATAACCCGAACGGCCGACTCAGGCGATGTGAAGTATTGGTATTAGCGCACCATTTTAATATTACCTATATAAAAGGGGCCAACCATTGCATGGCCGATTCGTTAAGTCGGAATCCTGTCGACGATTAAGGAGCATGCCGACTATTGTATTATAGTAAGTGTCAAGTTAATTGTAAATCGTTATAATTGTAATTGAGAAGGGGCGAATGACCCCCTAATTGTAAATAAAAATCTCCTAAGCTGGACACTAATGTAGTCATTAATGTAAGGTCAGGTGCAAACGTTATCGAGACACTCCCTAGTGAACTCGAAGTTTATTGTATAATATAGGGTTCAGTAAGATACCTTTGTACATTATTGTAAGTGTCGGGCAGGAATAACCCCCTTACCCGTTAATTTATTTTGTAGGGAGTTAAATGTAGAGGAAATACAATATAAAGCCTCCCGCAGAGCCAGGCGGACGTATACCTTTAAGTTCCCTCACCCCCACCCTGCGGAGAAGGCAAGAAAATCGAGCCACATGAGGAGAGTCGTAGGAACGTTAGCCGGCAGAATAACAGTCTAACTGTCTACCCTTTTTTATCTCCCCGCCGCATAGGTAGTCGGAGCGAGCCGCTGTGCTAAGGTGATCACCAAAGGCCTTTAAGCAGCGCTCAAAGGATCCAATTACATACGAGATCCGGAGGTCCGTGGTTATATCGCCAAAAAGCAGTGCCAGTCAAGAGCAACACCAAGAATGGAGACTGATGATGGTGTCTCTAATTAACAAGCCGACTTGAGCACCACGGTGCCCCCCTCCTCACCCCTCGCTCTCCGCTCTGCAGCCTCACTTGTCGTTCTCCCTGCTGCGGCTAGCCCATTTTCCCTTAGATGGGGGGGGTTTGACAGCCTATAAATTAGCCTCTGAAGGAAAGAGAAAGGATTAATTCGAGGAGAGACGATAAAGGATCAGTTCGAGAAGATCGATCCTTTCGCTAGTGCTGAATTAACATAAAACGTCAAGTTTTATATCGGTACCAGAAGGAACGATCCTTTACAGACTTAGAAGAAGTCTGACTGGAATACCATTCTTAGTGCCAAACCAGTAATTTCGGCAGCAATAAAGAAAGGATTAAGTCGAGGAGAGACGATAAAGGATCAGTTCGAGAAGATCTATCCTCCATCCAGTGTAGAATTAGCATAGAACAACGTCACGTTTTGTATTGGTACCAGAACGAACTATCCTTCACAGACTTAGAAGAGTCTGACTGGATTACCATTTTTAATGCCAAACCAGGAATTTCAGTAGCAAGAGAAGAAGGGGTAGAATTCTAGGAGAGACGATAGAAGATCAGATCGAGTAGATCGATCCTTCACCCAGTATTGAATCAACATAGAAAGACGTCACGTTTTGTATCGGTATAGACCGAACTATCCTTTATAGACTTAGAAGAAGTCTGACTGGATTACCATTCTTAGTGCCAAACCAACAATTTTGGCAGCAAGAGAAGAAGATTAATTCGAGGAGAAGCGACGAGGGATCAGTTCGAGAATGTCGATCCCTCACCCAAATTCCGAAAAAAACTTAGAGTTATAAGTTTTGTATTGGTGCCAGACTGAAGCATCCTATACAGGCTTAGTAAGAAGATTGGCAGAACCAACATTCCTAGTGTCAAATAGGAATTTCGCAAGTAAGATAATAGAAGAACTAGTCACCCTCGAGTGACTCTCAAATTGCAATCTTAAAACCGAAGAATTAGACATCGGATTCCCTTATCTCCCTCCCATCTTGAGAAAAATCTACAATCCGACGCTCCAACACCTCGGAGGTTGAGAAAAGCCATCTAGTGACATCCGGCAAACACTGATCCTTTCTTCCATGTAAGTTAGAATGACCATTTATATTCGTATTGCTTTAGTATGAGTCTATTAAGCTACTCAAATTAACTGAAGTAGAAACAATTGTTCTTCGGAAAAATGAATTCAGCATTATGATAACTGTATATTCCACGCTGGCAGGGTGTGTGTGAGGATGAGAGTAAATGCAAATTCAGAAGGGAGTATAGTAATGGGGCTAAGTCGGGGTGTAGTATCGGAGTCACTGGTGTTACTCTTAATCAAGTGGGGTTATTAGAGTATCTATGAAATACAACCGCGATCAAAAGTTTTCGCACACATGGCATTTTTATTCTTCCTTAGGTATGTCGATGACTATGTCAGTGTATGTTTGTAAGTATGTGTTCAATACATCTGGAAAGCAAAATATAGTATGAGCTATTCAAATGTATAAAATCAGTATGCGGTATGTAACTTTCAAAGGGTCTGAATAGAACACATCATATTTGTTGATTAATATGATGTTCTATGTTGACAAGATCTGATAATGATATGATAATGGCGAAAACTTGTAAATATACAGTAGAAAAAAAAGTTTGATACACAGACTGGACGAGGCGAGTCTCAGCTGTCGACCCATCGCCCGGAGGGATAGCGAATTACATTCTGGTGTTGCAGACGTATTGAAGAGGATCAGAGAAAGTGGGGCCATCCAAGATCAACCTCGTTCTGGACGACCCAGGTCAATGCGCAACGTGATGACAGGCTTCTGCGTCGCATGAGAGAGAAAGGTGCAGTCCAGTTGCAACGTAAATAGACATAGGGCGGCCAAGTCAATGCATCAGTCAGAAGAGTCCATCGCAGAGCACTTACAAGCCTGCCATAAGCAGCTGATCAAGCTTCAGCAAAAGCGATGTCGAGTGGCTTGAGCCCATGCTCTCTTCAACTGGACCATGCGTCAGTGGTCAGACGAGTCTACATTCCAGTTGTTCGCAACCCCTGAAAACGGTAGAGAGCGAAGGATGCCAGAGGAGCAGTGGAATTGAGTGCATAGTGCCAACAGTAAAATATGGTGGACGCTCTGTAATGATATGTAGATGCATGCCAATTTCAGGTTAACTCATCCCAACGTTTGTCTTTGCACCATAAAGTTGGAGGATACCAAGCTGTCCTGAAATATTGCATGTTGCCCTAAGCCCAAGACCTCTCCAGAAATGCCAGGAATGTGATTTTCTATCAGGACAATGTCCTACGTCTGCATCCGCCATCCAGTGGTTCCGGGTAACAATATAACGGTGATGGACTAGCTCCCTCAGTATCCGGAATGGAATCCACTAGAAAACCTCTGAAGGCACCTGAAAGAGGCCATAAAACGTCGTCAGCCAGCCTTCAATGAGCAACGGAAGGCACTTATGACCCAGAAGTGGGTAAGCATCATACCCTTTATGTGTCTCACCCTCGTAGAGAGCAATCCGTAGAGAATAAATGTTCTCATCACTGCAGAGGGACCCTCAAAACGCTACTGAGCTTCATGTATCTGTTTGGTGTTGCTGTAATTTTTAGTGATATTCATCTGCTCATCTGATATATGTTTTGGTATTTTGTGAATCCCTGTTAATTTTTAGGGACATATATAACTTATTGCTATTTCTTCCTTATTTCACTGTTATATTCATATTAATATGCAAATAAAAACTTTTCGAACCTGAATTTACCTAATTTTCTAAAATTTTCGAGGTGTCCAAAAACCTTGTGCCGCTGCTGTATCGTAAATAATTGTGATACAGAATGCGACCACGAAGTTTAGAATGGCAAGGAAGGGTTAAGTGTGGCATCTGCCAGTTACTTGCCGGAAGTACGTTGCTACCAACGATGATGTATTGAAGTGAAACTTTGATTTGGAAGGAGAAGGAAAGATCTTGAGAGGGATTCTTGGTGTATTAATGATAGTGACGAACGACTAGAGAAATAGTATTTATGGTGTAAAGAAGGATAGAGAGGAGGTTGTGACATTGTTCTGTGGGTCGTATGCCCTAATGTTGTACCCTACAGGATGGCGTCCTGACTAGAACCAGAGTCACTACCGGCACGAGAGTTACATCGTCTCTCGGCGGCACAAGAAAGGTCGATATTTATCGTGGATGGAATTAGATCCTTTGGGGATTGGGGAAGACAGTGGGTCCGTACGTACAAGCGTATAATGCACTGTGTGCAGAGCAGAGCGAATGGTATCTCATCCGCCAAACAGGGACCAATGTGGTGGATTGAGTCTACCATCTGCAATTCACGCTCGGCTGCGGATGAATAAAATTCGCATCTGTGTTCAGCTTCGAACAAACAGAATAAGGACAAAAGAAAAAGCAGTACCCATATAATTACAGCAAGTGCTGAACGTCAGGGAAAGGAGAATGCTTGTGGCTCTGGTACAAAAGAACCTAAGGTCACGAATATGGGCTTCCCAGGTGAGGTGTCGATCGAGAACGAGAACTAGGAAGCGATGTGATTATAACACATACAGGCAAGCTCTATATAGAAAAAACGTCCGAGTTGGAGTGAAGTTATGAATGACAGCAGAAATGCATAACCTTAGTTTTGCACAAGGAGAACCGAAATATGTGCGCTTTGGCATAGCGAGAGACGCTGTTCAATGCCTGTTGGAGTCGACGCTCCAGAGTTGGCATCTGGGGCTCACCAAAAACAGATCTAAAGGTTGTCCACGTAAAGTGTAGCGAGAACATCTTTCTGCAGCACAGAGGAAATAGAGTTGATGCTCAGGGAAAAGAATGCGCCACTAAGCACACTTTTCGGCAGAACATACTCTTCCTGCCATAATGTGCCGGAGAGGGCTCTTCTACTCGTACTCGGAATTGAAAACCTCTTATGCCTTCAGATATGAAAAATTGTCAGGCGACCTATTGCCCCCTTCGTTTGGAGATTGTCCATGATACCGTATCACCATTCGATATTATAGTCCTTCTGCAGATCGAAAAACACCATGGCGTAGTGCTGTCTACGAAGGAAGAGCCGGGTAGAGCATCAGACGTAAAGTGAAACTGGCCCAAGCCACACTGTGTAGTAGGAAGGTGGCCTCCGATGTTTATGAAATAGGGCTAATATAATATTTACGAACTTCTTTCTCCCCTGCATACAGAGGAATTTAGAAAAATTGGTCAGAAACCATATGGGATAGAATGATCCTTCCCCTGTTTGCGAAAAGCAAGCAGGGTAGCCATTCGCCAAGTGTCTGTCCAGATTCTGTTTAACAAATCTAACATGAAAGCTAGGCCTCGCTCACCTATGTCGAAGTATTACTTACTGGTTATCGTCTCTACCAGGGACTACGTCTGAGGATGAAACAAAACCGTCACGCAGCCCACTTAGCGTAGCTAGGCCATTGCAGCACTTTCCACAATAAATACTGGGTGAGCATCAGCTCGGGTAGAGAATGCGGAGAAAGCGGTTGCGAGGCACTCCGTCACAGACAGAGGGTCTGAGATTGAGCTTCCGTTATTCTAGAAGAATAGACGTGGGTATTGCAAGAACTTGCATTGAATCCTTTGGACACAATTCCGTACTTCTAGAAGTGGGTTCTTCCCGTTGACTAAAAACAAGTATTCTCGCCAAGAAGAGCCGTATGCGTGTTTAAAAACATACTGGAACCTTGCTTTTGGTCGCTTAAATTGAAGTATGGTGAAATCGTTCGGGTGGCGCTTATATCGTAATAGGCGTATCGCTTCTGTCTAAAAGTCGTCTTACACTCGACCGAGTACCAAGGAAGCGGACAGTGTACAAAGCGGCCAAACGTCCCAGGAATGGTAATCAGGCCCACGGTGATGAAATTGCCGTAGAAGAACTCAACGACCTTATCAACCAAATTAAACCTCGACAGGGACAGAGAAATCAATCATTTCCTGAAATTCAGACCACCGCGCCCACTCTAAGCACCACCGAGGTGATTTATCAGACGACAGCGGCCCAGAAAATATGTAAATGGGAAAGTGTTCACTAGTATGAAGGTCAGCTGCCACTTCCCACCCAAAATAAAACAGTGCATCCAAAAGGCATAGGGAGAGATTCTGATAAGAAAGGAAGCGATTCTCGGAGAATGATGCGCAAACTCATCTGCATTTAGGGGACCAATCTCTAACTCTTCATCAGGCGAAGGAGACCTAAATATTATCGAGTGTAAATCACTCATTCGCCTGTCAGGTCTCCATTACACTCTAGAGGATTCGCAAAGCCTTTATACTTCGAAAGATTGGGTAAAGGCTATCCAGTCAACATGCTCTCCTGAAGACAAATATCTATATGGGTTCAGGGAGAATCGAGCATCCGCAGCTCTTCTCAGTCAATCTAGAGTCCAAAGAAATTCAATTAGAGAAAAATGTATTCCAGACCTAGCTGAAAGATCTAAGGAGTTTTCCTTCGAACGAATAAAAAATATTAATACGAATACATATGCATAGGCTTCACGGGAACAGAAATCAGCCGGCTGTTTGCCGACAAAGGCGCCGCTTCCTTTGAAGGCTTACTGGGGGAGGTCTGGCTCGGCGTGTGAGTCTTTTCTTCCACCCTCTGAATCATTTTGTGGGCAGAGCGGTTTGGGGTTGGAGTCCTTTGTACTTTGAAGAGTTCGAGTTTCTCTGGGCAAAGAGGTAAGGATGTCGAGGCTCTCTTGAGATGGTCTCATAAACACATTTAGGGTATGCTCCCTCTCATTCTGACTACTTGGTGGAGAAGAGCGCTCGCTTTGTTACGGTAAGCGGTCGCTTAAGGGAGAGCTCTAGGTTTAGCCAAGGCGGGACATGAGACCGTGGAGCTGCCATGTATACTAGGGTCACGCCAGAGGGTTCCGAACGGGCGAGGTAATAACCGTGCTCGATGGTCTGAAGGGGCCAGGATCAGAGTGCTTACCTTATCCGAGAGAAATAGAAAGTCCAGGGTCGCACATAGCGCCACAGGACCAACTCCTTGGCCTCTCAAAAAGAGATCCGTTCCGCAGCCTGGACGGTCAGGACCTAATTCTCAGCTACATTGCTTCGAGGAAGCAGTGTGAGGCTCACCGTAATTCTCACATTTAGCCCTACATGAGAGACGTCATGTAAGGCCCTAGTGCAGATTGCACGTATTTCTAGTCGACCCAAGTTGGCCAGGAGTTAGCGGTCGGCATGGTCAATTTAGTGCGTTCCTGGACCCAACTGAGGAGGTATAGGGAGAAGTGGGAGGGCGTGGGTGGTGGGTTGTAACTTAAAAAGACCGACCGATCCCCCAAAGAGAACGCTTCTAGGTTTCAAGCGGTCACCTCCTACCTCCGCCTTTGGTAAGTGCAAACAGACGAGTAGAGTGACATAGCTTTAATCCATTCCAGAGAGTTTTTAATTATTTGATAAACCAACTGTAGTCAATTCTCTCTCTCTATCACTCATTTGTTCACTCCCTACCTAGGAGAAACAGAACTAAGAACATTGGAAATAATCAATTATAATATTTTCGAGTGCAAAATCATTTCGGAAAGTCGGGTTTGTGGTGTAACCTCTGTCTGCTTTCCCCTTTGGTTGACCTTATTCATTTTTAATTTCATTTACTCTCTTCAAAGTAAAAATGGCCAGTTGTAAAAGCGTTTCGATCCTTGAGGAGGCCGAAAATCAAATTGGGGAATTAGCAAAAATCAGATTATAATTAAACGTGAGATCACCGTAGCCTTAACATAGTCAACAGAAAATTATGGTTGGAATTTATATCAAAGGAATATTTACATAAAAAAATGAACTCGATTGAGTCCATTTTCCCTTCTGTAATCAGCAGCGACCTAAAGTTTTCTAGGCATTGTGCCGATGTAGAAAAAAAAGCACAGACTATTACGATACATAAAGAGGCAATTTCGCTTCCGAAACAAGGAGATTGTCCTGAAATTGTAAACTCTCTATTCAGACCCCACCTGGAGCAAACCATTCAATTCTGGTCCACTACACTGCGTAACGACATGGATTGACTGGAAACGGGTCCAGGCTAGGGCCCCCATGTTAATTCCTTCACTTAGGCACAAAAACTATCAGCGTCAGGTTCAAGAATTAGGGCTTTTCTCTCTGAAGACCCGCTGATTACGAGACCTTCAAGATCTTAAGCGGTGTCTAAATCGTGGACTAAAGAAGGATGGTCACGTTAAATACAAATCCGATTCGTAACCATGGTTACAAGCAGGATTTGCCCACATTCCAGACTAGTATTTGCTGGAACTACTACTCATATAAGATCTGCGGTGCATGGAATCATCTTACGGTCGAGGTGGTGAATAGTTCGTCTTTAGAACAGTTAAACTCTAGACTGGTTGATGTAATCCATGAATATTTATAGAACGTAGGGTCAAGTAGATTAGAAAAGTAAGTTAAATAAGTTTCCTCTATTCTATTAAAATTTGCTGATTGTATTCTTTTTCTCATCACAATTAGGTATCTTTACCGCTTTCTGTAAACGAAAAAGTGGGTGGGAGAGGTGGGAGGGGAGAGACTTCACCTGTGTATGCTTTTCTCATGTTACCTGTTAGTGCTATCCCAAAATAGTACCTCCTCGGTATGGTCAGCAATGTCCTTTGAGGTACTACCAATCCTTGTGACTCTAATATAGATCATGTCGATGAATCGTTAATTGCTAACTAAAGATAGTCGTTCCGATATAATCGCAATTGAGCGACGTTACGACGGACGGAAAAGTCATTTCCCCCAACTTACCCACTTATACAAACTTATCTGTTCCGGATCTCAAGGACACCTCAAGCGGCCTCGGTAGACCCTCTTTTTCTGAAAGTCCACATGCCTTTGCTGTGTATTTATTTCAATGGCACCAAAGACAACTTAATTTCCGCACATTATTTGGTGGAATTTGCGAATGTTGTTGGATGCAGGGGAAATATTTCTTGTTCTACTAAGCTCGTTTATTTAAAAAGATAATTAGGAGATTATGTATTTTCATTTTTTAATTACCTAGGCAAACAGAGGCTAATTACCCAGTACCACTAGAATTACTGAGAGCAGAATTTTTAGAACAAACGTGGTAATTGACTCCTATTTAACAAAAAACTCTAGGATTCAAACCTCCACAAGCTTTTTCTTGGCTTAATGAGATTAGTTTTATTATTTCTGGTCTCAAGAGTTATGATGTTAACTTCTCTGAGGAAATTCCGGAAATATCTTTTTGATTTATATCATTTATAGCAAACTGCCTTCAATTTTCTAAAGAAAGTTAAAGTTGGTTACAAAGGCTGATTACAATTCACTTGGCGATATTTTCGGAAATTATATTACTGTTATTCGTGACCTGGGAAAAATCAAGAACCCCCAAGAGCACCCACAAGGAAAGTCCCGTCAGAGAGACTTATGAGCCTCTTTCTAACCATCACGCCTTCAAATCATTTTCAAGCCAATATCAAATTCAAACAAACCCCTTTCTAAAAGTCCCCCTCACATTTAAAATTTCAAAACTTGTATTTCAAACAACCGGGAATGAGAGGCTTTTAAATTAACAGTTAATTTAAACTTTCACTTATTCGAAAATTTTAACAAAAGGTCAAACTTCAAAACAAAGTCTAATCACCAAACTTAAAAGTCAAATACTTCCTCAAACTTCAAATTCTAATTATAAAATTTTTAATTTCACTCAATAAAAAATTCAAAGTCCTTATTTCAAATCAAGGTCCAAACTTTTAAGGAAAACTCCAAATTTCCCTTTTCAAATTGCAAATTGTGTAAAACGCATCTAACTTGGTAAATTGCATTATGTACGATAACCCAACTAAAATAATATCGAGAGGTTCTGAGTTAAAATTGTGCACTCTGTGTTCTTCCTTTCGCCATTTAGCAAACTGTTGCCTTGCGTCTCGCTTTCTCCTCTCACCAGCGCCGAGCCTGGAAATCAAGAATCCACATGTCTGTTTCTCTGCCCTATAGCAAGCAGATATTTAAACATGTTTGATATTTGCTAGAGCAGATCAGAATCTAGGGGCCGACGTGGATGCAGCTAAGGGTTCTTGTATGTTGTTGTTTAACTTAGCACCAACCTTTTTCTCCTGACTATAATTGTAGATCTGGGATTGTGGGATAAGGTCAGATCTATCCGGAGCCTCATTGACTTGGTGTCTCAAAGATCGCACATCCTTAAATGTGTGTTTCTCTCTTCGGATTCTCACTTGAGTGAACTCTGGTTATACACGTGTACAATAAAATCTTCCATAGCTACAGAAATAAATCAAAATGGGGAATTGGAGTTGATCCTATCTTTCGAGTCCAATTAAATCCCGACTGTTTCGAGTCAATTCCAACTTGTCTCGATTTTATCGTAGACGATATGAAAGGTGCGGACCAGAAATTGAGGGAGAATGGTGTCCTTCTGCTACTTAAATCACTTCATCTTCCTTTTAAATCTAAAGATAAGGTCGAAGGTATCGGCTTTTTGCTTGGGAAGGGCTTGGTTCAGCATCTGAAACTGCCTTGTCATAGTGTGCATAGAGATCCTGTTTCACATCCGAACATGGATCTGATCTTGTTCTTGAGCGTATGTCTAAGGTACGTGTATACAAAAAAATGGACTACCTAGGATCAACCTGGACCTCTGGGCTATTCGCTGTGTAACACTGCCTCCGGTGTTAGAGTATGTCCCCTCCCACACACAAGATGGAAAGGGTCCTTCTGAGTTTGAGACCAAGGTATTGAAAGCATATTCATGGGAGGGGGGATTAGGTTTTTAAAATAAGAGAGGACTACCACCCGAAGAGGGACTAAGCATCTAATCTTCTCAATCACACTTCATAGCCATCGATCACAACATTCAATTCGGGTAATAATTCAATGGGGGCCCTCCCCTGCACTACTAAGATTGATGTATACAACGGGGAAAGAGATCCTGCACTAAGACCTGAAGGTTTATCTTATCCTCAACCTGAGTTTGTCGACGCATTCGAACTAATTGGCAACTCTGCCCTAAACCTGACACCTTCCTATTTCAATCTTTTAAATTGTCCAAGTCCGACTCGGACTTAGATTTACAATTTAGGCATCTTTTCAACATTGGGTCGCATTGTGTAAGAGATCCAATACAAGGGCGGTCGATAAATTAAAAATGGAACAATTTAACCACTCAGTCGAACTCCGAGATGGGATATATTATGTTGAGTTGCTCTGATTCAAGGAGGTTCTATCATAAGTCCTCTAAAACTTTAAATCTCTTTGGTAACATTGAAAAAAGTCAAAGCTAAACCATCAAAAAGAGACCAATGAACTTTTATGGTAAAGTATTTGAGACTCAGTTATAGGTTGGCATTTTGGAGGAAATTCAAGTGGACCCCCAAATTATAAATACTATATTTGGGTATGACATAGAGCAGTGATAAGTTTGCTGCTCAGACAACCCAAAAAATCAGGCTCGTATTCAATTGCAGTTACAGGTTCGGATCAGGGCATTCCCTAAGTTTAGCGGCTTTCCAGGGAAATAGACTTTCTAACATTTTTTGTTTTTTCTCTGTTGATTTCTATTTAATAAATTCATGTTGCGATCATATATCAAACCACGTTCTTCAAATTAAATTAAAACATAACATGATAAAAATCACTTATGTTTGTTTCTTGGCAGGTTCTTCTTTCATATTAATTTTTAGCCTTAGGCATCAAATCATTCAAAGTTCTCTCTCTGTTTCTCGAATCCTTCACACACTCCTTAAATTCAGTCAGTACTGGTGGGCGCTCAAATCGTGCTATCTTGACTTCTCATCAACGTCTGTAAAATGAAACAAATCAATTTTCATCAAAAATCCTCTTCAGGATATTAAAACCTTTAGGAAGAATTATCTTCCAAATTTAAAATGAACATTCCATTTGATTATGTGAACACCTCAGACAATCCAACTGATCTAATAACTAGAGGAATCTTATTCAAAGAATTTAGTAGTATTATGAAATTATGGGTCAACGGGTCTTCTTAAGTAATCTTTGAGAAAAAAATACTGGCCCAAAATCCGGATTAAAATGTCTCGGTGAATCAAGTAAAACGCATATTTCGAATTCTGTTATTATTAAAAATGAATTCTATCCCTTTGAGACATTCAAAGGTTTTCTGACCCAAATAACCTATACGATATCACTTGTCTTGTAATAAATTTTTTTTTCAAAATGTGAAAATACCCAACAATTTTGCGTGCAAACTGTATTGGATTTCAATATCGCAACTGTAGTCCTTCCCTGTTAAAAGAGATTTCCTCTAAGACGAATCAAAACAGAAGGACATCAGTGTTTTCCTCTTCTTTAGGGACTTTGATTTGTTTGTGGATAACTACCGTCTCATCAGAAGAATAGGGGTTACGGTGGCTTATTAATCCCTTTATTAATTGTTTATTGTAAGATAGCATAACTTCTATTCCCTCTATCACTTTAAAAACTACACTCTGTCGTTTTACATCATCATTAACGTCATATCAAGGGGCAGTGGAACCCCTGCGCCCCCTGGTTCGTGGTATCCGTGATGATCCAGCTGCCGTGACCTACAAGGATGTTGAGATTATATTCTACTGGGTTCCTGGACATGTAGGGACAGCGGGAGTTGAGCGCCGCGCCAAAGGATCTGCAAGAACTGGGCGATCGGACCAGCGTTTCGCTCTTCTCCACACTCAATACATGGCAGATCAGGTCAGCCCTGAGGGATGTATAGCAAATAAGATGGAAGACGGCTCATTGTGGCAATAATCTAGTAGTTTCGCCACTCAAAACCAATCAACTAATGAATCAACGAAGACAGCTTTAAGGAATCTAAAGTTGTGCGCCATCGCACCGAAAGTCTTCCAATGGTTCTACCCCTCAATGCCTCGAAAGTTGCGTGCTGCCTTCTGTTGTCTCCGAAATGGCGGAAAGAACGGTAATTTGATTCAGTGAACCCGGCACCATACTGAGATGACTACGTGGTCCCCTCAGGATGTCCGACACATTCTTGTCGAATGTCCGAGTATGGGGGATCTTCGCACATGCTACCTGTCCCGCGATCGGTATGAGCGGGGGCGCTTCCGCTTGTCCCTTGTACCCGAGACAGGTTCATACACATCTGATTGTGGAGAAGAGGGAAGTCCACTGTATATAGTCTTTTGGTATTGAATCCATGCTCGGGTACCGAAGGGGTGCGAGAATCCCTCCGACGCCGGCACACGCCTGTTTCTCTTTTTGGTCTGGGTTGATTGTTTTGCTTTTTGTTTGTTTTTGCCTTTTTGTCTTTGTTTGTTTATTAATGTAGCCTAAGAATTGGCCTGAATGTTTTTCTGGTGACCTCACCCTCTGTGGTGGTGGTCACTAGCAGAAATCTATTAAGAAAAGGGGTAGGGGTGGAGTGGGGCTTCTGTCCGTTATTTCGATTCAGAGTTTCTGAACTCCGGTCAGACAGAATCAAATTCG
Organism: Ceratothoa steindachneri; assembly: GCA_963969495.1. Lineage (NCBI taxonomy): Eukaryota > Metazoa > Arthropoda > Malacostraca > Isopoda > Cymothoidae > Ceratothoa > Ceratothoa steindachneri. The sequence continues at coordinate 35,279,656 of OZ018338.1, forward strand.
GAATCACAAAATCTTGTCCACGCCATTTTGACCGTTAAGTTATACCCATTCTGAAAACCCTCAAAATTTTATGGGGTTCGGATATCGTCGCCGAGAATTTTCGATTTCAAACTCGAGCATTAGAGAGACAACCATTGAACTCGTCCTAGTGAGTCCAAAATGAATGAAAGAGAGTTGAATGAATCAATAAATGAAATGGAATTGAATGATTGAAAGGGAGTTAAATGAATGAATGAATGAATGAAACGTAATTGAATGAATGAAAGGAGCGGAGTTGATGAAAATACATTTACTTCACGAGCATCAATCGATTGCCACTCATCAATAACGAGGGATTCGAAGGGACGCCTTTAGAAAATCGTTACCTGTGAACTCTTAAATTCAAAGGAAACTTAAAAAAATACCAGAATTCTTTGAAATAGCAATGGAGGAAGGGGAGTAGGCAATGGTAAAAACATTCATTGGCAATTTAAGCGGATCGAAGGTGGTAATCTCAGAAAGATGTGAAAATCGGCCAATTTTTTAAATCTTCTAGGAGAAACTTTCAAAAATTTTGATGGAATCAAACTTCATATCGCGAACTTAAAGAGGCTAAGAAACATTTTATTTATTAAGGGTTCGGAAGTTGGTACACCCAACTCCTTAATAAGGGTTCGGAAGTATGTACACCTCACTCCTTAATAAGGGTTCAGAAGTAGGTACACCCCGCTCCTTAATTTGATAGACAAAAATGATTAATTATCCTGATTAATTCCAGAAATCTCATAATAATATTCAGCACCACGAACAGCAAAATGGTGGAAAATCCCTTTTTCGGATTTTCTTTGGTTGCTCTCTCTTTATTATCGATTTAGTTATCACCCCTTCACCCTTACTCAAAATTTACATCCTTAACATTGTTCACTCATAGTTGGGCACTTTCCATTATCTCTTATTTTCATTTGTAGTTATTCCTGTTCTTAAGCGTCGAGTCATTCGAGATGAAAACAACGATAATTGGAAATTGGAGTTACTTTTTCTTCTTTTTCTTTATTTTCTTTTTTCCAAATGAATAATGGAAGAGTCAAAACAGAAAATACAGGGTTCTCCGCAGAAAGGTACCCTATGCAGCATTATTATTAGCATTATCATTAATATTATCATTCTTATTATTTATGATTAGAATTATTAATTACTTTTTATTATTATTTATTATGTATTATAATTATTTGTATTATTATCATTATGGATTATAATTATTATTAGGGGTATGTTTTTATTATTAATATTATTATCATACGGCTAACTCCTCAAACTTTTCTCCCCGCACTTTGTACCAGGAGGAGTGTTTCCTCCTGGACAAAGTTGGGTCCGGTTGCCATGGTGCCGTGGTGGACTGCATGCCATCCTGCAATGACCTAGCACCACGGTATGATAATAAGAGGTGATCACCCAACCTCTTTGTTTGTGGATCTGCCTATCTCTACCTTTCTCTATTAGATACTCTCCTACCCCTTTCCACACTTTTTCTTGTAACCATAGAGGTTCTGGTTGCCTGGCGCACTTTCTTACTCTTATGAGCCGTCCGCGGGAGCTCTCGAGAGGGTCGAGTCCACTGCCGTTTGGGCGAGAGACCAGGCCAAGGTCTGCACGTCCTGCCCCAAGGCGCCCTCTGGTGGGAAGGAGTGGGGGCTCTGACTAAGACCAAAGTTGTAATTGCGCTGAGCGGAGCCTCGATTACGTCGGGGCCACTCATTGAGAGACTACTTGGCGCTTTTAATCCCCCTGGTTTCAAACGTTTTATGCCACTCAAATGATAGCGGCATGTTGGCCAAGGGAAACATAACCCATCAGAAGGGAACATAAGGTAGTTTGAATGTTAGAGAACCAAAGGTGACCCGTATCTCTAACAGGAATCTGTTGGCGAATGCGTCGGAATCCTCCTAAGCGACCATAATTAGTGCACTTTGGACACCTGATGGGACGCCGGTGTGTGTGACGCCGCACTTTACCATGAACTTCGTGAAAGGAGTGGTTTAAGCTAGGAAACTCGTGGACTACTCCATAGATGACATCATCCTAGAGCTGGATGACCATGGAGCGGTCAAATTTGAGCGTGTCATCAGAAAACAAGGAAGGGCCTCGAGAACAACTCATACACTCTTTACGTTCGACCATGACAGGCTCCCTTAGTAGGTGCGCGCCTACAAGACCTATAAGCAACGTCCGAACGATTTCACTCTAGGTGAATTTTGTCGAGGTAGGCCTAGGTTCTGTAATGTTTAGAAGCACGCCTACCACTCTTTCTGATGGGCATACATGGCTTCACTCAACGGGAAGACACCTCTTGTCCAGTAGAATGGAACCACAATTCAGGAAACTGCGTCCGTGGCGGATTCATTCACGACCACTTTCTTCGCATTCGCTAGCCGGTATGCGTCTCCTCCAGCAATCAATGCACGTCGGGATATCAGTTAAAGGCGATTACTGATATCTACCTCTAGAGGCGAAGAATCCTTCAACGACATGTTTACATTGAGTGAGTTGCGTTCTGCTCTCGCTTAATGTTCGGACACTGCCTCTGGCCCGGACGATGTCCCGTATGCCATGATTAACATTTGAGTGAGCGAGGCATGGGCTTTCTTTTAAATTTGTTGAACCGGATCTCGGCAGAGCGTATTTTCTCAGACTCCTGGGGATTGGATACTGTAGTCGTTTTTCTTAAACTGAGGAGAGATCACTTGATCCCAGCCGGTTTCCGCCCAATCACTCTAACCATTTGCGGGCTCTCAAATTTATGGAGAAATTGGTAAAATTTGAATTAACATTTTTTCTAGACAGCCAAAACCACGCTTCTTTCGCACAGTGCGGCTTCGACAAGTTTTACTCCACGTCGAATGCTTTGTTCCGACTAAAAAATACTGTTTTCAAGGGCTTCCTTCGTAGACACACTACGCCACGGTTTTCTTCGATCTTGAGAAGGCCTATGATACCGCATGGTGATATAGCATCATTGAGACTCTCCACACGATGAGGGGATGGGACGCCATCTGAAAGATGTTGTCGTTTTCTTCTACGAGGATGACCTTTAGAGCTCTTCTAATGCGGCCCCAATGCCAACTCTAGGGCGTCGATTCCAACCTGCATCTCTCACTATGACGGCGCCTACATCTCTACCCGAAATCGTTCCTAAACGTGGTTTGCCTGGAAGGAGTGAATTAGAATTGATTCCTTGGCCTTGTTATTAGGCTGACGCCGCTCCTGGGATGCTCACATTCGTATCCTTAGTGTCACTTGCACGAGCGCCAAGGATACTCTTCGTTCTGTAACTTACAGAACCTGAGGCGCCGATTAGGCTTTTGAATTGCTTTTCTACTGATGCTTTGTTCATTCGAAGCTTAATTACGGGTGCGATTTTTATGCTCCCACAGCCGAGCATGTATTGCGGAAGGTGGAATCAATCCACCACACCGGTCTCCACCTAGCCATTGATGTCACTCGTCCGTCTATGAGAGCCTACTTTTCCAAGCACTTTGTCCCTTGTACTCGCGACAGGTTCATGTACACAGAATTATGGACTATCTAACTTTTTGGAGGAGGCTGGCCTCTTCATCAACGAAGCATTCTCTGTCATCACCTAGGTGCCGGAACGTGCTTCGTTCTTCTTGTTTTTTGCCTCTCTTTTTCTTTTATTGTTTTTTTTATACTTTGTGTTCTTTGGTCTTTTGCATAATTGTTTTTTTAATCTAGCCTAATATTAGGCTTTAAAGGGAGTACAGCTACCTTTGCGTTAGTAGGCAGTCGCCAGGCACTTTTCTCCCCATGCCCAAGGCAGCCTTCCCATTTTGGTCCCCTTTCCACGTCTAGGCCAACCTGCCCCTTCTAGTCCACTAATAACGACCAGTGCAGCATCTCCCTACTGGCTGCCTCTCTATACCTAGGGCAAACTGATAGCTGCATTTCCATGCCCAGTGTATCGTTTTCATGCTCTCTACCTATCTTTCCCAAGGGTAGCCTGCTCCTGCTGACTCTGTCTTGCCCAGATCAGTCTCTCTGATATGTCTCCCTCTCCATGCCCATGACAACCTCTCTTGGCGGGTTCTCATTCTATACGCAGGGTAGCCTCCCCTGTGGCCTCTATACCCATGCTCGAGGCAGCCTTCCCCTGATGGTTCCCTCTCGATGCCCCGAGACCCCACCCCTCTTCTGGATTCCTCCTTCCCTGCACTCTCAACCATATGGGCAACGGGTCGTATGGAGAAGCGCATGCACGACCATCATCCCGGGTATGACCTTCCACCACAACTCCTCTTGCTCGAGGGTGAGAAGGGGCATGGTGAGGGTCACTTTTGGCTCTCTCCTTTTCTTGATGCAGTTAATACCCAGATCCAATTTCCCAAACCCCCCTAAGGCACTCCTTTTCCCAGTAGTCCTTTTTCCCTTCGGTTTTCACTGCGTCTGAGTAATGGTTAGGCAAATATGAATCAATAAAACGAAAGTCAGCAAATCATCAATTTACTAAAAAAAAATGAATGTCCCAAAAGATCAAAGTTGCGGGTTCTGGCAGAGAGGAACTGCATCGTTTGCAGAGCAACTAGCTTTAGTTTCATCTTGTGTACCTTAGGTTAATCTCTTGCCTCATGTTGAGTAGGTAACATGCCTAAGGAAGATGAAATACATCTCTTTGTCCTCGAGCAAATCGTAAAGCTGCGCTGCCATGTTTGCCTTTCAATTGAAGCTAATGAAGAGAGTGTTAAGCGTCCCTTGTGTTGTCCATAATATTATGTCAGGTTTATGCAAGGCTTTTAATTTAACTGGTAAGATAAGGAAGACCTATAGAAGGGAATACCCAGTCATTACCCAAATTGTGGAAAAAGGGTCTTTGAAGACGGCTGCAGCAGTTTCTCGAGATATTAGTGAAATTTTGGCCATCAAAGTCTCTAGGAAGTCTTTGTCACGTGGGCTGGAGGAAGCCAATCTTTACGCTCAAGCTATTGTGATCAGTCCGACTAACAAGAAGGCTTGTCCTCAATTCGACACTTATCACGTGACAAGGATGGATGACCAATGGACCAAAGTCCAGTTTAGTGACGAATCAAAGTTAAAATTGTCAGGGTACGAGAGCAGGAGGTTTGTTCGTTTTAGAGCAGGTAAAAGATTGTCTGTCAAATGGACCAAAAAAAGTGTAAAGTTTGGTAGAGAGGACGCCATTGTCTGGGGCGTAATTTCAGTAGGAGTCTCTGGGCTACTTGTGCCCTTACGGGGCACAGTGAATTGTTGCAAAAGTATGCTCTGCCCCATATTTGCGCATCCGTTGCCCAACCCCAAACTTTCATGAAAGACCTTTTTGGATGACGACCTTCCTGTTAGGAACTGGCCTGCACAGAGTCCGGACCTGAATCCCAATGAAGATTTTAGGAAGACATTCGGAGAGAGGTCTAAATTCAGGAATCCAAAAACACTTCAAGAACTCCGGGCAATCCCTTAAGATTAATGGGTAAAAGGGTAAACAGTTAGTTCATTCTGTGGCATCATCGAGAATAAAGGCTTTCACCATAAATACAGATTAATTATATCATGCAAGAATGTTTCCTACTGAATTTTAATCGTTATATTCCAATATAAATTTGTTTCTGTTGTCGTTCAGATCATTTAGGACATAACCTTTCCTAGTACATTGCTTATCTCTGACAAAATTAGTTTTATTAATAAGGTTTGCGTAAATCTTACCTATACGTATTTTATACTTGTAGGTTATTGCACACGGATTTGGAAACCTTGGATTTTGAGGGGCAAATGTTATAGAAGATTTGATAGAAATATTCGCGTTTAGATCTTTCGGGACAGTACTACAAGTCCTTGTGGACAACAGCATCTTCGATGCATTTGGTAGCTAACAGAACATAGAGCTCTGCCTCAGGGAGGATTACAACCAAGGAAGACTTGAGAGAATCCTCATCTCAAGAATCCTTGTCTCACGGCCGTTGAAGGTGAGTTGAAATTCCTTCTCTCTTCATGCAAGAATACCAAAATGATCCACACGTAAACCCTTATGCCATGCTCCAATATTTGTGTGATCAAAGCATATTCTTTTTCTATGTTTTGTTAAGTAAAAACAAATCAGAGGGTATCTTCCCATTTCTTGGCCATTGGTCACTCCATCCCGGCTAATTTCCGTCCAATTTCTGAAGATAGATAGTTCAATACCTAATCGTAGTCTCCGGTTGGCAACTGGTGCTTTCCTTGTGTCTAAGATTGAGGGTCTGTCGAATATTGTCGCTGAGGAGATGCCGCTCGCTTTATGTCATGTTTAGCGAATTTTGCGATAGTTCGTCTGAATTCCTAGTCTAGCCGGGTCTACCACGGCTATCGTTGCATTTGTTGCCAACTTTGGCAGTGCTTATGCATAAAAGGACGCCAGTCACACGCTAAACCTTTCAGATTTAGGGTTAGTCAACATGTCCTTGAGTTCGATATTTCTCTTCCCATTGACGCCGATGGTTTAGCCAAATATGCTGCAATGGAGGATACAATTATTAAATACTTGTCACCACACCTCATGTTCCAAGATTTCCACAGCACCGGTCCTACATTTTTACTTCTTGAAGCCTCTTTAGTTGCATTGGAGTAGTGCCGTTGTGCAGTCATGGCCAAATGTTTTGAGACTAATATATATATATTTATATATTTTTTTCATTTGTTTTTAAAACTTACGTGATAGGAACAATTTGTCTAATATTTTAATTATTGCAGTCAATAAAAAGTCAGCATTTAAATAATAATAAGAAAAAAATGCATTCATTCACTGAATCCGAAATCGTGCTCTGATCTTGTTCCTGGAAAAGGTGAGTTTTAGTCCCTGGAGCTCTGCTATTCGATCAAAAGGATAAAATGATGACAAATATGGATTAAAAGAATAATGTGTAATTATAATCTATTTCGTAATATAATATTTGTTGCTAGAAATAAATCTTTTGAATCTCTTTAAGTTCCATAGAGGGTTGTTGAGGGTCTTGCATCAAGGAACACTATCTTTAGTACACTCCTGTGAAAAAGTATTCTGGACGCAAAAGAGCTCTTGGTAAGGAGCTCGAGTGGCAATTATGCTCACGATTGGAAAGAGGTATGTATGAACGCTTCAACGCGGCACAACCAGGGGACTTTTGGACAAGGGCTACGAAGAAGCCTCATTCGACCAAGAAGAACCTCACAGATAAGCTCCACATCCTCTGATGAAACTCCCTTCCGGTTGTGTGCAACTTCTGGAAGACCTCACCTTAGGAGAAGAAACAGGGGAGCGCTTTCATGAGTCCCGTATCGTGTCCACAGTGAAGCATATGGGTACACTCCATGTATAGGCTACTTCCCAAATAAGGGAACTAGACCAATGACAATTTTGTACGTACAATAACACTGCCATAAACTCAAAATGGTACCAAAACATACTTTATCAACACCTTTACCCAACAGTTCATGGCCAATTTCAAGATAGCAACTGTATTTTTCAGCATGATGCCATACCTTCTTCACAAAGCAAAAGCAATAACAAAGTTCTTGGCTGAAAATAACTTTGAACCCTTGAGCCCTTGGGGCGGGCATACGGCCAGATTTCAACACAGCAGAGAAATCATGAGTGACAATAAAACTGGCGGTTGATAAACAGAAATCATGAAATTTCGAAGAGTTGCGGGTGTTTTTTGAACAAAGATAAGCAATATTAATCAAGATAGCATCACAAATTCGGTCTCCAGCATCCCAAATTCGGTCTCCAGCATCCCAAAACGAATTGAATCAGTCCTGAAGAACGAGAGACATCATTTTGAAATATTGACTGCTAGCATCAAGTGATTATTTATCGATAAAATAAGTTTGGGCTCTAAATTTCTGTATATTTCACTTACAAATTATGACACAAACATACTAAAACAAAATGCAACGTTTTATTAGTTCTATTAATTTTCTTATATGAAAAAATATAATTGTCTAAATATTTTTTAATCAGTATCGAGCTTTAAAATGAGAGGAAAGAGGCGGTTTTTAAGAAATGTTTTATAAATATAATCTTTCCTTAATATCCAGGTTTCGGAAGCTACTGACTTCTATCATCAGTCTGAGGAGAGTTTTCGGATTATCAGTCATCTCTCCACATTTAGAAGCTTGATGGGCTCTTTCTCCCTCTTCAGGGTCTAGTTGGTTGCGATATACCGAACTGTAGGGGAATCTTTGCTCCATGGTTTTTCTGGTCGCGGGGTGTCATTTATGTATAGTGACTCATTAAGTGGAATAAGTGCTCTCGATGCACTGGAATCTCCGCAGTGCGTCGTCCGTTGTATTTGTGATATCACGTCTACTGCAGTTTGTGGTGGGGTGGAGCTTCTTTTTTGTTGCTTTCCAGAACATTTAGGATGGTAGAAAATGAGCGCCATGATGGCTTGGTCAGACTTTCTGCGTAAAATAAACCACCGCACCAATGTGTTGTTCTTCCTTACACTAACTATATGGCGGTTGTCAGGCTAAGCTATCGTGCTGCGTGTCAAAGTAGATGGGGGACAGCCTGTGTGAGTATAAAGTTGCGCGCTATCATGCCCCAAAAAAGCTCCCTCGGATGGAGCGCACACCATGTGTGTGGACAGTTTGGTACCTCAGCCTGTGCACAACGTAGGGTTGAATATCCTAGCCTGGAAGAGTTTTACTCGCAGTACCTGTCTTACTACAGGGACAATGAGGGTCACTACCGTCTGACCATTTTGATTAGGGCAGGTTGCTGCACACCAGGTTTCCAAGTCCTATAGTTTTGAAAAGAAGTGGTAGGCTCCGATAAGATATCTTCGCATGCTTTGGAGCCGAGAGCCATTTTTAGCTTATAGGTCCATCGAGTCTCTGAAGCAGCCAGGACCTGTTCAAGGGCCTTTGTCATGGTATGATTTTCTTTTGGAATTGGTTGTTTTTTTATTGCTTCTCTTGTTCATTTTTCCTACTTGTTCTTGTACATATATTTATCTGCATCTGTCATCGACTTTTTACCTTCCTAATTTTAGGTTAAGATATTAATAGTTGGGTGTTGTGGTGGGCATATCTTCGTTGTTTTTAGCCACGTCAATTTCAACTTTCGACTCTCTTGCTGCCCCTTTCGCCTCTTCCACAGCTATACACTTGAATGGACGTGGCTTACCAACGAATTGGAAGAAAATTCTTCCCCTTCTTTCTTTCTACCTACCTTCACTCCTCTTACCTTACAAATTTACCATAGGTGACTGCCAATTCTGCATCTTTTTGGACACTTTTTCTTTAGATACGAGTTTCAGGGGAATTTTGCCTCCTACGTCTATAGTACGATCTACATAGATGACTTTTTAGTCTACTACTTCTGAAACCACTCCAAGCGACACCCGCTTTATCCAACTCGCCATCGCTGCCGCCTTTAACTGCGATATCTCAAATGGATTTTCGCTCCTCTCTCATAAAATCCACCTCTGCTTCCTTTCCCAACCTCTTCACTCTCAACATCTCGTCGTCGTTCCACCATTCCACATGACCAGGGTCGTTACTCAAGGAAAACAATCGATGAGGTTTTTGATCCTCATATATGCTGACATGCTCTGTATGAGGTTAATTCGCCCCTCTCCCTTACGCCCTCGACCTCTTTACTGGACTTTGCAGCCCCGCAGGGAGGCTGATTTCCGGTGCTCCGCATCTACAGTGTCCAAGTCTGGTCTAAACTAGGATTTAGGGATGAGGTATTTGCCTCAGCCACTATACGACACCTCATACCTGGACAACTCTCGCTCGGACAACTCCTACCCGTAGATCTCTAGATCATCTGGTACCTAGCATATCTCATATCATGGCAAATATAAATAACTTATAGACAACAAACCTAACCTAACTTAACCTGAACCTTCTGGATTTCTATTTTTTTAAATTTGTATATTGTGGAATGAGATGTTCTGGGTATGAGCTTCGTGAAAGGAGTGGTTTAAGCAAGGAAACTCGTGGACTACTCCATAGATGACAACATCCTAAAGCTGGATGACCATGGAGTGGTCAAATTCGAGCGTGTCATGAGAAAACAAGGATGGGCCTCGAGAACAACTCATACACTATTTACGTTCGACCATGACAGGCTCCCTTAGTAGGTGTGCGCCTACAAGACCTATAAGCACCGCCCGAATGATTTCACTCTCGTTGAATTTTGTCGAGGTAGGTCTAGGTTCTGTTATGTTTAGAAGCGCACCTACCACTCTTCCTGATGTGCATACATGGCCTCACTCAACGGGAAGATCCCTCTTGCAAAGGTGTGGAAGCGAGTCAAAGGGATTCGAGATAAGTTCTCAAAGGACCCCATCTCCAATTGTCCAGGAGGATGAAACCACAATTCAGGAAACTGCGTCCGTGGCGAATTCATTCGCGACCACTTTCTCCGCATTCGCTAGCCGGTATGCGTCTCCTCCAGCAATCAATGCACGTCGGGATGTCAGTTAAGGACGCTTACTGATCTCTACCTCTAGAGGCGGAGAATTCTTCAACGACATGTTTACATTGAGTGAGTTGCGTTCTGCTCTCGCTTCGTGTTCGGACACTGCCTCTGGCCCGGAAGATGTCCCGTATGCCAATGATTAACATTTGAGTGAGCGAGGCATGGGCTTTCTTTTAAATTTGTTGAACAGGATCTGGACAGAGCGTATCCTCTCAGACTCTTGGGGATTAGATACTGTAGTCGTTTTTCTTAAACTGGGGAGAGATCACTCGATCCCGGCCGGTTTCCGCCCAATCGCTCTAACCATTTGCGGGCTCTCAAGTTTATGGAGAAATTGGTGAAACTTAAATTAACATCCTTTCTGGACAGCCAAAACCACGCCTCTTTCGCACAGTGCGGCTTCGACAAGTTTTACTCCACGTCGAATGCTTTGTTCCGCCTAAATATACTGTTTTCAATGGCTTCCCTCGTAGACACACTACGCCACAGTGTTCTTCGATCTGGAGAAGGCCTATGATACCGCATGGAGATATGGCATCATGGAGAATCTCCACACGATGAGGGGAGGGGACGCAATCTGAAAGATGTTGTCGCTTCCCTCTACGAGGATGACCTTTCGAGCTCTTCTAATGCGGCCGTAATGCCAACTCTAGAGCGTCGACTCCAACCTGCATCTCTCACTATGACGGCGCCTACATCCCTACCCGAAATCGATCCTAAACGTGGTTTGCCTGGAAGGAGTGAATTAGAATTGATTCCTTGGCCTTGTTATTAGGCTGATGCCGCTCCTGGGATGCTCACATTCGTATCCTTAATGTCACTTGCACGAGCGCCAAGGATATTCTTCGTTCTGTAACTTTCAGAACCTGAGGCGCCGATTAGGCTATTAAATTGCTTTTCTACCGATCCTTTGTTCTTTCGAAGCTTGATTACGGGTGCGATTTTTATGCTCCCACAGCCGAGCATGTATTGCGGGAGGTGGAATCAATCCACCACACCGGTCTCCACCTAGCCATTGATGTCTTTCGCTCGTCCGTCTTTGAGAGCCTACTTTTTGATGCACTTTGCCCTTTGTACTCGCGACAGGTTCATGTACACAGAATTATTGACTATCTAACTTTTTGGAGGAGGCTGGCCTCTTCATCAACGAAGCATTCTCTGTCATTACCCAGGTGCCGGAACGTGCTTCGTTCTTCTTGTTTTTTGCCTCTCTTTTTCTTTTATTGTTTTTTTATACTTTGTGTTCTTTGGTCTTTGCATAATTGTTTTTTTAATCTAGCCTACCATTAGGCTATAAGGTAATTACAGCTACCTTTGCGCTAGTAGGCAGTGGCCAGGCACTTTTCTCCCCATGCCCAAGGCAGCCTTCCCATTTGGGTCTCCTTCCCACGTCTAGGCCAACCTGCCCCTTCTGGTCCACTAATAACGACCAGTGCAGCATCTCCCTACTGGCTGCCTCTCTATACCCAGGGCAAACTGATAGCTGCATTTCCATGCCCAGTGTATCGTTTTCATGCTCTTTGCCTATCCATACCAAGGGTAGCCTACCCCTGCTGACTCTGTCTTGCACAGATCAGTCTCTCTGATATGTCTTCCTCTCCATGCCCAGAACAACCTCTCTTGGCGGGCTCTCTTTCCATTCGCAGGGTAGCCTCCCCTGTTGTTTCTATACCCATGTTCAAGGCAGCCTTCCCCTGATGGTTCCCTCTCGATGCCCCGGGCCCCCACCCCTCTTCTAGCTCCCTCCTTCCCTGCACTCTCATTCATGTTGGCAACGGGTCGTATAGAGAAACGCATGCGCGACCATTATCCCGGGTATGATCTTCCACCACAACTCCTTTTTCTCGAGGGTGAGAAGGGGCATGGTGGGGGTCACTTTTGGCTCTCTCCTTTTTTCAAAGCAGTTAATACCCAGATCCATTTTCCTAAACCCCCCTAAGGCACTCCTTTCCCCAGTAGTCCTTTTTCCCTTTGGTTTTCACTGCCTCTGGTTAATGGTTAGGCAAATATGAATCAATAAAACGAAAGTCAGCAGATCATCAATTTACTAAAAAAAAGTGAATGTTTCAAAAGATCAAAGTTTAGGTTTCTGGCAAAAAGGAACCGCATCGTTTGCAGAGAAACTAACTTTAGTTTTATCTCGTGTACCTTAGGTTAATCTTTTGCCACATGTTAACTAGGTAACATGCCTAAGGAAGATGAAATACATCTCTTTGTCCTTGAGCAAATCGTAAAGCTGCGCTTCCATGTTTGCCTTTCAATTGAAGCTAATGAAGAGAGTGTTAAGCGTCCCTTGTGTTGTCCATAATATTATGTCAGGTTTATGCAAGGCTTTTTAATTTAACTGGTAAGCCAAGGAAGACCTAAAAAAAGGGAATACCCAATCATTACAAAAATTGTGGAGAAGGGGTGTTTGAAGACGGCTGCAGCAGTTTCTCGAGATATTAATGAAATTTTGGCCATCAAAGTCTCTAGGCAGACTTTGTCACGTGGGCTGGAGGAAGCCAATCTTCACGCTCACATATCTTTGGTCAAGCTATTGTGATCAGTCGGAAGAACAAGAAGGCTGGTCCTCAATTCGCCGCTTATCACGTGACAAGGATGGATGACCAATGGACCAAAGTCCACTTTAGTGACGAATCAAAGTTAAAATTGTCAGGGTACGAGAGCAGAAAGTTCGTTCGTCTCAGAGCAGGTAAAAGATTGTCTGTCAAATGGACCAAAAAGAGTGTAAAGTTTGGTAGAGAGGACGCCATTGTCTGGGGCGTAATTTCATGAGGAGACTCTGGGCTACTTGTGCTCTTACGGGGCACAGTGAATTGTTGCAAAAGTATGCTCTGCCCCATATTTGAGCATCCATTGACCAACCTAACACTTTCATGGAAGACTTTTCTGGACGACGATCTTCCTCTCAGGAACTGGCCTGCACAGATTCCAGACCTGAATCCCAATGGAGATTTTAGGAAGACATTCGGAAAGAGGTCTAAATTCAGGAATCCGAAAACACTTCAAGAAATCCGGGCAATTCCTCAAGATTAATGGGTAAAATGGTAAACAGTTAGTTCATTTTGTGGCATCATTGAAAATAAAGGCTTTTCCCTTAAATACAGATTAATTATATCATGCAAGAATGTTTCCTACTGAATTTTAATCGTTATATTCCAATATAAATTTGTTTCCGTTGTCGTTCAGATAATTTTGGACATAACCTTTCCTAGTACATTGCTTATCTCTGACAACATTAGTTTTATTAATAAGGTTTGCGTAAATCTTACCCATACGTATTTTATACTTGTAGGTTATTGCACACGGATTTGGAAACCTTGGATTTTGAGGGGCAAATGTTATAGAAGATTTGATAGAAATATTCGCGTTTAGATCTTTCGGGACAGTACTACAAGTCCTTGTTGACAACAGCATCTTCGATGCATTTGATAGCTAACAGAACATAGAGCTCTGCTTCAGGGAGGATTACAACCAAGGAAGACTCAAGAGAATCCTCATCTCAAGAATCCTTGTTTCACGGCCGTTAAGGCGAGTTGAAATTCCTTCTCTCTTCATGCAAGAATACCAAAATGATCCACACGTAAACCCTTATGCCATGCTCCAATATTTGTGTGATCATAGCATATTCTTTTTCTATGTTTTGTTAAGTAAAAACAAATCAGAAGGTATCTTCCCATTTCTTGGCAATAGGTCACTCCATCCCAGCTAATTTCCGTCCAATTTCTGAAGATAGATAGTTCAATACCTAATCGTAGTCTCCGGTTGGCAACTGGTGCTTCCCTTGTTTCCAAGATTGAGTCTGTCAATTATTGTCGCTGAGGAGATGCCACTCGCTTTATGTCATGTTTAGCGAATTGTGCGATGGTACGTCTGAATTCGGAGTCTAACCGGGTCTACCACGGCAATCGTTGCATTTGTTACCGACTTTGGCAGTGCTTATGCATAGAAGGACGCCAGTCACACGCTAAACCTTTCAGATTTAGGGTTAGTCAACATGTCCTTGAGTTCGATATTTCTCTTCCCATTGACGCCGATGGTTTAGCCAAATATGCTGCAATGGAGGATACAATTATTAAATACTTGTCACCACACCTCATGTTCCAAGATTCCCACAGCACCGGTCCTACATTTGTACTTCTTGAAGCCTCTTTAGTTGCATTGGAGTAATCCTTTGTACAGTCATGGCCAAATGTTTTGAGACTAATATATATATATATTTTTTCATTTGTTTTTAAAACTTACGTGATAGGAACAATTAGTCTAATATTTAAATTATTGCAGTCAATAAAAAGTCAGCATTTCAAAAATAATAAGAAAAAAATGCATTCATCCACTGAATCCGAAATCGTGCTCTGATCTTGTTCCTGGAAAAGGTGTGTTTTAGTCCCTGGAGCCTTGCTATTCGATCAAAAGGATAAAATGATGACAAATATGGATTAAAAGAATAATGTGTAATCATAATCTATTTCGTAATATTTGTTGCTAGAAATAAATCTTTTGAATCTCTTTTAGTTCCATAGAGGTATGTTAAGGGTCTTGCATCAAGGAACACTATCTTTAGTACACTCCTGTGAAAAAGTATTCTGGACGCAAAAGAGCTCTTGGTAAGGAGCTCGAGTGGCAATTATGCTCACGATTGGAAAGAGGTATGTATAAACGCTTCAACGCGGCACAACCAGGGGACTTTTGGACAAGGGCTGCGAAGAAGCCTCATTCGACCAAGAAGAACCTCACAGATAAGCTCCACATCCTCTGATGAAACTCCCTTCCGGTTGTGTGCAACTTTTGGAAGACCTTTCCTTAGGGGAAGAAACGGGGGAGCGCATTAATGAGTCCCGTATCGTGTCCACAGTGAAGCATATGGGTACACTACATGTATGGGCTACTTCCCAAATAAGGGAACTAGAACAATGACAATTTGGTACGTACAATAACACTGCCATGAACTCAAAATGGTACCAAAACATACTTTATCAGCACCTTTACGCAACAGTTCATGGCCAATTTCGAGATGGCAACTGTATTTTTTCAGCATGATGCCATACCTTCTTGACAAAGCAAAAGCAATAACAAAGTTCTTGGCTGAAAATAACATCGAACCCTTGGGCCCTTTGGGCTGGCATTCGCCAGATTTCAACACAACAGAGAAATCGTAGGCGATAATAAAACTGGCAGTTGATAAACAGAAACCATGAAATTGCGAAGAGTTGCGGGTGTTTATTGAACAAAGATAAGCAATATCAATCAAGATAGCATCACAAATTTGGTCTCCAGCATCTCAAAACGAATTGAATCAGTCCTGAAGAACAAAAGACATCATTTTGAAATATTGACTGCTCACATCAAGTGATTATTTTTTAATAAAATGGGTTTGGGCTCTAAATTTCTTTATATTTCACTTACAAATTATGATACGAACATACTAAAACAAAATCGATCGTTTTATTCGTTCTATTAATTTTCTTATATCGAAATATAAATTAAGCTAAATATTTTTTTGAATCAGTATCGAGCTTTAAGATGAGAAGAGACAGTTTTTAAGAAAAGTTTTATAAATATAATTTTTATTTAGGATCCAGTCTTCGGAAGCTACTGGCTTCTAGCATCCATCCGAGGGGAGTTTTCGGATTATCAGTCATCTCTCTACATTTAGAAGCTTGATGGGCTCTTTCTCCCTCTTCAGGGTCTAGTTGGTTGCGATATACCGAACTGTAGGGGAATCTTTGCTCCATGGTTTTTCTGGTCGCGGGGTGTCATTTATGTATAGTGACTCATTGAGTGGAATAAGTGCTCTCGAGGCACTGGAATCTCCGCAGTGCGTCGTCCGTTGTATTCGTGATGTCACGTCTACTGCGATTTGTGGTGGGGTGGAGCTTCTTTTTTGTTGCTTTCCAGAACATTTGGGATGGGAGAAAATGAGCGCCATGATGGCTTAGTGAGACCTTCTGCGTAAAATCAACCACCGGACCAATGTGTTGTTCTTCCTTACACTAACTATATGGTGGTTATCAGGCCAAGCTATCGTGCTGAGTGTTAAAGTAGATAAGGGACAGCTTGTAGGAGTATGAAGTTGCGCGCTATCATGCCCCAAAAAGAGCCCCCTCGGATGGAGCGCTCACCTTCGGTGTGGGCAGTTTGGTACCTTAGCCTGTGCACAACGTATGGGTTGAATATTCTAGCCTGGGGGACTTTCACTCGCAGTACCTGTCTTACTACAGGGACAATGAGGGTCACTACCGTCTGACTATTTTGATTAGGGCAGGTTGCTGCACGCCAGGTTTTCAAGTCCTATAGTTCTGAAAAGAAGTGGTAGGCTCCGATAAGATATCTTCGCATGCTTTGGAGCCGAGAGCCATTTTTAGCTTATGATTTCATCGAGTCTCTGAAGCAGCCAGGACCTGTTCAAGGGCCTTTGTCATGATATGATTTTCTTTTGGAATTGGTTGTTTTTTATTGCTTCTCTTGTTCATTTTTCCTACTTGTTCTTGTACATATATTTATCTGCATATGTCATCGTCTTTTTACCTTCCTAATTTTAGATTAAGATATTAATAGTTGGGTGTTGTGGTGGACATATCTTCGTGGTTTTTCGCCACGTCAATTTCAACTTTCGACTCTCTTGCTGCCCCTTTCGCCTCTTCCACAGCTATCCACTTGAATTGACGTGGCTTAACAACGAATTAGAAGAAAATTCTTCCCCTTCTTTCTTTCTACCCAACTTCACCCCTCTTACCTTACAAATTTACCATAGGTGACCGCCAATTCTGCAACTTTTTGGACACTTTTTCTTTAGATACGAGTTTAAGGAGGCATTTTGCCCCTTACGTCTATAGTACGATCTACGTAGATGACTTGTTAGTCTAATACTTCTGAAACCACTCTAAGCGACACCCGCTATATCCAACTCGCAGTCGCTGCCGCCATTAACTGCGATATATCAAATGGATTTTTGCTCCTTTCTCATAAAATCCACCTCTGCTTCCTTTCCCAACCTCTTCACTCTCAACATCTCGTCGTCGTTCCACCATTCCACATGACCAGGGTCGTTACTCAAGGAAAACAATCGATGAGGTTTTTGATCCTTATATATGCTGACATGCTCTGTATGAGGTTAATTCGCCCCCCTCCCTTACGCCCTCGACCTCTTCACTGGACTTTGCAGCCCCGCAGGGAGGCTGATTTCCGGTGCTCCGCATCTACAGTGTCCAAGTCTGGTCTAAACTAAGATTTAGGGATGAGGTATTTGCCTCAGCCACTATACGACACCTCATACCTGGACAACTCTCGCTCGGACAACTCCTATCCGTAGATCTCTAGATCATCTGGTACCTAGCACATCTCATACCATGCCAAATATAAATAACTTATAGACAACAAACCTAACCTAACTTAACCTAAATCTTCTGGATTTCTATTTTTTTAAATTTGTATATTGTGGAATGAGATGTTCTGGGTATGAACTTCGTGAAAGGAGTGGTTTACGCGAGGGAACTCGTGTACTACTCCATAGATGACATCATCCTAGAGCTGGATGACCATGGAGTGGTCAAATTCGAGCGTGTCATGAGAAAACAAGGATGGGCCTCGAGAACAACTCATACACTATTTACGTTCGACCATGACAGGCTCCCTTAGTAGGTGTGCGCCTACAAGACCTATAAGCACCGCCCGAACGATTTCACTCTCGGTGAATTTTGTCGAGGTAGGTCTAGGTTCTGTTATGTTTAAAAGCACGCCTACCACTCTTCCTGATGGGCATACATGGCTTCACTCAACGGCAAGCCTGCTCTTGCAAAGGTGAGGAAGCAAGTAAAAGGGATTCGAGGTAAGTTCTCAAAGGACACCCCCTCCAATTGTCCAGGAGAATGGAACCACAATTTCGGAAACTGCGTCCGTGGCGGATTCATTCGCGACCACTTTCTCCGCATTCGCTAGCCGGTATGCGTCTCCTCCAGCAATCAATGCACGTCGGGATGTCAGTTAAGGACGCTTACTGATCTCTAACTCTAGAGGCGGAGAATCCTTCAACGACATGTTAACATTGAGTGAGTTGCGTGCCGCTCTTGCTTCATGTTCGGACACTGCCTCTGGCCCGGACGATGTCCCGTATGCCATGATTAACATTTGAGTAAGCGAGGCATGGGCTTTCTTTTAAATTTGTTTAACCAGATCTGGACAGAGCGTATCCTCTCAGACTCCTGGGGATTGGATACTGTAGTCGTTTTTCTTAAACTGGGGAGAGATCACTTGATCCCGGGCGGTTTTCGCCCAATCGCTCTAACCATTTGCGGGCTCTCAAGTTTATGGAGAAATTGGTAAAATTTAAATTAACATTTTTTCTAGACAGCCAAAACCACGCCTCTTTCGCACAGTGCGGCTTTGACAAGTTTTACTCCACGTCGAATGCTTTGTTCCGCCTAAATATATTGTTTTCAAGGGCATTCTTCGTAGACAACACTACGCCACGGTGTTATTCGATCTTGAGAAGGCCTATGATACCGCATGGTGATATGGCATCATGGAGACTCTCCACACGATGAAGGGAGGCTACGCCATCTGGAAGATGTTGTCGCTTCCCTCTACGAGGATGACCTTTTGAGCTCTTCTAATGCGGCCATAATGCCAACTCTAGAGCGTCGACTCAAACCTGCATCTCTTACTATGACGGCGCCTACATCCCTACCCGAAATCGATCCTTAACGTAGTTTGCCTGGAGGGAGTGAATTAGAATTGATTCCTTGGCCTTGTTATTAGGCTGACGCCGCTCCTGGGATGCTCATATTCGTATCCTTAGTGTCACTTGCACGAGCGCCAAGGATACTCTTCCTTCTGTAACTTTCAGAACCTGAGGCGCCGATTAGGCTATTAAATCGCTTTTCTACCGATCCTTTGTTCTTTCGAAGCTTGATTACGGGTGCGATTTTTATGCTCCCACAGCCGAGCATGTATTGCGGAAGGTGGAATCAATCCACCACACCGGTCTCCACCTAGCCATTGATGTCACTCGTCCGTCTATGAGAGCCTACTTTTCCAAGCACTTTGTCCCTTGTACTCGCGACAGGTTCATGTACACAGAATTATGGACTATCTAACTTTTGGAGGAGGCTGGCCTCTTCATCAACAAAGCATTCTCTGTCATCACCCAGGTGCCGGAACGTGCTTCGTTCTTTCTGTTTTTTGCCTCTCTTTTTCTTTTATTGTTTTTTTTATACTTAGTGTTCTTTGGTCTTTTGCATAATTGTTTTTTTAATCTAGCCTACCATTAGGCTATAAGGTGATTACAGCTACCTTTGCGCTAGTAGGCAGTGGCCAGGCACTTTTCTCCCCATGCCCAAGGCAAACTGATAGCTGCATTTCCATGCCCAGTGTATCGTTTTAATGCTCTTTTCCTATCCATACCAAGGGTAACCTACCCCTGCTGACTCTGTCTTGCCCAGATCAGTCTCTCTGATATGTCTTCCTCTCCATGCCCATGACAACCTCTCTTGGCGGGTTTTTATTCCATACGCAGGGTAGCCTGCCCTGTGGCCTCTATACCCATGCTCAAGGCAGCCTTCCCCTGATGGTTCCCTCTCGATGCCCCGGGACCCCACACCTCTTCTGGCTCCATCCTTCCCTGCACTCTCATCCATATGGGCAACGGGTCGTATGGAGAAGCGCATGCGCGACCATCATCCCGGGTATGACCTTCCACCACAACTCCTCTTGCTCGAGGGTGAGAAGGGGCATGGTGAGGGTCACTTTTGGCTCTCTCCTTTTCTCGATGCAGTTAATACCCAGATCCAATTTCCCAAACCCCCCTAAGGCACTTCTTTCCCCAGTAGTTCTTTTTCTCTTCGGTTTTCACTGCGTCTGGGTAATGGTTAGGCAAATATGAATCAATAAAACGAAAGTTAGCAAATCATCAATTTACTAAAACAAAGTGAATGTCCTAAAAGATCAAAGTTTAGGTTTCTGGCAGAGAGGAACCGCATCGTTTGCAGAGCAACTAACTTTAGTTTCGTCTCGTGTACCTTAGGTTAATCTATTGCCACATGTTGACTAGGTAACATGCCTAAGGAAGATGGGATACATCTCTTTGTCCTCGAGAAAATCGTAAAGCTGCGCTGCCATGTTTGCCTTTCAATTGAAGCTAATGAAGAGAGTGTTAAGCGTCCCTTGTGTTGTCGATAATATTATGTCAGGTTTATGCAAAACTTTTAATTTAACTGGTAAGCCAAGGAAGACCTATAGAAGGGAATACCCAGTCATTACCCAAATTGTGGAAAAAGGGTGTTTGAAGACGGCTGCAGCAGTTTCTCGAGATATTAGTGAAACTTTGGTCATCAAAGTCTCTAGGCAGTCTTTGTCACGTGGGCTGGAGAAAGCCAATCTTCACGCTCACATACCTTCGGTCAAGCTATTGTGATCAGTCCGAAGAACAAGAAGGCTGGTCCTCAATTCGCCACTTATCACGTGACAAAGATGAATGACGAATGGACCAAAGTCCACTTCAGTGACGAATCAAAGTTAAAATTGTCAGGGTACGAGAGCAGGAAGTTCGTTCGTCTCAGAGCAGGTAAAAGATTGTCTGTCAAATGGACCAAAAAGAGTGTAAAGTTTGGTAGAGAGGACGCCATTGTCTGGGGCGTAATTTCATTAGGAGACTCTGGGCTACTTGTGCTCTTACGGGGCACAGTGTATTGTTGCAAAAGTATGCTCTGCCCCATATTTGAGCATCCGTTGACTAACCCAACACTTTCATGGAAGACCTTTCTGGACGACGACCTTCCTCTTAGGAACTGGCCTGCTAGAGTCCAGAGCTGAATCCCAATGGAGATTTTAGGAAGACATTCGGAAAGAGGTCTAAATTCAGGAATCCAAAAACACTTCAAGAAATCCGGGCAATTCCTCAAGATTAATGGGTAAAATGGTAAACAGTTAGTTCATTTTGTGGCATCATTGAAAATAAAGGCTTTTCCCTTAAATACAGATTAATTATATCATGCATGAATGTTTCCTACTGAATTTTAATCGTTATATTCCAATATAAATTTGTTTCCGTTGTCGTTCAGATAATTTTGGATATAACCTTTCCTAGTACATTGCTTATCTCTGACAACATTAGTTTTATTAATAAGGTTTGCGTAAATCTTACCCATACGTATTTTATACTTGTAGGTTATTGCACACGGATTTGGAAACCTTGGATTTTGAGGGGCAAATGTTATAGAAGATTTGATAGAAATATTCGCGTTTAGATCTTTCGGGACAGTACTACAAGTCCTTGTTGACAACAGCATCTTCGATGCATTTGGTAGCTAACAGAACATAGAGCTCTGCCTCAGGGAGGATTACAACCAAGGAAGACTCAAGAGAATCCTCATCTCAAGAATCCTTGTTTCACGGCCGTTAAAGCGAGTTGAAATTCCTTCTCTCTTCATGCAAGAATACTAAAATGATCCACACGTAAACCCTTATGCCATGCTCCAATATTTGTGTGATCAAAGCATATTTTTTGTATATGTTTTGTTAAGTAAAAACAAATCAGAAGGTATCTTCCCATTTCTTGGCCATAGGTCACTCCATCCCGGCTAATTCCCGTCCAATTTCTAAAGATAGATAGTTCAATACCTAATCGTAGTCTCCGGTTGGCAACTGGTGCTTCCCTTGTGTCTAAGATTGAGAGTCTGTCGATTATATTCGCTTAGGAGATGCCGCTCGCTTTATGTAATGTTTAGCAAATTGTGCGATGGTACGTCTGAATTCGGAGTCTAGCCGGGTCTACCATGCCTATCGTTGCATTTGTTACCGACTTTGGCAGTGCTTATGCATAGAAGGACGCCAGTCACACGCTAAACCTTTAAGATTTAGGGTTAGTCAACATGTCCTTGAGTTCGACATTTCTCTTCCCATTGATGCCGATGGTTTAGCCAAAGATGCTGCAATGAAGGATACAATTATTAAATACTTGTCACCACACCTCATGTTGCAAGGTTCCCCCACACCGGTCCTACATTTGTACTTCTTAAGGCATCTTTAGTTGCATTCGAGTAGTGTCGTTGTACAGTGTCGGGGAATGGTTACCTCCCCCCGCTTCGTCCACTCTTGGTGCAGTCGCAAGGCAGAAACCTCAAAGACATCCGTCAAAGGCATCGGCGGGTCAGTGCTTAACCGCAGTGTGGCACAACTCGGTGCCATGAAAGAACCTTTAGGTCAAAATGTAAGATCTCCCCCAGGAGAGTGAGATCCAGTTTCAGGTTGAACAAGAAATTGGAGACGGGTTTCTCCCAATCTCGATGACTGACGAGGAGCCGATGTTTGACTTCGTGGGAAAGACCGTTTGGAAAAAGAACTCTCCTGGGGCCGTCCTCAAGCCCCTTCCCCCCCTTACCACTCCCCCAGTGGGGGTGCGAGGTATAAATGAGGAACTCTGAGGAAAATCTGGGTAGTATACATCAGTCTCTAGGTGACGAAGTCCTCGGATCCAAAACCGAGCTACCGAGACTAGAGAGGTAGTGTACTTGGCTCGCCAGACCAAGAAGTACCTTGCAAGAGAGGCAGGGCTACCTACCTTAAGGGGCTAAGAAGAAGCTCATCCTCGAGCTGAGTCCCTGGTTATCAAACCAAACGATAAGTTAGCTTTGGTAAGTTCAACTTACTCTCGCCAGAGAGACTTCTCATATCCTGGTGCACCTTAAACACCAGGGGTATTCCTTGTCCTTGAGGAATTAAGAAAAGAAGAAGGTGGTAGTATACGTCAGTCTCTAGGTGACGAAGTCTTCGGATCAAACCGAACTACCGAGACTAGAGAGGTAGAGTACTTGGCTCCCTAGCCTAAGAAGTACCCTGCGAGAGAGGCAGGGCTACCTACCTTTAGGGGCTAAGAAGAAGCTCATCCTCGAGCTAAGTTCCTGGTTATCAAACCAAACGATAAGTTAACTTTGGTAAGTTCAGCTTGATCTCGCCAGAGAGACTCCTCATATCCTGGTGCCCCTTAAACACCAGGGGTATTCCTCGTCCTTGAGGAATTAAGAAAAGAAGAAGGAAAAGGCTCCCCCTCGAGCCCGTTATTCGGTGGCCACACCGAACTCCTAAGTTAACTCGTTGAGGAACCAAGTTCAACTTGTTCTCGTCAGAGAAATCCCCCTCCGTTATACTCACCTTTGAGGAAGACTGGAATTAAGAAAAAGCTCATACTCGAGCTAGTTCCGGGTTACCAAACCGAACGTTAAGTAATTTATTCTCGCCAGAGAAACCCCCCCTCCGTTATCCTCGCCCGTGAAGAAGACCCTCCCCGAGTTCAGTCCTCGTCCATAAGGAAATATGTAACGAAGGAGAAAAGCTCCTCCTCGAGCTCGTTACTCGGTGATCACACCGCACTCCAAGTTAACTTGATTTAAGAACGAAGTTCGACTCACTCTCGCCAGAGAGACCACGACTGCCTAGGTGTTGCATAAAGCACCGTATTGGTTCTCGTCCTTGAAGAACCCTTCCCCCCCGGAAGAACGTGTGGACCCCCCAGCTGCTACCCTCGCCAAAACAACCGTGGAATTCCACCCATCTACAACTGGACACACAGCACGCGTCGTGAGTCAATAACATTTCTGAGGTCCTTTAAACTCGACATGAGTCCGTAAGCCTAATTCTTATATTATTGTTGTGTGTAGAGAAAACGTTAACCAAATTTTGTGGGGAAACTAATTTAATTAATTCTTGTTTAGGCTAATATTCAGAGTATTGCTGTAGTTAATGTATAAAGGTTATGTATTCAATTGATAAAGGTAAAATATAAGTTTATTTTGTGAATCAGTGGGCGTTTCTTTTATACCCTTACGTGTTTGGTAACGGCTCTGTTCTTTAAGATATCAAGATATCTATATATCTTAGACACTCTTAGCACTCTTAGAGATAGAACAAAAAGGGGGGGAATTTTACGACATACAGTCATGGCCAATTGTTTTGAGACTAATATATATATATATATTTATTTTTTCATTCGTTTTTAAAACTTACGTGATAGGAACAATTAGTCTAATATTTAAATTATTGCATAGTAAATAAAAAGTCAGCTTTTAAAAAATAATAAGAAAAAAATGCATTCATTCACTGAATCCGAAATCGCCCCCTGATCTTGTTCCTGGAAAAGGTGAGTTTCAGTCCCTGGAGCTTTGCTATTCGATCTAAAGGATAAAATGATGACAAATATAGGTTAAAAGAATAATGTGTAATTATAATCTATTTCGTAATATTTGTTGCTAGAAATAAATCTTTTGAATCTCTTTTAGTTCCATAGAGATATGTTAAGGGTCTTGCATTAAGGAACACTATCCTTACGACTATTAATGCCTTTAAAGAAACTGGGTACACTCCTGTGAAAAAGTATTCTGGACGCAAAAAAGCTCTTGGTAAGGAGCTCGAGTGGCAATTATGCTCACGATTGGAAAGAGGCAGGTATGAATGCTTCAACGTGGCACAACGAGGGGACTTTTGGATAAATGCTGCGAAGAAGCTTCATTCGACCAAGAAGAACCTCACAGATAGGCTCCACATCCTCTGATGAAACTTCCTTCCGGTTGTGTGCAACTTCTGGACGACCTCTCCTTAGGAGAAGAAACGGGGGAGCGCTTTAATGAGTCCCGTATCGTGTCCACAGTGAAGCATATGGGTACACTCCATGTATGGGCTACTTCCCAAATAAGGGAACTAAAACAATGACAATTTTGTACGTACAATAACACTGCCATGAACTCAAAATGGTACCAAAACATACTTTAGCAGCACCTTTACCCAACAGTTCATGGCCAATTTTGAGATGGCAACTGTATTTTTCAGCATGATGCCATACCTTCTTGACAAAGCAAAAGCAATAACAAAGTTCTTGGATGAAAATAACATCGAACCCTTGGGCCCTTGGGGCTGGCCTCCGCCAGATTTGAACACAACAGAGAAATCGTGGGCGACAATAAAACTGGCGATTAATAAACAGAAACCATGAAATTGTAAAGAGTTGCGGGTGTTTATTGAACAAAGATAAGCAATATCAATCAAGATAGCATCACAAATTTGGTCTCCAGCATCTCAAAACTAATTAAATCAGGGCTTAAGAACAAGGGACATCATTTTGAAATATTGACTGCTCACATCAAGTGATTATTTATCATTTAAACGAGTTTGGGCTCTAAACATTTGTATATTTCACTTACAAATTATGATACGAACATAGTAAAACAAAATCGATCGTTTTAATAGTTCTATAAATTTTCTTATATCGAAATATAAATTAAGCTAAATATTTTTTTTAATCAGTATCGAGCTTTAAGATGAGAAGAGACAGTTTTTAAGAAAAGTTTTATAAATATAATTTTTATTTTGGATCCAGGTTTTGGAAGCTACTGGCTTCCAGCATCAATCCGAGGTGAGTTTTTGGATTCTCAGTCGTCCCCCCGCATCTAGAAGTTTGATCGGCTCTTTTTCCCTCTTCAGGGTCTAATTGGTTGCGATATACCGAACTGTAGGAAAACTTTTGCTCCATGGTTTTTCTGGTCGCAGGGTGTCATTTATATATAGTGACTCATTGAGTGGAATAAGTGCTCCTGAGGTACTGGAATCTCCGCAGTGCGTCGTCCGTTGTATTCGTGATGTCACGTCTACTGCGGTTTGTGGTGGGGTGGAGCTTCTTTTTTGTTGGTTTTCCGAACATTTGGGATGGTAGAAAATGAGCGCCATGATGGCTTGGTCAGACTTTCTGCGTAAAATGAACCACCGGACCAATGTGTTGTTCTTCCTTACACTAACTATATGGTGGTTATCAGGCCAAGCTATCGTGCTGCGTGTCAAAGTAAATTGAGGACAGCCTGTGGGAGTATGAAGTTGTGCGCTATCATGCCTCAAAAAAAGCTCCCTCGGATGGAGCGCTCACCTTCTGTGAGGACAGTTTGGTACCTCAGCCTGTGCACAACGTATGGGTTGAAAACCCTAGCCTGGGGGAGTCCCACTCGCAGTACCTGTCTTACTACAGGGACAATGAGGGTCACTACCGTCTGACCATTTTGATTAGGGCAGGTTGCTGCACGCCAGGTTTTCAAGTCCTATAGTTCTGAAAAGAGGTGGTAGGCTCCAATAAGATATCTTAGCATGCTTTGGAGCCGAGAGCCATTTTTAGCTTATGGTTTCATCGAGTCTCTGAAGCAGCCAGGACCTGTTCAAGGGCCTTTGTCATGGTATGATTTTCTTTTGGAATTGGTTGTTTTTTTATTGCTTCTCTTGTTCATTTTTTCTACTTGTTCTAGTACATATATTTATCTGCATCTGTCATCGTCTTTTTACCTTCCTAGTTTTAGATTCAGATATTAATAGTTGGGTGTAGTGGTGGGCATATCTTCGTTGTTTTTAGCCACGTCAATTCCAACTTTTAACTCTCTTGCTCCCCCTCTCGCCTCTTCCACAGCCATCCCCTTGGATTAACGTGGCTTACCATCGAATTGGAATAAAATTCTTTCGCTTCTTTCTTTCTACCTACCTTCACTCCTCTTACCTAACAAATTTACCATAGGTGACCGCCAATTCTGCAACTTTTTAGGCACTTTTTCTTTAGATACGAGTTTTAGGAGGCATTTTGCCTCCTACGTCTATAGTACGATCTACGTAAATGACTTTTTAGTCTACTACTTCTGAAACCACTCTAAGCGACACCCGCTATATTCAACTCGCCATGCTCCCGCCATTAACTGCGATATCTCAAATGGATTTTCGCTCCTCTCTCATAAAATCCACCTCTGCTTCCTTTCCTAACCTCTTCACTCTCAACATCTCGTCGTCATTCAACCATTCCCCATGACTATGGTCGTTACTCAAGGAAAACAATCGATGAGGCTCTTGATCCTTATATATGCTGACATGCTCTCTTGGAGGTTACTTCGCCTTCCTCCCTTACACCCTCTGCCTGACGCCCTCGACCTCTTTAGTGTACTTTGCAGTCCCGCAGGGAAGCAGACCTCACGTGCTCCGCATCTTTAGTGTCCAAGTCTGTTCCAAACTAGGATTTAGGGGCGAGGTATTTGCCTTAGCCACTCTATGACACTTCATACCTGGACAACTCTTGCTCGGACAACTCCTACCCGTAGATCTCTAGATCATCTGGTACCTAGGACATCTCATACCATGCCAAATATAAGTAACTTATAGACAGCAAACCTAACCTAACTTAAACTAAACCTAGCCGAACATAGAAACAACTGTTTTCTATACAAACCCTTTTAAAATTCTTTCTCTGGATTTCTATTTTTCAAAATTTGTATATTGTGGAATGAGATGTTCTGGGTATGAGTTTTGCGGGTATGCGGTGACCGATCGCCGCTTCCGCCATGCCTCATTGACTATACCTGGCTCGGGGCTTCCTCTCTTGAGTGCCCCCAGGTATTCCATCCTCGGCTGTCGCTTTTTAGTCGCGTGCGCGCGATTCTCTAAGTTACCATGTCGGTCCGTAGGTCGGTCGGTCGGTCGGATGCTAACCATTTTAATTTTCAATGAGTTTTGGAAAGTTTTGAAGGTCATATGGTCATAAGATCACTGGCCCTGTGCATCCATCCTTTCCTTTCTCCTCTCTTAATTGTCTCGCTTCGACGAGCAGGAAGAATCGCTGTTAATCCGACCTCTCGATCGTTCCCGGTAAATAAACTGTCAATAAATAATCTTTAGCGCTGTAGCTCCTGGAGAGTTGCGCACCCTCCATTTCTTAACACTCTTACTCCTAAAATTTCTTCCAAACTTTTAATACAGGGTGTCCCAAAAGTTACTATGCAATGCAACTAACTAATCCAGCGAGGATTACAGTGAAGAAACTGTAACTGTTTACAAGAGATCCAGTGTAGTAAATCTTTGGACACCCTGTATATGAAAAGCGGAGTGGATCTTTCAAGGGTTTCAAAACTGGATCTCTTGAAGCCCCTCCCACCTCCCTAAGAGTTATACCTTCTTCAATGTGTTCCTGGATGGATTATTTATTTCTAGTGAACAGTAACTTTTGGGACACCCTGCAGAAACTTACTAGCTGAGATTCCCTCATTGGATTCTTTTTTATCATATTTCGATGATTTGCACAGAAGGCCACATAAGAGGGGATGATCTGATCATGAGTTCTAAGTAAAAAAAAAATGACATTGTGTAATTCAACGGAGGCATTCATATGGTGGGATGATCACGAGAAAAGTGAGATCAGTAAAGAAAGTGGTGATCGCCTCATGGGTGGGGGACAGGGAAGGAGGGGGGACTTTCGAGCCGCCCCCCCTTACATAAGAGATGAAGATAAAGGAAGCGAAAATAGGTTGAAGATATATAGCCCCGACCTGCCCTCCTGGCTTTGGGGCCGGGAGGGCACGCCTCCCAGCAGATTCCCTGATTTAACAAGGGGATTCATGATACCCCGGAAACCTCGTGACATCGGATTTCTAGAAAAAAAATGGTAGTTTTAACCCTACTGAATATAGGCCCATTTCTATAACTCCTGTTCTATCTAAGATTTTTGAACGTTTACTAGCTAAACGTTTAAGTACTTTTGCCGAGCTTAATCGTCTGTTTCCCTTTTTGCAGTTTGGATTTCGTAAGGGTATGAGCACTTGTGATGCACTTCTCACAGTCTCCACCATTGTCCAAAAATCATTAGACTCTGGTCAAGAAGTTCGCTTAGTTGGCCTGGATTTCAGTGCCGCATTTGACCGTGTCAATCATAAGGCCCTGATATTTAAGTTGAAGCAGTTGGGAGTAGGTGGTGTATTTTTAAATATTATTGAACAATTTTTAACAAATCGACATCAAAAGGTTTTTGTTGACAATAATTTTAGTGATGAGAGAGAGGTGCTATCTGGTGTACCACAAGGCAGTGTTCTTGGTCCTCTACTGTTTATATTATATACCCATGATATGTGGTTTGGACTGGAAAATAGACTTATAGCCTATGCTGATGATGCTACTCTAATAGCCCCAGTCCCATCTCCTGAGTTGAGAGCATCGGTTGCAGAGTCTTTAAATAGAGATCTGGCTAAGATAAATGTTTGGTGCACTTCATGGGGCATGAAGTTAAATGCAAAGAAAACCCAGAGTATGATTGTTAGCAGATCCAGAACACTAGATCCTCCCCATCCAGATCTTTTAATAAATAACATTCCCATCTCCATATGTGATTCTTTTAAGTTGCTTGGAGTTATGCTTGACTCTAGGTTTACTTTTGAGAATCACATTCGATCTATTTCCTCCTCTATTGCTCAGAAAATTGGCATTTTGAGGAAATCTTACAAAGTATTTGGAGAGCAGACTGTTCTTAAAAATTGTTTTAATGCTTTTATTCTTCCGTGTTTTGAATATTGCGCCCCTGTTTGGAGTTCGGCAGCCAACTCTTATCTTAATTTATTAGATAAAAATTTGAGAGCAATAAAATTTTTAATTCCTGACCTCAAAGTTGATCTGTGGCACAGGCGAGCAATAAGCTCCTTATGCATCTTATATAAAATTTTTAACAATGCAGATCATCCACTGCATCACGATCTGCCCAATTTATATGCCCCTCAACGAGTTACCAGAGGTGTACTAAATGCCAATAGTAGGGCCTTTACGCCTATGAGATTCAACACAACACAGTTTTCAAGAAGTTTCATTCCTAACACAACTAAACTGTGGAATGAACTTCCTAGTGTTGTTGTTGAGTCCTTGGAACTTCAGAAATTTAAAGTGGGTGCTAATACATTTTTAATTAACAGAAACTTATAACTTTAATATTTTATTCATTATCCACACATATAAAATATTATAATATTTTTAACATTATAGCATTTATTTTTTTTTTTATTTTTTTTATTTTTTTTGATTTTCTATTTATTTATTATGTTTTTCTTAATCTTTGTTTCGTTTTTTCCATACCAGGTTTCTTTCCCCGCTGGGGCCCTTGGGCTTATAGCTATTTGCTCTTCCAGTTGGGGTTGTGGCTTGGAACTTTAATAATAATAATAATAAATCCAAAGAGGGCATTTCTACTCACTAGAGAAGAGACAGACAAGAGAAGTTAAAAGAGCAAAGGATTAACAAAATAAGATAAAGAAAGATTAGCGATTACGTTTGGAAAAGTGAAAGATTACTATTGGGGGAATTAGCAAGTGAAGAAATAGTAATTGAGGAATTACCAACGGAAAGATTTCAACGTATATTAGATATGGAGGGATTAACAAGAGGGTTACTAATAGGGTTATTATCAAAGGAAGGATTAACGAAGATGACCTCCCCAGAGATTACCCAAAATATTACTAATAATGATATTGAGAAGAGAAGTATTAAAGAAGATTAGCTACGGAGAGATTATCAAGAGGTAAATAATAGTAGGATCATTATAAAAAAAAGGATTAACGAAGATTAACTACGGAGATATTATCAAGAAGATTACTATTAGCGATATTAACAAGAGAATGATTAACGAAGATTACTTACGGAAAGATTATTATGAGGATTACTAATAGGGTTATTAGAGAGCAAAGAATGAAAATCAAGTGAAGGATTACCTTCGATGGGATTACCAAAAATATAACCCATAAGGGTATTAATAACAGGATTAACAATGGAGAGAATATAAAAAAAGAATTAACATTAGGAATTAGCTGGAGAGGGAAGGATCCCTAGGGTGGATTAACAACAAAGAAGGATTAGCCAGTGCTTGAACACCACTGAAGGATTAACAAGAAAAGGAAAGGGCTTCCCAAGTCCTCTCAGAATGAGGGCGGCCCCAGGAACAAACCTTGAATACCGGGTCTGGAAGGGGCAAGACCCCAGGGACAGCAGGGAGAATAAAAGGAGAGAAATGGAGGGGGGGGTATATTTCACCCTCAAACGGAAATTAAAAAGACCAACGGAAAGGAGGTCGTGACTCTCCCCCCCCCACATTATCAAAATTCTTTGGAGTAGAGGGCAAAAGAAGGCGGCCTCTCAAGGAAAGTAAACTGCTGTGACTAACTTGAGAATTTCCACCAGGGCCATAAAGGGGGACTGGGGGAGAAAAGTGTAAACAGACAGGGGATATAAAGGGAAAAACGTGGTGCACAATCGAAAATTTCGTCAACCGTGAAGACTGGGGCCGGTAGGGCACACTATAAACCTCTGTGAACGAGTTTGTCCAAAAAGAAAAAGCTACTAAAAAATACGATCTTGCGGGAAAAAGAAAAGCTGACTCAATATCAATCAACGGAGACAATGGAAAAGGGGTGCTGGAGAGACGTCCCGTTACCGGGAACCTCTTTTTGAAATGGAATATTTGCAATTTAGAAAATAATGAATATAATTAAAAGAATAGAAAAGAGTAGAAAACCGACGAATATCGGGAATCGAGAGATATTCGCTAATTGGCTCCTGTGATTCGTCTGATTCTCCCGGAGAAAAGCGGTAGGCAGGATTTTAATTGAGAAGGAGGGGGGAGAGGGGAGAAATAAGAAGGGTTTATTAAATAGCAATCAGGAGATTAAGGCCCCGGCCACGACTGCGGGGATTGCGAGAATTTTTAGCGATTTTATAGTGATGTAGTCTTTTTCGGAAGCACGAGCAACTTGTAACGTCACCCAGCAGGCGGCGCTTGAGTCACCAGGTCGCGAACTGCACGTGGGCACTGAGTCGCGATAATCTGGCTCAGCTCATGAGAAGAGGGGGGCAGATTTTCTCTTATTTACCCCCTCTCCCCGGCGTCCAGTACAAAGGCCGTTAACGTCTAGAAATGATGCAGGGTAACATTTTGCCGATCGAAGCGTTGCCTTGGGTCATAAATAAATGAAATTCGGAGAGTAATTTAACAAGGTCTGCTGACCAAAGTCGTGTGCTCCCACTTATTAGAACTTTTGACCTTACGACGTACAAAACTTCCAATAATTCGAGGATTACCCCTGGGAGGACCTTGGCAATTATACCATTCGAAAGAGAATGCACAACAACTAAATGGTTTCAAATTTCGTTAGAATCAGCCGAAAAGTTACAGTGTTATTACAAAAACAAAACAAAAAGTAAAACGGGGACCAACCGACCGACTAGCATAGTGAGATATAGAGTCACAAGCAACTAAGCGCACGCGAGTAAAAAAAGAATAACGAGAGCATCTGAATACAAGAAAGTTTTTAAAATAGATTCGTAAACAAAGGGTGGAATTAAGGGATGCGAATACCAGGTTCCTGACACTAGTGTGGAATTATGAGATGTGAAAATGTGGAGGGCATATCTCCCCTTAATAGGAGCCTCGGGGTGTTAGGTGGGGGCTCAAGTCCCCATTATGCGTGGGTTTGATACAGAAGCGCAAGAATAAAAAAGTAGGTAAAAAATCCCACTTGTGGCCGTTCAAAAGGTTGAAGGACACCGATCACCCAGTCCCTTTCGGAATAGGCAATGACCACAGGTCAAAACCCTGTAAATAAGTAACTAATAAGTTGGGTATCAGCATTCTATTTCGCGGGGGATAGGGGGAATATGGTGGCGTGGTTCACCCCGAAAATGGCCTTGATAGGTAACCATGATACCACTTAGAATTAGAATCCATCTTAAATGAGACGTAAATATTTGCTTCATTCGCTGTGATCGTGGTAAAATTATTCAAGATTCGAATTTCATGGGGATTACCATAAAAGGTTTGAAATACTAGTGGCAAAAATGTTCACAATGGAATTTTTATGTGCATTACGACTGAAGATATGATCATTACCACCTTAGGTTCTAATTACGCCACATTATTTGATCCATGTTTGCGGTCAAATCTACCCAGAATTCACTATTTCAGTTTAATAGGGTTTTGTCCTCTCAGTAGGAATATTTGTAAATATTTCTATTGTTTTTATTCTAGTTTCCTTTCAATAATAAAAAAAACTTTTAAACAAATGAAAGGTGGAAAATACAAATATTAAGGGCGTATCCCACCAGCAAAACATCGGTATAAAAGATGCTTTTAAGTAATGAAATAAAACCATCGTCAATAATAAATCACCAT
The DNA here is from genome assembly GCA_963969495.1 of Ceratothoa steindachneri. Taxonomy (NCBI): domain Eukaryota; kingdom Metazoa; phylum Arthropoda; class Malacostraca; order Isopoda; family Cymothoidae; genus Ceratothoa; species Ceratothoa steindachneri. Next base: position 35,313,096 of record OZ018338.1, read on the forward strand.
CATCATTATCATCATCACTAACTCTATAATTTAAGAAGGGCATTTTTTTTTAGTATTTAAATAATAATTTCATCTTAGTTTAGTTATGACTTATGTTTTTGTATCAAAGTTATTTCTAATAATTCTTTTATAATATCAAAAAACAAAATGGTGAAGTTCAGAAATGAATATAAGTATCGAAATTTTGTGAATTTTTTAAAACCTAAGGAATTGCAAATAGTGGCGTTCAGAAAATTTATTTTTATATATCTTCATCTATAACTCTATAATTTAGCAGCATGATATTTTGAAAGGGGGAAATTTAGTTTATTGTTCCTTTTTAAAATTATTATAATTGGCGAAGTTCAGAAAATTTCTAAAAATTTAACCATGGCTGCTTTTTTTTAGATTTAAAATTTTAATCTTAGTAGCGAAGCCATTGCCTGGTTATATCTATATTTTAAAATTACGAGGGGGAGTCAAAAAGTTCTCAGATAAATGGCATAAAATTTTTATTTGTAATAATACTGTAATCATTTTTCTACATAAGCTCCATTAACATCTATACACTTTCTTAATCTATGAATCCAACGGTAAAGACCATCTTTGTAGAATTCACGGGGTTGTCTCTGGCACCAAGTAATGACCTGCTTTTTTGCTTCATCTAATGATTGAAACCGGGTTCCTTTTAGGTGTCCCTTTAAATTTGAAAACAGAAAAAAGTCAGAGGGTGCTAAATCAGGGCTATAAGGGGGATGAGCAAGAGTTTCCCATCGAAATTCCCGTAGCTGAGATCTCACAGCTTTGGACGAATGTGCAGGGGCATTGTCATGGTGGAACAAGATTTGCTTGTGGAGCTTTCCTCGTCGTTTTTTGGCTATTGAAGTTTTCAGCTTCCTTAAAACTCCTTCGTAATAGCTGGATGTAACAGTTTTTTGTCCTTCTAAGAAGTCTATTAAAATAATTCCCTCCGAATCCCAAAAAACTGTAGCCATTATCTTCTTAACGGACCTCTCTGTCTTGAACTTGATAGGCCCTGCTGCCCCCCTTGGGTGCCACTCTTTTGATTGATTTTTACTTTCAGGATCAAACTGATACACCCAAGTTTCATCTCCCGTTACGAGGCGCTCAAAAAAACTATCCTCGTTTGCTTCAATCTTGGTCAAAATAGCCAAAGAAAGGTTGGCCCTATGATTCAGCTGGTCTTCTCGCAACGCTTTTGGGACCCAACGTGCTGAAAGCTTGCTCAGGCCAAGATTTTCAGTTAGAATTCCAAATGCTGAGCCATGAGAGATTTCACATGCATTGGCAACTTCATCAATAGTAATACGGCGATCTTTATCCACTAGATTCCTCACAAGCTCGACATTTTCTGGGTTAATGGAGGTGGAGGGTCTCCCTTCACGTGGATCATCTTCAACTTCTTCTCTGCCCCCCTTGAAGCGCTTAATCCAGTCGTAAACTACCGCTCTACATGGCGAAGAGTCACCATAAACCTGTTGTAGAGCGTCAATAATCTTAACAGGCTTCCAATCAAGTTTAGTCAGGAATTTAATGTTCGCTCTTATCTCAAAATTTGCCATTTTATGGGTTCAAAAAAGTAACCTTTTTGAAGCACATCTAATACAAAGAGTCTCGACAAATTGAATGACGAATTTTGTAGGAATTGTTCAGAAAACATGAAAGTCGTGTTTGACCCTGTATTTACTTGTACAAAATCGAACATTTCAATAATCTGGCATTTGTCTGAGAACTTTTTGACTCTCCTACGTATGTATTGGTTTTTCTCTAAAAAAAATACTTGAAAACAACAATGAAGTTGTAATCTTTTTAAATTGCCTGTGAGAAGGTGTGATAAATAATGCACAATAAACAACTGATAATGAAGGAAAGGAAGGGGAAAATCCACTCCTCCCCCAAAAAGGAAGGTTTCTATTGTTCAACGTTACCTTTTCCTCCTCTGTAGACGTCAATCAAAGTTGCCTTTATCGACGAAGGCTCATGAGTGAAACATTAATGCATCAATCAAACCTTTGGTATGCGATATTTTTCGACCACGGTCATAAGTACAAAGGATTGGAAAAACCTGAAGTTCGCCCGACACGTGATAAGAGGCGAAAAATAATAAAAAGGTGAATGTTGAAGATTGGGTCATGGGAACATTCTAGAAGAAAGATGAGTAACGATGAATCGGTGTTTTTTTTATTTTGGAAACCAGTCGAAAACTGGGATTCTTGGGATCATAGGACAAAGCGAACACCCGAGCATGTGGCCTCATTGTGCAGGTTTTCCAAACTCCTAAGTTTCTTTATTTTTTTCTCGGGATTTTAACTGGCCTACAAAATATGTTAAGTATATATCAAATCCAATTTCGAATGACTCAATTGTAGTTGCTTCAACAACATTGAGAAAAACTTCACATGATTGATAACCTTATTTGGGAGGGGGGGGGGTCGTTGCGAGAGGCAGATAATTGACGTTTTTGTTGTTCAAAGATTAAGTCAAAATTAGGGATGAAAGTTATTGCTGTCGAGACTTCCATGCTCAATGCTGGAGCCAAATTTTTCATTGATTAAAGTTTATTCACAAACTGATCTACTTACAAATATAAACATATTTATTGTAGCAAGTACTTTATTACTTTAGATGATTAATCCTTAATTCTTGATAAAAGGTTATTTATGTCGAAAACAATTATTTTTTCTTTCTTTCTACGGAGAGTTTCACTTCAAATCTAATAATTCTAATGGAGTTTCTCGGGTCAAGAATCAAAGTTGACATAGAATGGACGAAAGAAAATACAAGCAAACATTCTTCACACTTTTTATATTCATAGAAACTTCTAAAACTCCCTTTTTTAAATTAGAATTGCACAAAAGCGATTTTAAAAGATAATTAGCCTTAATTGAGCAAAGAAATTGACGCGGACTGCCCAGAGAGAGAAAGACGGCGGTTATTGATATTGAACTTCTAATGAATAGAGGTTATTGCTTTCCAAAGGCCAGTCTCGCTGATAGGGAGTTTGCGAGTCATAGCGATATACATTATATATATATATATATATATATATATATATATATATATATATATATATATATATATATATATATATATATATATATATATATGAGAGAAAGAGAGGATAAGGAGGGGGCAAGGGAGAGAGAGAGATGCGGAAGAGATGGGGAGATAGAAAGGAGATATATGCTGGAGAGATGAAGAGGGAGATAGAGAGGTAGAGGTGAGGTTAAATGAACAAGTAAAAAATAATAATACTAACATTGCATTCCTAGACACTTTATAAAATGAACTAATAAAAAAAACACCCCACCTCCGAGACATTTAAAGGCAGCCATCAAATACATTGCAAAAATTGCCACCAATCGAACATTTGAGAAACTGGAGGAAATTTAGGTAGATGGATATATGATCACACAGCCATCATACACACTGGGGTGACTTGCAAAATCTTGGGATCAAGCCAAAATTTGATATCGTTCAAATGAAAATATCAGACGAGGATTGTCGATTCGGTTCGAATTGATTTCCTTCCCACCTTCAATTAATCCCAGGGAAGCTTCAATTTTCGTCTCTCTTTAAGCTCCTAAATGTCCTCACAGATCAGAGTTACGTAATTTATCTGAACCCGAACTTATTTCCCCAAGAATTGAGAAAATGATTTTTTATTTGTATTACTTTTGTGTCTTTTTCGTTGCTTCGTCTTCTATAAAACTACGTATTGTAAGAAAGTGGGGAAGGAAAGCTGTGAAAAATTCGGGAGGAATCTTTAGTAAAGTCCCAACATACTCTAAAATTGTTGCAAGCCTCCAAAGGTGATTGGAGGCTGGTTAATTTTAAATTCAGTAATCCGTCATCCGGAAAAGATTATCCCACTGGCATCATTTCCTACAATCGCATGCAAGTTTAGAGATGTGGCAAAGGTGAAAACAATGTAATGAGTGGAAGAAAGTCAAAATTACCACCGAACGGTATTCATAACATCGTAAGGAAGTTTAAATTTGAGTCAGAGATTACTAGGAGTACAATTTATCTGGATATGGATGCGGCTGAAGAAAATGTTTCAAACGAATTAAATGAAATTCCTACATCACGTTGCTGTGAAGCTCACTTGGCAAAAGATCATTACCCATCACCCTGATAAGAAAGTATGATGGAGCGACGAAACGAAAATTGGACCAAATATTTTAACTCAGCCTCGAGCTGTTGGATGAGAAGAAAGACGCAGTTTACTCTTGAACGATTTCTTTGTCATAAGCTCCACCCTCCGCTCATCACCGGCGCAGGAATATATATCATCCCATGTGATGGTAGTGACCCTTCGCATATGAGGGAGAATTAAATTAATATTTGCTCATTCTTAACTTATTTGCCATCCTGATGTAAACAAAATTTGTGGTTTCCTTCGTAAAGGGAACAAAGAATCAGAATGATACTAACAGTGTGATGGTTATCGGAAAATTATCCGAATTAACAGATACAAAACACACCGAATTAATTAAAAGGTCACTGGCTGAAGGGAATATCGGAGAAAAGGAACCGAGCAGATCCTCAATATTGCCTTTAATTTGCAGATGTCTCTTCATCATTTCCTCACTTCGGTTCTCTATTTTGTATTTATATTCATTAATATCAGCGCTCTTGGCCTTTGTCGTTATATCGATGACGTGTGTGGTTACCTACTTGCTATTTCCGAAAATAACCTACCATATTTTATACGAAACCATTTAAAAAAAATGATAGCGTAAATATAATCTTATTGCGTTGCCTAAGAAATAAAATACTGTTGAAAGTGGTGTTAAGGTTTGATGGTGTAGGCAGTGATTAGTCCATAGGTATAAAAACAAAAATTGATGGTTGACGTGGGGAAATTTATTGCATGTTTGATTTGGGAGAAGATTAAATTTAATTAGAGTGCATAACAAAAGCATATTTATATCGATGATTTCGGTTACTTTCATTCACTATCCATTTTTCAGCTTAAGGCAACGAAATAGAGAGATTAGGACAAGTGTGTCTGAAAGGCCGTTTTCCCTATAACTAAATTAAATAATTGACCTTTGTAGCAACGTAAAAAGGGATGACCTTTCAACTGATGCATTAAGAGGTCAAATATTATTGCCTAACTTAAATACAATTTCTGATTTTATACAAGATAGTTTCTTAGAATCATTTATAACGAAAATAAGCTTGGTTCCGAGTTATATTGATTCTGACATTTGAGTAAAATTATTTTTAATTGCGTGAACGCGAATCTATAAGTTACTATGACGGTTCGTAGGTTGTCGGTCGGATGGTAACTATTAGGCTGATTCTAACGAAATTTGAAACCCTCATGTTGTTTTACATTTTATTTCGAATAATATAATTGTGAAGGTCCTCCCAAGGTTATTCCGGGAATTATTGAAAGTTTTGTAGGTCGTAAGTTTGTATGGTCATAAGGTCATAAGTCAGAATAATTAAGAGCAGGTGATTTAAGTTTGTTGACCTTGTTTACAGAAGTAGTCAGCTTCATTTGATCTTTTATTAAGATTATTAGAGAATAATAATCATTTATGATACCATTTATGAGGGAAGGTAACAAATCTTGGTGACCGATGATAAAACTTGCCATATTTAATTAAACTCGGGAACGTGTGGCAATCAAAATTATTTTGCCAGGAAATATAAAATGGTTCCTGCAATTAGGCAAAAAAGCGGAAGATTTAAATTAAATTTTAAACAAAAACTTAGTCTGTCTCTACATTTGAAAATAAACCACAATTTGAACAATATAAATGATTAAATTCATTATAGTTTAAAAGCATCATATCCCTAGATAGCGACCATCTTGGTCGTAGACAAAATGACACCAGTTGGAATGAAAACAGGTGCAATGTCACATAAATAGAAGCAAGAGATGAAAAAATAATCAATACTTTAGTCTCTTTTTCTTACTCATAATCTTAATTCGCAAAGAGATAATCCTTCAAGATTATTGTTCTTTTAGGAAAAATGAAGACATAATTCAAAGGATACAACTTGCTACCTAATATTCAAAATATTCCTCGTGAAATTGAAAGTCCAAAATACTCGAGTACCCCAAATCTGTAACAAGGTTACTTTCAAGTTGAATTATCAGAATCAAGTTGACTGATTACCTTCAATTCTTACTCAAGTATAATAATATAGATTTAAAAGGCGATCTCAGGCATTAAAATTGGTTCTGATTGCTTTATGAGTTTGTTAATAAAAGGTATTAATGATGTGTTATTATGATTAAACACATTGGAGAGAGGGTAGTATGCTTGACCCGAGGTTTTGTTTTATGGTGGAGGATTTCTAGACACTTGAAATATAGTTATAGAAGGATTAGTTGAAGATTTATATGAAAGCGTCGATGCACAAACCTCCGACAAAATGCCAAACACAAGCACCCGGCATAAACGTCAAACACAAACATCCACTATAGATGCAAAGCACAAAAATTCAGGATAAACACCATATAAAAACATCTAGCATGATGCAAAGAACAAACATCCGGCACAAACGCCAAGTACAAACATCAAGCATAAACACCAAACACAAACATTCGACATAAATGTTCGTATATGCGGACGTTCCCGCGGTTGTGTACGAAATTTTCTGCAATGTTTTGAAATGTCAACATCCCCCAACACATTCAGGTCTCGCACCCAGTACTACTCGTTCTCGTGTCCGAAAAAGAGGCAGGATCTGCACTCGGCAGACACAACGTGCCTCGGGTTATCTCCGGTGAGCCCTAATCGATCTAAGTAGTTCATATTTTCACCGCAACAATTCCACCAAATCAATGGATGTTGGATTGTATATTCTTCGTCCAGGATGGTATAAGATGATCCTCACCAAGATTGGTGGCATGATCCGATTTCGCTGGTCTTTATCGTTAAATCAGTACAGTTTTTTCACCTGATCCCTTTCTTTCTTTTTGCCCAAATCGGTAACAAATTCTAAACGTGGACGTTCCAAACTTGACACTCGAGACAAAGGCAAAATAAGGAGCGTGTTTCTCCCTCGACCTTGAGGAATAACGAGTTTCCTTCTTGTTATTTTTCACACGCATGTAAAGTGAAATATTTACACGCGTAAGTGTACAGGCATGCACGTATAGAGGCGTGTCCACGCAGCCGCTTGCTTTATCTAAGGGCGAAGACACTCTTCATGGAGGTGATGTATGCGGTGGTGTGAGGCGCGCTACTGTAGGAGGGAGGCTACGGAATCCAACCTTATTTATCGCCTGCCATATTTACATATATGGCGAGAAGTTACGGCACGACGTGATGCACTGAACAGGAGCGCCTAAAGGGGCTCTCTCCAAGACCAGTGCCTAAAACGACTCTCCTTGTGCCATTACTTAGAAAGACCGTCCTCTCCTCTCTACGAATGGACAAGAAGATCTCAGGTAGCAATGATTAATGTAGAATTGTTCTTTCGAAAATCAGTGCTTACAACGACCCTACCCATGCCAATGCTTAAAACTGCTCTTCAATGTCAATGCCTAAATAGGCCCACGCGCACATCATTGCCTAAAACGGCTCTCTCTCTCTTTTAGTGCCTAAAAATACTCTCCAATGTCAGTGCCTAAAAATTCTCTCCAATTTCAGTTCCTAAAATGAATCTCTCCCACGTCATTGTCTAAAATGGCTCTAACATATGCCTGTGCTTAAAAAGCTCTCTCCCACGCCATTGCCTAAAAAAGCTCTCTGATTAGTTAATGCCTAAAACTGCTTTATATCATGTCAGTGCCTAAAACGGCCCTCCAATGCCAGTGCCTAAAAAGGATCTCTTCCGCGTCAACGTCTCTGCCTAAAAACACTCTCTTAAATATCAGTGCTTAAAACGCATCTCTCTCATGTCACTACCTAAAACCACTATCCAAACTTAGTGCCTACAACGGCTTTCATAAGCCAGTGCGTAAAAGTTATCTAGCCACAGTACCTACGAGTTTCTCATGTTAGTGACTAAACCTTCTCTCCAATGTCAGTGCCTATAACGGCTCCCTCAGGCCGGTGCCAAAACCGCTTTCTAACCTCGTGGCCTACAAGGTTCTCTCTCTCTCTCTCTCTTAAGTGCATAAAAGAACTTTCTCACAATAGTTCACTTTGCAGTGCCTCAAACGATCCTCCCATGCCATCGTGTCGTAGTTGAACGCGAGAGCGTTGTAGCTAATTTCTACACGGAGCTAAATTGGGCTCAACCCTCCCTCTTTTTTTTACATACTAAAGGAAACGGCGGTTTACCCTCTCATGTCAGATTCCTTCCGGCCTCGCGGCGGCACCGTGCAAAAAAAATTAATGATGGTGAGGGTAACTAAAAAAAAAATGAATCAAAATATTTAATTTACAGAATAAAAACAACCATAATTACAGGGAGGTTCTTTTAATTAAACCTATACTAATGGGTTCTTGCTGAAGACGTGGCTAACGTAATTAGGGCAGAAATTTCAGGCTCGGCTCAAACCCTCCCGGGGAATTGTGAGTCGTCGAGTCAAGATGGCCACAAAGATGGCTAAGTCAGGGAAAGAAGGAAACCCCCTGATGATTTAGAAGGCACTCACTTCGGATAGAACTCGGGCAGCACAAGGTAAGGGGTGACAAATAAGTTGCCTGAATACAAGGTGACAAGGACTATAAGATTAGAATACCAAGGAGTATAAGCACAAGGACAAGGACTATGAATTTTAGTATGATAATGAGAGTTAATCAAAAAGGATATAATATATCGATTAATGATGATAATGACTCAATCTAGGATGAAAAGGACTTGAGTGAAAATGACAAGCCCTATGTAAGGACAGTCGATTGATGAAAATGACAAACTCGATTTAGGATAGCATGGACTGAAGACTGAACATGTCAATTACTTGGGATTTAGGATAAAAGGAATGTGGATCAGGATGACAAGGATTATGGATTTGAATGACAAGGATCTGATCGTGACAAATATTAGTGATCGAGGATGAAAGAGACAATGAAACAGGAGGTGACAATAAATAGGAAGAATACATAATGACAAGGGCTAAACCTCGAGGATGGTAAACAACACCAGTGAAATGGGATAATGATTATGGCATTATAATGACAACGACTATAGACTGAGAATATAAGGACATGGGATAAATGAGAGGGGCTGTTCCATGAGAATGACAAAGATCGTAAAAATGACTATGGCTAGGGAAATTAGTAGTTGTACGATGGATCACTAGTGAGTGGTCCTTTTCTTTTTTCCTACAGGTAAATATTACCCCGACTGACCACTTCCGACAACACTTCCTTCAAACCTTTACGCAACAGATTCTAATATCGCTGGATTTAGTATAGGGTCAGGTCTTTATGATGTCTGGTTCATGGTCCTGTGTCTAGAAGTGTAGTGTCTAACCAAGAATCAAATGGACATATGATTTATCAATTATTTATGAGATCAATTTGATGGTGAAGAGAAGCTCATAAGTCTAAGCTGTGGTAAATTATCTATGGGGTCTAGTTTATGGTTAAGAATCTAGAGAGGTCTAGTTTAGTGCTAAGTCTACATTGTGGTTAAGAATCTAGAGAGATCTAGTTTAGTGCTAAGTCTACATTGTGGTTAAAAATCTAAGAGGTCTAATATGTGTTCAAGAATCTTAGAGGTCTCGTTTATGGTCAGGAATCTAGGAGGTCTAGTTTATGGTCAAGAATCTAGGAGGTCTAATTTATGGTCATGAATCTAGGGAAGCCTTGTTTATAGCTAAGTCTACTTTGTGCTCACGAATCTAAGAGGTCTAATCCGTGGCCAATAATCTTGAGGTCTAGTTTATGGTTAAGAAAAGAGGCCGTGTTATGATTTTCAAATTCCTACTGGACAATCTCAAAGATTTTCTTTATTAAAAATGGTAACTAGCTCTTACTAGTATAGTTATGCGCTGGCAGAAAAGAATTAGGATGAAATGGCATGAAAGGGAAAAAATATTGAAATGGTGAGTGATGGAAGATATTCCTTTGCCTTTTTTGAGAAGGGAAAATGGCAACGTGTGACTCAGTGCAACCATTCCTTAGGAGCATTAGAGGGAAATGCAAGGTTCTCCATGTTATGGTTTAAGTACTAAAAGTAGACGTGGTTCTTGATAGATGCTATGTACAACTCTAGAATTTTCTGAGTTTAAATTTTAGGATCGGTTATTCTTTATCCGAGTTCATGTTTGAGGGAACGTCGATTTTTGTCATCTCTTCTCTTAAGTTTACATGATTTGTATATTTTAATCCCTTGAATGGTCATTTCTTTTATAAAAATGGTAAAAATAGGGTGACAATAGGCATCTTGATATTGCAGCGTGGAGGCAAGATGGCATCTTGTTTACGAGAACTGCCATCTAGTTTTGTCCACAAAGAAACATTCGTGTGCTGGCGTTGTGATTGATGTTGGTCGTTAATCTGGCTTTGACCGTCAGAACTCCACTTACAGCCCTGCATTCAATCCCAGCATCGGCTACACATTGCCATTCTCATAAATCTAAAAATAATCGATTGCTTCGTTAGATTTATTAACGTTCGGCCTAACTCGGCTTAAGCGGAGAAGCCAAGAAAAACATGATTCGGTCATCTGAACGAGCAGTTGTTTACATTTTGGCACATGAGCTACGCAAGAGCATGCAACTTTGCTCCATCATCCCAAATGAAAGAAAGACCAGATTCCCTTTAAACGAATGATATTCGAAGTTGCTTAGTCGATACGACTTGCGGTTATTCATAGATTGAGGAAGAGAATAAAATGAGGAAGCGGGTTCGAACAAATTCAAGGATGATCAGTGGAGGAAGAGATATACCTACGTCATCCTTGGGCATAGGCCTGTACAGGGAGCGCAAATGACCGATCACAAACATGTTTATAAGTTTAGGAGTTTCCACGTAACGAAGGCACTAATAGTTACTCTTACGGTGTACCGCGAGGCTAAATACTAGTGCCGCCTGTATCTTAGTGATAAAATGGCGGGGTGTGCAGTCGTACCGTTTGGGAGTAGCCGGGCCGAGAGTCGACAATGCTGAAGGAGGAGTAGACAGGAAGAGGCAGTGAGGAGGAGGGCGAGACCCAACCGATAGCTCTGTCTCCGCATTACACACCATCACGTCCTCTGCAAGAAAAACAAAACCAATGAGGGTCAAGTTGAAAACGTCATCCTCGGCTGGGTATTTTACCTATTCTTTTAATTTAAAGCGAAAACCAACGATGGCATCTACCATAGAAAGTATATAAGGAGAGACTTCGAAAGAAAGGAAGATAGGAGTGAAAAAGTGTGCAAAAAATAGAGCCGTTGATCTTCCTGCATAAATTGGCACCGCAAGGGCTAGCAAACCTGCAGATGTCAGCTGTGGCATGCTGCTACATGCTACACCCCACACCTGCAGTCGTGTGCGATTTTTACTTATTTGCCAGATGGGACCCGATTTGATCTCACTGAGATATTTGACAGACTCCGAAGATTGGTAACAAATAAAAACCGTACAAAAACCCAAACTCAAAAGAGCAGTTTTTATACCATCCCCAAATTTAAGTCCCTGCCACTCCTTCAATACCCCCCTGGGAAACTTAAATCATTATATCCATAATTATACAAGTATACCCTTGGGATCGAGCCTGCGATAACTTTAGCGCCATAAACATGGCAAAATATTCCCCCATAAAAGACCAGAATCAAGGTAATTCAGCTTCAGAATCAGAGAAATTTTGCGGGTGAAAATTGATATAAACAAAACCCGAAACAATGGGTTTTATCAAAACAAAAACTACGGTTTTAAACAAATGGCATACTTACGTGAGGAATCGAAGAACTTACGAAATCTAAGGGTTTTACCCCTGGGTAAAACCCTTCATTTCTATTCGTAATTATTTCTTCTTTCCTGTAGGTGGTTATTCCTCGAAAAGCTTCCCTCCTAAGCAAAATTCTAAGGACGACCTTGACACCTCGTTATTGACATAAACTTGGAGTCTCTAAGCTAAAGGAGTTGTTCTTTCTCACCCCCTTGCCCTATCATTGCGCGGTTCTCCTCGTCCACGACGCCTCAAGTAGTCTCCTCTTTTGGCTATTCGAAACGTGTACCCTCCTCACATTTGTCCTTCCCCGAATTTCTCCATTTTCTCACCCGAAACACGATGTTAGAGATGCCCTCGTTGTTTTTTCTAGAAGTTGCCTTATCCCCCCGCACTAGAAATGAGGGACCCTACTTTTTCAAGACCGTGTCCTTATCTTATGAACGTGTGTTTTCTAAGCAAATTTTTGTACTCTTCAAATGAACTTGTAATCTAAGCACAAATCTCTACATTATGTATGCATTTGTACGTTTTTGTACACACTTGTACTCCTTATAAAACTTTTAATCTAATTTTTAATATTTATACGAATTTGTACTCCTTATTTGGACTCGTAGTCTGTAGAAATCCAAGTTATTTGAGAATTTATATGCTCTATATGAGCTTGTACTCGCTGAAGCAACTTGTATTGTTTATACAAACTTTTAGTCTTTGTAAATAGACCTTTTACATTTTGTTACTATCCCTACAAATTTGTACTCTTTGCACGAATATTTACTTTCTGTACAAATCTATATAATGTAAATAGTTTGTACTTTTTATTCGAACTTGTACTCTTTATATGAACTTGCACTCTAAATTCAAACTTCACTCTCTACAAGATTGTACTCTTTATATGAACTTAGACAATTTACGCAAAATAACTAAGCTTTTACAAGTGTGCGTTGTATTTACCAATGTGTATATTTTCTACAATTTGTACTCTTTAGCCGATTTTGTATATTTTAGACGAACTAGTACTATTTACACAAACTTATACTCCTTAAACCTAAAATACTATTTACTACATGAACTTGTACTCTACTCTAACTTGTACCTTCTATATCAACTTGTACTCTTTACTCGAACGTACTACATATTTACACAAACTTGTAATATTTGCATAAGTTGTACTCTTTAAATGGATGTACTATACTACTTTACATAAACTTGTACTCTGTACGAATTTGTTTTCAGGAAGCTTTAGTTATGGCTCTCCAACCCTTGTACTCAGGGTTATCTTGTAAATTATTTCGCATAAGGAAGCACTAAAACTTCGAAATACGACCTTAAACCCACCAGTAAGGACGTTTGTACAAATTTTCACTTCCAAGTACGTCGTTGAACATATTTGGGGGTGAGTCATGATATGGGATTATGTTGCTTCCCTAGTTACAATAACTATTCTTTTACCAGGTTCTGTTCTTTTCAGGAAATGGGTTCATGTTCGTATTTTGAAGTTCTGAAATTTTTGAACTCACACTTTTTGATCTATTTTTCCGTTATCTTCGCTGCTTTTCTCCGTTGGATTACAAATTTGTTTTAACTCTCGAACATTCTTTCTTTTCACTCTCCTATATTCATCTATGAACTGAGCCATTGAGTCAATGTTCGCATTTACGAGTCCTTTAAATGCGTTCATGCATCTAAATATCTCGAACTAGGTCAATTCTGCTCTTAAGACTCCAGCCGCTTTTGAGAATCAAAGTTTGCATCTCTGAAACACATTCCTCATACGTTCGTACCTCTGGAAATTTTAATACAATTCTTTCCTTATCTTTCAAAGATTCAATCCAATAAAAAGGGTAAAGTTTGTATTTCTAAGAAACTTCCATTTGTTCGTACCTTAGGAAATTTTAAGAAAACTCTTCCTCTCTTCAGCAATCAAAGTTTCAATCCATTAAGAAGGTAAAGTTCGTATTTCCAAGCTGCTTTCATTGGTTCTTACCCCTGAAAATTTTAATGTCTCCTTCTTCAGCTTTTAAGTTTTCTAATGCATTTTATCCCATTTTTTGTCGTCTTTGTAACTTTTATTCCCTACATCCATTATTTTTTTTATTATTTAATCTTTTGGTATAAAAACCCCTCCTCTTTCGCTATAACTATAGACCTTGACCCCAAATCAAAACTAATCTGATTAAACTTCACTACAACTTTGGATAAATGCTTCTCTAAACCTCTTGTCCAATTATTCAGCCCAATTAGAAGAACCAAAATTACTTGGAAAGTCCACTTATTACATTAAATTGTCCGCGCTGATTGATTTCAAGTCCTTGCGAATGAAGTTTGCTAATTGGATACCAATTTCTCGGACTTTTGCTAAATTTCAGAAAGATTAAAGGAGAATAGAAGCAAAGTAGATTTAATGCTGATGCATTTAAGGCTAATCTCAAGAGGATTGGTAGAAATCCCAAAGAATTATAATCCTTTTCAGCGCAGGTCTGGAAGACGGGACATTTCATCGCCTCCATCAAAAATATCAGCTGAATAAAAATAATAGGGAGAGGGGGTATTGGCAGGAAAGTGAGGTGACGTCAGCGCTGGGGTGGCACAGAATGGAAGCTCTTGGGAAATGCTTTCAATACGAAGCCTACCAAGAGGGTGATCAAAAATTATAAAAGGGCCTACACAGCTCACCGAACGAAATGATTCTATACATTATGGATTTATGCTTAGGGATATTATGTATTTTTACTCCCAATTATTAGCATTATTTAGCGCCACAAAGAGATATAGTATGTGTTACAGGGAGTTACGAGGGAAATATATACATAAAAAGAATGTTGGAATCAATGCCGTAGAGGTGCCATAGGAGCAAACGCATCTCATGTTATGCGCGAAAGCATCTCAATGAAGGCCCTCCCCACCCACACCCCCCTTCTCGGAATATGAGGGTATGGAAAAGGAAAACATTCACTTAAGAAATTTGATAAAATATTATACTCAAGAATAACAATAAAAAGGTAAAACAATACTGAAAATCGGAATAAATTTTCGCTTAATTTGTTCAGGTAACAAAATTGGATCAAGTTGTTTTGGACCGTAGCAGGAAACTGGTTCCAGTGGTCTACTCTTTTGGTCCGCACTAGACTAGTCCGAAACTGTGGCAACTTCAATTTACACCCATCCTACTGAGTCCTATTCTGATTCAGGGTGAACTTATTCCTGAGAACAATATTCTCAAAATCTCCAAGGATCTTGAACACCTCTATCAGTTGAGGACGCAGACTCCGGGTATCTAGCGAGAAGTGTTTCAGCGGTTTGCTAATATCCTATCCTTAACGATGTGATCAGTTCGGGTTTGGACCCTTTACGAGGAATCGATGTCGCTCCGAACGATTGGGCGCCGGAACTGATCCGCATATCTCATATGAGGTTTGACCCTAACGATTTATAGCTTCAACAAAACCTACTTAAAGTCGAATTGCCTCTTTTTGTAACCTACCAAACATTGGGCTTTCTTCACAACTCCAACAAATGCTTGTAGAACTTATATCTACACTTTGCACATCACCACTGACGTATCCTGCTCCATATTGATTACTTCAACGTTTTTCCTTTTAGTGTGAAACGTGTTGGTTATCTCGTTGGGGGTGAGAGGCTACCGCATTCTGAATCCCCCGCACTATCGCTGACAAAATGACAATCTGTTCTTGGCGACTTGGACGCATTTAGCACTTCCAACCTAGTTTCAACTTCTTCAGCAATCGTGGTCAATTCTCCTAGAGGGGTGTGTCGTAGAATGGACTCTCGACGATATACCATATATAACTATTCGTTGAGGGAACTATTCAATTATATTTAGAGTGCGTGGTTATCCGGTTGAATGATATTATTTATCTTCAATATGCTTAAGAAGTGGAACTGAGCTCAAGGATAATAATATGGCTATCATTAATAAAATAGAGTTTTATTAATAAAACTATCAACAACACACAAAACGGAATATGTTGACATAAACAGAGAATGGAAAGGGCCGTGGGAATATCTGGCTAATCCGAGGAATTAAGATTTAGGAGAGATATAAAAAGGTAAAACAAATAAAACTTAAAGGTATGGAATGGTTCGCTAAACCATTTAAAGCACAGGATAGGGTTGACAAAAAGGTTAAATACTCAAAGGTAATGTTCAGCTTGCGTAATTAAAAGTTGTTGTGCAGAGGAAGGCAACGCGAAGGAATCTTCATTCCGCTGGCGAGTTCAAGCCGAAGACGGGGGAGTAAAGGATCCTTACGTGGCGTCTTGGGAATGAGAACCGTTTCTTGACGAACGGGCTTGAAGAACAATGGCTGTTCTACGTTTTTCTCTTCTGAACAACAGGGGGGGGGGTGAGAACTGTCTCTTGTTTACGGGCTCAAAGAACAATGGCTGTTCTAACGTTGTTCTCTATCTGAACAACAGAGAGGGGGAGGGGAGAACCGTTTCTTGTCAACGGGCTCAACGAACAATGGCTGTTCTAATGTTATTCTCTTTTTGAACAACAGGGGGCGGGGAGGGTGAGAACCGTCTCTTGTCAACGGGCTCAAAGAACAATGGATATTTTAACGTTGTTCTCTTTCTGAACAACAGGGGAGGCCTTGTGGACTTGGCGTCCTTAAGGCTCGAACCTTGGCACTCAAGGGATACTATTCTCTTCTGGACAATGATGGTGGATCTCAAGGTAGAGGGCCCTGGTGCATAAGGTGAGACCGGATCGGTGTAATGTTTCGCGAAGAAAATCTGGATCTGAATCTGCTCTTATTGGTGAAGTTTCCATATAAATAGTCGAGCCATTCCCTTGGCGTAGGGGACAATGGGGTGGGGGCTTCGAGGGAATGTCCAGCCGCGCCTGAGAACAATACCTTATCTGCCCATAAGCCTAACTCAATCTGGCGTGATCGGCGCATGGGGCGAAACGGGGGGGGGGAAGATGAACCTCCTTGGTTAAATATTGAATCAGGTGGCGCGATAACGCGCCCACCTTCAAGGAGAAGATGCACGTGGGTAGCAACGTGTTTCTAAATAACATGTGATAGCGGTTGAAATTAAGCGGCCTCAAACCGTTTTATCACAGGGTGAGTCCTTATTCAACACTCATGTTGAATACTGGAACCTTATCATTTATCTATTCTGTGAAGAATAATAAGTGAAAATTGAGGTCATTGGGAATTTCAAGGTTATAGTCTCTTTGAACTTTACCACAGTCTTTCAGTAGGCAGAAACGCTGACGTAGTTGCTTTAGGGCTATTCACGCAGGTGAAAACCTCTTTCGAGTTCTTTCAGCAGAGACATACCACACAATACTTCCTCATTATTCTTTTCCTTCCGGAAGAGAACAATGTAGGTGACCAGGTTATGGGAGCTACGACGACTTACTTCGACAATTTCAGGAATGTTTATAGGGAGAGATAGGAGCCGTTAAGATGAGTGAATCTTATGAAATTTCAGATGAGTAAAGGATCTTTGGGCGGAACTTATTAAGATATACTAAATTTTTTAGGCTTAGTTTACATCATTCACGACCTTTGGGTACCTGCTCAACCTATTAATATCCAGCGGATCTAAGGTTATTAGGATTCATTCCATACGATTAACAGCATGTACAAAGTGATATAAGGAGGAACTATTTTTGTAATTTTAGATCCATAGAATAACCAATTTATTACTAGCATTATTGGCCCGGTTTAAAGGTAAAATCGTCAATTGCTTTGTTGAGATTAGGGTGATTTCGTTAAATTTGACTAAACTATCTTTTTTATTTACCAGTGACGTTTCCACCACAATACCATCATCTTTTTCGGCTTTTAATAGAAATAAACGAACAAACCATTATGCAATGTTCAGAGAGAACAATTCTAAAGGTACAACAAGAACTCTAATAGATAAGTTTTAGCTTGGAATAGGAAACTTAAAGTTAATTAAAATTTTACCAATGGGGCTTAAATTTACAGTAAAAAACTCAGAAGATTTTTAAATATTTAAATTAGTTAGCGAGTGTACATATAATTGCTAAAATCTATAAAGTTAGGAGTGCTTTGATTTATGAATCTATTGTTTATATAAAACTTTTAAAATAAAATTTAAATTAAAACACAATTATCCAAAACTCACATTACGAAAACACAAAACTGCCAACGTAGAAGTTACACGATGATAGAGGTTGACTCGACAAACACCAAATTGCAGCCCGCAACTTATATCCAAAATAATTGAGCTAAGTAGGAGGGGAACCGACAACAAATCAATACTAAGCTTTGTGGAGAGCTCTTTCATGTGCATATAGTCTTTCTAAGATTCGAAGGGTAATGGGGTATTAACGTGAATTAAAAATTTCTAAATCTTCTCTTGAGATATCGCTTTTACATTTTATTAAGTCGTCTCTTTTCGCTGAATTATCTTTGGTTTGAAGTATATTGCTTGTTCTATTAATTATGGTGATATGGGAAGAGAATCTTACCTTAAAGTTCTCACGGAGCTTCTGATTGATTTGCTTTGGGAACACCCAGGCCATTTAAATACGTATAATTGAACTCTTAAGACTGTGGAAGCGGATTATTTATTGTAAAGAAAGTTTTTCTATTTATTTTGTTAACGAAGGCAATTTGGAATTTTATTTGACAAAAGTATTTCTTCAACGATATGTGTAATTTTCCGAAAAGGATTTTATGGTAAATACCCAGCTTTGGCATCATTATTTAAGTAATGTCTGTCTTTTACCACCGTTAACTCAGTGTGGCTTGGTTAATACACTCTACTTAAAAATGTGCGGATTGACTTTTCAACAATATATGATGGAAAACCATTATGCAAAGAAAAGGATTTGAGGTACTGAAATTCATTTTCTGTAAGATGAACAGAGATTGTATGCGCGGTGAAGGAGGGTCTTAATGGATGAGGTTTGGTATTTCAAATATAAGAAATTATAAAAATTTAATCCTAACATTGTATTAGTGGGTTTCCTGTATACAGATGTTTCTAACTATTTCGATTTTTTCAACTTGAAATATGTAAAAAGGGGAGGGTGTTATCGCTTCCAGTTTCCATTGTATAGCTAATATCAGAGTGGATGGTGTTTAAAAAATTGAGAAATTCTAAAGTTTGATCACATTGTTTAAATATTGCTTCGTGGATGCATATTAGACAAACGTTGCTCAAATAAATCTTGTACGTGTTTAATACTGCCAGTGTTACTAAAGTTTGTGATTACAAAAATTACTCGTTGATTTTTTGTTAACTGCATGATCAAAGGGTTCTTCTGAAGTAATCTTTTTTGCAATGAGTAGAAACGATTTGATGTATGAATGAAGAGAACATACCTTTCATCCATTCTGTCAGTATCAAAACTACTTAGAAAAATAAAAGAGAATGATGTGGGACTATATGTCGAAATATTTCTCTTCTTGTAAATTTGTTCATTTTCAACCCCGGATTTTCATTATTTCACTTCTTTGTTTTTTGCATTCTTTAAAACCATTTGTGTATTAATATCGTAAAAGGAAATTAAAGAAAAATTTAAAAATCGAAAGATAAATATTTGGTATGAAAACACATCTTACAGGACCAAAACATCTCTAATAGTTTTGGAGTAATACCAATTCAGATTTCCGTTAAATCTTTGTTAGATAAATAACTTCTATTCACAAAAAACAAATATGATTAATCTTCGATTGTAGAAATATGCTCCAATTAATCACCTAAATTTGTATTACAATTTTGCCATCTTTGAGTCACTTTCCTGATGCAAAGAAGGCCACTATTTTAATGGTAATCCAGGTAGCTAAAACATTTTCACCACGAACCAAAGATTTAGGTGGCTAAAATAAGTAAAAATAAGACGATGTTAGATTTGTAAATTTGGGCAATCTGGCATATATAGCTACGCGCATTCGAATGCCTAGCCTGGCGCAGAGACGTCATAATTCCCCAATAACTGCTTTTATTCAGCAAGTGGAACTTTGTTTACACTCTTGGTGTGAGGGAATATCCGGTTGGTTGTGAAAGAGGACAAACCAGGAAAGAACCTTTAGGGGCACGATGCTTTCTTTCTATTTTTGTCTTTCTGTATAGTCTCATGGTATCTATCATCTTTCTTTCTTCATAGGCTCTTGAGATTTATTCTAATTTTTCCTTTATCATAGTGTCTTAGTCCTTATCATCTTTCATTCTCTATAGTCTCAAGGTTTTTATCATCTTTCTTACCTTATTATAGTCTCTTTGTTTTATCATCTTTCTTTCTTTATTAGAGCCTTTGATTTTTATTAGTTTTTCTTTATTTATTGTCTATTGTTCTTTATCCTCTCTTGGTCTATATTAACTTTGGAATAGAAGTATTTCTGTAAATCTTTTGTGGTTCATAAACTTAAGATAATTTAAACTAAAGGATAATTTCGAAATTATTTTAAACGCAATTAAATTAGAACACTAGAAAACTAATTCAAAAATAGTATTCATTGGTCAAATCTATTACTAGGTTAAGAACTTATCCTGTCTAGTCATAGCCCCAACTAGGAAGGAAAGTGGTTATTTTTGCTCCACCAATACTTTCTGTAGTCTTCCACCTGCGTATTAAAAATTGTGGAGACATGACTAGAAACAGGAAGGAAGGCTTAGTTTCTTGCCAGCGCCGCCCCACAAAGTCTCTTTTGCAAGGTGGGCGCTCTCGGGGTGGGTCCACAGGTCCATAAGGAATATTGAATGTAGTGCGTGCTTGTATGAGGTTTGGCTAGTCTATGAGTATGTGTGTGATGTTGCCTAGGTTTTAGTTGCATCTGGTGCATGTTGGTGTCGGGGTGAGGTTTATTATTCTGTGTTTGTGTTGTTGTAGTATAGTGGCGTGGCCGGTGGAGTATAGTGGCCTGACCTAACCTGATTTGTCTGTGTGTTCTGTTTGGTGATTTTTCTGATTGGTTTATTAGGGAGGGGCTCATTTAGGATATTAGTTGGTGGTAGTATCTTCACTTAAGATAGAGGATGATGAACAAAAGGAAGAAATAAGCAGTGGAAATAGAAAACGAAAACGAGGATGCATAGACAGAGAAATTTAGTAGATATGATATAAATAAAAATAAAGAGAAGACAGAAAACCCGATAATGTCAAATTAAAGCTCAGAGCAAATGGAAGACAGAGGAAGCAGGGTCAAGGGATAGGTAGACATGCTATCAAACAATGGAAATATGCCATCATCAGAAATTTTTATTTTGTTTTACCCCAAATTGGTTTTTTTCAGGATTATTTTTTAGACCATACGAAACTAATCGCTCGAAAGCTTGTTTGAAATGATGAAAATTTCTCTCCTGAAATGAATATATTCTAGTTATCTAAAAAGGAAATTACGAAGAGAAAATCGCGGAATAGTTCATTTAAAAAGCGGACAAAGGTATCTGATAACGATCTTTAGTTAAGTGCCATGAACAAAAATTCCAAAACTCGTAACATAGCAATTACAGCAGTTCAGGGTACACTTGATTCTTTCTCGGGAATTTGTGCAATGCCCACCACAAATGAAGCTTTAAAAATAACGTTGAGTCTACAATCAGCAGCCTAAATTCAGAGAGGAAAAGAATTTCCTCAACACAACCTCATATTTGAGGTTGTGTCCAGGATGGCCGAGACGTTTTATTTCGAAATATTAACTTATGTTCTTTCCATTTAAACCATATAAGAGAAAAAAATCACTTGATTTAATTGGCATGCGATTTAAGGTAGTAATTTAAATTATCATTATTAAAACAATTTTATTTCTCTGTTTGATAGGCTTCATCTGAGGAAAATCTGCTCTCATGAACATCCCAAACGAGTATCGATACATTTTTGCACGAGTAAAGTAAACAAAACCTTTGCAATACTTCGGAAAGGAATATCCTTAATCTTAAGAAATTATATTTGTTAGACGGAGAAATCCGCGGCAGTAAATAAAAAACAACAACATGCAACTTCTGAGAGGCGGCGATAACCAGTGCATATATTTGGATGGAAGCAGTAATTATTTCAATCAACCAACCGATTAACTATGCGTGATAGTTAGGAGATCGTTCCTCGAGTTCATGATTTGATTCTTCTTTGGTGTCCATACCTCACACCTCTCAACAAGATGAGTACTCATACTTTTGAATATCGTTTTTGCTGTATGAATCTTTTTCCCCAGATTCCTATAAGCCACTTTTGATAGTATGTTTAAGGTTACAATAAAAATATTACTCTGGTAGTTATAGCCTTGTTCTTTTCACTCTTTCTGTCAATTGTATTAAAGTCTTCGTCCGGTCAGATTTCAGGTCCTTATCACTGGATCAGGAACTTACTCCAAATCCTGAATTTAACGCTTTCAGTAATGCATAAAAACGTCAAACAAATAAAAATGACTTCTGAAGATATTTGGGGTTTTCAGGAGTTTTCTTCCTCGCTCAGAACCTGACGACAAATTGCAGAATTAGGAACCAGCAAAGAGCGTAAGATACACTCGAGGGTATTTCGAGAATAGAGTGAAAGGGAATAATCAGAGAGAATAGAAGTAAAGGAATAGTTTCATAAGTGTGATTTCTGTAAATCATATTTTAAATTAATATCGATTCTATTCTTAAATATATTTACTGTAGTACTTTAATCGACATTCTTAGGCAAGTAAGTCCAAGTTTATGTTATTTTCTAAGAAAGGTTTTGTGCTATCTTACTGTTAAATCTTTCGTTTGTAAACTCGACACCGAAATTTCTAATGACTGATTTATACTATAGCTCAAACATTGATTAATAATTTATATTGATAAAAAGTTTTGTATTTTAAAGATCTCATTAAGTGATAGCATAGATGCCAATCTTTCAGTGAAAATAAATAGAGGTGCCTTAATTTTTCTTCGTACGAACTATTTATAAGTTTAGGAATTAATTTCGTCTCCAGATACTGGATGTGTAACAATATTACAAAGTTGTTTCTCATAGATGGAGATCAGAAGTGCACCGCATAGTCCGAATGAAGCTTTGCAAGCGCTTTATAAGAGGGAGAAATAATATATTTCGAATTTAAAATCTAAATATTTGCATTTTTTTGAAAATTTTAGATTATTCAAAATTTAGACACTTTAATCATCTTCCATCTTTACTATGTTGAAAATTTGACTACAAATATTGTAATATCTTCTGAGATTATCATCAATTATTTCTGCGTTATCTTATAATTATTTATGTTAAATTGCATCTGCAATTTTACTACTCTACCCGTCATTTTGTAAGTTCTCACAGTTACTAAAATAATCTGTCTCAGTACCTAGTTTCGTGTGGTCACCACCATAACCATACCCACCCTATCCTCGCCCCTGAGCAAATAAGCTAAATATAAGCATCCACGTGAAAGGGTATGGCGGGAGTCATTTATTAAGTTATTAACTCCAGAGGCTCCAAAATCCTAATTTTTACAGGGGACTCCGAGAGTTTACCAACGGCCAAATTAAGGGAAATTGGCCAAAGGTTTCCAGGCTCAGTCTTTATTTGGTTTTACCAAATTACAAAGTTTACAAATAATGGAATTATCATTCACCCGCAAGACCTTACAAGGGTTCAGGCAGCAAAACAAACCCAAGAAAAATTTAAAGTTGTAGGTTAAGAATTTCTACTACATCCTCATTAGTAGGCTCGGCACCTTTAGATTTTTGTCAAGATAAAATCATTAGAACCCTTTTTTATAAACTACATTAAATAAGGAAGACTTGAATAGCTAACTTCTTTCAATATTTTTTTCTTAAGAAACATGAATTTTCTAATTAGGGATTCAATTGCCTTCCCATTGGCCTTCTGTCATCGCAAAAGGTGGAGATTTCATCAGTAACTTAGGCCAATGGTTCCCAACCGATTTTGGCTTATGGCCTCCTTAGGAACCTTATTTTTTCCTGTGGCCCATAATCATTATTTTTAGTAGGTAATATGCAGTTTAACTCTACTTTAAAGGATAAAAGATATTAAAACAGCTATTTGTATTCAGGTACAATTATACGATTATTTTTTCCATATATAGGACTATAAACATAGCAAAAATTAAAAAGTAGTTAACAAAAATGTATTACTCTTTTAAAATAAATAATTAGTCTTACAAAAAATAAAATCCTTTAGTAAAATGAAATAAATATATCATCAACTCTTTATTCATTCAATGCGATCCTTGTGCTTTATGCAGTTTCACAAGTTTTTCAATATCAGGGTCTATAGTTGTTAGAGACGGACGAAGATCACCTCTTCTTACTATTTCTAAGCGGCTGCGAGCTTTTGATAGGAGGTGTGACACTACTAAGACCCGACTCAACCAGATAAGAAGTAGGAAAATCAATAAAATATAATTTTACTTCTTCCCAAAGCAAAGGGTATTTCATAGCAATTTCATGACTTATCCATAAGTTCCTGACACCATGCTTAAATCTAGCCAGAAAAGTTTGATCACTCTGTAACTCAATGAGGCTTTCTTGTAATCTGATATCAACGTCAGCTGCATTAATTCCAAATGGGTCTACCACCCAACCTATAATGTCCAGTTGTAGAAGATCTCTGAACCTAACTTCCATATCACTATGCAATTTCTCCAAATGATCAATGTATACTAAAATATCATCTTCTTTCAGCTCACTCTCAATAGTGCGGAGGGTTGGAAACTGTATCAACTCTTTTCGCCCCATATTTGTCTTGAACAGCTTAATTTTCCCCATAAATGCACAAATAGACTCTTTGCAAGTTAAAATATTTGCATTTTTACCTTGTAGCTGTTTGTTCAAGATATTGAGCTTTTCAAATATATCTGTACGGTAGAATATGTCACATTTGGCAGCAATGATTCTTACTCTGAGCTGCTTACCATCCAGAAATAACACAACACTAACCCAAAGTGCAATGAAGCGATTCAGACAATTGCCCTTAGAAAGCCATCGCACCTCTGTATGCAAAAGTCGGCGCTCAAACCCTTCTTCATGGGAAGAACAGAGTTGTCGGAAGAGACGCTCTTGAAATGGATTTGACTTGATAAGGTTGACTGTCTTGATTACACTATCAAGTGAATCTTTCAGACGTCCTCCTAGGTTTTTTGCAATCAGATGTTGACGGTGGACAACACAGTGTATGCAAAAAACTTTAGGTACAGCCTCTTTTAAATGTGCAATAAATCCCTTATATCTACCTACCATAGCAGCGGCCCCATCAGTTGCACAAGCCATAATATTCCAAAGTGGAATATCATTTTCTTTGAAATAGGTCACTACTTCTTTGAAAATTGTTTCACCTTTAGTATCTGTCACAAGGCTGCGGGGAAAAAAGCATTTGTTCTCTTAGTTAATCTTTATCCAAAAACCTAACATACGCCATGAGAAGGGCTTCGTTATAACGTAATAACGTTTCATCAATTTGTAATGCAAAGGTCTTTACTTGTAAATGTTTAACGAGTTTTCACTCTACATCCTTTGCCATTTCTTCAATACGTCTTGATACTGTATTGTTGCTCAGCGGAATGACTTCAGTGATTTTAGGGGGAATTTTGTTGCATGGCAGTTGAAATAACCACAGATACTGAAGGCAAAATCAATTCTTCACCAATGGTATGAGGTTTTCCCAATTTCGCTATAGGCTTGGAAATCTCATAAGATGCAGTTAAACCTTTGTCTAATTTTGCCGCTGTTTTGCTAAATATATTTTTAATAGTGCTCCTTGCTTGGAAATCATCCCGCAGCTTTTTAAAGTTATCTAATGTTTTGTCTTTTTTGTCCTTGTGCTTATTCTCCAAATATATTTTAAGCTTACTTGGTTGCATACTATCATTAGAAAGTGTAGCCATACATAAAAGACACAATGGCTGTGTTATATTGTCCGGTGAATGTATAAAACCATAAGCTAAATACTCACTGGAGTATTAATGATATATATATATATATATATATATATATATATATATATATATATATATATATATATATATATATATATATATATATATATATATATATATATATATATATATATATATATATATATATATATATATATATATATATATATTATATTTTAGAGCCGAAGCTCACCGCAACAGAATGAAAGGCACTTATCTCAGTGGCAAAAAAGGAAGAGTATTTTTGAGAAAAGACCCAGAAACAACCTCCATTCCCTGTGCAGAACACCGATTCTGTGCCCAAAACCAACTCCTATTACAGTCGGTCACGAAAGTTTCAGACATGTCCGATAAATAGAAACGCCGATAAAAATAGCTGCATTAAAAATTTTGTTTTTCCTTTTTTGTGCTAAATACTTGCCCTTGATGGTAAATATTTGACACAAAAAAAAAGAACCGCAAAATAATGCAACTATTTTTAGGAGCGTTTCTATTAATTGGACATTTCCAAAATTTTCGTTGTTGATTGTACATCTTGGTACTCTGTACCTGTACCTAAATGCAAAACAGCAGAAATGTACTCCCTCAGGGGGGTAGATCTTCATTAATTTTAGTAATATATTACATATACATATATATTACTCAAATTAATGCAGATACAAAACGATAAGTACAATCATCAGAATCTAAGATTAAATGCTAATCTCGTAAATAAGCCTTAAGTGAAACCGAAGTGAAAAAAAAAATGATTTGGTGTAGGCCTAACAATTGCACACTTTACTTACAAACAAAACTGCTCTGTTATTTACTTATAAAAGTCTTATATTATTGTGCTTGTGGCAATCTATTATAATTATAAAAACTAGTAAAATTACTACAACTTCGCAGTATTAGGCTAAACAAATAAAAGCTACTTACATACTATAACGCCGAACCACTTGATAAACAGACTGTAAGGATTTAAAGTTCCACCTAAATTATTTTCATCGAGCCACCAACGGTGCCAGGCGCATAACGATCAAGCGCACAATGGAGTGCGCCGCAGAATAAGCTTGTAAGATGCAAAATATTTTTTTACAGATTAATGTAAATCCTATTATGCTAAGAAAATATTTTTAAAAAGGTAAAATATATCTATTAATATTTTTATAATGTAATTCAACTGCATAAATTAAAATTAGGTACTGCCCTAACTATAATTTAAATTCCAATAGGTTGAGTCCTGTGGCCCCCTTCAGATGTGTCATAGCACCTAGGGGACCATATGGCTCCCGGTTGGGAAACCCTGACTTAGGCGATTAAATTTGATTACAGAGGCATACTTTCATATCGCGATTTTAACAAGGTCGGTTGACCAAAAGTCGCCTGCTCTCACTTAGTCTGATTTATGACCTTACAAAATCCAAAACTTTTAATAATTCCTGGACTATCCTTGGGCGGACCTTGACACTTATATCATCCGAAAAGAACGTAAAACAACATAAAGTTTTCAAAATTAGTTAGAATCGGGCGAATAGTTAGGATGTTATTGCTAAATAATTCGTCGGCTAAACTTGAAAGGACTTTGGCAAATAAATCCTATGAAAGAGAATGTAAAAAC
This sequence comes from Ceratothoa steindachneri, assembly GCA_963969495.1. Classification (NCBI taxonomy): domain Eukaryota; kingdom Metazoa; phylum Arthropoda; class Malacostraca; order Isopoda; family Cymothoidae; genus Ceratothoa; species Ceratothoa steindachneri. The sequence continues at coordinate 35,340,359 of OZ018338.1, forward strand.
AACATAAGGCTTACAAATTTTGTTAGAATCAGTCGAATAGTTATGATGTTATTGCCAAAACAAAATAATTCCCTGGCTAACCTTATGATACCTTAGTAATTATATCATTAAAAAGAGAATGGAAAACAACATAAGGGTTTTAAATTTCGCTAGAATGGGCGGAATAGTTATGATGTTATTGCCAAATTATTGCCCGGTACCGACCGACAGACCAACATAGATATAGAGTCGCCCGAGAATAGATTCACACGCGATTAAAAATGAGACATCATTTTACGAGTAGCTTAATACGAACTTACCTCTATCCATCATCTATCCATTCCCCCATTTCCTTATTCTAATTAATAATCATCTTGTTGGATGCTTCAGTTTGCTTTCCTTTCTGAATGAAAAATAGGCTCTCTGAAATCTTTGTACCTACCAAATTCTTTTTCTTTCCTCTAATCAAATTAGAAGCAAGCGTAAGGTTTATTTGCCTCAGGACATTCTGGTTCTCGTAGATTAAACTTAGGTTTACTTTGCAGAAAAAGAAATGTGAAAACAATTTTCTATTCGAGGTACAGGCCTATTTTAAAGGCTCCTCGTCTCATATTTCAGTTGTACAATGAATTTATAGAAAATGCATCCGTTGTCCTTATTTCCTATAATTCATCCTAGAGGTGAAAGATGAAACGAGAAGTCTTGAAATTAGTTATGGCCCTTGAATACAAAATTGTTCTCGCGTTGCTTTTCCTCTCGATTGATCAACGTGAACATTACGCCATAAACAGAGTCGGGTTGGTTTCTCGTACTTAGAGTCATGGTAAATTCTGTGGTTCCTAAGGCTTATGGCTTTATCTTATTTAACTATACCGTTCACATGTGTCTACGGCATCTTACAGGACAATTCTTATAATATCCATAAATTTCATAGGTTTTCTGCCCTCAGCCACAAAAAAAAGAGGTGAAGGAGTTCTGGGATTCGTTTGGGCTAGATATCATCTCAAGGAGTAAATCTGGGCGAAGGCTCTCCATTATGGCCTTGACAACGGTCGGGAGTTATCATAATTTACGGACTTTCGCTTTTCAAGGTCTTTTCAAGGATCAACCACAGGCGCTTAATCGGAATAAGAGCGAGGGAATTTCAATGCTATGGATCCATTTATATGGCAATGGTGTCCGGCCACCTTCGTTACTCTTGACCGATGACACCTGGCTCTTAATCATGCGGGAAAATGCATTGAACTCCACCAAAATCCTTAGGGATTATTCGTAGGAGTTTCTCTTAGGGGACATGGCGTTTTAGGGATGAAATTTGCGTCGGAAAAAACTAATGAAAATGACTGTATAGTTTAACCCTTTCTTTACTATACTGTACTATTAGTAAGGAAAGGAAGGAGATGAGTCACCCCATCCCTTTTCTTTCGGTGGTTGAATGTTTTTTTTAAACATACTTTCCTTATCCCCACCCCATCCCTCTTCTTCCGGTGGGTGAATGGTCTTTTTAAACATACTTTCCTTATACCCTCCACCCCTCATCTTTCTCCTCTATTACTATCCCCAGAAGGCGTCGTGTGGCATACACGACCCAGTTGGTTTGAATGTATTTATTTATTAAAAAATCCTGTGCTTTGGAAACGGGGAACCTGACATAAGATCAAGAGATAGTAATGAATGCAATTAATTCCAAGCTCTAACCAAACGCTTCTTAAATTTGTTTACTTATTACTCGGGCAGTTTCAATCCTAAACACTAACCAATAATCTTAACTTAAACCTGACCAAACCATAACCTAACCTATCAAACTGAACCCTAACCTACCAAACATCACACCAAACCTAAAGGTGGCCGTAGCCAATTTTCTGCGCTGCTGTAAAAATTCTACATTGATGACGTACTTTTCGATATACTGTATATTCCTTTTTGCGACTCAGGAAGGGGTAAATAGCGATCTTTTTTCTTGCACTTAATAGCTGTAACATAATAAAACAAGCTGTTCTTATTTGTAGTGAAAACGTAATAAACAAAAGCTAAACCGAAACTAACGCGTGGAAAGAAGTAAACTTAAGAAGGCCCTAGAATAACAATAATTAATAAATGTATAACTCACATAGGCTTGGCTTTGCCTTATTACGTTTGCATAACAAATGAGAGTGTCTTTATTGTTTCATCTAATAAGTGTAAAAAAATATCGTTTTATACCATTGGAATATACCCAAGTAACTTTGGGTTAGGACCTTGATTATATAAAAAAATAAAGGCATAATTTACCTTTTCAGGGTCTTTATAAAGACTCGCCACATCACTTACGCAGTCCAGTGAACGAGTATTTTTTAACGTGAGCTTGATACCATCATATATGACTAAAAAGGGTATTAAATACTTTACAGGCAAGTGTTACAGGACTAAAACATACATGTTAACATCTTTCAAATGTTATGTGTATGAATATCTCGTTTCTGCGAGCCTAAAAAATGTGCAAGATTTCTCTGTACGAAAAATAGGCTCTAAAGAACGATTTGTAACAAGAGTGACCAAATCTGCCGACCTTGTCGGTCTGACGTCACATTCATTCGCGTTATTTCATACTTACACTCTTAAATTAAGCATTCATATATTTTTATATATATAATTTTGGTTGGATGATTAATGTCATCATTATATAACTCTTATAATTTTAATTTTAGGAAGTTTAGTTAGTAGTTATTGTTGGCGAATTAATATAAAAAATATAGTTAAGCTAACTTAAGTTAACCTAACCTTATTAAGCATACCTAAATAACCTAAATCTCCATTAACTTAACTAATATAACAAACTTGACATAACCTAAACTAGGCTAATTAACCCAGGCCAACCGGATCTAACTAACCTAAGCTAAAGTAGACTAGCCTAATTAACCTAACCTAACTGATCTAACCAACCTAAACTAGCCTAATTAACCTAAGCTAAGCTTAACTAGCCTAATTAAACTAAGCTAACCAAAACTAGCCTAATTAACCTAACCTAACTGATCTAATAAGCCCAAGCAAAATTAAACTTACCAAATCAACTTAACGTCTCGGCTCCAAACATCCACAGGTGGACTTGTGGTTGTATATCAACCATACTCTCACTCCCTCTTTCTTTACAACTTAATCTAAGGATATTTTCTTACAAACTTTCTGTGGAAGAGTCCCTCGTTGGTTTTTGCTTTAAATTAATAACAATGTACTAACATGTTCATATTATACCATTTTGTTAGTAAACATGATCTGCTGACCAAAGGTCGAGTGCTCTTAATTATTCTGATTTATGACCTTACGACGTTCAAAACTTTCAATAATTCCAAGACTAACCTTGGGAGGACCCTGATAATTATATCTTTCGAAAGAGAATGTGAAATAACATAAGTGTTTCAAATTTCGTTAGAATCGGCCGAATAGTTATGATGTTATTACCAAATAATTACCTGGCTAATCTTAAGAGGACTTTGATAATTATATCATTCGAAAGAGAATGTAAAATAACATAAGGGTTACAAATTTCGTTAAAATCGACCGAATAGTTATGATGTTATTGCCAAAACAAAATAATTCCTGGTCTAACGCTGGAAGGACTTTGGCAGTTATATCATTCAAAAGAGAATGGAAAATAACATAAGGCTTTCAATTTCGTTACAATTGGCCGAATAGTTACAATATTATTACCTAAACAAAAAGAAGAAAAACGGGGACCGACCGACCGCCATAGTGAGATGTAGAGTCGCCCACGACTAAAAAGCGTGAGTGTAAATGCCTCACGAGTAAGTATGACGTCACACCTAACAACAGGGTTATCAGATTTGTTCTCTTTGGGAAAAATTGTTCTTTTAAAACCAGGCGTACGGTTCGACGCAAAACAGTAGAAACTAAAGACAACACACAAATTATGGTTGTATTTTTTAAATGAATGACTCAGTAATAACATGTATAAATATAATTGTCTGTCGATTTTATTTATATATAAATATATTAATGTTGAATATGAGTGGAGGAAAACAAATATTAGACAATTTTTCCTAACGGGACAACATATTCTAAGCATCTGAGTATCAGTCGCTCCAGAATTCTGTGTGTTGGCGCATTTCTCGATAGATGGCTGTTTGTTTGTTTGTTTGTTTGTTTTTCTGTTTAATTTGAGTAAACCCATACGGTTATAGGCACAGGACAGATGACTCTATCTTTCATAGAACTCCACTGCGTCTTCTCTTCCCCTTTCTAAAGTAAACTCACCTGGAGCTAGCAGCTAAGGGTGATTTATTTTTTAGCACTGTGAGTGTGTATGGCCTTAGAAAGGCAACATTGGTAAATCGCGCGAGTTGCATTTACATTTTTTTATGTTTGTTTGTTTATTTACTTGTTTTCCTATTTAATCCGCCTGAACCTATATGGTTATAGGCACACGGATAAATGACTCGATATTTCGCACAAATTCCACGTTATCTTCCCTTTCCCTCCATTTCCTTTTATAAGGTAAGCTCACCTGGAGCCAGAAGTTAAGACTGATCTATTTTTTATTCTTGCAAGTGCGTACGGCCTTAGAAGAGGCCTGTCGTAGGTCATGTAGGCTTCACTTACTTTCGCTTGCCCTCCATAGAGGCGGTAGTAGAGACGAAGAGCAGACGAGGCGGAATGCCCCTTCAAAGTGCGTCGGATATGCGAATGCGTTTTCTACCATTGGTCGACTTAGTCAAATAGTTCAATGGCTTTTTGTATGTTTTTGAGATTTAAACAAGGGAAACAAAATAATCTTTACTATTATACCACAAATATAATAATTTAACAATAAATGATACATTAAGGGAAGACTAATCGTTCAGCAAAAGGAAATTAATTTAAAACTAATGCTTCGGCACGAGCTGTGACTAGCACAATGTTTACCTGAAAGAAAACGGGAGGAGATGATGAGGTGAAGCTTCATACTCGGAAAGCGTCACGCCTCTTTGGCAGTGATCGGGAAAAAATGTAATAGGCTTACAATTTTCCAAGACGGCGGAGGGGCTTGAATGGTTGTTCAAGGGAGTATTCCATAATGGGTCCTTACGTCCTTGACTGCCATAACCCTGATAACTGGTCTCTTGCCTGCGAGACCTTAGGGTGCCAGGGAGTCGCTTGAGAAGTTGTGCGTCGTCCTTGGCTGATTCCAATGAATCCTCTCGATTACTGCTCGGATACTGCATGAGTACTGCCTGACTCCTGCTTGAATACTCATTTGCTCGTTCCCGTGCTGGTAAATATATACCACTTCGCCGGAAGCGGGTCCCACTCCGTCTCAAAGGCGTGACGGGCAAGGGCTTAGCGGGCTCTCGCTGATTTGAGTTCCGGGCTCCAATTTGACTCGTTTCACTCCGTTATCGCCCCGGAAGTTTACCGAAAGACGCCGTTAAAGGTACTTTCGTCCGTGAGATACTCTCTAGGCCTCTTTGTCCGCGTGACCCTCTCTCTCTCTCTCTGACAAGGCCACATTGGTAAATCCCCTGAGTGGTAAATACATTTCTTATTTTATAATTTAGTTTACCTCATAAATTTATTACTTACGCAACAAAAAATTAAGAAAACCTAAATCCTTGACTAAAATAAACGATGAAGAATTGGTTTAATCCTAAGTTACCTGGCAGTGAAAATTGTTCTTCTAAAAAACTTTTCCATCGCAAAAGATTAAATGAAAGATTTCGTCATCGCAGCAACCAGCGAGGGCAATTTCAGGGATAGTGGACATTAACGCGTCAGTCGTCTGGGATCCGTTCAATTACTGCCCTCGTTAATCTCTCGTCATCCCCCCATTCATAATTGGGGTGGGGTAAAATTCGGGGCCGCAGTGACTTTATAAAAAATAGGGGGGTTATAGAAAACTCCAAGTAGTCTTCCCCTTCTATAGCTACTCGTCTCCCTCATTGACCACTCTGAGCTTCGGCCCAGCCGAGTGGAAATACCACTCAACACTTAAACAAAGTTAAGTCACATTTGGTTTGCTTAGTCGCGAGATGGGAGCTACAACTCCTCTCGATTTCGCAGCTAACACCTAGTATCAAGCCTTGGTTCGGACCCACTAGTAACCTAGTGACCCCACTGTAATAGGCGTTAGATGGTGTAGATCGGCGTTCAAAACCGAAGAATCGTTAGTTTCATTTTTTTAATAATTTTACAATAAAATAATCAAATAATAAAAATAAACAACACCACTAAAACTTTATGAATATAAGGGGCGGTCAATAAGTTTTGTTAATCGGTAGGACAAAACAGAGGAAGGGGGATGGCTGTTTGTGGGGGTGTTAGGACAAGTTATGACAAGTCAGAACCTGCAGCCGCACGCTCCTGCCTTGTATATTTAAGAAGCAGTAGCTGATCGCAGATCGTCAGTCACAAATATTTCAACAATGGAGAAGGTTGAACACCGCGCAGTGATTAAATTTTTGACCAAGGAAGGCAAGAATGCAAAAGAGATCCATAAACGCATGTTTGCAGTGTACACCGACACCGCCCCTTCCTATGCAACCATTGCTCGCTGGAATATGGAGTTCCGCCATGGTCGTGAGTCCCTTGAAGATGACCCCCGTCCAGAACGCCCGTCAGACGTGACTAACGAGGACAATGTGGCCCGTGTGGAGAGGATGATCCTCGAAAATCGACGGGTGAAGTTCGAAGAAATCGAGCGAAAACTTGGAATATCACATGGAAGTGAAATCAACATCATCCACGACAATTTAGCCATGGCCAAGGTCTCTGCCCGTTGGGTCCCTAGAAACCTCACGCCCGATGATCGACTTCAACGTCGTCAAAGTCCGCAAGGCCAGAGTTGCACAAGCTGCCCTGCGCGAATGCGGATTTAAGGAGCTCAACCATTTCCCCTACAGTCCAGATCCGGCCTTCAGCGACTACTTTTTATTCCGCCAGCTCAAGGCTGCACTGCGTGATGCCGGTTTGGGGACGATGAAGATTTCCAGCTCGCCGTCCAGGAGTAGATTCAACAGCAGTCGGGAGATTTCTGGTTGTCGGGAATTCGAAGCCTCAGGGACAAGTGGTGCAAGTGCATTGAAGTCGAGGGTAGTTATATTGAAAAATAATAAAACACTTTTCCTCATATCTCGATTCCTTATATCCGAATTGAAAAACTTATTGACCGCCTCTCTTATGATGATATAAAAAATATTAAAAAAAAACAAAATAATGAAAAATATGAATAAAAGTTTCGATTAAAATAAATAAGCAAACAAATAGTGATTGGAAATAAACATTGTGCTTATCGAATTTTCCTCATATCCATGTATGGTCGTATTATAGGGTAAGTGTTTATGTTGATATGGCTGACCTTAAGTGACCCTGCTTTTCTTGTTCATTTCCTCCTATTAAAATATCCAACAAATTCAACCTGACACATCGTCCTGATCCTCATTGGCACACCGTCCTAGTTCACCATAGCACCTCTGCTAGCTCACATCCACAACCAAAAACGAGTCCTGGTTCAGGCTTACACTACACTCCGTTTTACGGCGACACCCGTCCAGGTTCCCAGCGCACACCTTCCTGGTTCTAATTGGAACATTGTCCTGGTTTACTGGTTTACTTCGACTCTCGTCCTGGCTTTCATAGGCACACCGTCCTGGTTCACAAAGAGACATTGTCCTAGTTCTCATTGGCATACCGTCCTGGTTCAGTCTGACACACGTCCTGGTTCACGACGACACACATTCCTGCTCCTCATTGGCCCACTGTCATGTTTCACTTTGACACCCGTCCTGGTTCACAACGAAACACTGTCCTGGTTCACCGATGACACCCGTCCTGCTTTACACCGACACGCCGTTCTGGTTCAGTTGGACACACGTCCTTGTTCCCGATTATACAACGTCCTGCTCCTCATATGCCCACTGTCCTGTTCACCCTGACACCCGTCCTGGTTTAAAACGACACACCGTCCTGATTCACCCAGACACCCGTCCTGTTTCACAACGACACATCGTCGTGATTTTCATTGGCACGTTGTCCTGATTCAGCCCGACACACGTCTTGTTTCACAACGACACACTATCCTCTCTCAACCTGAAACCCGCCCTGTTTCACCATGACACCCGTCCTGGTTCACAACGACACACCATCCTGGTTCTCATTGGTATACCGTTCTGGTTCACGACGACACACCGGCCTGCTTCTCATTGGCCCACTGTCTTGGTTCACTCTGACACCCGTTCTGGTTCACAACTACACATCGTCGTGGTTTTCAATGACACACTGTCCTGATTCAGTCCAACACACGTCCTTGTTCCCAAAGATACACCATCCTGGTTTACGTTGAAACACGGTAATGTTTCACGCCGACATCCGTGCTGTTTCACATCGACACACTGTCTTGGTTCACTTCAAAAATCCGTCCTGGTTCATATCGACATACTATCCTGGCTCAGCCTGAGACCCATGCTGTTTCACTCTGACACTCCGTCCATGTCATCTCTGAAAACGAGAAACAGGAGAGGTCCCAGAAGATTTTCTTAGGCCACTTCACTTTCCGAAACGTGGAATTTTTAACCTCGATCATTAATGGTCCTAGTCACGTACTCTATTACCTATCTATAGCTTCTCTTATTACTCTTACGATCTATTTGTTGCTTTCTACCGTGCAAGTAAGGTAAAATTTAAAATTAGGATATATTAGTATGATATTTTCCTTTGGGTTTGGTGTATGCAGTGACCATTGTAGTAGATTTTAATGTGCAAGCGAGTGCGAGAGTTCTTTTCCAAGTTTTTGCATTAAAAAAAGAACTCTTATCACAATTTTTTGACAGAAACGAAGGTTCGGAAACTTTTCCCGTTTCCTCTCGACTTGCTTTTCTGCCTAATTTCCTCAAAATTGGTCTCTTTGCCGCAACCGAGAATTACCTCGACGAGAAGTTTCAGTTTCCCCAGCGTCAACATTTCGTGTTCATGGAGGCAATGGTCATAAATAGATAGTAACGCTCGACTTGTCTCTCACACTCACACTGTCAGATCATCCTTACAAGCCACACTTCCCGTGTTGTAACCCTGTTGTCAGTAGTTTGGTTACCAAGGGTGATTTGTCATCTAGTTTTGGCCCAGTTTTTGGTACCACTCTCAGGAGGCCTATAGGTTCTTTGGGGAATACCTTTTACGTCATTCTCTGACTCCAAGGGGTAGATATATTTTATTTCTTGATTGAAGGCTGTAATTTTTGATTACAAGCTGGGTAAAGGTGATCAGGGATTTCTTAAAGGGAAAGAAAATCTTAGGTGCTTAATTGCGTTTTTTTTTTGCCGGGAACTTGGAAAGTCTTCAGATCTATCTCTTCATATGCATAACTCTTCCTATTGAGGCACTTTCCAATTTCCTTTTTTTTTGTAAATGGTCCGCGAATATGGCGGTAAATAAAAGATACAAATGGACTTAATTATTATACATTCTATATGAGTTCCAAATAACATAAAATTTGTATAATATTCATGTATTTTGCTTCTTTTAAAACGGTCCTAAAATTCCTAGAGTTTTCGGAAATAAAAAAGGATTTAGTTAGAGATACAACTAAGCAACTGATCAGACAAATGACAGAAATTTGGAAAAATATGACTAAGTTCTTTATTCTTTTAAAGTTAGGAGATATATAGATTATAAGGTCACTGTTTACTGTTATAAACTTTACTAATTGATTTTCGGGCTGAACGTTGAATTTCAGGAGAGCTGTATTCATAACTCGGGTTTCAAAGCTCCTAAGATCCATCAAGAGGTCTTCTCATTTCTTTAAATGCTCTGGCATTACCCTTAGGAGCTCGTTATTACATATTTTGTATACCTATTTATAAATGTAGTTTGCATCGCTTGCACAGATCACACCAGCTTAGGGAACATAAAAAAACGATCATGTGACCACTGTCCATTCGTACTTTCGCACCCATGATATGGTTTCATAGAACCCTTAAAAGTGCTCATTTTTGAGGTTTCGTTGAGTCTATTATTTCATATTACAATGTGGTCTCTACAGATATATGACGATAGAAAGGTAATCTTATTTAGATATAAACAATCTAGGGATAAACAAATGCAGAAAATTGTATTATAAATAGGGAAAAAATAGGGATTAAAACATCTCACACTAATAAAAGTTCAACGCTGAGGTGTGAAAAACACCAAAGACACGACGGAAAATTAGTGGTCCTTCGATTTAGAAATTATCAACAAATTTCTCTCTCTTTCTCTTTCCCTAATTCATCTATACACAAAAACTCTTGTTTGTTTGCTTGTTTTTATCGGCTAGGTGTTGCCACCAAGTTCAATTTGTTTTTTGAATGCTTTTCTGAGGAGCTTATATTTAATGGTTTGAACCTAACTACTCCTCACTCATTATATTACAAAATTATTTGTGGAAGTTTTTGTTTGTAAGATTTTAACATATGTGTGTTTAAATTGTAGTATAAATCAATGTAACCTGGTGTTATCAGGCACGAGGCACGAGTTGGCTCGGATGCCACCTTCACATATATGTGTCTATGCCCTGAAATTGTGGCAACCCACGTCCATTATTAATTAAATACTGGGGAACCACTGCGCAGTTTTTGTTACTGATGTATCATTATTTGCTGGAAGCTTCATTAAATCAATAGAAACTAGACATCATTTTGGGGGGGTTGTCTCGTAAGATGCCATAGTTGCCACCAGTAACTAGACGCAGTTGAAGACTATTCGCAACATGTCCAACATAAGTACAATTTCCAGGGAGATCCCATTCCCTTTCCGGTGGCGCAATTGGTAGAGCCTAATGACCTATAGGATGGACCATAATCAGGGGGAACATATGTAAGTATGGAACATGTGGATGGATGAGTTAAATAATCTGAACCACTATAACTCCAGCCCTACCAAATTTTCCTCTGTCAAAACCTTTGACCATGATAATTTTAAAGAAAAAATTAGTATATTTTATCATAGATCCCTCTGGATTCGGGACTATATTATTCATATTTATCTACTTTCTATTTAGCTAGCCTAGTAGATGGTAGATATATATGCATATTTAAAATTACCTCTCTTCTAACTACTCTGCTCCCCCTCTGCTCAATAACACAACTTATTTGGCTATCTCATAATTTGGCCATCGTTACAAAAAACGACACTTGAGTTTAATTAATCGAAAATTTTCGTCATTTTCAAAGGCCAGATACAGAAGCATATGGCAAGCAATTGACCAAATATAGTAACGAAATGTGGCTCCATTCAGGTAAATGATAACCATTGTGGGTTGTATATACGTTGGGTTATAAAATAGGGTTGTGAGATGAAGGAGTGTGCCTGTTTGATATACATGGGGTTTAAGAAAAATGTGTGATGTTACCATGTTTTTGAGTATGTTTATGGAGGAAGTGGTGAAAAAGGTAATAATGAGAATGTGAAGATGGATCATGAGATTCTGAAATACTGATCGAAGCCTTTGGCAGAGTTTGTTTAAGGAGGGCCTAAATGTTACAGCGGAAGAGAGTAAAGTGTTGTTGCGGTGGGATTGATATTAGACAAAGTATCTATCGTGCATGATACTGGTAGAGAGGATGCAACTTGCAATCGCAAGGTTTAACGCTCAAAAGATTTCAGGGGTAATCGCAACCTTGGTGAATCTTAAGGGTTGGAGTATAAAATGTACACTGGGAGTCGGTGGCGGATCCAGGATAAAAATGGGGTGTGGATAACCTTAATTCCTCCCTCTGAGGAGTCTGAGTAAAGCTCATTAATCATTAATAATGGTTATTCTACCCAGTATTGATAATAAATAATAGTACTCCTACCTGAATGAGCACTAACTCTATCCGATTCGATTTTCTTCCCACATATCAGAGAATTATGAATTATAGTTTTAGAACATCAGCTAAAGTCTAATACTGAATTTATTAAATATTTTTGAGCTTTATCTGTATTTCAGACATGTATCATATAAGATACATTCAATCGCAACGGTTTAAAAAACAGTTTTTACATATATTCTATATTATTTCCTAACTCTTTCTGAATAGCATAATACAAATTTGGCTTGAAAAAGAAATATAAACATAAACGAGTCTGAAATTTGGGGGGGAGTGGTTGGTACTACTTCTGTGTCGGGAGGAACCCTGACTTGAATAGACGCCATTGAATGGGGAAGGTGGGAGGGTATCACTAGATTGTGCTAGGTGGTAGTAAGGGTGGGGAGACGGGGGCAGTTTTTAATTTTGTTGATATCAATTCCTTAATAAAATAACTATAGCAAAGATTGATTGAATTCTTGTGTTTGTGTGTGAAAGTTTTTGATGAAGTATTATTTTAAGCGAAGAGGTGCGGCCTAGCACAGGTCGCAATTTCGGCCTTTTAAATGCAACAACACAAAATGTGCATCCACAAATCAAGGAAATTCTGAGCAATTTAAAATTCATCGCAATATTATTATTCCCCATTAGTTATTATCTATATGTGATAATATTCATAGATTTGGTGTAATTTTGTTAAATAAATGTCAGGAGTTTAGGGTAGGTTAGGGTAAGATACGCTTAGCTGCGTCACGCTTGCTGGGTTAAGAGCTTCGCCAATTCGTCTGTTAAAATTATGCCATTGGCAGATCATAGGCGAGCAGTCTCTTTCCCCCTCGGTGGTAAGGTAAAACTTCTCTTAGAAAGATGAGACTATACAAGGTAACGTTTGTTAAAATTATGCCATTGAAATATCATCGACGAGACGAGCAATGCCTCCCCCCCTCTCTCTCTCTCGGGGGTGAGGTAAGATTTATTTATTCTTTTTTAAATATGACATAGGAGGTAACTAATGAGCCCCAGATCCATTGTTCCTGATTTTAAAACTCCTTTTCCCGAAACGACTCCTCAGGGCAGAGGGAAATCGGGGCTTTCGGGATAAAGAGCATTATGGAAGATGAACCGTTCTCGTAGATTAAGGGGGTCTTCATTTACTAAGTGAGCCTAGTGAATTCATAAAATACTACCGTTATTAACTTCAGTGTCCATATGTAAACAACTTTCGAATGATATCATTTTATATTTGTTTAATATTTCTAAATTGAAAAGCTACTCAACACCTAACCTTTCTACTTAACTACCTTTGCACACCTGTTTAAAAACCATCTTGATGAATTACACAGGGAAACAATTTTAATCACATTTTCTGGTGACTTAGAATTATCTACCAATTATATTTCGTTCTCCATGCTGATTTCAAATATATAATCCATTTTTACCTACATGCTATAGTTATTCTGTAATTTCTATTTTTCCATTTCCCCGAAAAATGACTCCGGATAGACAGAGAGGGTGCCTGTAGAAAGTAAATCCTTCATGTACATAGTTGTAAGATAGTAATAAGTGTTATTGTGCAAAATATTGACATTATTGTTTCTTTTTTCTGGTCTCATGTTAAAGTGATCGCTTCGTCAAGAGGAAATTGCGTTAATGATCCAGACACCTTCTGATACATATGTGGCTGCCACATGCTAGTTTGTCAAACGCGCAATATATCAAACTTTGTGATCCGCACTTATAGGGCATATTTTGATGTTCCTCTTGTCGATCAAGATAAGAAGTAGACCCCACATGCTGTTTGCCATAGTTGTGTGTAACATCTTCGTGAGTGGACATAAGGAAAGAGAAATGGTCTTCCTTTTGGAATCCCCATGGTGTGGCGAGAGCCAACGGATCATGTATCGGACTGTTATTTCTGTCTGGTGAATACTAAAGAGATTGACAAGAAAAATCGGCACGAGATGGACTACCGCAACATTCCCTGGGCTATCCGGCCAATACCTCATTCTGAGTCTTTACCAGTTCCGATTTTCAGTGGATATGCTTCCTCGAGAATGAAAATGATGTACCTGATATGGACGTCCACGGAATGGATTCAAAGTCTGCGGATTCATCATCAGATGCTGAACAGTCATTAGCTCCCCACTGTTTCAATTAAGAGGATTTGAATGACTTAAAACGTGATTTGGCGCCCTCCAAGAAAGTTGCAGAACTTTTTGCCTCCAAGTTGAGTGAAAGACCTATGCTTGACAGGTTGGTACGGGTATCATATTACCGAACAAGGGAGAGTACATTTGTTAAGTATTTTTCTGAGGACAAACAATTTGTATACTGCCACAATGTTCCTGGTCTGTTTACCGAGTTGGGACTTGGCACCTATAGCCCTGCTGAGTGGAGACTGTTTTTGGATAGCTCCAAGAGTAGCTTCAAGTGTTTCCTTTTGCATAATGGCAATAACTTTGGTGCAGTTTTTCTCGGTCACTCTGTCCATCCGCGAGAAACTTACGATGACATAAGAATGGTCATGGATTTACTTAAGAACCATGAACAAAATTGGATCATATGTGTAGACCTTAAGATGGTAAACTTCCTCCTTGGCCAGCAGAAGGGATATACAAAGTTTCCATGCTATATCTGTTTGTGGGAAAGTCGAGCCCGTGACAAACACTGGTCCCCAAAAGATTGGCCAGTTAGGGAAACTTTGAAAGCAGGAGTGCCAAACATTGTTAATGAGGCAATCGTAAGTCAAGTGAAGATCCTTTTCCCCCCACTTCACCTCAAACTGAGGTTGATGAAGCAGTATGTCAAGGCATTAGGCACTGACACTGATTGTTTTCAGTACATAGTATCGGTGTTTCCTGCTTTGTCATACGAAAAAATAAAAGCAGGAGTATTTGATAGTCCCTAAATCCAAAGTCTTCTGACTGATTCTAGATTTGTGAACACCATAAATGAAAAAGATAAGTCAACCTGGCTCTCATTTTCTGCCGTTGTTCGTAACTTCTTAAGAAACAAAAACGCTCATAACTACCAGGATCTGGTTACTAATATGCTTTTAGCATATCGTGATCTGGGATGCAACATAAATGTAAAGCTGCTTTTCCTAAATAGTCACCTAGACCGATTCTCAGAGAATTTGGGAGCCGTGAGTGACGAACAATGAGAACGCTTCCATCAGGATCTGATAACCATGGAAGACCGCTACCAAGAAGGTCACTGGGATAGAAACATGATGGCGGACTACTGCTGGACGATTAGAAAAGATCAATCAGAGAATACTTACAAGAGAAAGAGTTACAAACGCAAATTTTTGCCCGATTAAAATCAAGAAGAGCTCCTCCAGCCTGATATACGGTCTTTAATAAATTAGCATCTATTTGATTACAGTATTTGTAATCCTAATGTGTAATTCAAGTTTCTTTTCAGATGCAATAAAAAGTCTGTGCAAGAAAACCTGCTTTACTATAAATAGCGCAAAAGGATGATTCCAAATTACTTCAGAGCATGATGATAAGTGTGACAAAATGAAAATTATTGTATAGTATTTGTTATTGATATTAGGAAAAATGTGTGGCATTTAGAGAGAATTTGATTTCAGATTTGAAGGAAAACGTACTTTTGTCAATTTCTTAAATACATTGTTTCCCAGTGTTATAATTATCCGTGTTCACGAATGCAGTGAAGGGTAATAGGTAAGCAGTACTTAAAGGCGGTGGTGAGGTGCGCCATCGTCTCGTGTTTTCATGGAAATTTCCTGACCTGTCTCAGTTGTGATTTGAAATCTGGCAAGTAAGTATGAACACCGGTTAGGGTACATCGTGGCAAAGGGAGGTGAATAAAGTTGAGTTGGGATGGGATAATGAGTATCAGATGTATGAGAGATTCGATATCTGAAACTATGTGGACGTCCAACCAACCTCGATCTACAGTGTCACGTACCGAAAATCCGCCCACCGTGGACACCGTAGTGGGCGGCCATAGGCACTTGATCATCGTTACCAACGGCGTCTGGCTAGCATTATCTATAGCAAGAGACAAAGACCAAGGGCTCAAATCATATCCACATCCAATGTAGGGGCTAACAGACACATATCCTTCAGGTCACTGCAGCGTTCTTTATTTTCCATTGGATATGGGAGCAGAAGACCCACCAAAGTGCCCCCGTTCGCACCATGATACTGGTATCAGCTCTCCACCTCTGCTCGTGACTGGACGACTGACAAACTGTGGCATGGCTCGATGAGTTTCGGTTTAAATTATTTGAGGCTGATGGTAGGGTTTGGTGTGGCTTCGACCCCATGATATTAGGTATTCCAGTAGTAAACATGGCACCGTACAAGCTAGTGGTCGTTCTGTGCTTGAATGGGGTGTGTCACGTGGCATCGGTATGGCCCTCTTGCCAGTCAATGTTGTGTTAACAACATTGACTGGCGACCGCTTGAATTTGTTCGAGTTTGTTCAAGTTTACCTGATATGAACCCAATCGAGGATTTATGGGAAGTGGAAACCAGGTCTATTTATATCCAATATCTGGGATGAGACGGGGCAACTTCAAAAGGGCTTTGGTTTTGATGAGAGGTAGAGTCGCTGCTCTTCGCCATGCGAGAGAGACTTCCGCAGGATAGTATGTAGCTATCCTATGACTTTTGGAAAATTATTATTAACTTCGCCATGTCTCAGACTCGACTTCGGAAAACTATTAGAATTTTAAATAATTTCTAAGTATATTCGAACGCATTTTTTTGGTAGATGAATTTTCTACATACTTTGAAGGCACTTTTTAAACAATCTAATTTAAATAACCGAAATATTTATAATTTCATCTATTATTTAAATTAATCTACTAACCACAAAACCATTAAAGAAATCTATAAACGGTATGCTGCCCCAAATTGGCAAAAAAGGTTCCATTTGGTATTTTTCCGCGAGAGCAAAATATATAAACTTTTCCTATTCTTCTTAGATAGTTAAGTACAATCGACAAGTCCAAAGAATAGTCCATAATTATAATAAAACACATACTATTATTTTCATCTATTCAAACCCCTACATATTTGCAAGCTTCATAATGTTATCCTTAACTGAGTTTCTTAATGTGGATGTTCAAACTTTTAGAATCGGCACTATTTTTGTTGTGGAAGAGCTTTTTTAAATCTGCATCCACTTTAGTACAAATATACCATTCTAGTTAGGGATTTCCTTCTTTTTATCCTTCTTACATTTCCAACAAAATGTATTCAGTCATACTTAAAGGTACACAAACATTTAGTTGCCTACTACATCGCGTAGGTTTAATTTGGTTACCTTCCGATATGAGAGTTTATGGTAATATCCTCCTATCGGTAGATTTATATTTTGGTATTGTGAGAACTGTGATGAATCAAAGTCCACTCAAGGTCAGACATATGAATAAAGTCGGTAAATAACCGTTAAACTCAGTGGAACTACCCATTTACGCAAAGGTTGAATTTGTTGGCCTAATAAATAGAACACATCGCCTTCCTTCTTCCTTCCCCTATGGTGTGTTTTAATGTACTACAATCGGAAGTCACATATTTATATAATTGCTAGAACTGATAAACAAAAGTCCAGCCCAAGGATATACAGAAAGTAAGAACAGAGCTGTCGAATGAGCGAGTCTATATTTATATCAACAAATCTCATTCAGGACAGTTAATGAAACGACCAGAAATAGCATTCGGCCCTTTCAACACAAGCGATTTGCTTCATTCCGTTGCCTGGCAACGGATTCAGTTGTCGGGGAGCAGACGACGCGGCGAGAAGCAATTTAGGTAATTAATGGAGGAAATTGACGCAATCAGAAGTGAGGAAATTGAGTCAGAGGTAGGAAGAAAATATTAAACAAAATAAAATAATAGCAAAAAGAAGAAAATAAGTAGCTAAGGAAACAGAATACGTTAACTCTAAACGTTGAACTGGGTGGATGTAATTCGTAGTTTTGAGTGCGTTTGTATAACGAACGCGTTCGGCCCTACGAACTAGGACTTTGAAATGGGGCAAACGGCAAACGGTTGAGAATATGGATTAAGCTGAATGCATAGGAATGAATGAATGGAGAATGGTAAGAAGTGGCCGACGTGCAACTCTCGTTACAAGTAGTATTATGAAAAATTGCATGGACTCTAGATTTTAAAATCGAATGTACTTTAAAATTAAAGTACTTTTAAGTAAATTCAATTGAAATTCACGACCCTAATCTTCCTATAAAGATCGGGGCCAGGAGAGTTACGCGCTCTAATTTGTTCACTTGAATTCCGAACATTCCATATATTTTCATTTTCACTAACTTCACCATTTTCTTTAAAAAACTTATTAAAAAAAGTTCTTCGTTCGTATTCTCTCGTCGGCTTAACCATGTTTTTAAATAAATATTATGTTCACATGAAATAACGATATATATATATATATATATATATATATATATATATATATATATATATATATATATATATATATACTCGTATATATATGGATAAAACCACAGTGATAAGACTAATTTTATATGTGAAACCAGGTTTCGACGGAAGAAGTCCTTGCAGTGCACCTACCTTTCCCACTCTGACCCTTTATACAGTTGTCTTATGACGACATAACCTCAACTCACTAAGTACTATTCCACTTAACTAGCCTTACACACAAACACTACAGCGCCTTTACCACTATTTATGTGTATTAATAATAATCATCTGTCTAATTTCCTTTATCCCATCCGATGCTTTGGAATCTAATTGGCTTTTCAACCTTTCAAGATTAAATCCTGTCTATAAAAAGAGTTGCCTACAATATCGTCTTACCCTCCCAATTAGGAGCTAAACGAGCTGAGTCAGCCACCGCTAAAACCTCATGCAATCATATCACTAAATGAGCACTTGACGTCTTTTTATCTCACTAAATGAGCACTGGAGATCTGACCTGACTCGTCTCTGCTAAGTGAGAGCACTGGACACCAATTCATCTCTCAAAGCCATCAATTAAATGGGGTGATTTGCCGTCGCTTAGAACGCAAAGAAAAGCAATATGGCTAATTTCTTGGTTCGTGCAAGGAGATCTCCGGTTGGTTCTAGTTTCGTACGTGGACGTCTGTAGTGTTTTATGTGTGCCCTTGGTACTTGGATATGTATTCCCCTTGCAGTAAATGTGAATCAAAAACCCTCAACAGACGGAAGAGTGTGTTACAGTTGTCAAGTACGGAATGACGTATGGGGGTGAAACTGACTTCGCACATGCGCGAGCATCGACGCCCCGTCGTGAAAGGCAGAAATTGGCTAAAACTTCGAAATTTGTGTATGTGCTCCTGCCTGAATTGGAGCCTGGTGATTTATATGAGCACTTAGAGCATGGATGTGCGGCCTTTCGTGAGTGATAAGAGTTGCATTATTCTTTTACGTCTGGAGTTTGGATAATTGAAGCGTCCATGAAAAAATCGTTGGATCGTGGGTACCCCAAAACAGAAATTCAATAGGACCCGCAGGAGATAGAAAAGGGTATGTGATACAATTAATATAGATGCCCCTTAATACTTTCTTTTTTATTGGATTGGGTATGGAAATTAAAGGAATTTGGCGAGTTGGAATTACTGGTAACGGATCGGATCACTTTATCTCACAGGAGAAGAAGGCAATGCTGGTGTGTTGGGGGTATCATACTACGAGACTCAGTTGGCTTCAAAGTCATGTGAGGTGCACGATGAATCAGCAAGTTGCAGTTAACATCTTCAAGATTGCGTGCCTTCCAGGCCCCAATGCCAGAAGAAGGATTTGTGATTATATATCTTCTGCACATTTTCCTTTCCAACAGGTATCTTCACCACTTTCTTAATCTCTTTTTACTATGATGCCCTCGTTGGTTTTCGCTTTAAATAAAATCCCAGCTTAGAAAGAGTATTTTATTCCGCTTTTTTACAAGTCCTCAACAAACTCAATGTCAAAATAGACTGCCAACATGTCCGAGAGTTGTCATGGTACTCTCTTTCAAGGATGCCATCATCTCATCCTAATCTGTCGTTATTGAATGCTGTTGACAAGTGTTTTCCGAGGTAGTATCCTCTTGTGGCTTCTCAGGCAATTTCCCATCCTCACATTCCTACTCTCATTTTATTTCTAAATCACTTTATAGAAGCGTGCAATGGAGATGCTATCGTTGGTGCATTTTATTGAGTAACAAGTCCACACCAGCCTTTTTTGCCTTTTAAATGTACTAGTCATTGCAATTATACGAGCCTCGTCTACCCTCAAACTTAGGCATCTCTTGGCTTCATTATCACTTCTTGTCATTCATAGAAAACCTGACTCATTACTGCTTAAGAATAAATTTAAAATGATTAATAACTTTAAAAAATTCCTCGTATAGCAATTTCGAAGTAAACCAAATGATTTAGAGCGAAAATTTAAAGGTTGTTGCCTCCAATTATGACCAAGATTCTTGTTTAATAATCTTCTGGTATTTTCCAACGAAACTTCATCGCCATTAATTTCTGGGAGAGGATTTCCATGGCCAGAAATCAAAGGAACGACTCACTGGTTATAGATAGGGAATATGGGGCTTATAGGAGAGGGGGGAGGAGCCTTCATTTGTAAGATTTTATCAAAACAAGTTTTTCTTTGCGATCGGACTCTCTTAATCAAGCTTACAGCTCCAGGGGAACCACGAATGGGATTCGTACATGTATCAACCTCCTCCGTGATTCCTAAATCTTAGGTCATGCGTGCAGGGGCATTTAAAGAAACGTCAGAGTAGGAATCCTAGTAGAACAAGTTTGTGAAGAAGAAGGAAAAGATGAAATTCTTCAACTGGATGCGCTCAAATGCTAAAGTAGTGCGATGATCATTGCAACTGTATAATACTCTCTGTCGTTAGACATATTTTAATAAGGAAACTGGTTCAATAATGGGGATAGTTATCAATTAATAAGGGGAAGGAGAGATATTTTTAGGAACTCGAGAAATATGGAGGACAGGTATTTAGGAAATGGAGAGATATGAAGGACATAAATTTAGGAAATATGGAGGATAGATAAATAGGAAGTAGAAAAGTATGCAGGACAGATATTTTGGAAGTAGAGAAAAATGGATGACAGATATTTGGAAAATAGAGAAATATGGAGGAGAGATATTTAGGAAGTGGAGAAATATGGATGAAATATATTTAAGAAGTGGAGAAATATGGAGGAAAGATATTTAGGAACTAGAGAAATATGGAGGGGAGAGATATTTAGGAAGTGGAGAAATATGGAGGACAGATAGTTAGAAAGTGGAGAAATATGGAGGACATATATTTAGAAAGTGGAGAAATATGGAGGAAAGATATCAAGGAAGTAGCAAAATATGGATGACAGATATTCACTAGGTATATTTCACAATGGATTCGTTGCTGACAATCAAATTACAGTACCAAATTTAAGGTATCACATGACAGGGTTACCCCCCACAATCAGTAAAACCAAACCAATAAGAAAGAGTAAGTACCACCCTGTTCTTTCCCCATTGATACACTTTCAATGTGGAGGGGAGTGAGGAAAGAAAAGTATTTGCTTCTTCTGAAGGAGAGGAGGACGCGAAGCTGACCTATGTTGACCTGACTGCTCCTCGCGAGAGCTTCTCAATGACCTGTTCGAGAACATCCTCGGTTTAACTCAGCCTGAGCTCATTTAGGTCCATTCCTGTCGAAGAATGAGGTCATCAGCCAACTGAGTGCCAAAGATGATGAGAATTGGCACTTGCACCAAGTGAGAGAGTAGATGGGACTATCCCGAAGGACATCCAATGCTCACTGGCTGTTTTATTCTATGTATGTGTAGTAATTGTACATACACACGTAAGTCGGAAGGCAATTTCTGCATTACGTACCTACGTTTATCGAGGAGTAATAATTCATTAACGTCTTTTCTTTCTTTTCATTAAATCTCCAAGAATCCCAAACCTCTTGAACATTGATCCCTATAGGTATATGAGAGGTAAATAAGAAATAGTATATATATATATGAAACCCATACGAGATGACACGCTCGTATGCGGCGAGAAACGAAGATGAGGCGAACGTTGAGTTCCACCGGCCTAGCTGAGTTCGCCACAGGAAAGGCAGCGGGAAATCAACTCTCTACAAATGTGATCCTTTAAATGGAATAATGAACCTATTTTACATAGAATAAAAGAAATAATTTTAGTATTTAACTGAGGAAAATTTACATTTATGAAATGTTCGAGTTCCGATTTTATCACTTTCCATACTTTTGTGGCTAAAATAAAGGAAACATGGCTAGGTTTTCTTAAGGAACATTACATACTAGCTGAGAAACGTATATAATGTTCATTCTTTTTAGATATTTGAAAACCAAATGAGGTGAATAACCATTTTCACAAATATATTGCTTTAGGTATCTAAATAAATTCAACAAATTATATCTATTCTTATGTTCCTATATATTTTTAAACTAAAACCCCCTATTAAAAACTAATCAGACGGTCATCAAACTAAATGTTAAATCATAATAATTTGATATATCTTGAATTTTAGTTTCATTTCAATTTAAAAAATATAGGTCTGCTAATTTACCACTTATTTTAGAAACCAAAGAAGATGGTTGCTTCTAAACAGCTTTAGTTTAATATTCAGCAGAAAGCCGACAACCAGAAGAGTACTCAAGGTTATCCTCCAATTACTTTATTATCGACAAGAATTTGTCTAAAGTTCTTCTAAAATTGTCTAAATTTGTCTAAACTAAGAAGTTAGAAATGTGGACAAATAAATGAAGAGATTTTCGAAAAACTCACGTCAATCTTGGACTCGACACAAAGGATATAGGACTTTTAAAGGTTCAAAATACACATATTTAAACTTAACTTATGGCAAAATTATGATTATAAATGGATTTATTATTTAAAAAATGCAGTAAATCCCTCATTTATAGAGGATTCCTTTAGTCTTCTCATTATTCATTTGTGCCCAAAGAATTTAATATCTTTTAGTCTTAATTTTAAATTAATTATTTTCTTACTCATGTTGATAAATTAATCAACAATAAATTATTTAGCAGATCCTGCAAAAAGTTTCTTAGAAACATACATCTCTCATAGGAATTTTTAAATTTCCTTGGTAAACCCTCTATCATTTGGCTGTTCCTTTTCACACCTGAGATGAGTAACCGTGTTTTACTGTCGCCCAATTGACGGGGTGGAGCCTATATTGATAGCACGGTTCCCTCGTTGAAAGATGGACTTTGTTCTCAAATAGAAATTTTATCAACGTACGGGAAAGACTTTAACAGGAGTCTTCAACAGTGAGTAACTACATCTGACAATATAAAACTAAAGTTTTCTGAACAACTTCAAGATAATTGGCCATAATATTGAAGAATACACTGTTAGACTTTTGGAATCTCTCCTGATGAAGATCAAATCTCCAACACTCAATCTTGATGTTACAGCTGCTCCTTTGTTCATTTCTGACTAAATGGATCCCTTTAATTCATCAACCAGACAAAACTTTTAATTTTCGTTAATGCTTATTATATTTATTTTGTATTTTTAGGTTTTCAAATAATCTTGGTTTTGTTATAGTTAATTGATTTTAAAGGCAATTTCTGTTTCACATTGCTCATTGTATTCTTAGTGTTTTTGTCCGGGTTTCTCCTTTTAAGTTTACGATATTTAGTTTTTATAAATTTTTGCTTTTCTTTTTCCTTTTGAAAGAGATCAATAGTACCTTAGTTTAAATTAATCTTTTTATTATTGAATACCATTATTTTATTTTATTATTGTGGTTTTAACTATAATTTTAACCTCGACTACATTTTCCATTGTTTTAATGAATTTCTTTTATTATTCCTTTTTGATATTAAGAACATGAAGATTGTCTATTTAAATTACTTCTAAAACATGCGAAGCAGAAGATGGACATGAGTGAAACTGTTTATATATATATTACAGGCAATTTTAAACTTTTTTCCCTTGGCGTTATATCTCTCTTCTCAGTATGAATTGCTTTCATTGTGCCATCCTTTGCTCTCTTTGATCCTTGTGTTCTTTCAATGTCCCTTTCTCTTACCTGTAAAAAACTCCCGTTTCTTGTCTAATTGCTCATTAGTGTCAATTTTATCTTTCTCTTGTAGTATATTGTTATATAGTCTGTGATACAATGTTTCTGCATCTTTCTTTCTGTCTTCACAGGGGTTTTGAAAGGCAGAAATTGAAATGACGAAAGCTCTGTGATGGTTGTTACCATCTGCAGATCTTGTATTTACTCTTAATAAAACATATATATATATATATATATATATATATATATATATATATATATATATATATATATAATATATAATATATATAACGTTCAAGTCAATGCGGTTAGGTAAGGGTAATAGTAAGAATTCCTTAATCCGATAGAAAAAGTTTGCTGGAAAAACATCCATTTCTCTAAATATAGAAATTTGAATGTGTCTTTTGTATAAGCTAGCATTTACTTTAACAGAAAATGCAACTGTTGCTGTGGTTCTCCACCCATCTAATTTTTTGATAATTGAATAATAACGCTAAAGAAATAGAGGAGACTTTTCTAGCGCATTAAGGATTTCTTACTATTACCCTTACCTAAACACACACACACACACACACACACACATATATATATATATATATATATATATATATATATATATATATATATATGTATATATATATATATATATATATTTAGAAAATCACTCTAATCGGTAAAACATTTTAAATAAAACTAGTTCCGTTTTGGGGAAAAGCTGCTCGCATCGTTACAATTTCCTTGACGGTTAAAGCTTTGTTTAAAATATTTTCACGGTTATTGCAAATTCTTTGTTTTATTATCTTGTTTATTCTTATTTCCTTTATTTATAGAATGTATATGGAACTAACCAACATTGCTCAGCTTATCGGCTATCTCTAAGGGTGTTTTTGAGGTGGTATTAGGTGGTAGGGTAGTGGTTAGAACGGTTGTCTGAGAAAAGAGGAGCGCTTGATGGACAGGTTTGGTTTCCAACCATCCCATAGGTCTTGCGAATAAGTCAAAATAATTAATTCTTGGTAACAAAACCAAATGGGAATTTTTTAAATAGAAAGAGAAATATTAATAAAAATAGAGTAATACAATTAATGTGGAAAGAATATAAAGAACTGTGTAAACCAGATCTTTACCTTTATTGAGTAGAATATATAGGCAGAAAGTGTGGTAGTAGAGCAGGGGCAGGCAATCTTTTCAGAGTGAGGGCCAGATGATACTTTTAGGAGCAAGCCGCGGGCCGGAGTGACGAACGAAGTCCCCAAGGTGAACATATATATATATATATATATATATATATATATATATATATATATATATATATATATATATATATAAATCGATGGGGTTCCTGCTATTCGACGAATCTTTAATTTTACCAGGAGTGAGATTACATAGAATGCGAAGAAATTCATCTTCATTTATTGGGGATAAACAACGTTTCGAGCTGTTCGCTCATCTTCGGGTTCTATGATATAAAGGAATACATAATTTACAATGAATTATAATATTAAAAAATTTGTCTATAAATTAGAATATTAAGTGTTGACAAATATCTACAAAAAGAGACTTATTTCTATAATGCCAGTTCACCTCAGAATTGATGGAGTATTTTAATAAACTACTTCAGGTCATGCCACTTTTTACGAGTCCATTTCATCCATCCACTAACGGAATCTCCGAGAAATTAAACGGGACTCTCAAAAATATATTGAAGAAGTTGTGTCCAAACAACCCTACTGAGTGGCACAGATACCTGCCTGTAGCCCTATTCGCATGCCGAGAAATACCTCATCAGACGCTGGGATTCTCGCCCTTTGAGCTATTATACGGGAGAAATGTGCGAGCTCCTATGAGTATTCTTCAAGAATTATTTACCAACGCGAATCTCGACCTAGCAATTAAATCGTCGTCGCCTACGTTATGGAAACGAGCGAGCGCCTAGAATACTGTGCAGGATTAGCTCGAGAAAACGCCGAGAAAAATTTAGCCAAATACCGGGACTACTTCGATATGAAAGCGAAGGCGCGAAAATTAAAGGCAGGGGATGAAGTCTTATTATTACTCCCTAATAAGTTATGACCCCAATGGAAGGGACCGGTTGAAGTAATCGAGGCACGGGGACCAGTCTATTATTTGATAGATATTCCAACAGGGCGAAGAACCTATCACATAAACATGCTAAAAAAATATCACCGCCGCGCGTGCATAAAGAATATGACCCTTCTAGACAAAGAAGAACCGATGGATGCCGCTTACCTGGGTACACCCCTACTAGTCATACACACATTATGTGTGGAACAAGACGAGGAATTCGAACTGCCATCGCTCTAACTCACCCCGGAAGATCCTCGGGCGGATTTAAAGATAAATCCCTTCCTAGAGATTAAACAAAAAGCGGAAATGTTGAACTTTCTCAAGGAATTCCCAGAAGTCATTTCTTAAACCCCCGGATGCGCCAAGACTAAAAACTAATTCGGGGGTGTGAAGCAAACCATATCCTTTGTTGATACACCTACGAGAAGCTTTCAATAATGAAGTCAGGAAGCTTTGAGTAGAGAAAGAGCCTACGCCACTCTCGAAATCGAAACTTTCGCCATAATATAATCCATAGGTAAATTAAAAATATTATCTAATAGGGCGCGAGTTTGAGTTGGAATATGACCATAAACCGTTGCCATACTTAAGTAAGAATAAGGGTAAGAATGGAAGGCTCTTGAGATAGAGTTTACTCTTGATAGAGTATCAGTACTCCATTAACTATATAAAATTTCCAACAATTGTATGGCCGACTCTTTAAGTCGGAATCCTGTCGACAATTAAGGAGCATGCCGACTATTGTTATATAGTAAGTGTCAAGTTAATTGTAATCGTTAGAATTGTAGTTAAGAAGGGGCAAGTGGCCCTCTAGCTGTAGATAAGAATATCCTTAGTTGGAACACTAATATAGGCATTAATGTAAGGTCAGGTGAAACATTATCGAGGCATTCTCGAGTGAACGCGAAGTTATTGTATAATATAGTGTTCAGTAAGTTACCTATGTATATTATTGCAAGTGTCGGAGAGGAATAACCCCCCCTCCCCCCATTATTTCTTTAGGAAGGAGTTAAATGTAGATGAATTGCAACATAAAGCCTGCCTGAGGCCAGGCAGACATATACATTGAAGTCCCCCCCCTCTTTGTGGAGGAAGCCGGAGAAGCGAGACACATGAGGAGACTCGTGGGAACGGTAGCTGGCGACTAACAGTAACTGCCTACCCTGTTTGATCTCACCGCCGCATAGGTAGTTGGAGCGACCATCCGTGTTAAGGAAATCTCCAAAGGCCTTTAAACGACGCTCAAAAGATCTAATTACCTACGAAATCCATAGGCCTGTGGTTATATCACCAAAAAGCGGTGCCAAGCAAAAGACACGCAAAGGAGGATGGCGGTTGGGGGGCTTTCTAATTAGCAAGCCGACTTGGGCACCTCATTGCCAACCTCTTCACTCCTCGCTCTCCCAGATGCGACCTCACCACTCGCGCTCCCCTCTGCGGCCTCGCCCCTTTCCCCTTAGATGGGGCGGTGGTCCGCCTATAAATAAGCCCATGAAGGAAAGAGAAATGATTATTATTCGGTGAGTACGAAATAAGATCAGTTAGTTAAGATCGATCCTTTAGCCAGTCAAGATTATTCGGTGAGAACGACACAGGATCACTTCGTGAAGATCGATCTTTCAGCCAGTCAAGATTATTCGGTGAGAACGATATAGGATCAGTTTGCAAATATCGATCCTTCAGCCAGTCAAGATTATTCGAGGAGAGACGAGAAAAGATTAGTTTGAGAAGATCGATCCTTTCTCCCGTCCAACTGCCAAATTAGCATAAATCGTCAAGTTTTGTATCGGTGCCATACCGGAGAATCCTTTACAGACTTAGAAGAATTCTGACTGGAGAAAAGAAAACCCGCCCACACTCGAGTGACTATCACAGCTCAAGCTCCGTAAGAGTGAAAGAACAAGAACCAAGCCCCAACGAGGTTCCATTTGTTAATTACTGTAGAAATCGCTTTGTATACAAAAAGACTAGTTGGGCACCCAGCGTTAAAGAATAAGACACAAAGAAGCTTCAAGTTTATCCAGAAGAGGACTCTTTGAGCAAAGAGAACCGTAACTCTCTCCGTCTTCTTAACGTAACCGGAAGCAAAGTTGCAATAAGAATTTAACATCGCCCACCCTCTCTTCTTCCATCCCATCTCACCAAATTCTACCATCTGCCACTCCAAATCTCCGAAGCGCGAGAAAAGCCCTCCAGCGACATCCTGCAACCCGTGAATCCCTTGTGTCATATAAGTTAGAGAGAACATTTATATTCATATTGCGATAGTATGAGTTTATTACGTTTCACGATTTAACCGAAGTAAAAACAATTGTGCGTGAACTCCGGCATACTTACTAGTAGAAGAGAGTAATTTAATTTGATGATTAACGCTAATCTAAAAAACGGCGCGATAAAATAACTAATCGACAATTAGTGTGTTTACGTGTAGCCTATTTGTTTATTTTTTTGTCTTTAAGAGATATTGTAATAGGCCCAGTTGCCAATCGGTTTGGCCTCGGTTAGCTTAGGAGGAGGATATAAATGTGTTTACTGTTTATTTTTGTCAAAGTTAATGGTTAAATTTAAAATATATGTTTATTTTGGGATAATTCCTGTGCGTTTCTCTATATCCTTAAGTGTTGAAGTGATTCTTCCTTATAAACAACAAAAATAGCATTCTTGGACAAAAGAAAAACGATATCTCCATTAAAAGTTATACCTTAACATCTACATATACCCAAAGTGCCACGGGCCCTGTTTACCCAGGGGTGACGAAGACTCCTAATTAATTGCTATTGCGGAAAACACAATGCCTCTCCCCCAATTATAAGGGGGTCGACTCCTGATGCCCTTGACGCTATGCCCTCGGCAGTCACCAGAATGTGTGTTTAAATAAAAAAATCCTGGTGTTCTCGGGCTCACCATTGGTTATCAGTCCGATCTTTATGTTACTTTCATTATCCACTCCTGTGGTTGTCCTGTCCAAGAGACGGATTACTTGTGTATTTGATTTTTTCACACCCAAATATAAAGCAATGCTTGCTCACCCTGTACATACACGAAGGTTTGTCCGGTAAAAAATTATTCAAGAAAACCGAACATAATTAATCCTCATCACTAGGGTCCAAGTATGTAGTGCCCCACTTGCCTACTCATGACGTTAAATATGTCTCCCCCTCTCCCAGCCCTCACCAAATTAAAGGGAAAACCAACGAAGGTCGTTCAAATGAGAGATCTGCAAAGAAAGTCGTGAAGATAGAGTGGACATATGCAGAAGTGGCATGGGGTGGGAGGCATGAGGTGGGCATGAGGTGGGCATAGGCTGGGCATAGGCTGGGCATGAGGTGAGCATAGGATGGGAAAGGGTGGGAATGAGTAGGAATGGGTGAGCATGAGGTGGGCATGTGATGGACCTGGAGTGGCCCGATTTTTTACATCAGTTACTGGAAATTTGAACCCTCCTTGAAGCAGGGTCTGTTCCAGTTCCTTCAACAACAATGACAGAGGAAATTGGTTCTTCACCTCTTATTCCAATACATGCCACAAATGTTCGATGATGTTAAGGTTTGGCAACTTTAGACGAGGGGGGGATCCATGTGTTTCTCATCACTATCATAATCTCGGGGCCCGTCTTAAATTTAGGGTCTTTCAATAAGGTCGCTCAATTTTTAAATGTAAATAAAAAAAGTTGTGTTTGATATATGCACTCAATTTATTTTAAATTTGAAAGTACATTTTATGGCATTAAGTGTGAAATATGACGTTGTTCAAATGTCTGCTGCAGCTTCGCTTGGTGGAACGTATTCGGGAGGCCCAATTTTCAAAGACTTTGTCGCATAAATCTGGTTGAATTTGCTGGGTTGTGTTTGCTATGTTGACTTAAAGGACATCAACTGTTTGCAGATTATTCGCATAGACCTGCGATTTAAGGTAGCCGGTGGACAGTTGACGACGCCGCCGCGCGAGATGAGCCTGCCCTGAAATCGCTGGTGCAAAATGTCTATTGTGGCATGCGCAGTGTGGCACGTAGCGCTGTTATGTTGGAACCACATGCCGTCAGTATCCATATCAGGCATATAATCCAGTTGAAACCACAAGAAGTTGCTTATCATCGATCTGTTGGTCTCGCCGTTGACGGTTATGGCAATCACATCTTCGTTCTCAAAAAATACGAAGATTAAGGACCAACCCAGCCAAGAAGAAGAAAATGGATTCGAGGAAGACAACCTGCACCGAGAAAATCAAATGAAAAAGCAAGATGAAGAAATAAATAAAATGATAATAAGCATATGCCCACCCCCCATACAACCACTCAAACTGAACAAACCTGGAATTCGGTCCATTGAATATAAATTACCAAAGAATTCCATCATGACTCAACATTATTCATAAATCTTAGCGTCGTTATTCCTTTGTGACGACTTAATCACATTTTGTCAACGCATTTATTTTGTTTTATATTATCTTCTCTAATTCCTAACCATTTTGAGCGTATAACAGGGTACCGGGATGTAGCCACAACTGGGGTTGACTTGGCGATGGCCAAAATGGTTCGGATACCACGTGAAACTCTAGGCCTCAACTAAAAGAAGTTTAAAAAAATAATGATAATTCAGAGGTAAACCCCACACCAAAACCCACCCTATCGTTTTCACGTATAAATGATTCAAATAAAAATAAAAATGTTTCCGATCTTAAAAGAAACTAACTCATCGTTTTCTTTTAATTAAAGGCCTAGGGGAAACTTGTATTCTTCAAATACTTTTTCAGTTTTTTTTTATTACTATATACAGTAGCGGCCATAATGGTCAGTAAGAACAAGTGTATTTAAATATTTCTTATAGAAACTTAACAAAACGGTGAGACTATATATTATACTCATATTTAGATATATCTAATATCTATCTTTCGTGAAAATTTCACGTGAATAGAATAATTATTTCGTAAATTATGAGTAAATAACAAACTATCTTCCAAATTGCAGCGGTCATTTAGATAAAATAAAATACCAACCGAGGTATTTGTGTTCGGAGAATGTTGATGGGCTAACCGTTACTTCTTATGATCATACATTATTTGAACATTTAAATGTGAACATGACGGCTTGTGACAGACGACCGGTGTCCTGTGATGAAAAATAAGGGATTGTGTGCCTTCACCATGAGAGCAAGTCAAATTCTGTGTTAGCAACTACTGTAGGAAGGTCTAGACGTGTTGTGCAACGAATTGTAGCTCATTTTAAGTCCTCAGAATCGACAGATCCTAAACCCAAAACAGGTAGACCTTGTAAAACTTGACCAAGACATGATCGTATTATGGTTAGAATGTCACTGAAGGATAGGTTTAAGAGTGCTGCTAAGAATTCCCTCGAGTTCAACTCCACCAATGATGTCACCGTATCGCGCAAAACAGTTTAGCCGAGGTTACGAGGTTCTGGGTTGCTTGCTCGGGCACGGGCAAATGAACCTCTGATCTCTAAGAAGAATCAACGAACCCGTCTTCGTTACGCTCACGAATATGTCGTTTTGACAGAAAAACAGTGGGCGCACGTTCATTTTAGCAATGAATCGAAGTTTAATGTGATGGTTCCGATGACGGGATGTATGTCAGACGAAGATGTGGCGAAAGGTTATATATATCCTGCATGTGTGAAGAAGACAGTGTAAAGGTATGGCGAGTGATATCTGCGGGTGGTTCTAGTTCACTTATTCGCCTACAAGGGACTGTCAATGCTGAAATATACAGGCAGATTCTTAGACAGCATGCCCTTACATATCTACAATCCTCGTCAGTTCAACCTACAATCTTCGTGCAGGACAACACTCCCTGCCGAACAAAGAAGAGAGTCAAAGGTTTTGAGTGCTAAAGGGGTTGATCTCATGGATTGGCCACCTAAAAATCTCGATCTCAACCCTATAGAAGATTTTATTGAAGATGGGGCACGAAGGAGAAATCCAAAGAACCAAGTTGAACTCTGGGAATTATTGAAAAACGAATAGAACAATATACCCCAGCATTTTACAAGAAATTAATTCAGTCTTGTGGTAACAAATGTCGGGAGGTCATTGCTCTTAAAGGCGTGTTCACAATATATTAATAGTAAGGGTTTCTTCTTTGTTCTTGTTCCATTTTACATTGTTTTCTAAGTGACCCTTAATTTTGACCGCTGCAATTTAGAAGATAGTTTGTTTATTTCCTCATAACTTACGAAATACTTATCCATTCACTTAGAATTTACACAAAAGATAGATTTTAGATATATCTAAATATGTGCATAATATATAGTCTCAACGTTTTGTTAAACTTCTATAATAAATATTTAAATACAACTTGTTCTTAATGACGCTGATATTATGGCCACTACTGTAGATGGCTAAGGTAAGCCTCTTTGAGAGTACTGAGATTACCAAGCGTGATGCGTCACCGGGTTTGGGTACACCGCTTGGGGCAGCCAAATGGGCTTCTTGATTTTGTTTGGTTGCTGCCTGTTTGCTTCTACTCTGGATACCTGGTATTCACAGGGCACTGGTTCTAAATGAGCAGAAAACTCTCTTCCTCCTTGATTGTGGTCGGGATAAATGGTGATCAGAGATTTCCTTAAAGGTAAAAGGAAAGTGGAGCTGGAAGTTTGGACGGTCCTCAGATGGCTTTTCTCGATAAAATAATTCATCATTAAACGCAGTCCATCTCTTTCTTTACCAGAACGGCCTGCATACATGGATGCGGTAATTTTAACATCAACTTATACTTAATTTATATATTTGATTAGTTCCACTAACATTAAGTTTGCTCTCTCAACTTACATTAACATTTTGTACCAATTTTTTCACAACTATCAAGTCATACAATTTCTATATAATAATACAAAGAATTATAACGACACCGATTAATATCAGGACGAAAGACTAATTTCTCTAAAAGGGCCTTAAATAAAGAAACGGAGTTCATGTTGGACCGCTTAATACATTTAATATTAATTTAACATAATAATACATCTCCTCACTTTGTTTAATTTAATTCTTTGCAAGGTTTTACATATTTATTCAATCTTTCAATTGTTGGATTATTGATTATAAGCAATTTACAGATTTAATAAATTTCATTTAATATATCTCTACGATAGAATTGGACGAAATTTAAAGCGTTTAAAAATATTAAGGAAGATGTTTTAGAGATTAATTTATAGTATTGTTTTGATTTTAATCACAACTATTAAAAAAGAAATTTATTGCATTGCAATAGTATTTTTTTTTTCTATTTTAATCAGAAATCTCATTTTGCAGAAGTAAAAGAAATTTATTACATTAATTGTTTAATTTTTTGTCTCCCCATTGTATGGTTGCCAAATGTAGCAATTTCTCCTATTTCAGAGCTCTAGAACAGATATTCTATTCTTATCCTCAATCCAACTTGATTATATTAAATACATTGAAAAAATAAGATTGTAAATATTTCCTGCATTATTTTGCAGTAATCTATATTTATTAACTCAAAAATTAATAAATTCCAAGGTTTCGTTTATTTTTCAAGTTCTTTTAAATTTCCCTTTAATAACGGAGAAAAAATTATTTGGTTACTCGTACAAATGTAACTTTGTTAAGGAAAATGAGAGCCATTAGAAGTATTATACCTGGGCTGTTTAAATTATGCAACGTTAGGAGAATTTTTAATTTTACTTTGGCGGTAGTAGCCTGTTTAATTTGAATTAGTTACATTCTAGGTCGGGCATTGAAATTCAAATTAAGCTAAAATTCGCGTAATTTGTAGCACCCAAATTTCAAGTAAACTTGGCCTGTTGCCCCCTAATTTTAAGGTTTGGTAGACCCAGCGAGCAACCTCACAAATGAGCGCCTGGTTAGACCTATAAAATCCTGAAATTGCGTACCCGCCTTAATTACTGAGATAATATACCAATTAATAAGCAATGGACAAATGTAAAATAGAGAAATAATTATATCACAACTCTACATTTATTAATGGAAGCATGAAATAAGCAAGCGTATAGCCAGAGTTCCCACGCGGTCACACAAAAATACACACGTAGGGAAACACTTGCAAGATTGAACGATCTCAATGATAGATAAGAGGGGCAAACCAAGCAAATACAGGATGGTATGTGCTTTGACCGGTTAAGATTCATGATCATTAGTTCCGCCCCGCGCCTAGATTAGAGAAAAGAAGCCACGTTTCCTGGAAGTGAAGGACCTATATATAAGCTGCCTTAAACATTATAAGGCGCTCAGACTAAGATAAGAAAAAAATTGAGTTAACTATTTCGTCATCGTTGGCCTCCCGAGTCTTTGTTCTCGTCCATCCGTCTTAGTCTCTACCCTAGACATTAAGTAGGCCCGAAGAAGTAGGCCTTGTCAGTGGTTATGGGGTCGTCCTCTCCCAAGGAGGTAGAGTTTGTGACCGGTGACCCCTCGAAAGATGGAAAAGAAGTAGGAATGACGAATTCTCTTCACTAAAATTAAAGAGTCCGCCTTATCTCAGTCATCCCCTTTTGCCCTTAATCCCATAAGTGGGGACCCTTTTGCTCGAACAAGAAGAGGATTTAGAAGAACAATTGATTTACACAACGAACAACGAGCGCTTAGACAAGAAAGATTGGCCATCCCCAAGCCTACTCTTAGCTCAAGAAGAAGTATGCCTGCGAACTCCATCAACGTCGTCATCAGCGACCGTTGACATGGTAAGAGGACCATCTCTTAACTACTCACCGGAACAACGCAAGCAGTTCGATGATCTAAGATCAACCACGATAAGTGGACGTAAGTGGAAACATAACCAGGTAAAAGATTGTCCAGTCTCCACCTATGAACACAGTGCCCATCATCGAAGCTCAAAAAGCCAACACTAAACCAGAAGGAAATCAACGTATGAACTCACGCCATTAGATCGAGTACAGTGTTCAATTATTATTAAAGACAATAATAGAGCTCAAAAATGAAAGTGCATATCGAGTTAAAGTGCAAATTTAGTGCTTATCTAATTATAAATGCAAAAATAGAATGAAATCCAGTGTCCGGTGGTAAGAGGAATGATATTAATTTTATTAGAACGAATCAAGTGTACAAAGTCAATGTAAGTATTAATTTAAAGCTATCTCCGTATTCTTAGTTGCATTGTACACAAATTAATATATATATATATATATATATATATATATATATATATATATATATATATATAACAAAAAAAAATTTTTGTAGTAGAAAATTTGCAGCTCAGGCATCCAGACACTCAAATATTCATGAGTTTGGCATCACGCACTCTGAAATAATAAATTGCAGAATTGTTACCACTTTAAAATTCATGCGTTGCAACCAATGATTCTTCTATGTATTGTGAATCCAGTTATGGTCATTTCATAGCCCTATCGATAATAATAATAAAAAAGAGGCAAATTGTTCGCACCCCTCGATATTTTGTACATATCTCTCCTGCGAACAAAGTGTATATACCCAATTCAATAAATATTAGGTCTTTATATATATATATATATATATATATATATATATATATATATATATATTACTCCATCACTCGGGGGAGAGGGGGTTTAGAGCACCTAAATTGCAAGATTAGCTAGGCCCAGCGAGCAACCTCACAAATGAGCGCCTAGATGGACCGATGAAATCCTGAAATTGGGTACACGCATTTTAATTACGGAGATAATACGAGATGCGGTCAATAAGTTTTGCCATTCGGATATAATGAAACGAGATATGAGGAACAGTGTTCTATTATTTTTCAATATAACTGCCCTCGACTCCAATGCACTTGCGCCAATTGTCCCTGAGGCTTCGAATTCTCGAAAACCAGAAATCTCCCGACTGCTGTTCAATCCACTCCTGGACGGCGAGCTGGAAATCTTTATCGTCCCCAAACCGGCGTCCACGCAGTGCAGCCTTGAGCTGGCGGAATAAAAAGTAGTCGCTAGGGGCCAGATCTGGACTGTAGGGGAAATGGTTGAGCTCCTCGAATCTGCACTCGCGCAGGGCAGCTTGTGCAACTCTGGCCTTGTGGACTTTGACGACGTTGAAATCGATTATGGGGTGTGAGATTTCATGAGGTTTCTAGAGACCCAACGGGCAGAGACCTTGGTCATGACCAAATTGTCGTGGATGATGTTGATAACACTCCCATGTGATATTCCAAGTTGTCGCTCAATTTCTTCGACCTTCACCCGTCGATTTTTGAGGATCATCCTCTCCACACGGGCCACATTGTCCTAGTTGGTCACGTCTGACAGGCGTCCTGGACAGGGGTCATCTTCAAGGAACTCACGACCATGGCGGATCCCCCTTTTCCAGCGAGCATTGTTGTATAGGAAGGGGCGGTGTCGGTTTACACTGCAACCATGCGTCCATGGATCTCTTTTGCATTCTTGCCTTCCTTTGTCAAATATTTGATCACTGCGCGGTGCTCAACCTTCTCCATTGTTGCAAAATTTGTGACTGACGATCTACGATTAGCTACTGCTTCTTAAATAGACGAGGTAGAAGCGTGCGGCTGCAGGTCCTGACTTGTCATTACTTGTCCTAAAACCCCCACAAACAGACATACCCCTTGCTCTGTTTTGCCCTACCGATTCGCAAAACTTATTGACTGCCCCTCGTATGTCATGTAACAAGTAATGAACCAATTTAAAATGGAGAGAAATACTTATACCACAATTGTACATTTTTTCAGGTAAGTATGGAATAAGCAAGCGTATAGCCAGAGTTACCACGTGGCCACAAAAAAATACACATGCTAGGAAACACCTGCAAGACGAAAGGATCTCAATGATAGATAAGGTGGGCAAACCAAGCAAATACAGGGTATTATGTGCTTTAACCGGTTAAGTTTTCGAGTACCTGTGAAATGCAAGAGGTCCTATTGATATTGGGGGACAGCCTAGATTTGGAAAAATGTATGTAGTGTCATTAAACGCACTCACCTTTTGTGATTCCTCCCAACAATCAACAAAGGAACTAACGAACATATTTCTGATCAGTAGCTCCACCCTGCGCCTAGATTAGAGAACTGATGTCACGTCCTCTAGAAGTGGAGGACCTATATATAGGCGAACTTAATTATTATAGGGCACTTAGACACTAAAATAAAGAAAAAAAATCAGTTAACTCATTCGTCCTCGTTGGACTCCCGAGTCCTCCCTCTCGTCCATCAGTCCTTATCCTCTAGCCTATACATCAGGTAGGCCCAAAAAAGTAGGCATTTTTACCGGTTATACCTGCCACCTCTCCCATAGAGGTAGACTCTGTGACCCATGACCCCCTATAAAAATGGAGAGAAAGACAACGGGCAGAGCAAAGAGAAGCAAAGTTCGCAACTCTCCGCCCAATAAAGCGTTTTGTTGAATCCCTCATTTGTGACTACTCATCCTCAGAAGAATCTATTTGATCCTTTCTTACCAAGCCACTACACTACAACCAAGGCAAGGAAAGTATTTTATCAAAATTAGAGTCAGCCCAAAGGAAGCGGCCGTTATTCGAAACACTCCAACAGCGCTAAGTCAAGGTAAACAACATTTGGGAAAGGCAACCGCAAGACCAAGCCACTACAAAATACAGGACCCCCATAATTTAAGTGAGCAGGGAAGAAGTCTTTTTAGAGCTTGTTTGTACACCTTGTAGTTTAGATAACTTACTTTCATGTTTACCCACTTCCTCATATCCCACCAGCTTAGGATCCCAAAATCAGGTGTTTCAAAAGAACAACCACCCCATGCTAAAAATTCGGTCTTATGGCACGACGTCCTTCTTAGGACTTTTCAAAATGAGAGATAATCACACCTCAGGGGATCAGCGCTCTTCAGATTCCCGTCCGTCAGATGTTTTGGGGTTCAACGTTTGAACGCATTAAAGATTTTTATAAAACTACCAAATGGTTTTGTTTTTAGGTATCTTCGAGTCATATTCGATTCTACAACGTGGTTCTACCCCTACAACGCCATGATCTGTTCGAGGTGGCCCAGATTAATTTAGATATCTATGGACCCATTTTAAAAGGAAAGTTTAGAGGCAAGTAAGGTTAGGGAGGGAAAATAAGGTTAATGGTGCCCATCACGATGGCAGAGGACTGGAATAAAAAGGAATATCATCATTTCTCTCACATGCATCGGCGGGCAGTAACACCACCTTTCCTTCCCACCCCATACATCTCCCATTACGTACAAGCATACCCATACTTTTCAGGCGCTATTGGCCCTTCATAGCCATGGGGGCGTTATGTTTTCTAGCATCTCGATCAATCAAGGCTCATCCAGGCTAGAAGGACCCACCCATACACGCCAAGAATACAAAATACCCAAACTCACACATCAATCTTTTTCGTGATCATCCCAAATTTCTTCCCAAATCTACTGCATCCATTCTTCTTACATCCGCATACTACCTCTTCATTCGTCTGCATATTCTTCTCACAAAATGCAAGCACCTTCAAACTCCCTCCTTTAAACATTGTCTTTCTCTCGTCTCTTTCTTTTATCACAATTATATATCACATTCCACATACACACTCATTTCACGCCTTAACACAGATTTACCTAACTAGATGGGCTTCACTACGAACCCATTACCGTAATGCTACGACGCCGTTTTGGGATTTGTTTTACTAGTTATTTACTTCTAGTATTTAAATTGTATAAAAAAATTCCATGCCTTTTTCTAAGACAGCCTAATCTCGAATTTTCTACACCATTTAAATAAATTCCAACCTGTCTAAATAAATCATTTTCAATTCTTTACTTTGGACTTCATCTGGGCAAATATATTGTGGAATTTTTCTGGGAATTCATCGGAGTGCGAATACAATCAAAAATCATCGTTTGACTCTACGATTGAAATAAGAGCTGTGATTTTTGTTAGTTAAACTAGCGACCGAACCTTTATAGTGGCGTCCTCAATTCGTCCGCTTGGTAAACAAGTTCTCTTTCGCTTGAGCGATTAACCCTATGAATACAGAAAATAAATTTAGAATGTGAGAATCGCTTACAAGAATAATCTGCTTTCTGTACCAATTTTCTCTAATAAAGCGTGAGTTTCTTATAGGCAATTGACAATTCTCTCTGACTCTTTTTGGTCTGGCATGACACCATCTTCATTAATTTCAGAATTTTTATCTACTGTTTAATTTTTTAAGATTAGGGGCAGGTCGACACTATGAATGTTCCACGTAAGTTAGCACTGTAAATATCTTGATTTAATTTAGCTATTGCATACACGAATTCATGCTTGAAAACGGTTCAGTTGTCGACCCCATCTTGAGTCCTGCGCAAGAGCGAGGAGTCTTAATTTATGAACAGATTGACTTTAAGAGTCTAAGTGTTCTTTAACGAAACAAAACGATTAATAGGACTATTTATAATGAACTTTTCTAGATTTAGTTACTTGTTATAACGAAAGGTGCAACGAAAACAGACTAGCTTGTGAACGGACATCGTAAATAGTATTCCGAGAAAGGTGTAATAATTAATTCTTTTTGACAACTCAAAAATATTAATTTCTCATCTGTACTGTCGAAATATAGCCAAGTGTACGAGAATATATGCACACAGGCTCTAAGGTAGGCTAAGCAAAGCACTACTGTTATTTTTCTAAGAGTGAGATTTGAAATGTTAGCTGCAGCTGTGTGACCAAGGAATATTCCAAACACAACTACAAAAATAGATTTTAATACACACTAAATAAAAGGCACAAAAGAAATATGGATATATATAGGTATATGAATAAGACGGAATTAGGTTCCGAAACTAATTGGATAACCAGGGTTATTAATTGGTTATAATAAGAGATTTAAGGTAGTGAGCGATTTAGTTTCTTTGAACTTCGAGAGTAAAGCGAGGCGAACTTGAGGGGAGGTCTTAGTGACCTTGATTACTCATGGGGTTAGCCAAAAACCCGCAGAGGTTGCTGCTACTTTCTCTAAACTTGGGTTTGGCGAGATGGGGGCCTCTTGTCTTCAAGAGTTCACCGGTCGAACTTTGAAGTGGGGGGAGAGATGACTTCTCAAAACTCGGATTGAGCGAGCTATCGGGCCTCTTGTCCTCAAGAGGGCACCAAAAGAGAATCTTCTCCCTGACCAGAAGATACGGGTGTAATTTCCAGCTCTTCCGTGGCTTTCGACCGTCACTAAACACTTCCTGGGAGAGAGCGTCGTTGAATCGAATTTCTTTCGGGGAAGTGTCATCTAACCAAATATATGGCTATTCCTTGGGAGGGTGCATATATATCTAGATTTCTCCAAAACAGGGAGAGAGAGGGACCTTCTCGAACCCTCGTTATCGGTCGTAACAACCGAGCGTCTCCTTGCGGGAAAGTGTAAGAGGCAGGGATCAGCGGGTCAGACGGACGACCAGAGGCTGGAGCCATAAAAGTTTTTCGAAGCGAACCTACAAAATAGATGAGTAATCTCCTGACCCAAGGGGGGGGGGGATTAAGACAGCTATGAGGTAGCCTTCAATTTAAACGTCATCCCTCGGTGTGAATTTCTCACTGACCTGGCGGCAAGTCCTAAAGGAGTGAAGTCGAAAGGGGGTGGGGGGAGTAACCACTCGCTTTCTCTTCCAAAGTAATATCTTAGGAGGTGGGGAAATACTACTATTTTAGCAGATCCCTCTCCCTTCCCACAGGTAAATTTTCGAATATTTGAGTTGCCCATCAATAATAAATAACCATTTTTACGATATCTTTATGTATATTATTACTCTTCATTATTCTTAATAATTAATTTGTTATATTTACATATGCTCTGATATATTTTTATCCTATAAAATATCCAGAATAAATTTCTGTAGATGTTTTGTTAGATTCTCACACCTTTTCTTCATATCTTTCTATCTAGACTAAATCGAACTTAAATACCTGTCAAGCTGACAGAAATTAGTCTGCCCTCCTAGCAACCATATACAACCTCTTACTTTTTTCACTTCCAATCTAGGAACTTTCACTCACCGTGCTTGCAACTTATACATGCCACAGGGGACCAAATAAAATAATGAAAAGAATGAGATAAGAAAAGAAACATCGTAGTTCGGATCTCCTTTAAACTCTAGAGCCAATGTCTAGCTAGGTCTCCTATGTTGTCTCAGACTATATTTCTCGCTGTTCTATATTTAAATTTTCTTCTTTCTCTACTTTTCACTCCTGCCCCGGGGGTAGCTCAATCCGAGTCCAAGACTCAAGTGGCGGAGGCTTGGACGACTATAAGAGGGTACTAAGCCCTCGCCCTCTTTGTCCTGACACTCAACAGAGTACCAGGGAGTGGGCAGGGAATCGGCTGATGTTTCTTTTGCTCCGACTTTCCTTTTCATTCAATTTCCCAAATCTGCCATGATTAACCTAACGGACGTACATAAGCCTGCTGTCTTCGAATAGCAGTAGACATATGAACAAAGATACAGCCACTGTCCCAGACTGGTAAACATACAACAGAGTTGATGTTTGCCGTAGCAATTTCAGGAAAGACGTTATTTGCTGACAGTACTTGACGTTTATACGTAAAGTTCTTAAACGAATAATATTCTTATTTTCTTTATTCTTAAGTTTGAAGTAAGGACGCCGGAGACAAGTTATCGTATTTTGGAAGCAGCCTTACGGAGGACTTTACAAAAGAGAGAGAGATAATACCTTTTTATCTTCACTCACGTAACACCGAAATGAGCGCTTAAGCTCTCTTCATCGTTCCCCGCCGGTGGGCACCATGCAATCGTGGACCTGGACTGCTCATAACCCTCGTTCCAACTATGCCAGTCAAGTGTGACCTGGAATAATTGGGGGAATTGAGGGAAGCTGGTTTGAGGATTAATCCAAAGCAAAAATCAATTTCAGAGGCTACTCGGGTAAAGGGACGGACTGCAACCCTCATTTAGAAAGCATATAGCTTTATTAATGGAGGGCCCGCCCAGGACCATATAGGGATCCCACAACCGTGTCTCTGTATGGAGAAGGCAATCGAGAATTGAAAAAAAAACACCTTGAGGCGGTGGCACCCGGGTGGAGGCAGTTGATTCGGTCGTTATCTATCATCAAGTCGACCATGAGTCATCGTTTGGTAAGATCCATTCCCAGGCCTATCGTTTCATCATTCATCCATCCCTTCATTTTCAGTTCTGGTTCGCTGGGGCGCAATACGGCGGGGGACACCTCCTTCTGAATTTCTGCCCATTATCCTACACACAACACATCACTCTTCAAATCCTTTCACACACATAACATAACACAAAATATTTGATTCAAGAAAGAAGACCTGGCGAAAGGAAGAGGAACCAACAAGGATCAAGGACTCCGACCCCCTTGGGAAATGGAGACAACCGAGAAAGTTCCCCTTAGGACTTTCCCCGGTCAAACAGTTCGAGCCAAAAGCGTCGTTTTCCAAGTCCTCTTTGCCAAGCAGAGAGTCGCCCTAATTCCACCAATCAGGGTCGGCAAAGGATAAATACATCGCGCTTTGCACCGAATCAAAAGGACGTGGATAGGATTTTAACGAATAACGGAACCACCGAACTAGACAAGATTGGACACGAGGCTCAACACCCTTTAAGTGACGGCTATTAGAAGCATCGTTTGCAGAAATTTCGAAAACTGGATAGGTGACCGATCAACCGAGGACATCAAGAACGAAATAGATAAACAACATTCATGGGCCCAAATTAGCGAACTGATAAAGTTCACTAACCACACCCACGTGTTTAAAATACAATTCGAAACGACGGAAATAGCAACCGATGCAAAAACCGA
Organism: Ceratothoa steindachneri; assembly: GCA_963969495.1. Lineage (NCBI taxonomy): Eukaryota > Metazoa > Arthropoda > Malacostraca > Isopoda > Cymothoidae > Ceratothoa > Ceratothoa steindachneri. The sequence goes on from OZ018338.1 coordinate 35,382,999, forward strand.
GGGGTTACTTGCTTTTAGCATGAGGATCCTTTCAGAAAATATCGAACAGGAGAAGTTCCATAACATCCAGATATGCTTCCCCTGCTACAAACTAGAAACACACACCAGCTACAATTGCCCCAACAAAGAAAATAAGGTTTGTTTAGAATGGGGTAAAAAGGGTATAAACTGCAGCGAAGAGC